>CM050896.1:6622500-7307500 GCA_027726005.1 Juncus effusus | reverse complement strand
AAATTTGTTTCTGCCCATCAGATCTTAATAAGATGGTTTCAATGAATCATGGTCTAAAGTTATGTTTAAATATTAATACAAATAGAATATGAAGAGTTCACTTATTAAAATATAAATAATTTTTCTTTCTACTTTAAAAAATAATAATTCTTAATGAAATATTTTATTATTAAACATAAAGTTGCTGGAATTTACTCTTTATTTTGAATTTCATAATGTTATCGTTCTAATTTAATTTTTTTTCTTACTAAAAGATATGAATGTAGAATAATAAGAGAACATATAAAAAAATGATACGCTCATTAACTCATAACTTATTTTTCATCTCTCTTTGAGCATTCTCAAGGTGCCTATCATCAATTTTCTCTCGGCCGTCCAAACAAAAAAAAAATTCAACTCTTAGCTTTTCATTTAAATTATTACCAGAATGTCACATGATTATTTAGATTAATGTTTAGAGTTATATCTCCAATTACTTGAGAACTATTGTATAAAAAAATCAGAGTATTGAGAACTATATTATATTACTTAATGTATTACAGTTTTCAAAGTAACATATGTGATCAATATATACGTAATCCATATCATTTTAACAACTAAAAAAATAAAAAATAATATGAAAAATAGTGGTGTCAATTTTTTGAACAAAATGAGTCATGTTCCATTTTCCTATGTATATATCATATTTTCTTTTTAAACATCATGTTAAATATAATTATTATTTTTTATCTTTTTTAAGGTTAAATCTTATGTAGTTTCAACTAAAATCTTTCAAATAAATTGTCTTGCATTTTATTTTTTCTTGATCTCCTTCACCTAAGCTTGATTAATAATTGATTTGTTCCCCTAATATAATATGTCAGGAGATAACGTCATAAGAAAACCACAGAGAATAAAAAAAATGACTTTTTAATCTTAGAAATCTTAATCAAGCATAATTTGATATCATAAATTAATTATCCAAATTATTTAGTGGGTTATTAATTTTATTTTGTATAAATTTATCATTTATGTTATTTTATTTCTCATATGTAAAATTATTTGCATAGAGTTATTCGTCCTGACAAATTAGATGCGATATTAAAAATATTTTTGAAGCAATAATAAATGGATATAGTATCTTATGATTGTTGTTCTCGGTTTGATGATGTTTAAGACTATTCCGTAATTACTAATCTTGTTTGAATTTCGTGTATAAGTTCAAGAAGCTTTATCAAATTCGAGTTGACATGCAAAAGTTTTATAAAGTTCGAATCGACGTGCAAAAGTTTTATCTCAATCGGATTAGAACTTGTCGGAGAATTACATTGCGTTTCAAGCTTTCAAGACTCGTTCGTGGTGTTCAAGAGTTGGAGTTCTTCTTTAGTTTTGAGTTTATTTTGGGTTTTTGGGTTAATTAATTAAACTAAAATCTAGAGAGAAGATATCAGTTTTTCAGCTCCAGTCCGTTCAGAACAGACGGACATTTCCGTTCTCTTCCGTTACCTCTTTTTTTGTTCTGACTCGCCTCTGCTTCCAGTCCGTTCGAACAGACCTATTTAAATTGTAGCCGTTGAATTCAAATCTGAGTTGATTTCTTGCCGGAAAGCCTGTTGTTTCTTTTTCTATTGCTGCCTATTTCCTCTTTAAAAAGAGCTGCAGCCCCCATCCGTTTTTCCTAAGTTTTCTAAGAAATATTTCTGAGTTTTTTCTCTCTAAAAACAAGTCTAATTAATCAAGATTTTTTGAGTAATTTTGAGAGAAATTAGATCGTGTTTGTTGGTTTGTTTGATTGTAAGAGATCGGGTTCTTTAGTCTCGACGAATCGCAACGAGTTTGTAAAGCGATCGTAGAGTCGAGTCTTGTAAAAGGCTATTTGGATTGGTGAATCAAGGAGCCGAAAGGCATATCTGAGGAGTAGGCGTTCGTAAACGCAGCAAGGGCTGCTGGCGGAAACGGGTGGTTAAGGCATACGCAATCACCTCGCCTAACTTTGTCAATAAGTCTCGTGTTCGGTAGATTCGTATTTTTTCCTTATTTTCTTTATTAATCTATTTATCGTTTTATCAATTGTTTATTTAATACAACCAATCCGCCTAAAAGATAGGATTATAAAAGTCGTAAAACCCTAAAAGTCAAATCCATACTTCTGCACGTTTTTAGGCCTATTCACCCTCTTTAGGCCGCAATTAAACAGCAATGATGTAATTCAAAATAATTTAAACATAATCAACTTACTTAACATAATTATTATATATTATTATGTACAACAAATTCATTTCAAACTTTTATTTTGAATTTTCATAATTGTAATTTATACATATAGATTGAAATTATTAATAGTACTTAATCCTAAAAAAATTCTTGCTCTCAAATTAAGCCACATCATCTTTTAAATCATCACCAACCATTCAATAAAAATAAAATCCTCACCATCCAATTCATATCTATAAAGGTCAAAAAAAGCTTTCTAACCATAAAATATTAATAGACTATAATTCTAAAAAACATTCTCTCATCACATTAATCCATATAGGCATTTGATATCGACCATTGATTGGAACATATAAGATTATGCTTTAGCCATGTATCATTCATAAGTCAATATTTTTTTTTAAAAAATTCAAGATTTAACTCATGTAAATATAAGGGCGTAAACGGGCAAAATATTATCGGACCGACCCATAACTGTGTCCGTAAAAAAATTGCATCCGAATAAAAATTATCCGTGTATGGCCGGATACAGATACTGATTTGATTATTGATTTGACTCCCGGATACGGATAATTTGTTATTCTTATCGTATCCGTTTTCAGATATTTCACTTTATATGAAATACATATATTTATATGGAATCATGTATGGATATCTTATTTTTTTTATCATATCCTCCGAATACGGATATTATCCATATCCATATTAATATTTACACATTTAAGGTATAACGGGATGAATATTATCAAACCGATCCGTATCCATATCCATATCTGCAAAAAAGTTATCCAAATAAAAATTATCTGTATCAGGCCGGATATGGATACACATTGGGATACTTTTATTCAGATATAAATTTGGTTATCTATATGGCTCGCATATACGAATACAAATAATATATGTATCCTGATAATTTATTATTCGGATAATATCTGTTTTCGGATATTTCCCTCTATATAAATATACATACAGATATATATATACAGATACAAGTATGTATGTTTTAGTTTTTTTAATCATATTCAGCTACGGATATTATCCACATCCATATTAATATTTTGTTGCTAATTCTTTTAATTGTTTTTTAAAAGTAGTAATAATTTATTAACTTTGTCGTCACAAATATTTAAGTGTAAGAAAAATAATACGGATACGTATCCGTTTAAATATCCGAAATGAATCAGTATTTATTCAAACTGCATTCGTATCCGTCTAAATATCTGAACTGAATTCGTATCTCAAGCTACCCGTATTCATATCCGCATTGTTGATATTTTAAATTTTTGTCGAATATGTACTTTTGACTTTTCTTTGTTGTGTTTATACTATACTGTAAATTTTTGACACACATGTAGTATTTATTTTTGACTAAATTAGTATTACGTTTTATAATAATAGTATTTTTTATTATATTTTAATACAAATATGATTATTATCTAATTATGTTTAAATTAATTTTTAAGTAATATTATAGAAATTTCGCGCAAAGCGCGAAGGATTTACTAGTAAATAATAAAATTGAAATATTCGCAGCGAATGGGGAGTATTATCCTAGTCTAAGTGAGATTTGAACTGGATTTATTAACAATAAAATGGATTTAGTTAAAAAAAGTATTCAATGAAAAATAAAATTATTAAAATCATTGTTGATTGATAAATCGACTATAAACCTTTACTCATTCTCCATTAGATTGCATTTTATTATATATTAATACTTAAAAATATCATTCGCTATAAACTATAACATTCACTATATCGTTTGGTAATCGTTATCCGTCATAAAAATACTCACAACACTAAAAAGACTGATAAACGCTTTTTGCAACATTGGTTAGAATTAAAAACAAAATATTTGTATTGATATTCATAAAAGATACATAAAAAATAAGCAAATAATTTGAAAGTGATTTTCAATAAAAATTTCTGTTTTATATTGAATTTTTCAATGTTTAATATATACTGAATTATTATATTGAACATATAAATTATTTAATTTATGTTGAATTATTATTCTTATTGAAAGCAGATTATTTGAAAAAAAAAAATAGATGGAAAAGTATGGTCATTTCTACGTTGAGGATAAAATGATCATTTCAACAAGTTTCAATATAAAAATTGTTTAATTTAGATGGAATCTTAATTCTTTACTGAAAGCGAGTTATTTAAAAAAAAATAGATGGAAAAGTGCAGTTATTTGTATGATAGGGCAAAATGGTCATTTTTATAATTTTCACAAGTCTTTAGATGGGAAATCAGATGATAGTATTTTTTAAATGAAATACTAATTACAATCACAGGGAGTTATTTTAAAATCTGAAAACTCAGGCGTTTTGAAAGAAAATATTAATTGCAAGGTTTATTTGAAAATTTGAAAATTTGAATTTTTTTTGTAATATTCAGAAAAGTTAGGAGTATTTTTTGAAAATTTTCCTTTATTATATTGTTTGTGATCAAAATTATATTGTGTTTGTACATTAAGAATCATTGTATGGTTTAGTTTACAAACAAATATCAACAAAGAATTATACATATCATTGAATAGGGACATAGGAATTCAATAAGATCCATTGTATATATCTTCGTATTTTAGGAAATATAATTCCAACTATTTCGCACATTAACATTCATTGTATAAATATATATATATATATATATATATATATATATATTGTATATATATATATATTGTATATATATATATATATATATATATTGTATATATATATACAATATATATATATATATATGTATATATATATATATAACATAAGGATATTCATTGTATATATATATACATATATATATATATATATATATTGTATATATATATACAATATATATATATATATATATATATATATATATATATATATATACTAAGATTTAATGACTTTCAAATTTAAATTTATTTATATATCTTTCAATACTTAATATGTAAATCATTTCACTTATTTAAGCATTTTTCAAAATAATTAATTTATTTATTTATTGACTTTCATATATATATATCGCACATCGATACATGACATGAATGAATCTTTTAAAAAGGTCATCCTAATCATCGCCAATATAAATATACAACACATGACATGGATGAAAACTTTAAAACGATTGTCCTAATCAGTATCAATATACATATATTTATATAATTGGAAATTAATCATGGCATGATAAAATAAAAAAATATATATATCTAAAATTGGATGTTTTCCACTGACATCAGGGAAGGATACAATTTGAGGCACACAAGATCCAAAAGAAATTGTCACAGGAAACTCAAGTCCTGTTCTCTAGCACTCCAAGTCTCCAAGTGTAGGGTTTCACACCGTTAAAATTAAAACTGAAAAAGAAATGCTTCTTCTCTCCAACATCCGTCTCCATTGCAAATCACATCTTTAATTACAAATAACCAAAAGATAAACAAATACTAATTTGTTTTATTTTTCAATGTAAGGGTTAAAAATTTGGGTTTTATTATGTATTGTGTGATGTAATGAACAATTTATGATGCAATTGTAATGCCTACGGGCTTTGATGCAAAAAAAAGATAAACAAGTACTTATATTTTAAATTTGCAAACTAACATTTTCTATAGTATACAATTCATGTACATACATTAATATTCATATACATACATTAATATTTTAAATGCGGAAAGAATTAGCTTCTAATTAATTATAAAATAATATAAATTGTATAAAATTATTTACTTAAATATCGATAATATGATGACAAAATGATAACATAGACAAAAATGATAAATATGCAACAAAATCATATTAATATACATTTGGCATGCATTTCAATACCCCATGATCATTGCATTTCAAGTGTATATTAATGTCAAATATTATTTCAAGTATATAATACTAATAGAATTTTTATTTCACATTGCATTATCTTGTAACAAAATATAATATTTTTGAGGAATATATTAAATATATCTATAAAAAATTATTAAATATATATAATAACAAATTTTCTTGCAATTATGATTACATATCGATATTTAGATATTCTGACTTTAAATTTGGTAGGGTATATGAAAGACTTCAATTGGTGAGAAATAGCAGCCCTCCAAATCAAACGGTACGTGGTTTACAAGACAAAAACACTTGGACAGAGAGTTTAAAAGAGGAGAAACACTCCAAACTCACACCACAGCAACCAAAGGAGCCATTTGTCCTCCAAACCCTCTTGAGAAACTCTCATGGCTCCCACAACTCAGGTATGCCTCCTCTCTCTCTCACACACACACACACACACACACACACAACACACTTTCTCTCTATCTAATTGTTTCTCCCTCTCAATATTCTTGCGTTTTCCAGTCTCTAGAAGCAAAAACCACCTCTGAGTTCTTCATATCCAAGACGATAAAATGCAATCCAGTTTTAACAGAGAACAAAATCTCCATCAGAGGCGTAATGTCCGAATTATTGAATCACATTAATCCCCAAAAGAAATTGATTTCGCTTGGGATGGGCGATGCCTCCGCACATCCATGTTTCCGCGAGGGCGGAGAATTCACAACTCGCGCAGTTGTCGCTGCAGCCGCATCAGCAGAACATGATTGCTATCCTCCTTCTTTTGGCTGCTCTTCTGCCCGTAGGTCAGTTGTAACTTATTGAAAATTTGTTCCCCTTAAAATAGCCTCAGTTCCCCCTTGTGTCTATGATAAAGTTTTTTTTTTTAATAGTTAAGGATTGTTTTTAACAAAGTGTTAATGAGATTTTATTTAACACTTTAAATATTAAATGAAATTTCGTTTAACACATGTCATGACACTAGAGAAAAATTTGACGGGGGGCAAATTGTCAAGTTCCTAAATTATTCATATATTTTCTATGAGAATTAATAAGTGGCAGCAAAATTTCCATATAAAATACCAACTATATTCGTATAAAATATAAGAAATGGCTTGTATACCACTTATCTGTAAATAAATAAATAAATATTTATGATATGAAAAAATATTAAACATTTTTTGAAAAATAAGGACAAATAGGTGTATTTTCATGCATGATTGATACAATGATATCTCTCAAAACGCATATCCAGGCTTTCTTAACTCGTAAGAGCAACATTTGAAACATACTTATGTTGTTATACCTGTAATTGTCAGGACATAAGTATTATTATTTTTGCGGATCTTCTCATCGTATAATGAAATATCGCAGGTGTTCTTTTTCCTTTCACTTGGTTATTATTATTAAACAATAAAGTGCAAATGACTCATAATATAGTTGGTTAAAAGATTTGTATGCGTAGCAAGAGGTCATAAATTAAATTTCTAACAAATGCAATCACATAACATATATTTAGCAAAGTCTTTCAACTCACTGAGTTGAACAAATATATATTAAACAATAAACAGATTAACCCGCCTATACTTTTCTCATTCTTATTTAGTTCAATGAAAGTTTTTCATTATTATTAATTCAATGAACTTCGGCAAACGTTATGCTTATCATGTATAGAAAAAGGAAACTATTATTTATGTCCATTCACTTTGCTTGCCCTTCTGGGCGTGAATCACCTATTATTTTGAAAATTTAAATCTGTTCGAAGGTATAAAAAATCCAGTGTTCTAAAAATCACGCCTAGGCGGCCGCCTAGACGCTAGTCGCCCCTCCACCGAGGAATTGTGGTCAAATCGGCCCCAAAAATCGGATTTGTCGCCTAGAACCGTTTAATTTCCGATTTTTCCGATTAATTAGCGATTTTTCCGATTTATTAGCGATTTTTCCGGTTAATTTTTAATTTTACTGATTAATTCCACCTAATACCTGGCCGCCTGGGTGCCGATTTTTTCCGCATGGCTACCGGTTTTTCCGCCTAGATCCCGATTTGTCCGCCGAGAACACAATTTTTATAATTAATTCCGATTTTCCTACCTAATTGCAAGAATTTTTATCCCAAATTTTCTAAATTTCATATCTTTATTTTATATGTGCGTATATTAATGAGAAAGTTCTATTATGATTCTAAAACGCCTAGGCGCCGACTAGGCACCCTAGGCGCTACCTTAACGTCTGGCGACCGCCTATCGATTTCTAGAACACTGAAAAAATCTCACATATATCCCCATTTGTTGGGCTGCCCTTCTGCCTTTTATCAGCCGTTGTTTGTACATCCCTTTTAGAGGTAATTTCAGTAGAGCTCCTCCTGTTAATATTTTACTCTTTCACTGTCTTTTAGTCCCCCACAAATGCACAAGTGCCACAAACATTGTAGTTTTAGAATTCAGTAAAAACAATTAGTAAATCATTTATTATATGTGGCTTTATTGGGGAAATTTAATGTGTTCCTCAACCTAATATTTAAGATGCCCCTTACATATTATAGAATATATAGATGTTATCTCTCTTATGGGTTTAAAAACTATAATTTGTATTCATATAAAATGTGAGAAATAACATTTACATGGTAATACGTATGCTTTATTTATTTATTTCAAAAAATTATGAAATTGTTTTCACATCATTAATTTTTAACAGCTGTAGGCATGAAAATGATAAGTTAGGAATACAGTTTCTGAAAAAACTAGGAAATGTGTTGACTTTTGATATTTTAAAGGGGATCACGAAAATGAGCATTTATGCCTGGTTTTATTTCATTATATGTTTGGCAAATTTTAGTTTCCAGAAAAGCAAAATTAAACTTTAATTTCCATTTTCCCTTAAAAATTGTTCTCTTCTTTTATTCTTCTGCATTAACTTTTATTTTCTAAATAGAAGGCATCGCTTTGAATTATGTTTTCGCATACATTGTCGTCGATTAGTTTGTATTTAGGAAGAAAAAAGAAAAAGGGAGAACAAATCTAGGCTTACTTTATTTTACTCTAATCGTTGTATATATATTGTTGAGGGTGGCTAAAATACTTTGAATAATATTTGAGTTTTTGTTGGACTTCTTATTCATTGAATATGCATCAATATTTGTGTTTTACAATAAGTAAATGATTTTTCTCTCTTTGAAATATGTGAACTTTATTTTTGCATTGCACAAATCTTGATGTATATCAAATGAATGATTAATCATCCTCATATATTGTTATATTGTTCCATTATATATATATATATATAGAGAGAGAGAGAGAGAGAGAGAGAGATAGCTGGGTTCTTTTGACAACAAATTTATTTGGACAACGGTGACAACATTCGTTATATACTTACATATAAAGTGTTAACTAAAATTTCAACCGTATGGATGAAATATATATGTTTTAAGTATGTTGTAGTTAAATTTTTAAAACAATCTAAACTTTATATCTTATATATATATGGTATTATATATATACTATTTTTATGGGGTATATATACTGTTCCTCAACATTTACATATTATCTTTTATACATATATACTATTTAACAAAACTATATGGACTAGAATGGTGATTGTATATTTTATTTCTTAAATAATAATATTTTTAAATACATGTACTTCAAAAGTAAAATAAATAAAACAACACAAATATATATGCTCTGCAATAGGAAAGCAATAGGGGTGTCCCAAGAAGTGCACTAAGTGAAGTTATTTTGCTTGTCCCTACCGCCGGTGTATAAAGCATATTGAGTTATTGGGAGTATTTGAATTTTTGTCCTTCAAGAAGTACTTGTTATGAACGTGGTTTAGAAGAGAAATGTAGCCATACGTATTATTAGCCATTCAATTCTTAGCCAAGCAAATTGGTGGTTAGATGGTGGATATATGCAAATACAGGGGTGATTCATGCGGGTCGTTTGGAACTTTCCCTCTCATAAGAGATTGCGTATAGGTCTCTTTCTCTCTCCTTTGAACACATCCTCATCCTTCCTAGGTTATGCTGAATTAGCATTCAAATCTATCCTCATCCTTCCTATGTTATGCTGAATTAGCATTCAAATCTATCCTCATCCTTCCTATGTTATGCTGAATTAGCATTCAAATATATCTGATTTTGATGCTTCTCTTGTTCTCTCTGTTTCTTTTTCTCTTCATCTTTTTGTTTGATTCTTTGAGCAAGCGGTCCTTTAAAAGCTTATGTTTTGAGTTGTTTCAGAATCAACAATTCAACCTGAAATATAATAAAAAAGATTTTGCAAAAAAATTGCTTTTTATCTTTTACTTAATTATGTATTAGACGATGACGATAACAATGATGATGATGATGATGATGATGATGATAAATATTTTATTAATATTATTGTTATTGTGATTGCTATAATAATAATAATAATAATAATAATAATAATAATAATTACATTTTGGCTTAAATATTTTAAATGTTTAGTTGGATATGCGTAGGTTGTATTTACTGACATCATGCTTGTATCGCCGGCATAGTTACTCAAAAACTATACAAACCAACTCTATTAAAATTTAAGAGAAAAGTTACTAACTTCCAGAATCACGATCTTGTTTGGGTTTTCATATTTATTTATTTAGTGATGATGGTCATTAAAATAAATCAGAACTATAAATTAAGTGATTATTGAAATTTTAATTATATGTGATTATTTCATACTATTAGATGGTTAACAAAAACAAAAAAAATTAAAAAATTCATATAAATGACCATATAATAGACTTTAAACATTTTGACTACCACCATGGTGTTGAGTAACTAACCCCCAACCTCAACTCACATGGTGAGTTTCGAACCTAGATCCTATCCCTCGGGTGAGGAGAGATACCATCGACTAGGCTACACTAGTGGCAATTACGCTTAGGTTGTATTAGAACCGCATTTCTCTATCTTGCATGATAGTTAATAGAAAATATTTTTTAAAACAAAATTTCTAAATGTCGAAAATAATAATTAACACAAGAACCATTAAATTCCCCCCCCCCCCCCCCCCAAATTCTAGCATCCAAGGGAGGGGTTTTAAGAGGCCACGTCACCCCATTTTCGTGACCGTTGGATGGGTGATGTGGTTTGATATGGACCGTTCGATCGTTTAGAGTTTCTGATATTTTATGGCGGTTTCTGTGTAGTTAGATGGTGTCAGAATATGATTGGTCGAAATTCGGTGTTCTGCGTTCTATCCTGATTTAGTGTGAAATGTCAAATCAAATATAATTAATTATTTTGAAAAATAAACTGTGTAACTTATGTGTTGTGAGTTATAATATCAATAACCGCCGAATACTCGCTACACATAATTCATTCCTAAATAATAATAATTTTTTTTTAAAATAATGATTTATCAAAAAAAAAGGGCCCACATGTCACTCTCTTTCTCTCTCTCCCTCAAATAAAAAAAAATAATGATTTTCAAAATAAAAATATAATTAATTATTTTGAAAACTAAACTGTGTAACTTATGTGTTGTGAGTTATAATATCAATAACCACCGAACACTCGCTACACATAATTCATTCCTAAATAATAATAATTTTTTTTTAAAAATAATGATTTATCAAAAAAAAAAATGGGCCCACATGTCACTCTCTTTCTCTCTCTCCCTCAAATAAAAATAATAATGATTTCCAAAATAAAAAAAAGGTGGGGCCCTCTTTCTCTCTCTCTCAAATAATTAAAAAAATAAATAAATAATTCATTTTCCAAAAAAAAAATGTGGGTTCCATGTGTCTTTCTTTCTCAGGTAATTTTTTCCCAACGTTTTATTTCAAAATATGATTTTTTTAGTAGCTCATTTTTTTGTGAAAAAATGAAAAATAGAACAAGGATGATGAGATCTTTCATTCAGGATCTCAATTGTTATACTTTCGAACGCACCATTATGTTTTCTCATAATGACTTTCAATATCTCCTGTCTTCAATCAACTGGATTGAATATCACAATGTCAAATGACATTATGACTCATTCCTAAATAAAAATAAAAAAATAATAATTTATCAAAAAAAATGCGGGTCTCGTGTGTCACTCCTTTTATCTCTCCCTCAAGTAATTAAAAAAAATAGATTAATAATTTTCAAAAAAAAAATGTGGGCCCTCTCTTTCTCTCTCCCTAAATAATTAAAAAAAAAGAAAATAAATAAATCATTTCTCAAAAAAAAAAAAAGAATGTGGGCTCCATGTGTGTGACTCTCTCTAAGGTAATTTTTTCCTAACGTTTTCTTTCAAAATATGATTTTTCAATAGCTCAATTTTTAAAAAAAATGAAAAATATAACAAGGATGATGAAATCTTTTATTCAAGACCCCAATTGTTATACTTTCGAACGCACCATTATGTTTTCTCATAATGACTATTAAAAATAATTTATATAGATTTTTTATGATTATTAATTCATAAGATAAATTTAATGTATTAATTATTAAACAATAAAAATGATAAAAACTGCAGCGGAGCGCGGAAATTCTCCTAGTCGTGATAATATTCGCAGTATTCGGATTACAACATTTTTTTCTAAAATATCAGATAAAAAAAAGGAAATAAGTAAAATCTGGAAATGAATTCCTTTTGTAGAAAGTTGGGCCGTTAAATTGGGCCTTGCAAGTACTATAATTAGCAACTATTTTTCTGACCCATTTTACAAGCATGATTCACAGACATCACAAACTCACAAGGATGCATTTCATAGTCAAGTTTTTTTCATGAGTTCATGTCAAATATGCATGACTTCAGTTATTTATAAATGAGTGAAAATATGACATTTTTTAATAGACGTTCTATCAACAATCAAATTATCACCTACGGGTTTTCAATAAAAAAAAAGCAAACTATTGTGATGCTCACGTATTCTTGGGTTTCGTTATCACTTCATGTGAGTTATATTAACATATTGGAGGAAATTAAATTATATATTTCATAAAAATCTATTACGGACAACTTTGGGTGTATTATTCTGTGTTTAGAAATATATCAATACAAACGTTGCGGTGATCGTTGCAATTTTTTATGAGTATAATATTGGTGTGCAAGAAATAATCAATATATTGTCAAATATATGGGTAACCTTATTACGGAATCTTAAATCGAAACTTATTACTGACCTATATTTACTTCACCGGCTTCAACGGCCCTCAATTATTATTACATATTGCCAAAAATATTCTTTTTTCTCTGATAGAATAGTATTTATCACTGTATTAGTGTGAGGCAATTTAATGATTTTTTCTCATCCAAACCAAGTACGGCCTGTAATTTTGGGGACCTTAGATGGTTATTTAGTTTGAGGCCAATACAAAAAGTAAATTCTCATGTATAGCTGCAAAAAAAAATTATATATTTTATTTTCATAACAATTTTTATAGAAAGTCTAAACAAACTTTTTTTTCACTCATCATTTGTATATAAATAAGAGATGATGGAGTGGAGTAGTTTGAAATTTGTTTAAATTTTAAACATATAATTGTACTTATTCTTTTTGATAACCAATACTTCTGATATATTCATATTGCATATTTTATAGATTCTAAGGTAATAGACAAGATTTTTTGTGAATTTGAAGGCATAAACATGTAATTGCTAAATTAAAGAGGTGCTAATGAATTTACTTGAGTCAATAATGTTCAGGTAATAGGTCAGTTTTTTCAATCAATAACTAGTTTTAATAATTTTACATAACCTTTTTTGAATACAGAAAGAAAACTCAAAAAGTTTGAAAAATAATTAAAATATAATTAACAGTTATATAATTAGAGTAATAATTAGTATATTATTATTAATTAGATATTGATCATTTTACTTAATATATGATAATTATTCTTTTAAATATTCATTTGATTATTTTTTTTACTAAACCAATCCTAAACAAAATGCTATATAATTATTGTAAATTAATTTATTGTTCACAAATAATTAATACATTATATAATTATTTATGTGTTAATTATTTTTTCCAATATTCATGTGATTTTTTATTTAAATAATATATTATCTATTAAATACTCATGTGGTTTATTAATTTCAATAATTCATGTGGTTTTATTTTCAATATTCATTTGATTAATTATTTTTATCAACCCTAAATCGTAAGTAAAATAATATATAATTAATGCAAATTAACATATAATGATATATTATATATAAATTATTTTTTTATTTATAGTTAATTATTATCTCCAATGTTTATGTACTTCTTTATTTAAATAATATCATAAACAATTAGTAAAAATCTAATATATAAGAAGAGGGATAATTCTGGTTAAGAAAAAATATTTGAACTCCTGTTAATTTTATATTATTTGAACTCACCTTAGAGATTAAACAAATGGATCATCTTTATATGGTCTTTTAGAATTATAATGAGGTTTCCTAAAATATTATAAAAGTTAGGCGTTCTTCAAAAATCTGCCTAAAATTTCTTATAAATGACATAGGGTGCGTGCTGAAATCTTTACTTGAATGAGGGACACATTGTTTCTTGCTCTTAAATTTTGTACTGTCAAAAGTATACTGATAAAGACTGGTACAGGGAGTTGTCCCACTACTGTGTGATTGTGTCTCTAAATGCATGATTTAAATTTATTTGGCCTTTTCTTTGGAATAGCTTTAAGCTAAAAAGAAAAGAACTATTTTTAATGTTTGTTATACTATTGTTAGGTGAGCATATTAAATCTCATTTTAGTATGGGAATAAACATACTATTTTTTATAAAACAATTTGCTTAATATCATTTATATTTTGAAATGATAGTTGGGTGACCAGTGATACATTTCTGTTAAAAACGTTTTGTTGGGTCTGAATAGTCACATTGTTGATTAAAAAATAGTTACATCAAATTCAAATTAATTTGTGTTAACTATTTCATGTAGAGCTGTGGCAGAGTACCTCTCCAATGACGTGGTTACACCTGGCATCACCGTGCGTGAAGCCGACATTTTCATAATGTCAGGTGGGACCCAAGCAATCCAAATCTCAATCGCAGTTCTGGCTAGACGTCATGGAAAATCAAACCTTCTTTTACCCCGTCCTGGTTTTGCGCCTTATGAGGCTGCATGTGAGATATTTGGTGTGGAACCGAGGTTTTACAACCTGGTTCCTGACAATGATTGGCAGGTCGACTTGGCTCAGGTTAAGTCCTTGGCTGATTCTGAGACGATCGGATTGGTGATTATAAGTCCGAATAACCCGTGCGGTGCCGTATACTCTACATCACATCAACGACAGGTAATTATTGTATCAGATCTTACATATGTAAAAGAAAATTCAACATATACAATTTGTACCACCAGATGGATTTAAGGCAAAACTTTATATCTGTAGTGTTATCGTAAATTTAATATCAACCAATTTTCTAATAAACTTTGATCTTGGATAAATTTCCTAATTAAATATAATTTCTCATCGGCTTACTCTTACAAAAATCGAACTTTCGGTAATTATAGATTGCTGAAACAACTAGAGATTTGGGGCTTCCTGTAATAGCAGATGAGGTGTATGGACATATGGTGTTTGGTGACACAGAATTTGTACCCATGATTTCCTTCGCCCATGTGGCGCCAGTTATTACAATTGGCGCCTTGTCTAAGCGCTGGATGGTGCCAGGCTGGCGCCTCGGTTGGCTCGCCATAACTGATCCTAACGGAACTCTTAAACAGGTTTTTTGCATTAAGTGCTCGTGAATTTTCATTTTATTTTGTCTGTTTTTTGGTTAATTTTCCCTAAATTTGGAGTAGATATTTGTCAAATATAGTTAAAAATAACAAAAATATAATTTGATGAATTATTTTTTTCCTCTTTTTTCTTTCAAAAGGTAAGAGCAGCAACAGAGGCAATTATGAATGTAACTGCAGGCCCAGCTTCAATTGTTCAGGTTTTAAAACCAAAATTACACCACTTTGACTTATATTATATTTCTTTTTTCAAGTCTTGTACCAGTATAATAACCCGTGTTTCTTTTTATAATAACAGGCGGCTGTACCTAGTATCATGTCTAATTCTCATGAAGAATTTCACAAAAATGTGATTAAACTGCTTGAATCATCAGCCGACATGCTTTTCAATAGAATTAGGCAAATCGAAACACTAAATTGCCCTTCAAGGCCTCAAGGTTCCATGTTCATAATGGTATTGAAATTTGAAAATTTTCCTTCCAATACACTGCCAACATACCAATGACTATATTTTGAAACTTTATTTATTCCATAGATATTAACATAAATACATAATGATTGATTTATGGACAGGTTGAAGTAAGTACAAAAGATTTAGCCGGAATTGAAGATGATAAGGATTTCTCAAGGGAGCTGATCAAAGAAGAATCTGTTCTTGTATTACCAGGTACTTAACAAATTTCATATGTTTATTTTCAGAAATATAAATTTTCAAATGGTGCTAATTAGAACATAGCATCATGATGTTAATTAAAATCCTTCACACTGGTGTTAATTAATCTTATTTATGTTAATAATTGTAGGTTCTGTAATTGGGCTGAAGAATTGGGTGAGGATGTTTTTTGGGGTTCCAGTTGAATTTTTAAACGAGGCATGTGATCGTATTGAATCCTTCTGCAAGAGGCGCCAAGTCAAGAAACTTTGAAATGATAAATTAAATTATAATAATAATTGTGAAGAAAAAGCTGAGTCTTTTCCTAAATATATGACATTTTAGAGTGAATTGTTTGAATGAACAACGATTCATTTTATGAATTAAATAATAATAATTGTCAAGAAAAAGTTAGGTCCTATCCTAAATTTATTTGACATTTTAGAGAGTGAATTTTTTGAATGAACTGTGTACTGGAGATTTTGGAATGATACAAAAAAGAACAAACATGGTTTTATGTTTTTTTTTTGAGATAACCATGAACAATGAGTTATTAAACTTGTTAAATATTAAACTAAATGCGTTCGTCGTAACTTAAAATTGAGTCTCTCCTAAATTTAACGGAGTGCTTTACTATATGATGCTCACTAAAGTTCATGAAATATCAATTTTATCATTTCTATTTAGTAACTAATTGATATATAATTAATAATCTATCATTAATAAGAAAACAAATATTATAACTAATAATAAAATAGAAATTCAAATAGTCAAAATATAAAATAAAAATTCATAAGTTATTATAATTTTTAACCGAAATATACAACAAAAAATAAAATGACATACAATTTATCAAAATAAAATAATCATTATACATAATGGTTTGTATTTTCTATATATGAATTTTAATTAAGATTTTTTGTTTAATAAGAGGGAAAAGCTCACTTTTGCACCCCCTAAATTCAAAAACTCAATTTTATATCCTCAACAATTTTGAGCATTTTTACACCCTCAACTCTGCATTTTGAGTATGTTCACACTCTTCATCCCTTATAAATTAAGGTTAATTGGTGCCTAATTTATGGTTAAATTTGATAAATTATTATTAATTTTTTGTAAAATCAATTGTGGTTAAATTTTCTTTTAATTAGGTCAAATTTGACTTATGACTAATTGATAGGCCGGCGTTGACATTTATCCGGCCCAAAGAATGATTAAGGTTTAATCAGCACATCTCCAGTCTTGATTGATATATGGAGGATCAGGGCCAGCCTAAATCCAACCTTGTTCCATCCATTCACTTTGATTTTACTCGTTTTAGTTAGCTTGATTATTGTGATTAAGTCTAGCTCGATTTTGATCAGCAATGGAGATCAACGCCTGGGATTTCTTGGATTGGCTGGGCCGTGACACATCAGCTCGCAACTTCACTTATCTGGATGATCCAGCTGATCTCATACGTGCCAGTTCTGTCTCTCAATCCTGGAAAATTTTCAGTATAATTCTTTACTAGGCTGGTGCCCCGCGCGTTGCTGCGGGTTCAAAATCAAGGAAATAACAAACAAAAATAATTTCAAATGTTCATATTATGCGGAGTGAACTCAACTTACATTATACATTAGATTGTTTTTACATTATGATTCCCAAAAATGAGCTCTACCTCCTTAGAGTTTATAAAAACATACCCACTTACAAGACATTGATTTCACAGTTACAACTCCTACTCCACATAAACTGAGTACGCATCCTACTTTATGTGCAAGGTGCGTTCGGATCCATGAGTTGCAACTCTCAAAAGTTCACACACATATTTACTATATTTTATACATGCATCTCCTCATTTCTTCTAGCTTTCCATATTTTTCAGTTCCTAGGAAAAACATATATATATATGTATAAAAATTAAATAGTAGATATATATATATATATATATATACACACACACATAATTGTTTTCTATATGATAAAAATACTTTGTTTTTTGTTTCTTTTCCTTTTGTACGCCCGCCGCAGAGGATGACCTAGATCATACGAAAGTTTGCAAGTAAATAACCAAAAAAGATTAGAATTGTCATAATTCTTATACAACCAAAGATACTATTTGTAGCAAAAATAAGCTACATTAGTGGTACTCATTACTATTGTTAGTTCAGGAATAATGTGGGCTTTTCACATATTTAAATTCCATTATTCTATCTTAAAGTACCATTAAATTATGCAAAAATTGTTAATAGTAATTAGTTGATTTGACCCAAAAAATTTGGCTGAATTAGGCTGGAAAGATTAAATATTGTTTAGTTAAGAAGTCAAATTATAGAAATTACGAACTCTGGAAGGGGATTTTTCATTTTAATGCTTTGTTTAGGCATTTCTTTGACTCCGCCTGCCTCTGTTTTTTTCTTCATAGACCTTTAAGATTAGAATTGACTTGTTATTATAAGCAAAACAAAAGAGATATCATTTCAATTGAAAATAATTTTTGATAGAAAATACCTGTTAATATCCACATTGATATATGATTCTTCTTTGAGTTCGGTTTCATCTCTTGTATTAACTTCTTCAGAGGTTTGACTTTCAAAATCCAGGTAAGAAAGTTGTTTTGATGATTGACCACTTTCAGATGTCGAGATTTTTGGGAATGTGGCAACAGAAGGAAATATTTTTGAAACTACGAAACTCCGTCTTAATCCACCTACAGCACGTCTATCAAACCCAACTTGAAATATTTCCTCACGGCCAATGCACTCAGTTAGTAAAGCCGGTATTTCTTCAGTTTCCGGTTCCAAATAGCTTATCAGATCACGAGCAGAAATTCCGATGAATTCATCAGCAACATTACTGAACATTATGAAGTTTGCCATGTTTGTATCATCTTGAACTATGAAGTTTATTTTGTACCTGAAATTTTTTGTATTTATGAATTAAAGTTTGATTATGTAATATATTTTGACACAAAAGTACAAATGTTTAATTAAAATTAAACCACAAATTTACATGGCAACAGATTTGTTGCTGTTCCAACAATTGGTGCACCAGAGTTTACTATCGTACTTCTTCATTCCCATTCCGCATGTTTTACAAGCGGTATACCACCACCCTTTGATATTGTCAATATTAACAACTTTAGCGTTGCATGTAAATCGTTGTCCCTATTGAAAGTTAATTATTTTATTTTAAGTATTTAAAATAACTATTAAATAACGCGAGAAAATATATTTGAAAATGTGAACCTGATGTTCATTTGGATCCAAACTTAGAAGTTCATCAATAGTACACCTATTTGCACTTTTTTGTTGTGCAAGAGTCATTACTGGAACTTCTTTAGATGCTAATTCAACAACACATTGAGGGAGTTCTTTGAGGCTAAAATATAAAAACATTAATAATATCAATAACTTAAAGCAATACAATATAAGTTTTGTATGTTTAAAGATATATTACCTTGATTTGAACTTGGTCACTTCAGGAAAATCTTCATCAATGTAGCACTTTGTTGCAGAGGTAGTACACATAACTTTTTTCTATGTTAGATTAACAAAATGGAAACAATAAAATTGGTAAACATATAAGTTTCTATACATTTACAGTTACACAAATGAAACAAAAATGAATATATTAGAAAAGTTATACCTTTATATTTTCGAACAGTCATCCCACAAAATATTGCCACAACAAATTCCGTTCTACTTTTATCTATTATGTCATCCATGTTAATACCATATCCGTATTCTTCCCATAAAGTTAAAGTAATTTTTTCGTTCCTGTAAACACAAAAATATTAATATAAGATAACATTATTTTCTAATACTATTCATAGTGGCAAGAAATGTAATAAAACAACCAACTAAAACAAAAAACAACAACATTAACTCACTCAGAATCTTGTAATTCCATATTTCTTTTGTGCCCTATACGGTTTTTAAGATTGACCTCTTCCATTGGACCAATTCCAACAATATATCCGATAACATCTATAAAAATACACCCTCAAAAAAAAAAAAAACATCTATAAAAATATATTAGAAGCATATTTGATATTAATAGATATTTTATGTTATGTGATTTTCTAGTAAGATAATAATAAATATACCTATGAGTAATTCATCATTAGGGAGCTGATCCTTTATCATGCTAAATTTCTGAAAGTTAAATACATGTAAAGGTATCTCAAATTCACAACTCCTCAAGCATTCAACTATTGTGGACTTCTGTATTTCTATCATCTTCTTATTTGGAACCGCCCTATACTTCTTTGTTGCTTCTACAACAATAAACCTGGACAATGAATACAGCTCATTCTCTCTGATGATGGATTTGAAGCGAGGTACATCAAATTTCCTTATTGTAGCCTGTATCGTATCTCCCTACAATGAGAAATATTATATAAATTATTAATTTTGTACGAAAATGATCAATGTTTAATGGTATATACATGATTTACCTCCACATCGACAAGAGCGCACTCCATACTAATGAGTTCATTGTTTTTACTTGGATTTGTTGCTTCCCAAACTCGAAACGCCCTAACAACAATTTTTCTCTCCACAAGTCCTTTTCGCAAGTTAGAGATGAGAAGTGTTTCCATTGGAGCCAAGGTCCTCTAAATTTTTGTCAACAAAGAAATAACATATAATTTTTGGAATGTCTCCATAATGAAAAAAAATAATATACAAGAAAATACATACATATAAATAAGTATGTGTATTAGTTTCAGAAATAGAACATAAACATATATCAGCATAAAATCAGCTATAAAAGAAAGAAAGAAAGCATGAAAAATATACCATTATCAATATCATAAAAAATGTCTTTAAACACAATATTTTTAGTATAATCATGATGAACTTTTTCATTCTCAATTAGAATTTTTAGTCCTTCTCTCGTTGTGGTTCGTGAAATTGCAACATATAATTGTCCATGGGAAAATACAGGTTGTGGTAAGTAAACTCCTATTTTTTTTAATGTCTGACCTTGGCTTTTATTAATTGTCATACCATAACATAATCGAATAGGATATTGTCTTCTTTGAAGGACAAATGGCCATTTTGATTCTTTTTGATGAAAAATTATACGTGGAATGAACACTTTTTTTCCAGTACTTGTACCGGTTATTACTTTTGCCTCAATTATTTTACTGGCAAGCTGGCTTACTATCAATCTTGTTCCATTACATAAACCTAAACTTGGGTTGATATTTCTTAACAACATGATAGGACAACCAACTTTTAATTTTAATTCATGATTTGGAATGCCATTAAATTGTAAAGTGTTTAAAAATTCAACAGGGTAAAGTAAGTCAGTGTTTGTTGATTGACATGTCGTTTTACATATCATATCAGAACTGAAGTAAATGCGTTCTTCACCAGGAACTAAAGAAATCATATGCAAATTAATTAAGTCAACTGCATCATTTTTAGGTGTTACGATTGCTCTTTCTTTAAGATAATCTGAGTCTGAAAAGTTTTCCAAAAAATTATCATATATAATATCAGTATTGCTTTTACGTTATTGTCAGAATTTGGAATTAATAAATCATTTGGTACTTTTATCCATGTTGGTTCATCTTCTTGTTCATTCAATTTTATAGTTTGTATATTTCCATCTCCTACATTAAGTATCCAATCGCTAAATTCTTCAATTTGTGAATAATTGGAATTATTCATGTCATTTTGTATTAATCGCATATTTTTCTTAAGACGAAATATCTTACAATATTTCCATAGATACGATTTTGTAATTGATGCATTTATAATATCTTGTTTTAAACCATTTGAAACTACAGGTAATACTTGTCTAAAGTCACCTCCAAGTAAAACAGTTTTTCCACCAAACAATTTTTCAGAAGATGAAAAATCTCTTAATTTCATTATATCTTTTAAACTACGATCTAAAGCTTCAAAACCATACCTATGATTCATTGGTGCTTCATCCCACACTATTAAAGATGTTACTTCTACTAACTTTGCAAGATGTGTACCAATTTTAATTTGACAAGTCGAATTTTCATTAAGTTCTATTGGAATTTTAAATCTTGAGTGTGCAGTACGACCACCAGGAAGTAAAAGAGAAGCAATACCAGATGATGCAACTGCAAGAACTATTTTCCCTTGAGAACGCAATTTATTTATAATAGTATGCCATAGATATGTTTTACCTGTTCCTCCATGTCCATAAACAAAAAAAAAATAACCTTTCCTATTTGTAACAGAATCAATAACTGTTTCATATATATTCAGTTGTTCATTATTCAAAGTAACAAAATGATTTTCAAAATCGTGTTTAAGCATATTAGTGTTATAACATAATTCTTCTCTTAATAATCTATTACTAGCAAAATCCATAAAACATTCCTTCGGGATAGGTAAATTAAAATTTTTTAAAGACGAGTCACTTTTATTTAGAGAAGTTTCCAATTGGACTAAAACAAAAATTTTCAGTTCATTTTTTGGACATTGAATATTTGGTATATTTGTTTCTTTTTTCATTTTATGAGAAAAATCATCAGCAAATGAATTCATAAACATATCTAATAACTTTTTTGGATTTGCAACATCACAAAAAAGAAGAAGACTAACAAAAAACTGACGCAATTCAAATGCAGATGCCCAATGATCTACCTCTCTCAATGCTTCTTCCCATTCTTTATCATCACCTAAAAGTCCAAGAACATCACATGCTTCTCGAAATGTTGGATAAACTATATCATTAACTGTACGTAAATCAGCAAAACATGTTGCTCCTTTTATTATATGTAATAAGATTCTTAAAAAATAAAGTTCACCAGAGCTAGGATGTACATAAGATAGTCTACCTATTCTTTTACCTCTTTTTCGTTGACTCCAATATCTTTCGGTTGGATGCCAAACCCATCTCTTTGGAAAGTCAGCATAAGTAAGTTCACATGCATTTTCATTTTCTTTGTTAGTTCTTAACCATTCAGTTAATGTTGTACTTCGATTAATTGGATTTTCCAGTACTCTTCTTAAATCCTGATTATCATTAAATATTACATTGTTTTTAAAAGGCAAATGAACAACTAATCTTTCTACACCAGGATCACTATAATGAATATCAAATTGGAATATTCGCCACATTGATTCGTGTGGAGAAAGATATCGACAGTCAAGGTATATTTTAATTTCATCAATTTCTTTTGTTTTTTTTTCACCAGTTTCATTATTACTAATTGTGCTTTCTTCAATTTCAACACGTGTTCTATCAAATCCTTTATTGACATACTTAAACAAATATTTAATCATACGTGTTTTTGCACAACGTTCAACATTAATGTGTGCTTGATATTTTATAATTAAATCAACATTATGAGGAACAACAAATGAATTATCTAGTTTAAAACCATCTTTCTCTACATATCGACCATTATTTCTGCGTTTATATGATACCATTCCATCTTCACCAACATGAGTTTCATTGCAATATTGTTTTGGATAATCTTTTGAACAAGATCCGTTTACCATACATGGACATTTAGGGTTAGCGTAACCGCATGGGCCATGCATCATAAACATTGTTACTGCAATGAATTCATTTGGTTCATTTATAGAGTCTGGTAATTCTGCTGAAATCATAGAATCTATTCGTTCAGGTGTTAAATCTTCTTTTTTTTCAAGCCAAACTACGATGTGGATATGAGGTAATCCACGTTTTTGAAACTCAATAGAGTAAATAACTGCGAAAAAAAGTATTTGAAAATAAAATATTTAGTGTAAAGTACGAAATTTATATTTGGTGCTAATTATTTTAATTGGAAACTACGTACCTGCTTTAGTTACACCGAAAAATTCATCCTTCTTTATATCAGATATAAGCTCGTTGACTTTCATTTTAAATACCCTACTTACTATATCTGGTCTATCTTCTGGTTTTTGGCCTAATAATATTCCATTTTGTATTTCCACCCATTGAGGATTGCAAGTGAAGGTAATGAACAGATCAGGGGGTCCAAAATGCCGACATATAGCCATAGCATCTTGATAATTTTGGAAAGTGTAACGGGGACTAAGAAGGTAAAACGATACGTTTACCTATGACGGCACTGTCCCTGTCACCTCGATTTACGGCATCTCGAACCCCTTGATAAATTTCACTTCGCAATTCCAATTGGTGTTTTCGAATATAACGTAACCTATCTTCTTCAATTGCTGCATATGCATCAACTATGTATTGTTGAAACAATCTTCCACCTCTTAATAGTGTTTGACCTTCTAATTGTCTTTGTTGTAATCTAAATATGTAAAATTCATTCATGCTAACATGATCTCTATTGATTATTTTTTCATTTGGCCTATCAACATATTTTATTTGGGGTGCATAACCATCTTCACCATAAGGAAATAAAATTGGATATTGCATTGACATAAAACTTGGATGGTATTCACTAATTTGTTGTAGTTCACCAGATTTATATTCAACAACTATATCTCTAACCCCATCTGAATAACCTATGTCATTAACTACTAAGCCGGCAATTTCTGAACAGGTTGGATTATCATATTGTAAACCATCAGAATAACGATCACACACTAATCTTAATTTTAAAGGACAATAGCCTATTTCTCTAAATCGATCTCTGACCATTCTAAAAAATTTTACAAGTTTATTTTCTTCATCTAGCATTTTCAATAGACTTTTTATTATTCTTATATCTATGTTTCTATTTTCATTATTATTATCGATGGCTTCTATTCTATTTTTTATTTCATTTTCTGTATCATATATATATAATTGAGCATATTTAGGATGGTTGCCTTCATTAGGTAGTAAAGAACCATTTCTGTGGTACACTTGTTTACATATTTTGAAAACATATGGACCTACTCCTGTATTTATGGATCTATCTATAGTCGCACCCATAGACGAAAATGCAAACATGGAATTGTACACACGTATGTTTTCACGAAATTTCACTCCTATTTGACCACTACTTTTATCTAACAAAAACGCTAGAATTGGTGGAGTTTGTTGAAGAAACGGGAGTCTAATACGACCATTACGACAACATAAACTGAAATACGGCAAACGTGAACCTTTATCCTTTCCTGTAGATTCGGCATACCAAAATTTCGCACCACAAAAAATACAAGAATAATCGGGGCTTCCTAAATCCGAAGGAGAAAAAAACTTCCCTAAAATAAATGAAAATGAAAATGCAATCGTGTATAAATACTATTATTACTCGATCAAACATAAGTATTTTTAATATCATAAAAATAATTCTTCTAAAATTCCTAGAGGATGAAATACAAATCGTACTTTTCTTTGTATTTGTAGGAATATCTAATGAAGAAGCTTTATCCAAATTGGATACATTACTACGTCTATGAGCATCGATTATTCTTTTTCGCTTCAACCTACGTTCTTTTGCTATTTCCATATACGTCTAACATAATGTTTTAAGACAAATATTATAGATGAAAAACCTTTTTTTAGTAAACTGTGAATTTTTTTAATATAATTTTTTTCCAAATAGTTTAATTACTAAGGGTCACAAAAAAATGCAGCCTTCTGTTTTATCTTTTTATAACTTCCATAATTTTTTAATGGCATATATTCTCATGTTCATAATAAAAAAAATCATTACCTTAGTTTCAAATTCTTATTGTGATCATACAAGATGAGGTGTTGTAAAGATAAATGTTAAATGATGATAACAATTGAAAATAAATGTTAGAAGTTTATATAATTTACTCATGCAGCCATTCATTTAGTTCAGCATTTACTCATTTAGTTATTTCTAGATATATATGAAACAAAACAGAAATGATGTAATATTGCTCAAACATGAACAGCCAGAAAGAAAGCAAACACATATAACATATCAAAAAAGAAAATCCACATCCCAACATCAAAATAAGCATATATAAATTAAAGTTACAATATGAAAAAAAAAAAATAAACTTACTTAGTTTTGATGGTGCAATCTATCTGAGAAAGCAAGTTGATCCAACTGACAAGACCGTAAAACCGGACCTGCATAAATATGAATATGAACTCATATTAACAACCAAAACATAAGAAGCTTAAAAAATATCAAAGAAGTGAAACATGCCTTGGAGAAATCTGAACTACACTCCCAAATATGATGATGTGATTTGAATTCACTTATATACCAATACCATAAAAAACTTCATGAAGTATTTACAGGTGTCAAAAAAAGAACATGTTATGTGGCATGTAGAGATGAGGTGTATTTCTTTGATTTGATTTTTAAATACATTTACAATAATAACCAACAAATTTCAATATTTTTTATATAAGCACATAAATACTCCAATTTTGAAAAAAAAAAATCAACCAAATGTTACAAGTGCAGCCCCTTTTTTTAATCAAATGGCAGTTCTTTAAAGAGATAAATAGAATCATCCTTTTGGCAAAATGCATAACAGCCCAATATTTTCTTTCCAATCAATTGATACTACTTAACATTGTTTACTCTAAGGAAGCAAATATTAAATAATAAAATCAATAATACCATGCCAGCCCAATATTTTCTTTCCAATTAATTGATACTACTTAACATTGTTTACTCTAAGGAAGGAAATATTAAATAATAAAATCAATAATACCAAATATTATTTACAATAATAACCAACAAATTTCAATATTTTTTATGTAAGCACATAAATACTCCAATTTTGAAAAAAAAAAATGTTACAAGTGCAGCCCTTTTTTTTATCAAATGACAGCTCTTTAAAGAGAAAAATAGAATCATCATTTTGGTAACATGCATGAGAACCCAATATTTTCTTTCCAATCAATTGATACTGCTTAACATTGTTTACTCTATGGAAGGAAATGTTAAATAATAAAATCAATAATACCAAATATCACAAAAAATCAGGAGCTAATAGCAAGTAGCAATTTTTTGAGAAATAATTAGTATAAATAAAATATATGTTTTCTATAGGCATAAATGGCAAAATAACATTATTTTTTAATCATTAAAGAGAACAATTAATTCTGAAAATTTCTATAAATACCCAAAAGAAAGTTCAAACAGTGTAGTGTTTTATGTATATTTTGAGAAATATTGGGGAAGAAAATCATAAGGAGCTAAAGAGAATTAAATAGAAATTCATTACCATTAAGAAATAATACAATAGATAGCTTTGAATTTTTCTCTAATTTTCAACATTTTTTAACTTTCTCCTCTTCTAACTTTTCTCCTTGCCGTAATTCATCCCCTTTTTTTTTCCTTCGTTGAAAAGATAAGAAGAAAAGAAAGAGAAGATAGAGAGACAGAGATGCATCTACCATGTGAAGTTCACATGTGTGATTTTTATATCAGTTGAACAAATATATTGTGTGAGGTGGATTATCAAAAATATTATTTAAAGATATGTTAATAACTTGTTACATCAAGCACCTTACAATGATTCCACAAGAAATCAGAAATCTATCTCTCCGTTGAATTCATTCATCATCTCCATTTAATCTAACAAAAATAAACTACCACATAACATCTTTATTCTACATCACATGACATCTAAGGTATAGATTGCTCCCTTACAAGAATTAATGGAGAGAAACAAAAATTTCCACCCTCCGTTTATTCAACAATCATCTTTATTTCATCTAACAAATAACATGTCTCAATTTAATGATTCAATAATGGACATCTCCACTGATGAATTAATTGAGAAAAATTTTCTATCTATTTAAGTTTGATGATTTATAAGAACATTGTATTTTTATTCACCATAATAGATAGAATAATTTCATCTAACAAATAACATGTCTCAATTTAATGATTCAATAATGGACATCTCCACTGATGAATTAATTGAGAAAAAATTTCTATCTATTTAAGTTTGATGATTTATAAGAACATTGTATTTTTATTCACCATAATAGATAGAATAATTTCTCGTACTAATTATTCCAATTTTCCTTCAAATTCAGTCAACTTTTAGCCATTTCTTTCTTAATCTGCAGTAACACATTAAACAGTTTTGTGAAGAATCTGTGCATAAGATTATGTCCAGAGATCTCAAACTTAGTCTCCACAAACCAAAACAATCACAGCTCTCAGTGTTGTTTACTAGCCCATTCATGGCTAGAACTGTTTAGTGAAGTGACATAATGTCATTTGACTACTTATGTCACAGATTTGATGATGTGGCAAACAAAATTATAAAATCATCTATCCCCATGTGATAGATTCTGAGGTTCTTATCAAATGTCATCGTAATTAACTACATCAATAACATGTTTGTTAAAATTACTCAACCAAGAAAAGGAAAAAGAAACCATGACAAATGCAATAAATCTTCACCACTCACATGATTTGCAAGGCCCGAAAGTATTTCGTTCACATGCTTATGAAGGATACGTGGCACACCTTAATGACGCAAATATACAAGCTCTTGTACTGAGGCATATCATCAAACATTTGATGGGCATAACTGATTTATTAAGAAATTTGAAAGAGAAGCTTACGGTGGGAAGTCAGAACTCAAAGTACGCATGCATATGTATATATAACAAAAACATTGGGGTAATTGTCATAAATAATAAACATAGACATCATAGCCAAACAACAATAATATCATAAAGTTCCATTGATCAATTAGTATTGAATATTATAACCCATGATCTAAATTGGGTCATCATAAGATCAACAAAACGAGGCAAACAAAATTTCAAAACTCGAAATAAAATTAAAATATCATAAACCCTAATTTCACCGAGTCCTAGTCGCATAAACAAATGAAACCGCGGCTAAAACAGTCGTAGCAGCAGGATAAATCCAGCTCCAAATTCCTTTCTTTTTAGCCTCTTCAATTGCAAGTTGTAAGATCTCAACTTCCCTTTTCAACCCCTCAATGTTTTCAATTTTACCATCAATTGTCGCCTTGAGGCCCCCAATCTCACGATCCTTATCGGTGTTTTTGCACTTTAGCCCCTCAATTTGAGAACCAAGCTTCCTAGCTTCCACATCATGCTCTGTTTCCATATCCAAAACCTTTTTCTCTAATCCCTCCTTTTCATTTCCTAACAAGCTCAATTTACTTTCTTTGTCCTTAATCTCTTCTTCAATTCTAATTTTGAGCTTCTCAAGCAAAATTTCACACTCCTCAAGCCTTTTTTCAGTTACAACCTTCTCGCTCTTCAAATTACAGATGAACCCTTCTTTCTCTTTCACATCTTTCACTAACCCGCGAGCCAAAATTTCACATTCCTCGAGCCTTTTTTCAGTTACAACCTTCTCACTCTTCAAATTACAGATCAACCCTTCTTTCTCTTTCACATCTTTCACTAACCCGCGAGCCAAAATTTCACACTCATTGAGCCTTTTTTCAGTTAAAACCTTATCACTCTTCAAATTACAGATCAACCCTTCTTTCTCTTCCACATCTTTCACTAACCCGCGAGCCAAAATTTCACACTCATTGAGCCTTTTTTCAGTTAAAACCTTCTCGCTCTTCAAATTACAGATCAACCCTTCTTTCTCTTTCACATCTTTCACTAACCCGCGAGCCAAATTTTCAGACTCCTCGAGACTTTTTTCAGTTACATCCTTCTCACTCCTCAAATTACAGATCAACCCTTCTTTCTCTTCCACATTTTTCACTAACCCATCCCTCTCATCACAAACCTTAGAAATTTTCTCTTGCAACTCAAGTTTCCCCCTCTCCAGTTCCTTCACTATTTTTCCCATCTCAAGTACCTCTCTTCCTTTCATATCAAGCTGACCCAAAACCTCAATCTTCTCCATATCAACCAACCTCTTCTTCTCCATTTCATCCTTCAACTCTTCCTTCAACGACATAACCCTTTCTTCCAAACCCCTCCCTCTTTCCATTTCCCTCTGTTTCTCAACCTCCAAAGCGTGTAATCTCTCATGGGTTTCAATAGAAAGGTTTATAACAAAAGCCGACAACACAACACGAAAAACCTCACGCTCGGTATCGGAAATGAATGACAAATCAAGACCCATTTCCTCAATCTGGGATTGGAGGTGGCTCACCTGTTCTCTCTTCTCAACAGTTTGTTTCAGCAAAATCTCGTTCAGTTGCTTCAGCTTCTCAGTCCTGTCAGGAGAAGGGTCCCGCTGCGCAGCCTCTTTGGGTTTCTCCGATATTGGCTCCGACATTGGCTCAGACAGAGGCGCCGCCTCTTTCTTTTGCGAGGTTTTTTTCTTAGCCATAGGAAAAGATAGAAAATAGGATTAGGGTTTGGGTTTGTCTGGGGAGAAGAGAAGGATTTTGTGATGGGATTTGGTTTTATAGGGATTGGATGTAAGTGACAGAAAGTTCTATAGACTTGGTGTATCATTAATTGGGCCAAAGCAGAGCCGCATAATTACATGTGTATAATATATTTAATACAATCTCTATTATATCATTTTCAATTTGTAATATATTAATATATATCTTTTATTAATTTTTTATTTTCAAGCTAATTTTATATTATGTTTGATTCGAATATAGACTTGCAAACTTCAGCTAATCAATTATCTTTTTTATTTATAATTTAATTAATATATAAGACAACGTTAATTATATATTTTATATTATGTTTTATACTCGCAGTTGCAGATACTTAATATAGTTAAAAGCAGGAAAATATTCAATTAGAAGATAAATTCTTTTGAGTGGCGAATTATAATTTGAAAGAGATTACTTATAGAAGATAATATAATCACAAAACAATCCAAAAAGAAAAGAAAATTAAAAGTAAAGTTGCTCGAGTTGCATTTTTCTGGGTTGGTTAATAGTTTATTCTACATGAGTTGTCATCAAAAATTCGCTTCCTGCTATATTAATGCAGTGACTGCTCTATAGATAATATGTTGTTGAAGTTTTTTTCTATAAAATAACTAATATTAACCGTCAAAATAAATATTACTTCTATCATTAGACCAAAACTAGCCGTTGTCAAAAAAACTAAACGTTAAATCCCTGTACTGTTAAATGAACAATTATATTGACTCATTAATACATGCATTCACAATAAGTCAATTAAAGTATAATATTTTTTTAAGAAATTAAAAGTTAAATTAAGTAAAAATACAAAAAAAATTTAAACATTAATCTCGTCAACGTATACAATAAATATTATAAACGATAGATAATAACATAAATCGATAGATAATAACATAAATCGATAGGTAATAAACAATAATAACATAAAAAGATAACTACAATCTTTTGGAGTTCTTTTTTGATATGGGGTGCTTTTTTTTATATTTGCAATGATAAAATTGTTTTTCTTTTAATTTGCAAAATTAGTGTTTTTGTCATTTAGGTTGGCGGTAACTGTTCTGATTTCGCAAATTTAATTGGCGAAATTTGATTTGGCCATCATGATTGATGGTACCAAATTTTTTATTTTTATTTTTTATTTTTTTAATTGAAATTAAGTCTAAAAAATGAAAAAAAAAATCAGTTATCACTAATCCAATTGGCGAAATCAAGTTTCACTAATTAAATTGACTAAAATACGAGTTTTGCAAACTAAAAAAAATAATTGTATTTCTCTAAACATTAAAAATACAAGCCTATGTGTAAAAAGAAAATCTTTTGTGTCCACGGACATGGGTACACCCTGCCCAAGCAAAGTATGCATACTTTGGCCATTAGACCGTTGTGTTCGAAATTCGAACAGGTGTTAGGCAACTGACGGTCTGGATTCTCTCCTCTTCGCCTTATAACTTTTCTAATCCTCCTCTCGTTTTTATGAACATTATAAATGCACAAAATAATAATAAATAAATAATTTATTTGTCTCTTGGGGATCGAAGCGAGTTGTGCGTGTTAAATGCTTCAGATTCTAAGAACAGAACTATTGTATTTTGGTATTATACCATTATATTTAGGGAAATTTACATACAACCAACTAACTTTTCCGAATATTACAAATAATCCACTATATTTCAGATTTACAAAAAAAAAACCTACCCGAAAAATACTTTTTTATTACAAATATCCCCGTACATCAACTATTCCATCCATGACATGATTAACTTTTTGAAAATGACTAAAATACCCTCATCTAAATTGAATATATTTAATTAATAAATAAACTTAAAAAAAAAAAATAATTAACTAGACATAAATTAATAAAAATAGTTAAATAAATAAAATAGTTAAAAATATAAAAAATAATTACTTAAAAAATAAAATTAATTAAATAGAAACAAAATTAATTAAAATAAATAAAATTTAAAAAATAAAAATAATTAAAAATAAAACGTTTAAAAATACAAATAATTAAATAAAAATGCAAATAATTAAATAAAAGTATTAAATAAATAAATAATTATAAAATAAATAAATAATAAAATTAAAAATAATGTTAAAAAATAGGGAAGTTTACAAAAAACCCTAACTTTTCTGAATATTAAAAAATACAAAAAATAAAATAAAAAACTTAAAAAATTAAAGTAAAACATACTAGACTAAAAATAAGTTTTGAAAAATAATAATAATTATCAACACATACAGGGTTTTGTGTGTCACTAATGAGGGTTTTCTGTGTCAATTATTATATTTATTTTTTAACATTATTTTTAATTTTATTAATTTTATTTTCTATTTAATTTTTTATGTTTTATTTAATTATTTGTATTTTTATTTAATTATATCTAGCTTTTTAATTTTTTATATTTTTAATTTTATTTATTTTAATTAATTTTTATTGAATTAATTTTTATTTTTTTAATTAATTTTTATTATATTTATTATTTAACGATTTTTTAAATTATTTTTTATTTATTTTTTATGTCTATTTTAATTATTTTAATTATTTTTATATTTAATTATTTTTATTTTTGTAAGTTTATTTATTAATTAAATATATTCAATATAGATGAGGGTATTTTAGTCATTCAAAAAGTTAACCATGAAATGGATGGAATAATTGATGTAGGGGGTATTTGTAAAGAAAGGATTTATGACAGGGGTTTTTGTAAATTTGAAAATATAAGGAGTTATTTATAATATTCGGAAAAGTTAGGGGATTATTTATAAATTTTCCTTATATTTATATCCCACCTATTTTCTACTACTTTCTACTTTACATAACTTGTCATTGTTTAAATATTCTACATGGAGTTACAAAAATAGTTAAACAATATAAAAAATTATTTAAATATTTCATTATTTTTATTGTTTTCATATTTACATAATCACATAACAAGATATTGTTAAAGACTAAGTGTTGATCAACACCAACACATCTCACTTAAAATTAGAGATGGCAAAATCTGATCCGACCCGACCCGACCCGAACTTGAGTGATCTGCAATCCGAAATGACTCAAAGCCGAATGACTCAAAACCCGAATAACTAGTAACCCGAATGGCCCGAAACCCAAACGACCAAAAACTCAAACGACCCATAACATCGAATGATCCGAAATCCAAATGATCTAGAACCCTACTGACCCACCCGATCTGACTCGAGAATAACTTGATTATCAATACTCGAAAATCTCGGAATTGAGGATTTTTTTTTTAACATAATTGATCTGTAGACTGACCTGAATGGTTCAAATGAACAAAATGTCAATCAGAATGACTCGTTCTTATTTGAGTTGAATTTGACCAGATTCCGAGTTTAACCTTTTATCAAATGTACACGTGACCCAAATCCGAATGACCCGAAATCCGAAATGACCTGAACTGGAATGACCCAAAATCCTAATTATCCATAACGGAAACGACCCGAACCTGAAACTGACTCTGTTTGCCACCTTCTGCCTACAATACTGAGACTAAAATTTGTAGGTGAACTTAAAAATTGTTTGTAGGTGAATAATGTCCAGATTTATAATAAAAGAAAAAAAAATGGGAAATTTATCGAAAACCCATAACTTTTCTTAAAATTATCAATACCCCCTATGTTTATAGATTCTCTCTTTTAATCCTATAAAATAGTTTAAATTATTTTTACCTTCCTAGAAGGGTTTAAGTCCAACGTACAAGTTATAATTTCTTTTATTGACCAAGACGCCCATCCATTTTATATTTGATTTGAAGATATCATTAATACATAAATAAATAAATATTACATAATTAACATAATTAAATCATAATTCATGTATAATTATAAATTCATTTGGTAAAAAATTATCTTTCTTTTTTTGCATAAATATTATATTATTTTTTTGTGCAAAATATTATTCTCTCCTTTTTTACTTTTTATGTTTTTATTTATTTATTGGAATTTATTTATATTTCTTGTGACATATTATTTTTATACTTTGTATGATTTTGTATTATGTAAAATATTTATTATTTTATCCAAAATATAATTTTATTTTATCTGAAAGTGCAATTTTTTAATTTAATTTATTTTTATTATTTTGTATTTTATCTCAATATTATTTTTTTATTTGTTATCTCGTTTTTTGAAGAGGGTATTTTGGTCCATATAAAGTTGAGATGGATGAATGTTAAGTTTAACCAAGTATAGGGCGGTAAATTTCAATATGTTTTATAGGGACTAAACGAGAGCATCTAAAAATATAGGGATTTTTTCATAAATTTCCCAAGAAAAAATGAATGTGATAACAAGAACTTTTTTATGTGCTTATTTAAATATAAAAATAAAATAAAATAACAATGAAATATATAAACAAAATGAATAATAAGAATATTAAAATAACAATATAGGCCTTTGCCGAATCGGAGCGAGTGGTCACACCTAGTGTAAATAAAACTAAATATGTAAATGAAATTAAACAAAAAAAATTATGATATTATTTAACTATTATTTTTGAACTCTATGTGCATTTTTTAACATGCATTTCTCTTTTAGCATACAAAATGTCGAATACCATAATAATAATGATAAAATTATATAGTATATAAAGAAGTTAATGCCGTAAAACCTTTTTTATTATTTGTTTATTTAATTGAGTTCTTATCGGTTGTTTAAAAGCTAAAGATTGTTTCAGTGTTTGAAAGACCGAAATTTTTTTCCCAGTGAACATCTAAAGACTTTTGGAATTTGGTAAAAAAATCAGTATTTATGGAATTCTTGTTTCAAAAGTTGTGTATAAGTGTCAAAATTTCTATCATTTATTATTTATGATTCTGCATTTATATTGTATATTCAGAAGCTATAATACTATAAAATAATATATTATTTTTGGAAAATATAATATGTCTTATCTTGAGTTATCTCTTATACAATGAATATATAATATAAATGGGATGACATGTAAATTTAGGTGCAAATTATAAATGGTGCTTATGCTTATTTTTAAGTTTTTCTTAGAGGCAATTTCATGAATGTGATTATTTTATTTTTAGGAGGTCATGACGATTTTAGCCCCACATATGGTTAAACAAATCTTGGACGAGGACATGTGCAGTGTCGGAGCTTGACTCTATTTATTGAGGATAAAAAAAAAAATTCTCCATATTAATTAACACTGTATAATTTTTTTTTAGCGAAAAGAGGGGAGAATATATGGAAATATATGCATTTGGAAATTTTTTCACTAAAGCACTACTAATATATACTACTCTGTCAAAATCTTAAAGATGAGTGTTATATCCCCAGTCTCTATAAAGCTACGTCTCTAATCACGTTGCAGGATTTTTATAACAATTTTTTGAGTATTTAACCATTTATATTCAGAAATATTCTAAATCTTGCTTTTTCTTTTATGAATCTTGTCTGAATATTTTGAATTTTTTTCTTATTTTCAAATTCCCTCGAAATCTCTCTTTAAGGTATATTAATTTTTGTACTCCTCTCCAATATGTACTTTTCCATCTATTATTTTGTTATATTTTTTATTGTGATCAATCAGCCTTATAGCTTTCTCCAAATACATTTTGATTAATATAATATTAAAAGAATAACAGTCTTTGTGTAACAATGACATGTGAAGTTACATAATTGTAAGCTTCTGTGGAAATTAAAAGTGGTGGTAGTTTTAAGAGTGATTATTATTTTGTCTTTACTGAATTTCAGATTTGTACCCACAAAATCTTTTGATTGGGGGGTCTAGGACACGTGGCAGCATTTACTTTGCTAGATAGACTTGTCTTCTAGATAATCACGGATAGGCAAGCATGGGAAAAAAAGAAAAGCAGGATCACGGATTTTGTATGCGATAAGTGATAACCCTCGCTCCCCTTGGGATGTATTAAGTTATAACTTTGTATAAATTTTGAGATTTAATATTTTAATATTATGTACATAAGTAAATTTTAAAATCTTTTTGAGCTAGAATTTAATTTGCATTTTTAAAGATCAAATTATAATTTAAACAATAAAATATTTTATTGGGCTAATCTTTAATATGGCAAAAATGTTTTATTTGCAGTTTTACGGGACAAATTTGTAAAATAATTAAGTTTATATATGTATATTGGAAAATATCTTATATTTTCAGACACACTCTTTTATTTGTTATTATGCTGAATCTTTATTATATTTCTTGGAGAACCATTTTAACATATTTAAATATAAAAATATTATCTTACAACTGATGTTTATTATAATGACAGTTCAAAGAAAAATAAAACAGCAAAAGAACTAATAGATTTTGCACACATTAGATCACATATCATAATATTCGTTAAGAGAAGTTATGAATAATACAAAAATGAGAAAAAAAAACTTTGGTTGATTTAAAGTTTGAAATTTAAACTCTAACTTTGAGTTATTTTATTTTATTTTGTTAGGACACAAATTTGGAATATAACATAATAACATCAAAAAGATTCAAGTTCATTTCCTAAATTCAAGATAATGTACTTGTTATGCATTTGCAACTACTCCATGAAGCAAAATATCTGATATTTTTTCGTTGTTTATATTTACAATTTAAAATAGTAAATACATAAAAAGATAAAGTTAATATTGTATGATAAATTATTATTATTATTATTATTATTATTATTATTATTATTATTATTATTTTGATATTTTTATTCTTATTTATTTTCTTCAACTTGAAATTTCTTAAATTCAAAATAATAAATAGAAAAGACCCATAATCAAATTTTTATTCAAAATTCATTTCCTTCAACCCAAATAATAAATAATATTTATGTAAAATGTAAATACAAAAAAAATCATAATACAAAATAAAAATAAAATCATAAAAAAGAGAAATATTAACTTTAAAAAATAAATAAAAGTAAACTAAAATATTTTATCGAATATAAAAGCATGAAAAAAATAATATATCATATAATATCATAAGAACATTCATAGAATATTTAGTTGTGAAATATTATTTTATTTATTTATTATAGGATGAAGAAAATAATATATTTATGGAAGTTGAGGGAATATTTTATAATAACATTAAAAGTTAGGGGCTTTTGTGAAGAAGTACCCTTTTATTTTATGGATGGGACCATATCTTATTTCTTGCTGACCCATTTTTTCTGAATGAAAAATATGATATGTGAGAAAAAATAATGAGTCATTTATATATGTGTTTATTTTTTGAAATATGACTAACTACACGACGTATTACAAAGATAGATCAACCTATATTCTTTTAATGTGGGGCCCACAGATTTTAAAGGAATTTTTTGCAAGATTCCTCATTTATGTCAGAAAGTTTAATGGTTTTGAAAGAGTTAACGCGATGACTTCTGTTATATGATATTATATAGAAAGATTCATAGAAAATCCTACAAATTTTGACATGTGTCGAAAATGTAGCATAAACTGAGTTTTGTATATAGCGATAATAATAATAATAATGACAAATTGCAATCAATAGTTTTGAGACAAAATGATCTTGCAAGGGGTGGGGCCCAGCTTTTGGATTAATAGTGACAAGTTTTAGAGAGAAGATTAGCCCAGCCTTTTCAAAGAAGACATTACTTGCATGATAGCACAGCTCATCATGCAGGGCAAAATAGGGCCAGACCGACTTCTCATCATGTAAAACTATGCATGTAAAGGCCGAAGAGTTTATTGGCCCATTTGCACTCGTGAGTTGAACTCGTAGACGACCGAAGTAAGTAACATAAAACACTAAACAGCTCAATTTTTTGTTTGCTTGAAAGCCCGTAGGCAAAACAGCTCAAATTTTGACAAGTCCCTAACATTTTTTTAATATTTTAAACATCTCAATAATTTATATATAGTGAACTTATTATTAACATAACAAATTCGCACATACTTAGCATATCAATAATATATTAGTTTATTATTAATTATTATAGTAATTGTATATTGGTTTGATTGTATATTAATTTATTGTGTTAATTATATATTAACTATTGTCCTAATTACATGTCAATTTTTATTCCAAAATGTTAAAGATTCTTTAAATTATTAAATGTTAGAGTTTAGTAAAATATTGAAAAAGTTGAATTATTTTAGTTAAAACAAAAACTAACACCATCTTTGCATTATTGTCTTTAATTCATACTAGAGGTTATCCTTCTTGCTCCGCTTCGGATATAATATTTCTTCATTTTTCTACAAATTACGCATGATATCTTCAATATTTATCAATAAAATTTAAAAAGAATGAGTAAATTTTATGATATGTAGATAAAGAAATTACAAATAACTACCCTCGTTCTACTTCAGAGAAATTGTGCGGTTTACAAAAAAAAATATAATAATTATTCATAATTTTCAAAAAAATATATATATACACATTTTGCAAGAAAAAATTATATTTAGACGTTCAATTTGTAATTATTTTTTAAAACAACATCAAACCAAAAAAAAACCTCGAACGTTGATGTTTCGTTTTTATATAATATTACGCAAAATATTTCACAGAAAAGTCTACAAAGTACACATGTCGGAATAAGATTGGAAACATTATATCCACTTCAAGACTAATATTTATAATGAAATTAAAATATCCGGACTTTTTAATATTCAGAATCATTAGGATTTAGTTGTTTTTAGAAAAGAAAAATATTATTTAAAGAAAATAACAAAAAGAGAAAAGAACATGCACAGTAGTGGAACCCAGCAGGCCAGGCTTCTCCCACAAGACTTCTCTTTATTACACCACGACTTCATTAAACATCCATGAGATACTCATCTCCAAACCATCCTCCCAAATGATATCCTTTCACTGACAAATGGGATCCATCTAAATTTATCTCTATTCACTTAAATGTAGATTCAGCATCACAATAATACGTCTCCAAATCAAATCCCTCAAATAATGTCCAAAATGTGACTGAAATGTGGAGCCCTTGGTAGAAAACTGTCGACTTTGCTTAGGAGATTCTGTTGTGAACCCACATGTCATCATTAACAGAGCACTCTCTGAGATGTTGCCACTGGAGACACCACCAGCACTTTCTCCCTCCATTTAAAGCTCCTCACGTCTTTCCCATTACATGAACGAGAATCTTATCTCACTTGTTAGTCTCTACGAACTTTTACTCATTTGCGGCTTGACAATTAGTTTAGTATTTATATTAAATAATAGTTCGTTAAATATATATATATATATATATATATATATATATATATATATATATATATATATATAATTGTATTCTTTTTGCTCTTACGAAAAATATTAAGTAAATATTATTTTGCAACATATATGTTTGGAGATACGGAGTAAATATGAATTATTTTCCTTTCCATATTTTGAATGAGTTTGTAACAATTTTTACAATTCCGTAAGTCATTAATAAATAATAATATAACTATTAAGCATCAAGCATGCATCACACTGATACTTACATATTTCTTAGTTGTAGAGGTACAAGATATTTAGTATTTAGAATAAAAATTGCAAGATTTTTATGGTTGAACCATATTTTTGTATTCAGTATGATATTAACATTAAAATATTTATTGTTTAATTCTAAAAAAATGAGTATTGCTTTAATTTTAAGAAAAAGTTTATTGTATCATATTATAATAGAATCATTGTATACTTGAATATGATCATCCTATACTTGAACCGGAGGTTGATACTTGAGTCGAGAACAAATAGTACAATTTTTTTTTTTAAATTGGAGATGAAATTAAATATATTTTTTTGAAATATTATAAATAAACACTAATAAACAAGTTTAGTCAATAACAAACTAATCAAAATTTAAATATGAAAAATATCTCATATATTAAAAAGCTACAAGAAAAAACTAATAGCTATATTAAAAAAAAGTCATTAATACTCTTTAAAATTCTACAAAAAAAGTAACATATTATTTGCTCCACACAATCATTTGTATGTAACATTTTTGTGAAACTCATAGGTGCACAAAGTAAAGCTCATTAATTGCCCTCTCTTCACCCAAAACCCTAAATAAACCCATAACCCATAAACCCTCTTCCTTCACTTCACATAAACCCAAGCAAGCAACACATTCCCCCATCAACCCAACAATGGCGCCAACCCTCCTCCCTCTCCTCTCCTTCTTTCTCTACCTCTCTCTCTCAACAGCCATTCTTCACCCAGTAGACTACCTTACTCTGCAGTCAATTCACCAGTCCATGTCTGACCTGCCTGGCTCTGCCTTCTTCTCCAGTTGGGACTTCACAACTGATCCATGCATAACCTTCACTGGAGTCTCCTGTTCTGGGGGCCGCATTGTGTCTCTCTCTTTAGGGGACCCGCGTGCTGGCTCGCCTGGGTTGGCCGGTACGCTGCCCGCCTCACTCGGCCGGTTAACTGCTCTCACTGACCTCTCCCTCGTACCGGGCCGTGTAACTGGTACAGTACCACTTTCACTTTTTCATCTTCCAAACCTCCGGTTTCTCGCTCTTTCGTCGAACGGGTTAACGGGTCGTCTCCCCGGTTTCTTCTCCCCTTCTTTGAAAACTCTCGACATTTCGTCGAACAGGTTGAGCGGGTTTGTACCAGCTGCTCTGTTTCACTTGCCTGGACTAACCACACTGATTCTCTCTCATAATCGGTTTGTGGGTTCTTTACCCAACTCGGTATCATCTCCATTAATCCACCTTGATTTGAGGAACAATCTCTTATCAGGTCCGATACCGACTCTCCCTTCTTCCCTTCATTACCTTTCTCTCTCATCAAATCATTTATCAGGACACGTGGAAAGCTCTCTCTCTAAGCTAATCAACCTAAATTATCTTGACCTTAGTTTCAATCTTCTAAGCGGTTCTATACCTGCAATCCTCTTTTCATTCCCAATTGGATCTCTCCAGTTACAAAGAAACTCCTTCACAGGCCATCTCAGCCCAACATCTCCAGTCAAAGAAGGCGCTTTATTAGACCTGAGTTACAACCAACTAACTGGTACGATACCAAAGGAGCTTTCAATGGCTGGTACGATATATTTGAACAGTAACCGATTTACTGGAGAGGTACCGAGTGAGTTTATACAAAGAGTTGCTGACGGATCAATTAGATTGTTATATTTACAACATAATTATTTGACTAAGTTGGTGATTGGTACCAATGTGGTAGTACCAGTGAGTGCATCTGTGTGTGTGCAAGATAATTGCATGGTACCGCCTGTTGGTTTGACAGCTTGTCCGGTACGGGCCGGGAGGAGAAAAACCCGACCCGCTTGGCAGTGCTCTGTTTGGGCTAAAGGGTGAAAATATATTAATTATTAAAAATTGGGGTTTTGCTTATTCTTTTGAAGGGTTGAGAAGTTGAAGATAATTATTTTGTTGGAATTTTGGAGACAACTGAGATGGGTTGAATGGAGAGGAAGAGAAGAGAAGAGAAGGAATTTTTTTGCTTTTGACCCCTCAATTTTTTAGGATTTTTGGATATGTCATTTGGAATGGAAATTTAGTGCTTGATTTGTTGTGGATAAAAACTTGGTAATTGGAATTTTGAGGTGTGTACATGGAAAAAAGATATGTAGATTCAAATGTGAAATTATTGAGGAGTGAAATGAAAGGAATGAAGAAAAGTGATGATTTGCTTTGTTCTTTTGACAATTGCTATGCTTTATTCACGCTTGTTTGTTTCATGGCTATAATTGAAGTTCAGACACATTGCTTTCAGTTTCTTTTCTTCTTTTTGGATTAAATAGTTAATACAATAATGACAATATTTTCATTTCATTTGCTTATTCTTCTTCATTCACATCATTGAACTAAAAGCAATATTCTTTTTTTTTTTTGAGGAATTTTGTAAAAGCAATATTCTTTTTCCTTGCAATTCCTAAACCTTTTGTAACCATTAGCTAGAAAAAGTAAGAGAAGTTTTCAAGTTACTTTGTTAAGGGAGTTCATAGAATTGCAGTTCAATATGAATTTAAAATAAAAAATTTAATGCGTCATAGAATTAGCGAATGAATTACTGCGGGAAAGAGTGAATATGAAAGACAATTCTTTCTAATTTTAGTTTCGGATTGTATATGAATCCGATGTTTTGTTAATTAAATTATTATTATTTTAAAGTTGTCGAAGTCCTACTTCAAAAAAATATATTTTTGTCCAAATTAAGAACCTGACAAACACTACATAACTATTAATTATTGATGTTAGTAAATGAACAATATCTTTTGATTTGATGAGGATAATTAATGAGCAAACGTGTGCAGAACAAGTCACATTATGAGAAATTAGGCAAGCCTTCTGAAATTGACTTCATCGGCACTGGGGTGCAATTTAGTTCTTTTTAGAGAGAAATTAATTATAGAAACTTAACTAGAAAAGTAACTTCAAAGGTGTTATTAAATTAGTAAATGACTTCAACTCAATCATTAGAAAGAATAAACTTTAATTTTATAATTACAAAATAAAAGCAATAATATCACATCATTTAAATTTTCAAAGGCCCGCAACCAAAAAACTGAAAAGTCTAATAATTGTTGAGGATTAATTCGTAAATAATTTAAAATTTGGATAATTGCAGATGTTATATTGACTCACGTGGGGGTGATGATAACTCGTCACTTCATATCTATTATCTAGTTCTAGTTTTTTTTCGTATCATATAAATTGTCTGGTTATTATTTGTAATTGCATGAGTGGATGCTTATGTTCATGCTTTGATGGTTGGTAAATCCAAGACATTATATTAATGACTACTGTGTCTCTATGCAGTTGTAGTATTCCATGCATGCGTTTTATTATTTATAATAAATTTGATAGGTCCTACAAATAATCCATAAAAACTCTAATCATCTTTCTTAACAGTTATGACCACTTACCAGCTGGACAGTTATAATGATTTTAAAAGTACAATAATTGTCAAAATAAGAATGTATCATTCAAAACTTACTGTAAGACTCAAGTGCATTACTGGTTCAGCATCATCCAAATAGTCCCACATTATAAGTGGCATGAAAACTTAAACTTGATTGGTATTACTATTAGAATTTTTGTCTATTTAAATAACTACACAATCTTTGAAACACAAAAGTAAGATTAAATTCTTTCTTCTTATTTTCATTCCGGGGTGCTACAAATTCCCCACTTAAATTTCAGACGTTCGTCAGAACTAACAAATGACTAGCATCATCTTATAACGTATTTTTGCGCACCTCCGCGCCATATGATAATATCTCATCACTCTCTCTCACCCATTATTAGAGTCTAGTATTAAAAAAGCTTAAGCTTGATTGGTGCTAGTAGTTAATGCAATAACTTATTTAACTAACTCCCATTTTCATTGATTACTCAAGGTGGGAGTAATCAACTAGCCCCGCTTTTCACTTTTTGGTTCTGGTGTGTAACAAACTCCCCCACTTAAATTTCTGACGTCCCCGTCAGAACTAGCATCTTGTCCCAGTCTCGTCCTAGTACACATCTGTGTGCATCTTCACCCCATACATGTATTCCCACTGAGACATATACGATCCTCAGATTCTCTGGATATGATAACGGTATGATACGTTTCCGGCCGCACGATAGTACCCTCAAGATTTGGCTCTGAATACTATTTGTTAGAAGAGTCTAGTACATTAACTGATCCAGCACAACTATCAGGTTTACATCATATTATCATGAAAAAGACTTAAGTTTGATTGATACTAGTAGTTAATGCACTACACTATTTAAGTAACTCCAATTTTCATTGATTACTCAAGGTGTGACTAAATTAATGAGACTTAAACAATAATTTGACTGTTTTTGGATGATCGAAGGTGAATCCGTCGAGAATATATACACTCGTTAGTCACATATTCGAAATAGATATACTGCTTTAGCAGAGACCCTAACAAATCCTCGAATTGTAGGTAAATTGATCAGGGCAATACCGCAAAGCTACGAGACGCTTTGAGTTTCGTTGGAGACTATGATGACGACGCAAGAGATCGGGCTAGAAGACTTAATCAACTACTTTCAAAACTGTGAAGCCCGGCTCAAGCAAAACGACTCTCAATCGACAATCATAGTCATGCTGTAAATCGACACACACGATGCCGAGATGACATTTCTCGTGAAACAATTCGGTGATTTACGAGCACGTGAGTAACGGTTTAACGACAACCGTTGACGCAACAAGAAGAAGACGTATTTCTACGAGTACAACAAGACGGGACACACGATCGATAATTGCTTAACACTTCATCCTAAGCCTACCCCTTGGAACAAGAAAGAAGGTGGGCACGAGCAGAACGATCCGATGATCGACACGAGAAAAGACGCGATAAGAGGCGTGACGACAAAAAAAATGACAAGAAGAAGAAGTCGAAGAACCATTCAACCAAGGTGGCCATATAGGGAGATGACTCGAGCAATTCCTCCGACCCCTCCGAATCGGGATCCGACTCCGACACGAAAAATGTGAACGTAACTCTCATTGCGTATGACTCAGTAGATGAAGTATGTGAGCGAGCTTTCCAAGAGATGCTCCGTAAACAAGAACGAGTTCCACCTACTCTACCTCCGGCGGTATCCTCGTGTCGAACGTTATAACGTCGGGAAAAAAATTGTACACGGACTGGCTCCTTCCATCCGCCCAGAAAATAGTCGACAATCGACCATTGTCGTCAATGTCACACGGGTAGAAAATATTTGGACACTCAGCCTACCAGGCCCTGAAGTACGACATAAGCGTTGTCGCGTCTACGTCTGCGAGTCGAAGAGCACGGATAGACCTTATGTGGTTCTGCATATCCCGCTCGGTAAACTGACAATTATTATAACCGCTGGCTTGGTTTACCATTGCTTGAATGGATCTGCTCTGAGGTACACCAGATCGATTGTTAACCTCTAACTGATTTCTAACAAACAAGGAAATAGACCAGTGGCACCTCATGTAAAGTACACAACTAGGTTCCAATTCATGGTTGCGCTCCAACTCTGCAGCATATAACATCTATTCATTCTTCAGTTCGATGTCGCTCGTGTGCGACAGTTGGTGTATTGTATGCAATGTTATAGAATGTGCTAGGCGTTAGTCGGGCGGTCGGAACCATCGAGGATTAATCGGGGATGGACCTAGGCGGATTTATATTTTTTAGTATTTTTATATATTATATATAATTTTTGCGTTGAATTATTTATACTATATTTAATAACATTAACACAACATACAAAATATACAAATAAAATGCAAAATAAAATTCACGACTTAACATTAACACAATATCCAAATAAAATTCAAAATGAAGTCCTCAACATGACATAACATTAATGCAACATTCAAATAAAATCCAAACCGAAGTACTCGACACGACATAACATTATTAACACAACATCCAGACAAACCACAAAATATAGTCCAAATAATGAAACAAACATACTAAAATGTCCAATACAATCCGAACCTCTTAGTAACGGTTTTTCTGAAAGAACCGTTACAGATATGCTTAAATAGTCCAAAATATGTAAGGGTTTATTATAAACCGTTACAGATTGTGGACTATTTATGGATATTTGTAACGGTTCTTTCATAAAAACCGTTACTAATTACACTATTAGTAACGGTTTTTATGAAAGAACCGTTACAGAATATGCATAAATAGTCCACAATCTGTAACGGTTTATAATAAACCAGTACAGATTTTGGCAATTCTGTAACGGTTCTTTCATAAAAACCTTTACTAATAGTGTAATTAGTAACGGTTTTTATGTATTAACCGTTACAAAGTTGTTCTGTAACGGTTTTAAAAAAAAAAAAACTTCCGCCCCTCTGTTTCTCTTCTCTTCCGCCAACTCTCTGTCTCTCTTCCTGTCTTCCGGGGCTCCGCCCCTTCTCTATCTCTCTTCCGCCTAAGACTCTAATAGTAAAAGAATAGAGCTATATGTATTTTTTTTTTGGCATTGTGTATTTTAAATTTATTATGATTGAAGAATTTGGGGGTCATTTTTGGATATTGGTCTCGGGTACTCCAAAACCCGGGGCCGGCCCTGAGTGGAGATGAGGGCCGGCGATTGGCGGAGGAGCTGGACGCGGAGGCGGTGGCGGCGGCGGCTGGTTGCGACAGTGCTGGCGGCTGCGGTGGCGGCGGCGGTCTTTTCTTACAGAGAGGAAGGAGGAAGAAGAAGAACAGAAGATTGGCGGAAGAAAGAAGAGAGAAGAAAGAAAAAAAGGGGGAAAAAATGAAGAAAAAATTGGGCGGGCCAAAGAAAAAAAAGAAAAAAAATTGGGCTGGGCGGGTCTGGGCGGACGCTGGGCGGGTCTGGGCGGTCGCTGGGCGGACAAAATGCACAGAAGGCCGACTAGCATAATTTCTAAGCGTTTTGCTCCTGCCTAGCGCCTGGGCAGCGCCTAGGTGGCCGCCTGGACCGCATTTTAGAACATTGATTGTATGCCTTTCTTCTGCGAAATATTCATATCATTCTTCGTGTTTGGGCGTCTACCTTTGCTGCATATGAATGTTGCCACGAAAATGCTTCATCAACTGAATTAAACACCATTATTGTCATTCGTTCATTTTGTACCTCCGCATCTACAGGTCTATTGATGGATGCATCAACGTAATCGGACTCCATGTGGACTACATGGAAGTGCAAAAAAATGAATCATCATTAGTAACCCTCAAGCTCTATAGTATATACCTTCTATACTACTTAAAATGATTCATTACCCGCAAAAACAACAGTCTAAACTGGCTTCCAGAATGAAGATGCATACACTAGGGTTTTAGACTGAAAATCACTCGTCTAATGACCAATGTCTACCAGCTTTACGTAATGCTCCTCTTCTTTTGTTCGACTAGCGCCTCGAACCATGTGTTTGTGTATGCAATTAATGCATGTTTTTTCAATCATTGGGGCTCGCGACAAAATCCATAAATATGACTTGACAACTCGGGCATATTTCATCCTTGATTACCACGTATCAATCACATCAACGCTTCGTTGGGCCCATCATCCGGATGGAACTATTGAGTACATTCTGCTACTCACGTTGCCATCATTGCAACTAAATATGAGAATTCAGAAAAAATTGATGTGGGGGACAACAAACTTTTTCCATATTATTTTATAAGACATTAATATAGTGCATTCTGGATTGCATGATTTATAAAATTTCATATATATATATAATGAGAAATATCAAGAATTAATTGTTTGTTGAATTTTTGTAGGAGGACAGTCCATTTGGTCCTTTTTTTTTTGAGTAAAAATGGGGGACAGAATCTATTTGTACCCAATAAAAATTCAAAATTTCATATTTACCTACAAGTTGTAAAATACTTGCTAGATTATATTACAAGTGAGACAAGTTTGATAAGAAATGGAGACAATTGAAACAATGGGTCTCTTTCTCTTTCGATCGATTGTTTTGGCAGAGGTGTTTTCTTTTTATTTTGTTTGGTCTAATCTGTAATCTGTATAGTTTTGTTGGGCCAGGATGAGAATTTAATTTAGGGTTTCATTTTCATGGGGATCAGATAAAGAAGGTTTGAAACTTTAAATGTCACGGGCGATGACCCTCGTTCTGCTTCGGATGTGTTTATATTATAATTTCTTATAAATTTTGAAATTTAATATTTTATTATGAACATAAGAAAATATTCAAAATCTTTTCGAGCTAAGTTTTAATTTGCACTTTTAAGGATAAACTATAATTTAAGCAACAAAATTCTTTATTGGGTTAATCTTTAATATGGCGAAAATATTTTATTTGAAGTTTTAAAGAACAAATTGATAATAATAACTAAGTTTATATATGTATATTGGAAAATACCTTATATTTTCAGATACCCTCTTTTATCCGTTTTATTAGGCCGGATCTTTATTAGATTCTTGGAGAACCATTTTAACAAACTTAAATATAAAAATATTATTTTACAAAGGTTGTTTATTATAACGATAGTTCAAAGAAAAATAAACCAACAAAAGGGCCAATAGATTTTGCAGACATTATGTCACATATCAGAATATCCGTTAAGAGAAGTTATGAATAATGCAAAAATGAAAATAAAAAACTTTGGTTAAATTAAAGTTTGAAGTTTGAACTATAGCTTTGAGTTCTTTTATTTAATTTTGGTAGGACACAAATTTGGAATATAATATAACACAATAACATCACAAACATTTTTATTTCGTAAATTGAAGATAATGTACTTGTTATGCATGAAGGGAAGAAGATGCACTTGCAACTACTCCATGAAGCAAAATATCTGATATTTTTTCGTTTTTTATATTTTCAATTTAAAATAATACATAAAGAAAAAGAAAAAAGAAAATTACTATTTTATGATAAATTATTATTATTATTATTATTATTATTATTATTATTATATTTTTATTCTTATTTATTTTCTTCAAACTGAAATTTTTTTAATTCAAAATAATAAATAGAAAAGACCCATAATCAAATTTTTATTCAAATTTTATTTCCTTCAACCCAAAATAATAAATAAGAAACAATATTTATGTAAATTGTAAATACAAAAAGATAAAATCATTAAAAAAAAAGAGAAATATTAACTTTTTTGAAAATAAAAAAATAGTTTACATGAAAATAAAATTAAACTAAATTTTTTATTGAATATAAAATCATGAAAAAATAATATATCATAAAATATCATAAGAGCATTCATAGAATATTTTGTTGAGAAATCATAGGCTGAAGAAAATAATATATTTACAGTAACAATAAAAGTAAGGGTTTTGTGAAGAAGTACTCTTTTATTTTACGATGGGACCGTATCTTATTTCTTGCTGACACTTGTTTTTGATTGAAAAATATGCTATGTGAGAAAAAATAATGAGTCATATATAAATGAGTTATTCTTGAAATACGTCACTACACGAAGTATTACAAAGATGAATCAACATAATTGTATTTAATGTGGGGCCCACGGGTTTTAAAGGATATTATTGTAAGATTCTGTTAGAAATTGTAATGGGTTGAAAGAGTGAACATGATGAATTGCTTTGTATAATGTTTATATAGAAAGATTTACAAAAACTCCTACAAAAATTGACACATGTCAAAAATATAGGATAAACTGAGCTTTGTATATAGGGCCTGTTTGATTTAAGAGAGTATTGGAAAGAAAATGAGTTCTATGAAATGTGATTCTTTGACGAGTTACTTGAGAAATCAAATTGTTCAAGTTTGTTTGATCATCTAGAATTATAGTTCTAGAAAAATTATCTCTTGTTTCATATGATGGAAACTTAAGTTTTTACAAAGAAATCTTTTTTATTAAAATTCATAAATAAAATTAGTTCAAGAGAATAAAAATATTAAAAAAATGTAAAAGTATATTTTTTTCAAGTATTCAAAATGAAAAAAAAAACATATTATGAAAGAGGCAATTACCACATTATCTTCAAAGAAAAAGAAAATAACAACTTCATAGAATTGATTATGAAATATGAAACAAAGTTATAAATTTCTGAAACTGAAATTATAAATTCTGAGTGTCACAATTAAATTAAAATTCACAAACTAAAATTATAAATTATAATAAATTCAGTTTGTGATTTAACATAAATTCAGCCTAATTGTTTGCGATAAAGTGAGTCTAAATTTATAAATTTACACTAAAAATATAATTTAAACTGAACTATAATTTATAAATTCAGTCCTCGTTTGTTATAAATTATAATTTGTTAAATTCAGTCCACATTTTTTTTTTTAAGGAAAATTCAGTCCACATTTTCACAAACTGAATTTATCATTTACAATATAATATGAATTTACAATTTACAAATTTGTTAAATCACTTTTTGCTCTAATTTATAAATTCAGTTTGTGATTTAGAATTTCTCAAAAGTAACAGAATTGAGTTCCAAAACATAAAATAAAATAATTTAACATAAAACCCAACTAGAGACTAAAAATCACAATTACAGAACTAGAAAAAAAAAATAACTCTAAATCCAATCATTTCAGACCTTAATCAAGAGAAATCAAATGAAAGTTTGCACAAGTAAAAAAGGATTCCTCTAGTTTTCTCTAAAGAACCAAACATGAAAATCTAATCTTCTTCTTCAATTCTGGGAGAGAAGAGAGATCCAATCCAAGCACTAAGCTGAGAAGAGAGAGTGAGGAAACAGCTCGAGCACAGAGAAGAGAGAATAACCTAGCGAGCGGCATCGAAAAAGGAGAAGGAAGAGTTCACTGGCGCGAGCGAGCGAGAGAGAAAAGGAATTTGTTTTCCGCTTGTTTTGGGTGGAAAGCAAAGTGGGAAAAAATCCCTCGTTTTGGTGGGATCAGGAATATGGTTTCTTTATCAGGAATTTGGTTTTTAGATAAAAATAGAAAGAAAATGATTACCAAAAATTGTATTTCATTTTCATGTTTTTCCATCACATCAAACAGACCCATAGTGGTAATATCATGATCATATCAAATCTTTTATATTTTTTTTTACCTTAGAGAGTATGAACTATGCCATTACAAGTATGAATCATTTTTCAGGAATATCTAATCTTCTTTTTCTGTTGAATATGAAAATTATATCGTATATGCCATCTCCGAAGTGGAGAGGATAGAATTCAGTTATTGTTTTTCTAGGGCTTATATTATGACCTTCTATTTCTCAACATCATAGTTGGTCAATTCGTGAATAATTCACGTATTATACACGTATATTCCGAATAATTCAAAAAACACGAAATTCGCGTCTTCATTTCAATAATACGCATTAATTCACGAATTTTTGACAAGACAAAAATTCGGCCCGTATTTTACGAATTTTTACCAAATATAATATTTTCACACATATAAAAAGTTGGAAAGGAAATCAACAAATTTATTACCATATAATCACCAGAATTCTGAAAAATGAAAAGAAATTGTAAGAAAAAACAATAAATCAAACAAAGCAGGCAAGTAAAATAATTTAAACATTTATTTGATCATTTGTTCCCTATTTCAACTCTCTGCCATTTTGAGTGCAAATATTTTAGAGAAACTTCTCTATAATTCTATATATTTTAAATTACATCATTCAATTTGATTCCTTCTCTCTCTCTTGTAATTTGAAGCTGCACAAACCAAGAAAAGAAAAACTCTCACCTGAAATGTTGGAGACTCTGGTTTATACAAGAATGAATTCATTAATGATGGAGAAGACATCACAGTTAGTTCTGAAAGATTCAAATGCTATAAATTTAGACAAACTTGATGAACTTCCCGAAAACTTGAATGATACTGAAGAAGATGTTGTGGCAAGTGATGAAGATACACATTAGTTGGATGCTTTGCTTGGAACTTAGTTCTTGTTTTCTGTTTTTTTTTTGTTGAAGTTAGAGTTTTGCTACTTATTTTTGCTTTATAAGTGTTCTTATGAATGGATAACTATTTTTATTTATTAATTAATGCTAGATTTTTTGTTCATTTCTAGAGAATATTGTATTTAATTAGTTTGTTTTGTTTAAACAAGACATTATAAGCTTAATACAAGCTATATAATTTGCCGAATTTTTCTTGCCGAATTTTAAACGGACAACATATTATACACGAACGTATACGAATACGAATATTTGCCGATCTCGTTTTTTAGGTCTGTATTTTTTGCCGAACTGAAAATGTACGAATATGAATTATACACGAACGTATTGCGTATCGTATTATTCGTGTATTACGAATGCCTAACTATGCTCTACATATGTTTCCTATACGTATGGATGATGTGAGTGGATGGTTTTTGACATTAAATACTCACCGACTAGGCATTTTTAGCAATTTTCTCTTTGATAGGCTGGATTCCTACCTGTGGGCTTTATTTCAATAGGATTTGAATAAAGAAAATCAAAAGAATGGTAGGAATCGGGCTGTAATTTAAAGAAGAGTGAGAATCATATTGTAATTTTTTGAGCTGAAAAAATACGGTGTGCATTTATTTTGTCGGGGATTAAATGAAGGGTGGGATATGTACGTCGGTGCCTTGGTTTTTCATTTCAAAATACGAATTCAAACAAGGAAAAACCTCATCTCTTTGACTACCTAAGGGGCTGTTTGGTGTGGGGAATATTTAGTGGAATTTGCATTTTGTAATCCAGCAAACACTAAATTCTTTGTTTGGGAGGCATTAAGAGCAAGAATTATATTTTGCCGGTATTCTCTTCCTTCATGCAATTTCCACAAAATGTAATTCTCCAAATTGTTGGAGCCAAGATGCGGATAAAAATTAAGGCGTAAATCTCCCGCTAATACTCTCTCTCGTCTACTCATTTCTTTCTCTCACCGATTGACCCTCTACCTTCCTTCTCGCTGGTGAAACTGTTAGTTTCTTGCTCAATTTGTCTTTCCTATCTTTCAAAGTGTGACATCATCCATAATTATCTAGATGACACATCATATCTATATAACATCATCCATTCTGATATGATTTTCTGTGCCCATAATCTTTGATATAATTGTATTGCATCTTATCATATAAGATGACAATATCTTTTGTGACATTTTTATGATACTCATCATATAAGTCGTTAGGATTTTCTGTGCCCATTTCAGTTTGTTCTTTGTGTGTGACCATATAGGTTCACTTAATGTTGGTAATAGACTTGACAATCTATACATCATGAGCGGCCTCTAGCAAGACATTATGACTACCCAAATTAAATGAATATTGGTGATCTGATTTACCTACTAGTCAGGTATTCAGTCCCTTTGTTACACGATATCTGTATCGATAATAAGGCACGTAATACATCATCCTTATATTAATCGATTAATATTTCTTGATTTCGAATTAAACTGAACAAAATAAATGACATTAATAACTCTTATTAACTCATTTGAGCATGGTCATGCATTTCTTTAGTTCAATTCATCAAGAGACCTAAAGATATCTCTCATTTAATGAGAGGAACAAATTCCGTCTTGATGGCACTCATGTCTCTACATGATCCATTAGATACTCAATCATAACCGTTATGACCACCCCATGAAAGGCAGTGTTAGATTATGCTAAAGTATAAACTCCCCATGTTGAGAACCGAGACAACCTCAGGTCAAAGGACTATAAATACTATAATAAGAATCGTTAATGACATATATAAATACTATATTAAGAATCGTTAATGACGTATATCATGTAGCATTCTATGACGGGATTTAAGAACAATCACACATAATAGGATCAACAGTAGTCAAACTCTGACGGACGCATTTAAGAACAATCACACATAATAGGATCAGCAATAGTCAAACTCTGACAGACGCAAATGATTATTATGAGTGACATCTTATCATATATGTCGCAGATGCCTGTCGCAACAGGTGAAAATTCTTGTAGTGATTGACAGGCAGTACAAAATTCAAGACGGTGATAGCATTTTGAATAAATTAACGTATATTATCAACTTAATTTAATAATATTAATAATATACGACGGTCACGTTCCGTTTTTGAGGCAATACAGTTCTATGAAATATTTGTAAAAATGTGTAATTTGCATTCAGTGTGTATATATATATATATATATTTTTTGGTGCACCTAAACTAAATGGAAAGAAATTTGGCCCCAACATGTACAATCAGAATATCACTATTGTTATATACAAGTACCAAGACTACCATACAAAATAAACATATTATACAACTACAAAATCTAGTATACAAAATAAACATGCATCTAACTTAACTATGAAGTCCAGTATACAAAATAAGCATGCATCTGCTATATACAACTACTAAATCTACTATACGAAAGAACATATGAGGCAGTTTAAAAATGCATAATTAGTGCTACTGATACCTAAACATGTCAGACCTACATCTCAAAACATATGCTAACTAGTCCATAGTTTCTTTCCTACCATACAAATACACAAATCAAACAGTTTTATTAGAACTTCTTGTTTTTGTTTTATGAAACCATTGACTCAAGGGCTGTGGGGTTCGTGTCGCTCTATCAAATTCTCTCAGGCATATAAACCCTACAGAAAATTCGAGGAAAATATATTGAAATTAGCACGAATTATAATTTGTATGATCATATAACACAAGTGCAATGAATTACCTCTCCAGAAGCAAAGCTGTATTGTCTTTGTAGACAGACCTGTGAAGTTGAGTCCAGAATTTAGTTTTATATACAATAATCTTTTTTCTAACTAGGTCATAGGTTTTATTCATTTATTTGTTTATTATTATTAGACCTTTGAAAATGGTTGAGACACTCGTTCCGAATAAACAAGGGGATTTTCTCAGACGCCAAATCTCATCTCTTGAAACCTTTATAGGGTGTTCCGCTGTATAGTGATCCGCAAATACCTAAAAGAGAAAAACAATATAATGAAAACTAGAGGCTCAAATATAATTGCAAATAAATAACTAAATATGAACAAACCTCATTGACTTGAAAGTAGGTTCCATTTAACGGAAAACTACCTCGCATTGCTGTTCTAGAAGGTATCTATTCATTCACAAACAAAATATAATATTAAAATACTCTTTTGCAAATTACAAATAATATTTTTCCATAATTTCATTCTCCAATATTTCTTATGTTTTGCTACTAAAATTAAAATAAATCAAGCAAAAATGATTAAATCGACCCTTAGCAAAAAGAGGGAATATTTAGCAGCGTATTATTTGCAAATATGGCAAGAAAAGGATTGAATATGAAATAGAAGTACAAATTTAAATGTATTAATCAGTACCAAAACAGATCCTTGCACATACTGATTCCTCTCCTCCTGTGAAAGAGGCACACAACTCTCACTTGTATTGTTTTTGTCTGTATATAAATACATATTTAATTCCACACATTATCACTAAATTACTTAAAAAATTTTTAATACAGTGTTATATAGGAGTTTCCAGTAGGGTATATATATATTGAGAACTATATATATATATATATATATATATATATATATATATATATATATATATACCTGAATCCCATATTATCAGAAGGTAAGGAGAAGGATCTTCTGGAATTCTTTCCTCAAAGTTGAGCTGTGTAAGTTAAAATTCACAACAAAAAGAAATCAAAATTTTATTTTGCTTGGAACAAAATCACAAGTATGAGAAAAAAAAAAAGAAACAGTACGAAATACATACCGATTTTAAAATATGGTGATTGTCCTGAAGCTCATACCTGCAAATATATTCAATTGCCAATAATTTTTCACTTACTAGCACTATAACATTCAATTATTAGCATACTTACGCATCATGAATTGTTCTAAGTCTTCCCAGATTCTTTAGTATAGGAAGGGGAATTGAGGCAACGCTTGGTGGCAGAGCAACAAGAGCCCTGGAAAAATCATCAATATTCTGAACCTCCCCAATGTTTCCTTGTGCCGCCTCTTTTACATTTTTGGCGAAGGAATTCATGTCTAGTTTTACAGAAGGAATTTCATCGGAATCTGAACAAAATAGATCTTCAATATCTGGTAGCACCATTTCGGGACTTTCTTCTCTACTTGGGGTGGAGGGCTCTTCGATTATGGGATCCAAGTTGTTGTGATTTGAGGAGTCGGCAAAACCAGATGTGGAATGATCATGCCAAGGTAGAGGTAACTTAGCACTGTTTAATTAAAGAAAAACTAATTGATTTAGAAGTATAAATTGTTAGGAATAAGTGTATTTGTGAAGAAAAAATAAAAGGAAAATGATATGGTCTAGGAATAAGTTTTTCTTTTTTATGTTACCTAGCAAAAGAGCTTGCGAAATGCTTGCATTCGCTCCTCAAAGGGCAAGCGTTGCAATTTGGAGCTTTTTTGGTGCAGAAAACCTGTATTACCAAAATTAATCTTTAAGTTAAACATTTGATTTGTTTCTATATTAATTTACAAGTTAATCTTAGAACTTGCAATATGAAATCATGGACCATAGGACTAATGTTATCTTCGAAAAAAAAAGAAATTATGACAATATGTACCTTGCCAAAAGTTATCATCTGGTAATGAAGTTCATACCTGTCAAATTTTCATTAAGTTAGAAAAAAAAATATATGAAATGATCTTTCCAAAATAAGATTATGTTATAAACACTAGAAAAGGGAAATATCCTACGTGCCTTCCAATAAAACTTAATCATTCTCTCTAAATTACGAAATGATAAAGGAGGATTGTTTTAGACATTTTTTTAATATACATTTTCTGACATTTAGGAGGGGTATATAGGTAATTTTAGAAAACACAACAATATAATTAATTCTTGCTAAATGTCATAATAAAAAGAAATTGAGATAGAGGAAAAAGTATACATGAGATGACCAGTCAAAAACAAGAAATATATCATAAACAATACAAAAATTGGAAATATCATATGCCCCCCATTAAATTTGGAAATTTGGAAATTATGAGATTTCAGAGGGATAAATAAGTAAAGCATAAAAATATTTAATATGAAAATTATAACTTACAAAGTCTTCTGGTCAAGCTTGCAGAGTCTTGGCCAGAGATACCTTTGAATTGAATCTCTCATAGGAGATCTTGAAACGAAAATCAGAAAAAATACATTTAGAATTTATATAATATATTTAAATATACAATTTTAATTGACTAAGATTTAAAAAAAAGAATACTTACCGTTTTAAAAGATGTATTTGAACTGATTCTGGAAGCGGCTTGAGTGGAACCCATCCTAGCCTTACACAAATTCTACTAACATTTGCATCGACCTAATAAATAGTTTAAAAATTATTATTATTATTATTATTATTATTATTATTATTATTATTATTTTGTTTTATTATTACGGGAAAAGCAACTTGATGGAGAGACAAGAGGCGAATGCATTCCACACTCTTTAGCCCTAATCCAAATATACTTAACAAAAAGTCCCTGAAAAAAGTAACAATAATATTGCGACATAAATGTACACAAAAAAATAGAAAAATAACAAGAAAAGCTCAATGCAAATTAAATTTAGAATTTTACTTTGCTTGTTCGTCTGAAACATCTCTAAGCCATTCTAGGTCTAGCCTCCCATGAGCATTTGCGATTCGGTTCAGAAAATCCTAGAAATAAAAAAATTAGGCCTAGATGGGTTAAAAAGAATAAAATTGTAATTTGGTTACATTGGCATTTAAATATTTAAATTTACAGTTTGATATCATCTCCTTTTTTTTTTCCAAAATTTGGGTATATAATATATTTTCAAAATAAATAAATTAAATTAAATATTAATTAAATACATGTATTCTTTCAGACAAATTATTTTCCTGTCCTCTTCCATGAATAGCTTCGCTAATTTTACCCACATCAGAACTTCTGACGCCTTCCCAATCTACCGAATCCTCTTTCTTCTTCTTCTCCTTATTATTGTTATTATCATTAATATTGATATTATTAGTAATAATATTTTTTCTCTCTTTCTGCCTTTTGAGGCTGTACTTGAATCTGTACCGCCTCATTTCATCCCAATCTATGGTATCCGTACCAGCATGGTACCCCTTTGTTACCACTTTTGCTTTCTTCTTTCCTCTTTTGGAACTTTTCTTTTTCTTTTTATCTATTTTCGGCCTCACTTTGAGTTTTAAATCTGCATGAGAGTTTAAAGTCAAATGCATTCAAGTGTGAAAGACAAGATTATAGGAGTGAGTCGCAACAGAAAACGTTAAAAAATAGATTAATTTGTGAATTGGTCAATTTGTTTAAAAATATATACTTAACCTGCATTTTTCCTTCCACACCAAGTGCTTGCAATTCTATCTGTCTTCGGAGAAAACCTTGCAGCAAGGGAAATAAATGCAGAACTACAAAAAAAAAATATTTATATATTCTATATATATAACAGATAAATACTAATAAGGATAGAAGGAATAAAATATTAATTTAACCTAGACATGTGGTCCGTAACATTTTGAGTCAAAAACGCTCCCACAACGGAGTCCATCACTGTCCCGTCCCATTCCGAAAATTTCCTATCACCTAACAAAAAATATTAAAAATTAATATAAAATAATAAAAACAAAAAAAAATTCCAAAAGAAAGAAAAATAGTTGAAGGACCCAAAAATGAAGCAATACAATACTAATCAAAAGAGAATAAAATCTGACAAATATAGAACAACTTCAAATAGATATTATACCTTGAATGAGCTTCATTACTTCAATGAAGCATTGAGTCATATTTGCGTACTTTTCTCTTTCAATCCTCCAATATTCTTCATTTCCTGAACTTGTCCCTCCTGCCTTACTTTTTATGCCCATTACAACTTTCCATTCCTCAATTGTCTCTTTACTTAACTCCACTTTCGGTTTATATTTTTTCTCCAATGATAACTCTACTTTCGGTTTAGATTTTTTCTCCAATGATTTCACAATTGCATGATTGTTCCGTCTATTTCTCTTGAGAGAAGTGTAAATCTCCTTTAAAGTAAGTTTTTCAAAATCTTTGTTTAAAAATCCAACTGATTTCCAATTTGGACTCGTACCAAAATCCAACCGACTCCGTACCGGTTGCGGTGCCACGTCATTACAATTCAAAATACTCTTTTTCCTTCTACCATAAATAATATCTTTATTCTCAATTGTATTGATCTTTTCTTCATATACAATAATATCCTTTATTTCATTTTTGACTTTAGCCTTTTCTTCATTACTGGTTTTTACGGCCCTCTTGTTTTTTGAGCTCTCACAAATTGGGTCTGGAGTACGAGGCCCTTCAATTAAGACTTTAGGGTTTGCGTTTGGAATTGGATTTGAGTCCAAACAGGAATTATTTCCATCTGCAATAAACATAATGGTCACTAAAAAATTGAGAGACATAATCCGTACAAGGTACCTTAATTTTAGAGCCTCAATTGAATTTTAAAACATAATTAATTCAAAATAATAATATTGGTACCAGTACTGGTACGGTATATTTTGAGGCGGAATGATTCACTCATTGCTGACCGTACAAAAGGGCCCGAGCTGTTTCTGTCTTCTTGAGTCGAAATCTGTAGATATTCAAGATTTTAAATTATTAAGATTATTCAAAAAGACACATAGAGAAAATATATAATTCCAACAAAAAACAATTATTCAAAAAAATCCAAAAAAAATGGAGAGAAAAAATATTATATTGCTAAAAGATTAAAAAAAAACAGATAAATTAAGAAAAGAAATGTTTTTTTTGGCATCACAGTATGTAACCTTTCTACAAAAAATTTCGAATTTGTGTAGAAATGTTTTTTGAATGCTACTTATGTATGCACCCCAATTCACTGAAATTAACTTAATTTCACTATTGTTGGAACCCAATCAAGCAAATTTCGAATAAATTGGCTCAAGTATATTTTCTAAATACAGTTATATAGTAAGAAATGCACAATGGAGAAAAGGAAAAAAAACAATTTTTAATGTAAAACTGAAATTAAGCACCGATCACTACTGTCTAACAAAATAAATTGAGCTCATCCACAATTCGAAAATTAAAACCAACAGCGATTTGCAACAGAGAGAGAAACAGAATTTCTGATGATCAATTGATAGTCACCTCAAATTTCAGATTGGCGATGCGCAATAATAAAACTCAAATTTCAGATTTCTCACGGAAAAAACAAGATAATGATCCGATATTTTCCAAGTTCATCCACAATCTTAAACAGAGAGAGAAGGGTTTAAGCAGGGTTTATTGGAATCCAGGTGGAACTACATGGTAATGACATCGCCTCTCTTTTTTTGAATGATAAGACATATCAATTTCTGCATCCGGTTCATAAAACTAAAGCACACCGAAAAGACTAACATGCCGGAACCACTGTGACAATAATGTGTATTTAACCTCTGAACCAGGTGCAAACAGTTTTTACGCGCCAAGAGTGGGTTACAATGCTGTTTATTTCCATGGACACGGTGTATATTATTGGAGAAAGAACGACGTTTCTCATAATTCTTATCGTTCTACTTTTTTCTCTTTAGATTTTATCTTAACTGGTGCACATAGTCTATGCACCGATTTGATTATTAATCTGGTTTATCGTATGCCATAATCAAGCCAAAAGTTACCGCTAAATCATATCAGTTGTTACTGAAATTTTTGCAGCTTAGGAACTTGAGAAAATCATTTGGGATCAAAATTAAAATTTATTCAAAAAATAATATAAAATACTTTTATGTTGTATATAATTTTGAAGTCATTAAAATTATGAACAAAAAAGTATTTTCTGTTCAGTTTTTTACTACAATACTTTTGATTATTTTTGTACTATTATTAGATTTTTCAATTATCTAAATAAAATTTCTTTATCAAACTATCGCAAGTTTTGAATACGTTGAAACAATAAGCTAAATCAGTATATTTAAATTATAAACTTAAAATCAGAATGCACAGTACATGAAATACCATATTTATGTCTGCAAAGAGCAAACTATATAAACTTAGAATTAAGTTGCTAAATATTATATTAATAATCAATCATTAATATTAATATCAATATCAATAATTAATAGTTATAATTCTAAAAACTTCCTCTCATCTCATTAAGTTATATAGGCATTTGATATTCACCATTAGATTGGATTATCTAAAAGTCAAGATTTTATCATGTACATCTAAAGCTCAAGATTTTCTTTTAAAAAGAATTCAAATTTTAACTCATATACATGTAAGTGTAAAAGAGCAGAACATTATCCGACCGACCCGTATCTGTATCTGCAAAAAATTAGTATCCGAGTCAAAATTATTCGTATCCGGTCGGATACGGATACAAATTCAGATAGTTTTTATTCAGATATGAATACATATTAAGTTATCGATTTGGCTCCCATATACGAATAATATCTATATCCGGATTTTTTGTTATTCGAATAATATAAGTTTTTTGATTTCACTCTATATAGAATACGGATACGGATATTGGTATAAACCGAATTTTTGAGAAATTTAATTCAAGATATTTCCGTAATAAAAAATCTAAAAAATATATATGTATATGAAGAATATTCAGTAGACTTTTATTATCATAAATTATATTAAGTTTTATATTTAATATCATTACTAATTTTAAAAGAAAATTGATTTCAACATTCTGTCTTTTTTTTGTACTATCATATAATCATTTTCATTTACCATGACATTTTCTAACCGTTGCATGCTTTATAAATTTTGTTATTTGACCAAGTCAATGAAATTGAGGACGGAGGTTGACTATGTTTACTAAGGTGGCTAATAAAATTCTCTCTATTAATTTACACTGTACAAAATTTTTGGGGGAGGAGCAAATACATAAAAATACATGTATTTTAAAATTTTCTTTACTAAAATACTAATAATATATACTACTTTGTCAAAATCTTGGGAGGAGGGGGGCATTGAGCCCTTAGTCCCTATAAAGCTCTACCAGTGAATATATATTACAAAAACAATAGATGAATGAAATGTTATGTTGGTACAACTTTTTGGCTGTGATAACAATTCACTAATTAGGCCAGCCCAAATATCAATGTCGTGCATTGTAGCAGAAGAGGTGCAATTTCCTATTTCTCATTTGCAAAGAAATGGGGTTTCGTGGTAAGTTGGTATTTAGTAAATATATGCTCTTAGTACACACAAAAATTACTGTAAGTGTATTTATGCCATTTGGTGAGCTGGTGAAATTTCACTTGCAGAAAACCTAAAGATCACACAATACCCTTAAAACAGAACTATCATAAATATCCCGGCAAATCATAAGAAATTCCAATCAATAACCGTACCCTCCTATTTTTCCAAAGAAAACAAATAAATTATATCATGTAAAAATTCAGCTGCATTGTTGTAGTGATATCCATTTTGTTTTCACTTACGAAGGGTTATATGTTTATCATTTGAGATTTTGTAATAGTTCACAAGAAATTAAACCCCATCAAAAATATATGAGACAACCTTTCCTTAACGAGACATGACCTAAAAGATTTTATATACAACACTCATCTCCCAAACGTAAAAGGAATTAACTCGAAAATCTTGAACAAACTAGCAAATCATGAAACTAAAACTTAAAAAACACCCTAAATACATTTCCTCTCTACTGCAGAACAAAGAGAATCAATCGTAATCACCAATCGTCAATTCAAGCATCGCCTCCTGGCAGAACAACAAAAAAAGCAAATTCAAAAACAATAAGCTGGGACATTTTCACAAAAGCCACCTATATTATGCCAAAATTGCAAAAAAGCCCCTACATAATTCGAAATTGCAAAAAGACCCTGCATTATCGTCGAAGTTGCTAAAAAATCCTACCCATAGTTGCAAACTGACACCGTTAAAATTCAACTATAAATTCTAATTATTCAATTTTTTTAGTTTTTAAAAATCTTAAAATTAACTAAAACATTCTTAAATCGGTAATAACGCAGGGTTTTCTTCGCAATTTCCAACAACTGAGGGGCTTTTTCACAATTACTCCTTCCACCAAACCAACACTAACTATTTAACCAATTACCAGTTCTTCTAGAAGACCCCGGCTGGCTGCTGCTGGCGCCGGTCCCCGGGACGCGCATGTTTCTGAGCTTGGCGGATGACGCTCGGAAAGTGCGGATCAACGGCTGGTCGGCCTCGTCGTCGTCGTCAGAGTCTTGATTATCTTGATGGTCTTTGTCGGAGTCGGAGATGGAATCTTTGTCGGACTCGCTCGACTCTTCGAAGAGCTTCTTGCCGGGCATGTCTGGATCCTTGAGGACCTTTCTCGGCCGGCCTCTTCTCCTCACCACTTTCTCCTCTTCGTCTGTCAAAGGAAGTGTTTGTGTAATTTTAGAATAGTGTTTTTGGATAGTGTTAGTAAATTTTAGAATACTGTTTTGTGGATATAAATGATATTTTAACCGGTATATATGGGGGAATATTTTTCTATTTTTCTGAGAGTTGGCAAGGGTTTATAGGAAGGTTTTAAATGAGAAAAGGTATGTAAAAAATGAAGAAATTCCTCACTGGTTTTTCCACTTCATACATTTTATGGATATGAAGTATATTTATAATTTTTCGGCAGTATATATGGGGAGTATCTTTTGAGAGTTCGCGAGGGTTTGTTTGTAGGAAGGTTTTAAGTGACAAAAAGGATGAAAGAAATAAAGAAAGTATTACTTGGAATAGCCTCATTCTTAGCGTATTTCTCTTTTGCAAATGTGACAAAATTGGTGAAGGGTCGCCAGCTAATCGGGTCTTCATCTATGTTCACATTCTCTGTTCTTTTCTTCAAATCCTCCAATCTACACAACAAAAATGAGAAGAAAAAAATAACCATAAAAAACAGATGAAAGAGAGAGAGAGAGTGGGGAAGAGAGAGAAAATAAGCAATAACTCACATTTGAGGTACATCGGTTGTAACAAGCTTTGAGACAAAAGGCATCAAAGCCAGCTCAAGAAAAGAGAGATGATCTGTCCCGTCAGAAAAAGCAAATTCAATGCCGTCAAGTACAATCTTCAAAATCTCAGCCCTATTTTTGGTTCGAGCCGCACCAACAAACGTGCCAGATAATTTAGCAGCTAAGTCCTTTATTTCTGACATAGATTTTCCTATCTCTGATTGGTCCTCTTTGGATATACTGTTTCTAAGCCTTCTGTAAGCCTATTTCAATAAATTGATACTTTGTAAGTCTATTGGATTCTGCATTTTAAGTATTTTTTAAATCATTTTTGTCCTTGTTTTGGTATTAGTTGAATATTTTAAGGTTTTAGGGGTAGAAAGAGATTAAATAACTATACCAATTTCATAGCCTCCAAAAAATTGAAAGGTATTTCTTCAATTGAGGTCTTCTTCATAGAAGCGATCAAATATTTTACGATCTCAGTTGTACTCGCTCCGTGAAGTCCAAAATGCGAAATTATATCTGGACCAAGATACCCCTGTTATATAACATTAAACATTAAATGTCAAATGTCAAATTACAGAAACAATCAAGATGAAAAAGATACATTTAAGAGCCTTCTACAAAAGACAACTAGTTCAACTAAGTAGGCAAATTTGATTCTAGAGTTTTAAGTACTAAACTGTAGCATTTTTTCATTCATGTTAGTTTTAGCTGAGTGGCCAAGTTACCTTGTTTTTGGTTCGATTTTTTAATATTATTTATATAATTTATATTAATTTCATTATGCAACCACAAAGTTTACCTTTGGAATAGTATCTGTGGCGACTAATTTACCAGCAGCAATCATAACAGCATCTCTATTCGTCTCTTCAATATATTCTTGATTCGCCTCATCATCTTCAGTTTCATCTTAAAACAAAACACCAACAAATCAATCATCATCCAAATCTTTACAACAAATATGCATAATATAAAAATCACATAAAAACTAAGTACCTGAAATGTTTAGTTGCCCCTCACAAAGCCTCCAAAAATTCTGCACTTGTGGCAGTTTTGGTTGGTAGCCAAGTCTTTCCAGTTTTGTAGACAAGTACTTTTTATTTTTGAAGTAACACCAAATTTCAGCAGTAATAATACAAACCTATAATAGAAATTATATATATTAGTTTTTAAAAACTAGGGATGAATGCACAGTTAGTCCACGTACTTCAACTGGATTGCAATTCAGTTCTTGGACTATTGATTTACACTTTTTGATCCCTGTACTTGAGAACTTGCACGATCAGTCCTTGAGCACAATTCTGTAAAGTACAGGGACCATAAAGTTTATATCAGCAGTTCAAGGACCAAATTGCAATCCAATTAAAAAGTACATGGACTTGCCCTGCATTTTTATTCCTGAAAACTATTATTACAATGTAGAAAAGATAATTTATTATCAAGAGCCCTTTTAACCATATAGTTCATCCCATTAGGTACAATTTTCAATTGGAAAAACAAAAAGGAAATAAAACCATAATTAGGTCAAATAATAACTTACTCGGCAAGAAAGCACACTTGCGCTTCGGACCTCAGTTTGGTCTCCAACAAGGGCCTCAGTGAAAGAATACAGCTGGCTAAATAGAGTGTCTCTTTTGGATAAAAGAGAATCTATTGATTCTTCATTAGGGTTTTCTCCATCCAGTGATTGAAGAGACCACACCACTTCAAGAAACATGTTTAGCAGAAGAAAGCTCTTTACCTGATCAAATAATTTAATAAGTTATTAACACATTTGTAAATAGAGTACTTAGATGTATTTCTAATTTTTAATCAAAAGATCTTTTAGTACTGTTCTAGACTCCAATTGATGTTTATAAATTGATAAAGGCTTGGTTGGGGCTCAAAGTACAGCAAACATGTATATATATATAATATGTGTATGACCCTAATTTAAGGTTATAAAAAAGAAGGGAACCTCATTTTCCATTTCAGGTAAGTTGTTTAGGATTCTTGTCATATCATCAAATAAGCCATCACTTGATACAGGCTTAGTCAGCTGAAGCTCATATAAACGCTTCAGATTCACCAAAAGAGAATATTCATCATCACCTGCCTGCACAATCAAACAAAAAGAAATAAAAATAAACTTAAAATTTTAAAAAAGAAAAGCAAATTAGATGATAAATCAGGCCAAAAATCAAGTAGATACAAATATGTCATATAAAATACTCATGATTTGTGTGTATTTTGTCCCACATGTACTGGTACAAATTATGATTTTGAATTTGTATTGGCCAATCTATTGTTCTTTTATATACAAAATTAATCCCCATTTACATTATCTAAATACAAAAAATGCTTTTAAATTTCAATACCTCTACTTCCTTGATAGCATTCTTCAACTTTATAATAAGTTCGCTTTCTAAATCATTTAACTTGCTCAAAGTATAATCTTGTAAATCCGCTTGACCTTCAGTTGAACAAAACACAATGGATTTTATGCAAGACCTTAAAGAAGCCTTGTCTCCATGTTTAAAAAACGCATCGTATATCAAATCAATTACCGCCCTAAAATTCTAAAAAAACAAAAAAAAATCAACTTATATTCAAAGGAACTGACAAAAAGATCAAGGAAAAAAAAAAAGAGGTAGGTCAATTGATTAATTAATTAACTAACTGACTTGTTCTTGTCTCTTGAAGGAATACATTTCGAGTTTCAAGAGAGATAGCATATCAATCAAAGGAGAAACCTTTGCTTTGTCTGATATAAATTTTTGTAATAAATAAGGGTAACTTTTCAACATGGCTGCTGTAATTTCTTTTCTACTATTTTCCAACGCTTCCTGCCAAATAATCAAATCATTAATAAGATAAGTAGTAACACAAAGCAAAAATCACTGTATAAAACCGGTAAGAGATGCAACTAGTGGCAATTAATTCCCATTGTGCAATTTTGCAATTTGGAAGGATAAATTTGATATTTGCATTTGTAGAGAGATAAATGTGATATATTTTACCTTTTGAAAATATAAGTAAATTTGATATTCTACATTTTTACAAGGTAGGGTAAAAATATGAAATTCCCCATTAATTTATTTATCAATACCTTTTGAGCTTTGTTAAGATACTGTTTCCTATTATCAGTTGCCGGTACGATCTTCTCACCAACGGCTTTCTTAGCAGAAGCGCTCAAAAGCCGTACCAGATTCGTACCGTCCATTTCACTCAGCTCGCTTTCCGGATCGTCATTCAATAGCATCGCTATTATACATTTCCAATCCTGGTACAATAAAAATATAAAATAAGGGATGATATAAATGCATGGTTTAGTCCCTGAACTTTTATTGGATTGCAGTTTGGTCCCTGTACAACTAATTGTGCATGGCTGGTTATTCCTTGCACTTTACAGAATTGTGCATGGTTGGTTAGTTGCTTACTTAAGGACTAATAGTGCATGTTTTCATAAAGTACAGGGATTAAATTGCAATCTAATTGAAGTTCAGGGACTAACGGTGCATTAATCCCATAAAATAATAGGTCCTCAGAATGTATGCACATTACTGTAAATTTTAAAGCTCCATACCAAATAAGAACTGTTTTTCTTTTTCAATTTTCAGGATCTGTTAATAAAATGTCTAAGAGGATAAATAATAAAGAATAAAAATGTTATGAAAAAAAATTACCTTGGCCGCTTTCATATCATCCCAAATATCGTCAATTACATATGAACTTAAGACTGGATCGTCAGAAAATTCTCTTAGAATTTGTAAGAGGCGGCCGATATGAACCTCTGAGCTCTCTCCATCTCCTTCTGAATATTAAAAAAATTAAAATTCAACAGAAAAGAATCAATAATAGAGAGACATTTTGAATGTATAACCTATAATCAATCATACAGCTCAGCAATCTCAATGCTCTATTAAATGTCCAAGGGTACAATACCAATTATGAACTTTTTCAAGGGTGAAAGTGGAAATGTACATAGAAAACAAATGTAACCTTTTGATCCGGATTGAGAGCTCTTAACATTTTGCGCAATCAAATGGTCAAAAACCAATTCACCAATTGCACGCCTTATCATGGGAGGCTCGTCTATGAGCAAATCATATAACGGCCCCAATTCTTCATCTGTCAATAACTGATGCCTGATAAAAGAAAACAAAGAATTAATAAATAAATAATAAAAATACTAAAACCAAAAAAATGGTAAGGGATCCCCTTACTTATCAACAGTACAAAGTAAATCTAATTATTTGCAATTGTTTTGGTTTTCTCAATTAAGAATTATCCAAATCATTTTAGTTACAGTATTCATTAAAATATGTGTAGTTATATCTAAAATAGCATTAATTTTAACTATGCCATGCATAGTTCTATACGAAAAAATAAGTAAAATACCCACAAATATACGTTATATAATGCAACTATAACATACTTAGTCCAACTTACATACTTTCATTCACTTGTTTACCCAAATAAAACACCTCAATCAAATAATCAAACCAAACAAACATGAAAAACAAGAAAAATAAAACATAAAACTAATCCACCAGATAAATAAAAATAAATCCAAACCTGAGAAGCAGCTTTAAAAGTCCTATAGCGGAAACGGCAACTGAAATATCAATATCATCTGCCATTTCAATCATCCTATTGCAAAACCGCTCAGTAAATAAACCGAGCGAAGGTATATTATCATCTATTTCATATAAGCTTTGTAGTGCGAGAACCGAGGTCTTTCTAACCAAAGCGCTCTACAAATTAAATAAAGGAAAAAAATAAAATAATGTGGAACTAGGGTTATAAGAGAGATATTATGTGATATAAGAAGGTAAAATGAAATTAACTAGCGTTGTATTGAACTAAAATTAGTCTTATGAAATGCTACATCAAGGGTATTTCGGTAATTATTTACCACCCTAACAAAAACCCAAAAAAAAAAGAACAAGGAATAAAACTTGTTGTGATTAGTCTAAGTTGAGCTCAAGAAGCCCCAATTGAAAATGAATAAAATAAACAGGAAAATAGTTTACCTTGTCATTTAATGTCCAGCCAAGATACTTCAAGTATGAATCTTGTAGGAAAAGTGATGGATAAGAGACGATCCAAACGCCAAGAGCTTTGATGCATGACATGCGTATATCAGGGTCTATATCACGATACCTATGCATAAATAACCTAAAAAAAAGAAGGAAAAGATAGTTGGTCATGAAATTGTATTGTTAATCATATGACCATAATTCCATGGGATTTTATTTTATGTTACACAATTGGCGTAAAGCCTTAAATATTTTAGGTATAGTTTGATTTCCTCCAAAGTGGTTATTCAATTTTTCATGAGTAGAAGAAAAATAATAAAGGGGAAATTAAACATAAAAAATAAAAGATGGTTATTTTTTCATAAGTTATAATAAAATAAAACCAAATTAACTTATTAACCAAGTTAACTAAGTCCATTAAGCGAGGGACTAAATGTGTACAATTTTATAAACTACATGCACCAATAGTTTACATCAATAGTACAGGGACTAAACTTGCAACCAAAGTACAGTGTCTAGTGTATTCATCCCTATTATTTATGAGGTTATATCAAACAATTATATTCTTGCATTTTTTTCTCAATTTTTTTACTCACTCACCCTTCGAACAATTTACGCATCATTTCCTCCAACCCAGTAATCCGCTCATGCGAGGTAGAAAGTTTTTTAGGGAAATTTTTCAAAAAACCCCTAACTTTCTTGGAAATTATCAAAAGCCCCTGTCTTTTAGTTTTCTTCAAAAAAAAAACCTATAAAGTAGATTCATTTTCTTAGCCCCCTATGGGGTTAAAACTTAAGTTCGACATGAATCTACTTTATAGGGGGGTTTTGAACAAATCTAAAAGATCGGGTTTTTTTTTTTTGATAATTTCCAGAAAAGTTGGGGGGGTGTTCTGAAAATTTCCCTTTATTCAATAATTTTTTTTATCATCACTCACCCTTCGAATAATTTACGCATCATTTCCTCCAACCCAGTAATCCGTTCGTGCGTGGTGGAGAGCCGTTTAATGAGTGAATCCACGCGGGGCCCGTCGCTCCGTTTCTTCTTCTCGGCGTTCAACTGTCTCTGAGTCGTCTCGCGCTGTGCAGTAAGGGTTTTAGCGGCCGATATGAATGAGGTCACGAGCTGGAGACCGATTAGGGTTGCCACCTGGCGATAAACCCTAGGCGGCGAACTGGAAAAAAGAAAGAAAGGAAGGAAATTGGGTGAGTGTTGAATTTTGCATAGATACTGGAGACCAATTAGAGTCGCCACTGTGTGATTGTTTCTTTTCTTTCGAGCTTTTGGAAAATAACTGTCGAATAAAAAGATTGTAACACATTATAGATGTATGGATAATTAGCTCTTCATCTGTAAAATTAGGAAGATTTTTGAGAAGATAGAATTAAGAAAAGACTTCATAACTAATGTGTAAAATTAAGGTAAACCCTAGGCGGTGAACTGAAAAAAAAAAAGAGAAATAATTCAATGTTTTTGGTTCTTTTTTAGAGCGTGTGTTTGATTTATTTTAATTTGTGTTGTTTAATAGGACTTGTGCCAGTGTGTATTGTTTCTTTTCTTTTGAGCTTTCAGAAGCAACTTTAAAATAAAAAACTTTTAACGAATTATATATGTTTGGAAAATCAGCTCTTTATATGTAAATGGTTGTTAAGTCCTTGAGATATTGTTGTATCAACTTACAAGCAGTAATAGCCTAAGGCCTTTTAAACATCTTTAAGAAGATAAATTAAGAAAAAACAGACATAATTAATGTATAAAATTAGGAAGGAAGAAATGCGCACCAAGATATAGCAATGACATAACCCATGCATGTATCAAAGAGGACCGTGTCGAATAAAGGCCCATTCTGACATTCTAACACCAAATCTTCCCAAAATGCCCCCAAATTTTCCTTGAAATTTTTTAAATCCTTTTGTTTTGAGTTGTAATTATCTTCCACCAAACCCTGAGTTGTCAAATGAGTCAAAAGTTAGAAATATATTAAATATTTTACTATCTAGTTATATTTGCTTGGGTCAAAAAGATGTTACAAGAAGAACGTTTCTTATACTTTTATATTTTGTTTATTGGTCGTGTTTGATTTAACCAAAGTAATCAATAAAAGAGCACCGAAACCATCACATGAAATGAAATTAGGTAAAATAAAGATTAGATAATAAAAGTAAATGCATTTTGGTATAATAATGTACATTTTTGGCGGACTGAACAAGAGAGATCACAACATCATCCACATCTGTGTCATCAAGTGTTTCCACATCAAGATGATATTTGGCCCCACATGCCTGTATTTACAAAACAAAATAAAATAAAACAAAGGGTAAAATAGTACGATTTAGACTTTTTATCCCAAAAACTAAAACAAAGGGTAAAATAGGAAACAAAAAATACTACCTCAAAAAGCATCATGAGTAGATCAACCATAGCTGATTTAGGATCCGTCTCATACAGTTCAACCCATCTTTTGACAGCATGATTAATTAGCTTTCCATTCGACTTAATTACATCTGTAAGACCAACAATCACATAGTTACACACACAAACTTGGTATCACTACGCAAAAATGGTACAGTACACACCAAAAAAAGTATAATACATGTCATTCGATAATTAATCCATATTTTTAGAAGAAAAAAAAGAGATTAACAAACCAATCAACTGAAGATCATCTCTCCAGCCAGCGGCCTTAGCAGCAGGCCCGCGTTTTCTCCTCGTTTTCGGAACAGGATCTTCTTCAAAATCATCATCTGATTTGCTTGCTTCCGTTCCTCCTCCTTCTTCTTCCTCCTGCTCCAGATCCTGCTCCAACCCCCTATTTCTCTTCTGCAGTTCCAAAAACACAACAATTTGAGCTCAAAGTAAACAATCATAATAACAGAATATAAACTCTGTGACTAATCAACGAATTTCTTCCATTTCCACCTAAATAACTGGATGAAAAGCTTGATAATTTGAGCTCAACAATTTGTAAATCGGTCTTCCATTGGAGTTTTAGTGTTTGATTGTACGATTGAGGGTAGTTTGAGCTTAATTAGGGTTTAACAGTTCGACAAAGTAAAAAATCATACTAATAGAACCGAAACATCATAATTAATCAACAAATTGCTTCTATTTTTGCCTAAGTAACTGGATGGCAACCTTAATAAAACGAGAAATGAGAGAAAGAGAGACTGACAGAGCGGCGGGCCGAGGTTTCTGAAGCAATCGTCGTGTGCTCCATTATTACTAGAGAGGAAGATAACTGTGCAAATTGAAAGCCTTGAGAGAGTTTGTTACGGTTTGTGAATTGAAAACCCTAGAGTATTTGGAGGGAAAGGCGAAATGTTGGGAGTGTGTTTCAGAGGGGAGAAAAAAAAATGAAGCACGAGATCTGACACTCTTGACAGTATATGATTATTTTGGTTAATACTCGGACGGACCGTGGCCATATGATTTTTGGACCGAGAGATAAATGGGCCGTATGATTTGGCCCAACAACTGGCATTTAAGGGTGTTTAATCCTTCATTTTTTATTGAAAAAAAGAAATCTATTTTTCGCCTCTTGACTCTCTTATCGTCTGTTGAATTCCTTTATCTTAATTTGTTAAATCAACCCTCTTAATTTTTTAGTTTGGGAAATCTGATATCATTTAAAATGGCATTATAGTACGCCGAATCATGACGGACGGTATATATATATTATTTTTTCACTTTTTAATATTTTTTATATATATTGTTTTTACTGTTTTATATATTGTTTTTATTCTTTATGTATTTTTTATTTTTGGAATTTGTATATACTGATTTTTTATATATTATTTTATTATATATATTGTTACAAAAAATGAATTATATATACTGTCATTATACTATTAGTAAGCTATATATATTGTTATCATAATTTCAGCGTGCCACAGTGCGTCGTGACATATCAGGTCTCGAGTTTTGTTTCATTGAGTCATTCCATTAGTTAAGTGATGATGTGGTTGTTAAATCCCAATATGGCATACACAATCAAATGCTTTCATGGCGTCTGAAAATGGGCACAAAAAAAGAAAATATAATTTCTAAGAAATTCTTTTGAAAAATTTATTAGACATTTTTTTTCATAAAATGGTTTTCAAAGAAATGTTTTGCAAAAGAAAGAAATATTCTTCAAAAATATTTTTCAAACAAAACAAGTTTCAGATTTTTTTAAGAAAATATTTTTCAAATAAAAATAAGTTCTAAAAAGATTTAGAAAATATTTTTCAAAAATATTCAGAAAATATTTTTCAAAACTATTCAGAAAATATTTTTCAAAAATAAAAATTCAGGAAATATTTTCAAAAAAATTCAGAAAATATTTTCCAAAAGAAATTTTTCAAAAGATATTTAAAAAAAAAGAAAAATATTTTTCAAAAAAAATATCCAGCAAACAAAATTTCAAAAAAAATATAATATTTATTCCAATTTTAATAGAAAATTTTAAACAAAGAATTTTAAAAATATTTTTCATATTAAAACTTTGAAAATTATATTTTTGAAAAGGAATGTTGCTAAAAAAAATTTCGAACTAATTTTTCCAAAAAAAAATCCTAAAAGTTTGAATTTTTAAATTTTTTTATTATTTCATGTCACATCATCTTCAAATGCCATATAAGCATTTGATTTGTGTATGCAATGTTGGCATTTAATAGCAATATCTCCATTTAACCGAAGGAAAACTTCAATTACACAAAATTCAAGAGATAAGAGACTTGATTGAACAATTGAAAGTTAAAAAATCCAATTGAACATTGGATAAGAGGTAATAAGCAAAACTTGAATTTTTTCCTATTTTTTATCTTATATGGATTACAAGTATAATCTTTTTTTTTTATAGGGAGGGTTCATAAGTCTTTCATCTATTTTCAAAGAAATTAACTTGTACCAAATTTTGGTTTTGAACCCACAACCTTTGGGTTGGTAGGTTTGGATGCCTAGCCACTCCTACAAGTATAATCTCGCGTTGTTTTCCCTTGTTACTCTTTAAAACCTACTAGGATAATGTTCGCGCTTCTCGGCGAGTATTTCAATTTTAATAGTTATTTCAATTTAATAATGTATAACTTGTAATTATGAAAATTCAAAATTAAGATTTGTTAATCTATAGTACATAAATAATACATGAGAATTCAAAATTATTGTCTTTGATTTTCTTATGTCATTATGTCTTGGCATATTATATTAGAAAAATAAATTAAGTATTAATCAGCCTTAGATGAATGAGAATCAGAAAAAATAAAATGTAAGATAATTTATTTCGAAGATTTTAGTTGAAACTACATAAGATTAAATTATAGATGATTAACTTTAAAAAAAATAAAAAAAAATAATTATATGGGAAAAATATGTTTACTACATAGGAAAATGTAACATTGCACATCTTCAAAAATTTGTCACCATTATTTTTCTTTTTTTTAGATGTTAAAATGGTATGGATTACACATATGTTATTATGAAACCCGTAATATATTAAGTAATATAATATAATTTTTAATATTCTGAAATTTTATATGAGATGATAGTTCTCACATAACGAAGATATAACAACTGAACATTAAATTGACAGCAGAGAGAAAATTGATAATAGTTCTCTTGAGAATTTTCAAAGAGGGGTAAAAGAATATGATACGAGTAAATGAGCTTATCATTTTATTACATGTTCTTTTATATAGTTTATATTCACATATTTTATCAAGAAAAAATGAATTTGGAATCATAACAATATGTCTTTATGTGATATTGTGGTAATAATTTAAAGAAAAGCTAAGATTTCAAAAAAAAATTGATCCAACGGTCGAGATAAAATTGACAATAGGTCTCTTGAGAATGCTCAATGAGAGATGAAAAATAGGGTATAAGGTATAAGTTAATGAGCATATCATTTTTGTATATCTTCATTTATATAATCTATATTCACATATTTTAGCAAGCAAAAACAATTGGAATTATAACAATATGGAACTCAAAATAAAGAAAAATTCCAACCAACAAATTTATATTTGATGATTTTAACATGAGAAATAAAATATTTCATTAACAATTATAATTTTTTAAAGAAGAAAAGAAAAATTATTTATATATTTTAATGAGTCTTCATTAACTATTGGTGCATGTGATATTGTGGTAATAATTTAAATGAAAAGCTAAGATTAAAAAAAAATTGATCCAACGGCCGAGATAAAATTGACAATAGGTCTCTTAAGAATGATTAAAGAGAGATGAAAAATAAGGTATAATATATAAGGTAATGAGTATATTATTTTTGTACATCTTTTTTTATATAGTTTATATTCACATATTTTAGCAAGAAAAAAAAATTGAAACCATAACAATGTGGAACTCAAAATAAAAAGAAAATTGCAACAAATTTATATTTGATGATTTTAATATTAGAAATAAAATATTTCATTAAGAATTAGATGGTCACAAACAAACTCACAACGATTTCACCAAATCAGGTATGAAAAACAAAACACTAATTCAACCAATTATATGCTTATGTTTTAATAACCACATAAATGTTGTCATAGAATATCAATAAATTTGAGAAAATGAATGGTTAAGATTCGACAAAAAAATTGATCGAACGCTCGATATAAAAGTGATGATGTGGCATTTTAAAGATGCTCAAAAGTAAATGAAAAATAAGAAATTGGGATTAATAACCATCATAGCCAATATATGTATTTAAAACTAAACAAACATTTATTATTCAAAGAAACAATCTAAAGGAGATAAAGTGCCTCCACAAAAAATATACACTTTTTAATTTTTAATATACACTCCTGACTTAGATCTTACAATAATTTGTTTGCACATACAATAATAGAACAACTTGAGAATTCTTAAACTTCAGAATATTAAAAAAAAGATAAATATATTATTTCCAAGCAAATCTGCATAACTAATTCATATAATAATGACGTATAAAACAATAACTCACATATAACAAGCACACATCTTGCTAATGAACTCTAAATTTGTTCCCTTCAACCAAATTCACCCATTTAATTTATGACATATTCAAGAGTTGATGGCCCGACAATTCTTTCGGATCTCTCCACTCGACCCTATCATCACCCCAATCCGACCCATTTTCCTTATCGAATTTTTAAATGCACTAAAGAATGTGCTCTGATCGATCAGATTACCAACAAGCGTGACAGCTCTACGGTCAGTGAGAAGTCCAGCATCAGACTGGAATAACCCTTGATTCAACTGAAGATTTGAATAGTAATGAGTGTCAAAAGACAGTGCACTCCCTGGATCCATCGGGACCACAGTGGTGTTGTCGGCCTGGTTGGTGCATTGTGTTTTCAGAAATGTAGCATACGTCGTGTTGAGTGACGGGTCTGCATCGCCCTTTCCTGTGAAGTTGTAAAGCCGGTTACTGAAGAAGTTGCAGTGTCCTACTCCAATTGTATGTGCCCCTGTTCACTTACTTAGTGTTAATAATAATAATAATAATAATAATAATAATAATCGTGGTGGTGGTGGAAAATCAAATATCCGAATGAAATAAAAAATAGAACTGCAAATAATAAAAGCTAATAAATAATAATCATAACGTACCCAAGTGTATAACTAAATTAGTAAAATGCTAGAAGAATCTCAATTATTCAATTAAATTATATTTCTCCTAATTCTTAGGAAGCATGTTCATTTGAAATTCCAATATACATAAGCATGAATTAGGTTTAGTTAATCTTATTTATTTACATTAAGTAAAACACTTGCAAATGTATTTCTTTTTTTTTGAAGGAGATTGCAAATGTATTTCTAAAAGTAATTTTCAAGACATTAAAAAAATTATTAAAAAGATAAAGCCATTTGTCTTAATGCTGTTTCAATAATTGAGTGTCCTTATAACATTCACATGTGCTACTTTTAATACATTTTAAAATTTGAGATTATCACTATAGCTTCACTAGTAGCATTTAATATAATAATCATAATTTGGTAGATGTTATGTAACACACTGAGTATTTAATAGAAAATGGAGTTTCTTAAACAGTTAGATCATTCAAGTTTATGGACCTGATAGAGCACAACGGGACTGTAACACTACTGTTCACGACGGATCCAATAACAATATATATAATTTATTTTTTAATAACAATATATATAATTTATTTTCTAATAACAGTATATACATAAAAAGTGAAAACAGTATATAAAATGAGAAAAACAGTATATAAAATGGGAAAACAATATATAAAAGTAAAAAAATAAAAAATACACAACGAATAAACAACAGTATATAAAGTGGCAAAACAATATATAAAAATGAGAAAACATTATATCTACAGTGCCGTCGTGTTATAAGAGATAGAAGCGAATCTGGAAGAGAAGATTGAGAAGAATATAAGAAGAAAAAATTATCTGATGAAAAAGATGACGCTACCATACTAGAAGAGAGCTTGGTAATAACACCGTATATCGTCGAGGTACTTACTGTTATGTATAATTAGCACAAGACTAAGTCGTATGTATATCTGACAACAAGGTCGTATTTGAGCGGGGAGTTTTTAACAATGGGCATAATTAGCGAAGCACATGATATTGATTAGGCAATATTTCTGGAAGGAAAAATTTGTTTGACCTCCTAAAAAATTCCCTCCAATGTACTCTTTACTACTGACAAACAGACCTTGTTTACCGTCTTTTTCATTAAAAAAATGGTTGGTCTTGTTTACCAGTGTTAAAAGTGCATTTAGTGGGAATCAGATATATAGGTCCTTTCCGGAACGGGGAAAAACTATATCTGCACTCCTTTAATTTGTCCATGTCATCTCAAGTCCTAATTTATGTGGTGATTGAACAATGGGTTTACGGAAATACATGTATTATAATATCAAGTTAAATATGTTATATTCGTATTCGGTATAATTATTTACGATTGTGTGTTTATTGCACTTTAAACTTTTTTTGAGGTAGACTTTTAAATATACTATTAAAAATTTACTTATATTATAGTTATTATTTTTTTGGTGTATAAAATGAAAAATAGAAATGTATATGGTTACTGATCATCTTGTGCTAACTTGTAACAGATTACATAAATTTTATATCACGTCAGAAATGATATTTGATGTTTTCAAAGGATAAAAATGAAATTAGATTATATTATGTATATACAAATTTACACATAATTATCGATATTTTAAGATTATAAAAGAGGATATTTGAAAATAAAAAACAAAAAACAAAAAATAGGGAAAAATACTATGCTAAATTTTAGGAAAATTTGTAAAAATAAAAGAACATATTTTTCAGTTTAGATATTATGACTAATTTAGATTTTTTTGCATGTTATTTCAATACAAGGGATGGTATATAATATTTTGATGTTTTCAATGATTTAAATAAAATAAAAATATGACGCTTTAAATTCTATCCACTCCATATTTTATTCCATTGTTCTATTGCAAAAAGTATTGTAGACCTTTTATATATGGATTGGATGAACTTAAAAAGGTTCTATATATTTGCAAAAAAATAATAGGGCTCCAAGGTTTCGAACCTTGGTCATTTGTATATCAGGCAACATCTTATGCCACTACACCACCAAGACATCAATATTGAAATGATACTTACTAATATCTTTAAATATAAAACTATACATGTCCAAAATTATTAGATAGTATGGGTGCACATCTTGCATTGGCTTTATGTTAATTACATTACGTGCACCGACAAGAGTCGGTATGATTACATGATTGGTTGGCGGTACGTCTCTCTCAGAAAAGAGAGGGCTTAGTTAACACTACGAGACAGAAAAAATTATAAATGATCACATCCACATGCATTCGTTGGTAGTTGGAGTATAGGATCTATATATAGAAAGAAGATTAGGGTTTTCTAGTAGTATTTAAACTCTTTTAATTATTTAGTAGGTATAAAAATATTTAAAGTCTTGTATATAAGTAAGAAAAACGTACATGTCTTCTCAAACATTTAAATTAACTGGACCAATGAAAAAAATATATAATTTCCTTCAAAAATAAAAAATATATATCAGAGCATTATATTTCAATTTCTCTAGCTTTTTCCTGACTTAATCTTGTTGACCATTTCAGATGCTTTCACTATTTTTGTCAACAAAGTACTATTACTTGATCAATGTACTGTCATAATCATAACTCTTGAGATTTTTATCTCGTGTCAGTGTATATATAATTGAATGGGAGTAAAAAGAGTATTTTGTTTTTTGAATTGGAAAGCAAACTATATATTAACTTATTGCAGCCAAGATTGAAAGTGGTCTCCAAAGGACCAAATCTATATCCAAATGAATTCTATCCTTTACTAATTAAACTAAATTAGCTCGTGTTATTCAGAAAGGTTTAGATAGTAATTTGGTCTACATTTTCTATAACCGTTAAAGATTACTTATATTAGGACAACAGATAAGTTGTCTACTACACATACACAACTAAATAAGGAAATTAAAATGCAACAAATGAGCTTTGGATCCAATATATGTCGTCTATATTTTATACGCTCAAATTAGGTTATGAGGCAACTTTTTATTGCCGAACAAGAGTAAAATATTGGATGCTATGTGCAAGGTAGAAATTAGTGTACCTGACAACACAACGAGATCTTTAATATCTAAATTCTTGTTTGCGAAGCCTGAAACAAGGGTTGCGAAATTAGAAAATGGTGATGGAATATTAGCTAAGGCTTCTGTTGCGAGAGAGATTGTGCCATCACGCCGGCCTGTCTGAACTTCCCATAGAGACTGGTTGAACTGCGAAAAAAAAAAACATACTTAAAGAGGGTAATAATATTCGAAATCACCATACGTAATCAACACTTAAAAATATTATATATATATTTAAAAGAACATACGCATTAAATACTTCATTAAATAAAGTTGGTTAGGATTAGTTTTGAATCAATTTTTATAACGGCTATAATATGGATAGACAAGATTAATTCAACTTTTATAACGTCTAATTAATCTAGGGACCAATTAATCTAGGGCCCGTTCGGCCCACACATGAAATAAAAGAATAACATAATTAAGAATAGACAACTAATCCACTTTATTCTATGTACGTTCGGCAAGATATTTATTTAATTTAAAACATATACAAAAAAAAAAATTATGACTAAAATGTTCTTGTTCCATAATTTGAATTTATATGAATTATATTAAATGAAAAGTTTACTCAAGTTATAAGAAGATAAAACTGAAATAAATTAGTTAAAATAAATATTCAATAAAAATACAACAATAGAATATAAATTCAAGCAAAAATTCAAATAAGTCTTAATTTAACTAATTCCTAAACGCTCTTCAATTATTATTATGAGGACTAATTCAAATAAGTCTTTCTAACGCATTTTTAATAGTCGCTCAAAGCAAAGAAAGGAGTAAGCGACAGATTGACGGAGAAGTGAATAACGAGAAATATAGTTGATATAGATCTTGTTAAAAAGAGAAAAAAGAGTATATTTGTGTACAATTGTTTGATTGGTTATTTCACTGAAGAATCACTGGAAAAATGACGGAGAAGCTAGCATGGATGAGGATATGGCGTTTAGTACTCCTATGTAGAAGATAGAAGAAAGTATGAGTAGTTATGTCACGTAAAACACACTTTGGAATAGATAGGGACATTTTTATCTTAAATTTGAAGTTAATTCGTAGAATAATCAATTCTATCTCAACCTTGGAATTAGAAATTTCACTATTCTATAGCTCTAATCCAACATATTTCAATACCGTTTGGATGGAATAACTTGGAATAACATGTTTATTTTTCTATTCCATGCAAGTTTGGTGGTACCGAGTAGGTACCTAGGGATCAGAATTGTTTGATAAGTCTTATATATATACAGGACTTGATTATAATCGTCTTAATATCAATAATTAGAATAATTCATTCTCTAATCTCTTTACGGTCTCTCTCTTGATCTCTTCCTTTAATCTCTCTACTCCCTCCTATTTTATAATAATAATAATAATTATTATTAGGGATTTACTAACATTTTTAGGTTGTGAACCTGCACATTATAATTTATAAAACTTTTCCTAATAAAAATCTGCTCCATTGTGCATTGTTCGCAGATTTATTTTTCTCAATATATATAGAGGGGTACTTAATAAATTGCAAGTTTTTAGGGGTTTATATATAGATGCAAAAGCAATATTTCCAAGGGTGTAAAACTAAATTTCATTTTTACCAACTTAAGTGATACAATCATTATATGAAACCCTCATTGTACTATTTTGAGGAGCATTTGGATGTAAAAAGGTTAAATTATCTATCTTTGAATTCTAATGATAATCATGTTGCACTTACTTGGAAGGAAACTGCATCTCTTGCAGCGAGTGCGACTATATCCGCGCATGATACTGTTTGTGGACAAACAGTCTCTAATGCCGACTTGATCTGATCAATGATTTCGAAACCAGCCAATGACTTGTTCGGTGCCGCATCCTTCTCGGCCGTACTGTTTGTGGTTGAATCTATCAAAACAGAAGCATCGCAACCCTATACAATACAATAAGACATGTATGATTCATGTCAAATTTAGTTATTTTTTTTATCAATTTTATATTTGCATCACGCGAAAATGCAAATGTTTTTATATTACATGTGATCTAATTGTTTACCCGAACAAAGCAGTCATGGAAGAACATTCTGAGGAACTTTGCGGGCAATGCTGAATTCTTTGCGACATTTTGCCAGACGATATTCCGAATGATTTGCTCGGCCGATGGACAACTTTCCTTGTAGAATTTATCTTTCAGGCCTGAATTCTGACTATTTGCATTGCTAGCAGAGAGAAAGATGACTAGAGCTACAACAAGAGGAATAATAAAAAGAGACCTCATTTCTGGAGACAGAGAGGGGAGGGAGAAAAAAGTTTATCTATGAGTGTTATAAACATTTGAATATATAGACATTTCAAACTTTACGGACAGTATTGGAGAAATGTGGAACCCCATCTGAGACTTTTCCCTCATGCCATTATGAGCCTGAGAAAAATATTAGCTGTTCTTTAACTAATTTAAACTTCCGAAAGGAAATATGTCATCCCCTATTGATACAACAAATTGGGTTTCCTTGCAGAAAAAACAAAGTGGAACAAAACCTCTTACTATAAGGAAGAAAAATGAAAAAAGATGGAATAAATGGATGAAAAACATTATTTCATGAGAGATGCAATATTTAAATAGGGAGTGGATAATTTCTCTTTCTTTTTCTACTATTAATCTACCTTGCGCACCCTGGAAATGTAATAATCGGTTATTCCCTATTTTACTTGTTGCCTTGTTGGTAGTGTCTACATTGAATCTAACCAATTAGTACAAAAATAATTAACAATTGCATGTATTTTATATAGAGTACAATCACTAAAAGAATAAATGAATAATACATGGACTAAGTTGCAATTTAGTCGTTCAATATAATTTAATTACGAATGATTGGTCAATACCAGATTTAGTTGGGGAGCAAGACCTTTATTATCACTAGTGACAAAATAATATTAATAATCGAATATTTATTTTAGAAAAGAGAAAATAGAACAAATATAAATTACAAGTCGGCCTAGTGCCATGTTATCGGCCTATAGTCCCGGCCCATAAAGAAATATATTTTCCAGCCCATTTTAAATCTGGACTTATATTTCATCTCAACCCAAAATTAATAGACTTTTTTTTTGAAGTGGCCGAAAAAAAAATAATTAAGAGAATAGTCTAGTTTTGAAAATATTTGCAAAAATGGCTGTAAACTGGGGTAGTTTCGCCCAGTAACGGGGCGAAACACAGTTTCGTCCAGTGATTGGGCGAAATATTGTTCGCACTGTTTCGCCCAACTACTGGGCGAAACAGGCACTGTTCCGCCCAGTCAAAAAAAATTTTTTTTTTTTTTGCCAGTTTCGCCCGATGACTGGGCGAAACTGGCACTGTTCACACTGTTTCGCCGGCACTGTTAAAAAAAAATTTTTTTTTTTTTTTGCCAGTTCTGCCTAGTAAAAATAATTCTAAATATTTCATTTATATTAGCAGAGAATCAATTAGAGGCATAATCATATCATTTTTCTCTAGAGCAACAGACAAATTATGTTCCTTATTTCTTCAATACCTGTTTCTCACGTGAAAAATATCTGTTATGTTCCTTATTTCTTCAATATCTTTATTTATCTGACAATATTTTGTGAGAGCAACAGACAAATTATGCGTATATATTTATTAATTAAATAAAAGAAATACTAATGTGATTTGAGATTACAATCCTTCAATTAACAAATGCACTCAATTAGTTGGATTATGAGTTTTCAATTATCTATATGTTATTATTATATATGCAAAACTCTAAAGAAAAATGATATGATTAATGCCTCTAATTGATTCTTTGCTAATATAAATGAAATATTTAGAATTATTTTTACTGGCAAAAAAAAATGTTTTTTTCACTGGGCGGAACTGGCAAAAAAATTTTTTTTTTTTTTTGAACGAAGCCTGTTTCGCCCAGTAGAGTATGAACAGTGCCAGTTTCGTCCAGTCACCGGGTGAAACGGGCAAAAAAAAAAAAAATTTTTTTTACCGGGCGGAACAGTGCCTGTTTCGCCCAGTAGTTGGGCGAAACAGTGTGAACAGTGTCAGTTTCGCTCAATCACTGGACGAAACTCTGTTTCGCCCCGTTACTAGGCGAAACTACCTCAGTTTCGCCCAGTGGATGGGCGAAACGGCCACTTTTGTAAATATTTTCAAAACTAGATTATTCTCTTAATTATTTTTTTTTTTGGCCACTTAAAAAAAAAAGTCAAATTAATAAGACAATATTCATATATTTTTTTTTATTTAATAGAGATGACTCTAAGTCTCACGTTTATTTTCAAAAAAACTTGAATTTATCAAATTTGAATTCATAATCTTTAAATTGATGGGAGTGGTGCCTTATCACTTTCTATTAGGGGAGCTTTGGAGACTTAATATTCATATTGTAAATTTCTATTAAATTAATTCAAACTCGAGCCAAACTCTGAGTTCTAGCTCGGTTTATTCTCAATTTTGGTTCAAGCTTGTTCAAATCTAGAATTGTTTTTAAGCTATTTTTGAGTTGAATTCAATTAAATAACGAGCTTAAACTAAATGCAACCTTACCGGTGATTGTAAAGATCTAACCACTCTGATTGATTTGGAAGGGTATGATCGTCATGAAAGCAGTGCCTATTGTAAATTCGTGCTGCTAAGAAGATTTTTTTTTTTGCGTGCCTTGCATTGCAGTGAAGGATTTTTTTACCTGCCCGAGGTTAATGTGCCTCGATTTCTACCCCCCTCATTGTTTACTTATTAGTTATTACTAAATTGCTACTTTGCGAATTTTTTATATGTATTTGTTTTTCTAGTTTGAAGCCTGTGGCTTTATGTGCTTTTATGATCCTTATCATATAATTTGAATATTTTTCTATTTAGAAAGTTCAGTTCCTAAATTAGATAAATATCTTATCTTTATGAATTATATTGATAAAAAAATAAAATTTGAACATTAAATAATGTTGATAAATAAAATTTTATTTTATTGAAATATAGACCAAAAAAAATACTAGATGTTATTGGACAAAAAGATAGTTAAAGAACAGGTACAAGTTATGTATTTATCGTGTTTATCTATATATTATTTGTAACTTTTATATCTTATATTTATCTATATAATATTTTGTAATATTTTACATATTGTTTTATGATTTTGATACATAGCTTTATGACATTTATATATTGTTTTATAATATTTATGAGCTATATAACCTTCAAAATTAATATTATTTGGACAAAATAATTATGAACTATATTTTATTAACATTCTAATTCTAAATATAATTCCCATTACAAAACCAGCTTTCAAAAATTGTTCAGAAGGTATGCTTACAAGATTCTCAGAAAATCCGTGATTCAAATTTAAAAATGACATTTTTATATTAAATACAAACATGAGAAGTTTATGATTCTGTGAATCTATGGCACAGCATGTCCTGTGGGGACGGCATTTACGAGGCGTTAAAATTTGAACGCGATCGAAACTTTCAGAAAGTAGGTAGACCCGGTTTGAATTTTATGGCATATACCGTTGGATAAATTTTTGTTCTTATAGGTTGAGTGGAAGGAACTTTATTTTTTTATTGTCCAAACTATATATTTTTTAGTTATGATATTGTTGGGTTTCAATGAATAGTTAGCGAAAATAATTTTAAAATCATCTAAATCCTATCAAGAATTCATGCGCATCAATTAAATCGATATACACAAGATAAATATACCTTCGGCTAACACTTAACCCCGTGACGATAATTAATGAAACTTTCAATTAGTTTCTTGAAAATTATCCACTTATAATGATCATTAAGACGCTACTATTAAACACCGTCCTCTACTGATATCCACAGGAACAAATGAGCAAATGGACGAAGAGGAAATTGTGTGCGTGCTAGCACCTTTCCGAAACCAATTTTCAGAACTCCATTTCACTCTTCATTATATTCATGAGAGAAAGATATTGTATGTATGAATTATTAGTATCATATACTAATATTCAAATGATGCAAAATATTCATTTTTATGTCATGAATTTCATACATCTATATTTATAGAAGTTTTTGTTAGCTCCTTCATTAAGTTAACTATGCAATGCGTCAACTTACCATCACATGATTATCATACAAGAACAAATAGTCATGCATACAATGACATATACATGTTAAACTTAGTTACTAAGTTTCATGACACATGTACTTTAGGTTATCATGAGATAATTTATCCCTTATAGATCATGACACATGTACTATATGCTATCATAAGCTAACTTAGACTCTAAGGATCATGACACATATACTCTGGCTTATCATATGAACATGATAAATGTACTTCAATGTTATCTCATAACATGACATATATATTCTATCATGACACATATTGTATAATCATACAAACTTATACCATAAGCTTCTTTTATGAACATGACACATGTAGTTCAGTGTTATATCATAACATGACACATGTTGTATCAACATACAAACTTATATTATAAGTTTTTTTCTTAAACACGATACATTTAGTTCGATGTTATCGTATAATATAACACATATATATATATTATTTTATTCTTTGTATTATATATCATCTTCTATATATCCTGTATATTAACAATATATTCATTTAGGATACCTTAGTTCTGGTAGACCGAGTCTATATCATCCTGAGATTTTGTGTTTAGCAATAAATGATCCTGGTTTCACCTCACGCGCACACTATTTCAACACACACACACACACACACACACATAAACACAACACAACCTTTGGTTCCTTTCTCAAACACTATTCCCCTTTATCCTTTTCTCTCTTCTTAAAAGCCCAAAATCTAGAGAAACAACCAAAAGCCCCTTCATTTTCAAACTTCCACCATGACTGGAGTAGCAGTCGTTTCCAACAACGGCTGCATGGGAATAATAGAGAAAACCGAAAGAGAAACAACGAGAAGAGAACCCCAAAAACCATCAACGCATCAAACCCAAAACCAAGCTCAAAACGAGAAGGAAGACCGGCAACAAATCTCTCTTATAGCGTTGCTCATTGCGGCTTTGAGAAAGTCAGTGGTAGCATGCAGGTTTGATGAAGGGAAGGAGGATGACAAGGCCGTGCTGACGGGGATGGACATCAGCTGGCCAATGGATGTGCACCATGTGGCGCATGTGACGTTTGATCGGTTTAATGGGTTTTTGGGTTTGCCTGTCGAGTTTGAGCTTGAAGTGCCATCTCGTGCTCCAAGTGCAAGGTGAGTATTTTTTTGTTGATTTTTGTTTTTAGTGATGAAATGTTTGATTATGTGTGTCTGAATGGGTTTTGACTCGATTGAGATGTGCAATTTGGAACTTATGTTTGATTATGTTGTTTTGTATTTATGTAGAAAAACTTGGTATTTTTTGTCTTCCTTTTTTCCCTTGAAACTAGGGATCTGGACCGGTTCTGTCTAAAATCTCTGACTTCGATTTTTTGGGATTTCTAATTGGGTTCTTTTCTATCAAATTGAACTAATTTAAGAAAAAAAAATATAAAATTTTAAACAAAATAGGAATCCAAGGAAATTGGGGCATTTATTTCTTCACAAAAATTCTGAAATCCTCTTCTTTTGTGGGGCATTTATGCTCATTTACTGTTTGAACTATGAAGTAATTCACACCCAACTTAATTCTTTCATCGTAATGAGCTGTTTGACTAATGTTGGTCCAATAGGAATGCTAAAAATTTATAAAACCCCCAAAATAAATGCAGATAAAGTATTAAATGACAAATTATACTAGTCAACCCTCAGTAAGTTGTCTATAGTTTCCTATGATTTGGGACTATGTGCAAATATCTTTTCTAAATTGTAATTCTGGAATTTTTTGCACTTATAAGTAATAAATTTAATTAATTAAGATAATGAACCGATTTTTTTTTTTTAAATTAGTCTTTTTTCTTTTTTTGTATCTAGTGCTAGTGTTTTTGGTGTATCGGCTGAATCGATGCAATGTGGTTATGATTCAAAAGGAAATTCTGTACCAACTATTTTATTGCTCATGCAAGAGAGATTATATGCTCAAGGAGGACTTAAGGTACTTACATATATTTTAATTTATTTTATTACATAATACATATTTCACCCCGTTTTACAATATTTCTGATTTGCTCTCATATCTTCAATTTTGTCTATTAATAGTTTTCATCTTTGTTCTTTGTTCATTTATTGATCATTATTTAAGATTTCTAATTTTCAAATCTTTTGCATAACTAATATTACATATAAATAATGATGATTTTTAATTTTTTATATTATTTTGCGTTATAATAGGCAGAAGGAATATTTCGTATAAATCCAGAAAATAGCCACGAGGAACATGTGAGAGCTCAACTTAACAAAGGCATCGTACCAAATGATATCGATGTGCACTGCCTTGCTGGCCTGATAAAGGTAAAATATATCTTTTGAAACTATCTGTCGTTTTTATTTTCTGAAACAAGGGATAAAATGCACCGTTAGTCCCTGTAGTTTAATTGGATCGCAATTTAGTCCCTGTACTATTGATTTGAACTCTTTAATCCCTGTACTTCAATATGCGCGATCAGTCCGAAAGTACAGACTAAAACATTCAAATCAGTAGTACAGGTACTAAACTGCAATCCAATTAAAAATATAGGGACTAACAGTGCATTTATCCCTCCACATAAATAAATGCTGTTTATATTTCTAAAACTTAACCAATAAAATTAAATTAAAATACTGATCAAATAATAATCCGAACACGACAAGCCTGGATTCCAAAATAACAATTAAAACAATAAAATAAATGCATTATTTTATTCATAACAAAATAACACAACAACACATCCTTCAAGCAAGCAAGCAAGCAAGCAAGCAACCAATTTCCTTTCCTTTTTCCTTTCCCAGGCGTGGTTCAGAGAACTGCCAGAAGGAGTCCTCGACGGCCTGTCCCCCGAGTCCGTCCTCGAATGCAGCACAGAGGAAGACGAATGCGTCGAACTCGTACACAATCTCGTGCCGACCCAACGAGCTTTACTGAACTGGGCCGTGGAGCTGATGGCCGACGTGGTGCAGGAGGAAGAGCGGAACAAAATGAACGCGAGAAATATCGCCATGGTTTTCGCCCCTAATATGACGCAAGTATGTGTGCATGTCGTGTTATTTTAGATCATTTATTTAGGGAAGTTTGTGAAAAGGACCCTTGCGTTGTGCCGAATTGCGAAAAAACCCTGCGTTGTTTGAAATTAGACTTAAAAATGGTTTTTAAGTACTTAAAGTATTAAAATTAATGGTGTTAACTTTTAACTAATGGTAGGGATTTTTTTTTGCAATTTCAGCCATAATGCAGGGGCTCTTTTTGCAATTTCCTATAAGACATTTTTTTTTGCAAATTTCTCTTATTTTATTTTTTATTGTTTTATGCAAGGATATGATAATTGTTCCATAATTGAATATATATTTGTGTCTAAGTACATTTTTGAAGCTAATTTCTTATTTATTTTTTTGTGTCAGATGTCGGATCCATTAACAGCGCTGATGCACGCGGTACAAGTGATGAATTTCCTCAAAACCCTAATTCTCAAAACCCTAAGAGAGAGAGAAGAGGCGGAGTTAGGGCCTTATTCCCCCTCTTCGTCTCGATCTTCATCCAACCCTAATTACGATTCCGAACAAGAAACAGAAGTAGAGAAAAGTGGGGAGATTGCAAAATCGAAGTTTGACGAGGACCGAAATGCAAATAGTAGAGAATTGAGTAGCGAGAGCGAATCGGAAAGGAGCAATGAGGGTGATGATTATAGAGTGTATTATACGAGTTATATGAGTGGAGACGAAGAGGATTTGGATTCGTCGAGTGAAATGGAGAGGTCCAGTTTGAAAAGACTGGAGTGGCAGAGAGATGATGGTGAAATGGAGAGATCCAGTTTGAAAAGATTGGAGTGGAAGAGAGAGGATGGAGAAGAAGAGCAAAAGGCTGAGAGAGAAAAGATTGATTTGGTAAAAGGGCTTAGTTGCTCTGAAATTGTGGGACCGGTAATTCAGTGATACTAAGTACGGCCAATAATAAGCGTAGGACCCGCAATTCAGTGATTATTTAGGGTTTGTATTTTTTTTGCAATTTTTTTTATTTTCTAGTGGCCATTGTTGTTTTGTGAAATGGGTGTCTGGAGTGTTTTGTGATGCTAAATTTTTCTCAACTTGTGGTTGAGTGGAAATTGAGTTATGTGAGGAATGCACCATTGTATGGCGTAAAATGAGGAATGTTCATGATTTTAGGATTTGCTGATGTATCTTTTATTTAAAGTAAAAATGTTGTAGTTTCAAGCATAAATTATCTTTTTTTTTAAAAGTAGACAAAAATGCTCCAGAGTACTATGTGCTGGAAAAAAAAAGATAATTAGCACCGGTGGAGGGATAATGTCACAAAATAGGTTTCTTTGAAACTTTTTGCGTACTCAAAAAGCATTATTTTTTTGTGGAATGTTATTTTGACCTTTTGTTTTCTTGGAATGTTGATTTGAATTTTGAGATATTTGAATGGGGGGGAGTTGAGACAATCGGACAAAAAGGGGGAAGAATGAATCAGATTATATTTATGTTTGCCAACTCAACCAGGCGATAAAAGCTGTTGGCAGGCCTAGATTCAAAATCCTCTTTTCATGCGGTAGCTGTGATGTGATCAAGATCATGTGAATTCAAATTTGAATTTGAGTTGACACCACTCGACTCCTAACGGTGCACTCAACATTCTTACTTCGTATATATTTAATAGGGAAATTTACAAAAACCCCCCAACATTTTTGAATATTACAAAAGACCCCTATATTTTCAAAAGTTCAAAAAATCCCCTATGATAAACTTTTCATTTTTAAATAAACCCCTCCATTCACTTTTCCATCAAATTGTTAGTTAATATTTTTGAATTCCAATTTTGCCTCTATGATAAAATATTTTTCCAAATATAATTTTCTTAATTTTTTTTTTCTAAAGAAATAGTTTCAGAAAAAATATTTTTGAAAAAAATATTTATCAAAAAAATCTTAAAACAATTTCTAACAAAAAATTTCTTAATTATTTTATTAAAAATATTAAACAAAATATATTTTCCCTAAAACTATTTTAAAACAAAAAATAAAGAAATATTTTTTTGAGATTTGTTTTGAGGGACTTTTTCTGAAAAAGTTAAGAAAAAATATTTTTTCAGAAAATAGGTTTTGTTAGGAAAAAAATTGTCAAGAATTTAAAAAAAATATACAAAAAATATTAATTTTTTTTTTTATCAGAAATCAATTTCTCGAATGAAATAATTATTTTTAAAAAAAGTTTTTTGAAAAAATATTTTCTTATAAACGATTTTGGGGGAAAAATATTAAGAAGTTTTTTGTTAGAATATGTTAAGAAATTTTTTGCTAGAATTTTTATAAGAAAATTTTATCACTTTTTTTTGATAAAATAATTTTTAAGAAGTAATTTTTACAGAAGCTAATTTTACTAGAAAACTATTTTTTAAGAAATATTTTTAGAAAAATATTTTATTATAGAAGGGTAAAATGGAAATTTTAAAAATATTAACTAATAATTGGATAGAAAAGTGGATAGAGGGAATTTTTTGAAAATGAAAAGTTCACTATAGCTATAGGGAGTTCTTTGAAAATCTGAAAATATAGGGGTATTTTGTAATATTCAGAAAAGTTAGGTTTTTTTTTTTTAAAAATTTTCCTATTTAATATCATGTTCATATTATTATATTTTAAACTGATTTGGTTATCATTTAAATAATATTGAGATATGCAACACAGAAAAAATAACCAAAAAAAAGAGGATCACAGACTGAACAAAAAAAATGCAGTAAAAGAGGATCAAATTCTTCTAGTCTTCCTCATCAAGCATGAAATGAAATACAAGGTAATATCATCATTGTTTTTCTACTTATATTTAGAAAAAAACTCACTTTTACATCCCAAACTATTAAAAAAAATACTTTTGGTATCTCAATTATTTTTTGAGCACTTTTACACCCGCAACTATTTATTTTGAGCACTTTTGCACCTTAAGTGCACAGTCACCCATTAATTACTGACATGGCATGCTTATGTGTCAAAAATGTTAGTTTTAAATTGATGACTTGGACTTTTAATAAAAAGAAAAAAAAATTAAGCAACATCTCCTCTCCCTCTTTGCTCTCTTTTACGGCGGAGCAAGGAAGAAGATGTTGCTTAATTTTTTTTTCTTTTTATTAAAAGTTCAAGTCATCAATTTAAAACTAATATTTTTGACACATAAGCATGCCACATCAGCAATTAAAGAGTTACTGTGTACTTAACGGATGGAGGGTGTAGAAGTGCTCACAATAAATAATTGGGGGGGGGGGGGGTAAAAGTGTTCAAAAAATAGTTGAGGTACCAAAAGTACTTTTTTTGAGACTTTTTTTTTGAAGTGGCAAAAAAAAAAATAATTAAGAGAATAGCCTAGTTTTGAAAATATTTACAAAAGTGGCCGTTTCGCCCAACTACTGGGCGAAACATGCACTGTTCAAATTTTTTTTTTTTTTTTTTGCTAGTAAAAATAATTCTAAATATTTCATTTATATTAGCAAAGAATCAATTAGAGGCATAATCATATCATTTTTCTCTAGAGCAACAGACAAATTATGTTTCTTATTTCTTCAATACATGTTTCTCATGTGAAAAATATCTGTTATGTTTCTTATTTCTTCAATATCTTTATTTATATGACAATATTTTGTGAGAGCAACAGACAAATTATGCGTTTATATTTATTAATTAAATAAAAGAAATACTAATGTGATTTGAGATTACAATCTTTCAATTAACAAATGTACTCAATTAGTTGGATTGTGAGTTTTCAATTATCTATATGTTATTATTATATATGCAAAACAATAATAAATATTATGAGATTACAATCCTTCAATTAACAAGATTTAGAATTATTTTTACTGGCAAAAAAAAAAACTTTTTTCACTGGGCGGAACTGGCAAAAAAAAAAATTTCTTTTTTTTTGAACAATGCCTAGCTGGGCGAAACAGTGTGAACAGTGCCAAAAAAGAAATTTTTTGTTTTTACTGGGCGGAACAGTGCCTGTTCGCCCAGTAGTTGGGCAAAACAGTGTGAACAGTGTCAGTTTCGCCCCGTTACTGGGCGAAACTACCTCAGTTTCGCCCAGTGGCTGGGCGAAACAGTCACTTTTGCAAATATTTTCAAAACTAGGCTATTCTCTTAAATTTTTTTTTTTTGGGCCACTTTAAAAAAAAATTAAGCAACATCTCCTCTCCCTCTTTTCTCTCTTTTACAGCGGAGCAAGGAAGGAGCTGTTGCTTAATTTTTTTTCTCTTTTTATTAAAAGTCCAAGTCATCAATTTAAAACTAATATTTTTGACACATAAGCATGCCACGTCAGCAATTAATGGGTTACTGTGCACTTAACGGATGAAGGATGTAGAAGTGCTCACAATAAATAATTGGGGGTATAAAAATGTTCAAAAAATAGTTGAGGTACCAAAAATACTTTTTTTGAAGAGTTTGAGATGTAAAAGTGAGCTTTTCCCTTATATTTATCATCGCATAAATTTATCAAATGAGCTCTGGTCCATTTCGTACCATTCAAAATCCATCTATTTCAAATAATTCAAGGTCTAAATTAATGATACTCTCCTTTTCCTTTCGATTTTTTTGGTGTCCTTTCAATTAGTTTTGCAATCGATATGACAATTCGCGAGTTGTTTGAGCAGCAATATAATTCATGTGTTGCTTGTAGAAGACAAATTAATAGTTTCCTAAAAAAAGAAGAAGACAAATTAATGTAAGCTCTTGTGTTTAATTCAAGTCTCCAGTATTCCAATTCTTGTAGGGAAAATAAATATTCAGACCGAATTCATGCATGTGTTATTTGATTGTTAGATCCGGTCCAACTTATCAAAGTGCCATGTATAATATGTTTCGGTCGAGCAATGATGTGAACTTTCTTATTGAGCCCTTGTTCTACTTTGCATACAGTTAAGATCCAAAATTAGCACAATTATTTATTTTTTACTTCACATTCAATGTCAAAACTGTAACCCAGCCCAACCATAACGAGTTATACTTCTCATACCCAACCTAACCCAAAATATTTAGAAAAAAAAAAATCTAACCCAAGGATATTTACTTTGGACAGTTAACCGGATTTTAAGTATTTTTTAATAGAAAAATTCTACAATACTTCACATTGATAAATTTATTTAGATCGGATGATCCATATTAAATCTGAAGTGGAACATATTAGACATTTTTTTTTCTTTAAAACATATGAAAAAAGATAAATAAGTAATTTCATCTTCCTAAATATTTTCCTTTATTTATTTCTATTTACGTTGTTTATCTCATCTCTGCTTCTTGTCCCTCTCCTCACTCACTTTAAGTTCTCTTCTTTTCTCTCCGCTCAATCCGTCGCAACTCGATCTATTACCGCTCTCCCAAATTCTTGTTCATATACCATCATAAATATTAATATCGATATGCTTACCCAATTACAAAGGTTGTCAATTCATAACAGAATTGAATTTTGAGAATTCATATATTTAATTAAAAAAGAATTAGTGAATTTTTCTACAAAGAAACTAACTTTTTAGATCTAAGCAAGTATATAGTACTTTATGAATAATGAATTTGTAATAAATTGAATCGCAAACAAAGAATTAGAATTTTCTAACACGTAATATGTAAAGACTAGAAAAAAGATATCCAACAAAAGAAAAATTCAAACGAATTTTTCAAATAAATTCAAATACATTTTTTTTTCTATTTGAAAGCTTAAAGACTTGATTCAAAGTAGTGGATTGAAGAGACAAAACATATATGGAAAATAAGCCAAATGGTTAGAGAGATATTATGATGAACATTTATTATTTGAAATTTTATTTCCTTTTTTGCTTATCTGATTGATAATCAAATGGAGAGGAAATAAAATGTGTATATTATGGAAACAAATTAAAAACTAAATCCTCTAATTAGTATTTTATATACCGAAAACACCTTGGTCTCGATTAGATCTTGAAATCGTTAAATTAAAAAAAGTGAAGTACTATAAACGAACACTATTTAATATATACTATTATAATAATATTAGTAAATATTAACCAAATATAATTTACGTACTTTAACATGTCAATACACAAAAATAATATAAAAAAATTACTACTTTTATTGCTAACTTTTAAATTTTCATGCGCACAAGAAAATTGTTTTGCAAAATAACTGGCATAACTATTGTTTTTTGCAAAATTAGTTGTACAAGAGAAAAAGTACTCCAAAACCAGACGGTTGTTGCCGTCTGTTAAACCATCCGAGACTCATATTAATACGGACATATATTTCCCTCCGCTTTAATATGTCCGTTATAATCATATCCTGACGGTAGTCCGTATGTTATATTATCAGGGACGCAGCTTAAGAGACGGATTAATTCGGACGGGGTCGCGTCCGTGTAGCCCTTCCTAGACGGTATTCCTATTTATTCAGACGGATCATGTCGTCCGGATAAATACTCTTTGTTGTAGTGGAACAAGGGTTGAATTGAGAAATTAGAAAGTTACATAATGAAATTGTAATTTTTTCTTAAGAGAAGAAAAATGGTGAGATGGCAGCCTTATGAAGAAGACATATCAAGAGAAGGACATATATATTTAAGCCCTAGAATCTCTACTAATTTTACGATCAAAGTGGTCAACTGTCATAATGTGATTATTAATATTATTTTTTTTAATTTTTTTGTTTTTAATAACCATCTAATAATTAGAATAACCATATATCATTAAAATTTTAATAACCATTAATTTATAATAAAAGAAATGAATAGCAATATCAAAAATTGGTTGTAATTATCTCTTAAGAGAAGCGTATGAATTTATTTCTCTCCTTTATCTTTTATTATTATTTTTTTAAATATGCCTCAGCATCGTTTTTTTTGTTTTATGCAAGGATTGGAAAAAATATTACTACGATCTAAAAAGAGGCTAACATGAGGGACTACTATGAGGAAGAAAAATTCTTACAACCGTTTCTATAGTTCGGTCTATTTTTGTTTTTGTTTTTCTATAATTTTGAAAATTTTATATTTATTTTTGAATTTTTTTTTAATGAAAAATAGTAGAAAAACACAAAAAATATTCCTTGTTAAGACCTGTTATGCGTTTTGGTGCATTTTCTTTATGACGTGATGAAAAACAGTAAATCAGAGGATTTTCTGAATAACGTCTAATTATGTTTTATTAATTAATTAACTGATATGATGAATAATTACATGTGATGTGATGCCAAACAATGTTTTAGCAATGAAGAAGTGGTTTAAGTTAATCAAATCTCTAATTATATCAAAGCAAAAATACTAAAAGAAGGCAACCATTTTTTCATCTGTAGGTTATTCTCAAATTTTGCAACCTATATAACAAGTAACCCTTCTAATCAAAACATCTCTCATTATATTTTATATCCTTAGCCCTTCAATAAGCAAGCCAAATTTCAACACAGATAAAAAAGATGTCGAGCCAACAGCAAATGAGGCTTCTCAATGCCCACGAGGAAGGAAAGGTAAATCCATGAATCTGATCTTTTTAAAGAATCTCTTGTTTAACTGCTTTTCATTTTGGAATTTCAAAGGCGGATGCGGCTGAATGGGCCGAATGCATGAAACACGATCAACTCAGCCAAAATGACTGCATCCAATGTGGCCAAATCAGCACAGGACAAGACCGACTCGATAAAAAACAACACTATGTAGACGGATGAGTCCGTTAAGGACTCAATCAAAGAGACTGCATCAGTTGCGGTCGAGTCGGCTCAAGACATTGCTAACCCAATCAAGAAAAATGCACTCAATAAGGTCGAGTCAGTCAAGAAAGGCGCATCTGACACAGTTGAGTCAACCAAGGACTCCATCAATGAAGCTGCACAAACCGCACAAGCGAAGAAGGAATACGCTATGGGTTTCCTCGAACAGATGATCATATTTTTCAAAACAAAAATACTGCATATATAATTTATTTTAGCAATAAAAATAACAATTCTTTTTGTAAATTCAGAGTGGAGGGCATGTGAAGGAGAAAGTGTCAGACACGTCTAAGTCGGCAAAGGAAATGGCCAGCTCGGTCAAGGAAAGTGCATTTGACGCAATGGAGTCAGTAAAGGACTCTGTTAATGAAGTCTCACAATCTGCATACGAGGAGGAATATGTCGTGGGCTTCGTTGAACAGGTGCATTGTTTTCACAATTTAAATTATTGCATCTATTTCTCAAGCTTAAAAAAAAATTTATTGTATCTATTTAATTCATTTAACGGAACTTACGGTCAATCTCCAAATATAGGACAAAATAAAATCTACGAAGTTCTAATACGAAAACCAAATCTATAGAGTTAATTTCTAAATGTGTCATAAAATGTAGAGTGGCGAGCATGTGCAGCAGCTAGCGGTTGAAGCAGATGAAGCGATGAAGAATAACATGTAAATAGAGACGCGCAAAACTGGTACTGGTATCCTCTACCGTGCCGGTTCTCCCTCTTTTGATGAGATATGCTAGAGGGGCAAATAACGACAACCTACTGAATAATATGAGTTTGTTTTGGATCATTTTGTTTATGTTAAATAAGAGCAACCTACTAATAAGTGGTGGTTGTATGTGAAGGAATTTGTTCAAATGTAGCAATTCATTGTTGCTTTAATTTAATGTATGAATTGTCTCATATTTTTTGTTTAAGTTGATCTTACAATTATGAGATTTTGCGATATGTTGCTCTGTTCTGTGACTTCTGTCCTAAATTATGAGCTATGAACTTCTCAAAACTGCATATGAACTATATAAAATCTAAAAAAAAAAAAAAACTCATTATACTGCCTTTAAAATATCCAAAACCCATAAAACTATAACTTACAATATTATAAACCTCTACACAAGTATTTCAAATTAAGTTCAGTTAGACTATCACGCATCTCTGCTAGCATCATACTAATTCCATATAAGTCCTCAAAACCAAACCCACCCCTCAAAACTTCCACTCACAAACTAATGCCATAACTTGGTACAAAACTTTTGCTTCTTACAACTCACAATCTCCTCAAAAGAGTCCAAAAGCTGAGCTGCCAAACTGCTCGGTTCATCGATAAGCGTGCGGATAAAAGTAATCACAACTCTCCTCTCTTTCTCGCTCGATCTGAGACTGAACCAAGTCAGAAACTTCATCCTAAATTCCTTCCCAAAATACCCCTCACATTCCAACCATCTTACGACCCTAACACAGTACTCAAAGTTCTCTTCTAAATGACCCGACGGGTTGGGGAAGTCAACTCTAGGGTTTGACTTTGAATTTAAACCGGGCAGTAGAGTGCTTTTGTCTTGCCTTTGCTCGGTGCGTGATTCCTCGAGCGGAACTGCCATGTCAGCATTAGGATTAGGCTTAGGTTTAGGGTTTGGATTAGGGTTAGGGTTAGGGTTAGGGTTGGGATTGGAAGTGCTTAGGTTTAGGCCTAGGTTTAGGTCTAGGTTGGGGACCTCTTCACAAGAGTCTTCTTCCGTCTCTTGTTCGGTTTCTGAAGTAATTAGGGTTTTTGAAGAATTAGGGTTTTCTAATGGAGTGCTTTGGTGTAAAACCTTGCCAAGATCCCGGACCTTAAAACCAGATGACCTGGGTATAAATGCAGAAAAATTTACCCATGATATAAGAAATAATTAGGCAGCCAAAGTTTCAGTTATTTCAATTTATCAAAAAATAACCAAAATTCATTAAAAAAATCATACCTCTCTACTTCATTTTTCCCCTGCTTTTTGGCACCGGTCTTATTTTTGCCTTTCTTTTTTTTAATAATCTCCAAACTCTTTGTGAAACACTTAGCCTCAGAAAGACCCAAATCACCGTCTTCATTAAAAGACATAATCTTAAAATGATACTCGGTGCAAGGCTGGAGATCTGAAACCCTAACCCTAGTTTTGTCCTTTTCTATTATAATTGCATCTTCTTTTTGCTGACTGGATTGCGGGTCCCGGCTGTTCCAGTACCAAAGTTTGTAGCCAGATATAGAAACAGATTGTGATTTACATGGAATATCCTTTATTGTCAATACTAGTGAAGACGGTTTCACATTATTAAATTTTATTCTACAAGCAGCAGGAAGAATAAAATCTGAAAAAAAACCCGAAAAAGTTAGAAATCATTATTAAAAAATTGGGAAATTTGCAAAAAAAAAAAAAAAAAAAAAAAAAGCCCCTGTATTATACCGAAATTAAAAAAAAATCTGCTCTCTTAGTTAATCTTTCAGAATTTTTTTTTCCCAAATATTAAGAGTATAAAAACTAACGGAGTTAATTTCTAACTAACATTAGGGAGCAATTTGCAATTTCGGCACAATACAGGGGCTTTTTTTGCAAATTACCCTGACAAATTTTCAGCTTTCTATATGTAAATGAGTTTTACATTTACTTTTACCTTTTTGTTTTATATTTGGAATAGAATCATCTCCCACCATTTCCACAACCTTTTGAATAGCTAACGAACAGAGCCTTTGAACATGAGATGAAACAGACAATCTGCTGACTAAGCCGCGCGCTGAGCTGGCAGAGACGCTGTCAATGGGCCCCACTTCATTCTCAAGTTTCACTTTCACATCTTGAATGATTTTGTTTAGCTCCTCAAATCGACTCGTGCCATTTAACAACCTGTTTGATTGTTGGTTAGATTCCTAAATTAGGTTAATGAAATTGGTGAATTTGTACCTGTGACTGAGATTGATTCGATAACAGAGCGTGTCGAGCCTTCTTGCCTCCTTTGCGGTTTCCAATTGCCTTTTCAAGCATCTGTTAGTATTACAAAACCCTAGTTTAGTCCAATTGTTGCAATTATGAGAAAGCTAACAGAGCTTTTAAAGGATCAATTTTATGGCAAAATTTCTCATAGGGCCCTACAGAAGGGGAAATATCATAGATACCCAAATAAAACATAGAAAGTACTAATTAGCATGTATATAATCCTCTTTTCCATTTTTGTTTCAAATATCCCTATTTTTATTTACACTGTTACATCAATGAGTGAGAGAAAGGGGTATTTTAGGCACTTTTTTAGAAAATTAAGAGAGAAGCACTGATAGTACTATTCATGCTCTTAAGAGAGGTATGCGTGATATTTTGAAGTTTTATAAGGGTATAAGTGAAATTATTCAAGATTTACCCTAAAATGGTAGAAATATTTCCACAAGAAGGGCAAGAAAAGGTCCCGTCAAGTTTCCCGATATGCACAGAGCCAGATTTGTTATTTTCAAGAGCACACTCCACATGGCAAGAAGAGTTGCAAGAATCAATTTGAACTGATTCTGATGAATTGCATACCAACCATAAACTTGGGTCTTTATTTTCGTCAAATTTGCGACATATACAGCACGAACATCTCCTGTAAATAAATATTTATTAAAAAGATAAATATTTTAATAGGAAATTTGCAAAATAGCCCCTGATTTATGCTTAAATGACAAACAAGCCCTTATGTTATTGGAAATTGCAAAAAAGAACCCTACGTTATTGAGAAATTCAAACTTGAGCCCATATCGTCAGTTACCATCTAGCAGCGTTACTTAACTTCATTGAAATGAAATTTGCAACTGAAACACAAAATAACCTAATTTTTTCCTCTGTAATTTTCAAATTCCGAAATTGTGCCTCAATTAAGCCAAAATTAACCCAATGTGACCCTCAATCGTGCTATTAACAACACAAATAAAAAAAACTAAAAGAATAAAAAAATTGAATATGAGAGACTTACCTACAGAATGGATCCACTTGTTTACACACAGCCTTGCAAGACAAATTCTTGCAAATCCAATTGCTTGAGAGTTGAGACTCGTCAGAAGAAAAACTCTCCCCTTTCCTTGTACTTTTTGACACGGTTATCTTGCCGTGATTCATAGTGAGATTTGATTCAGTTGGTCTGATTTGGGAAATTTCTTTTCTTGGGGTAGAATTAGATGAATCTAGCTTTTTTGGGTAGAAGTTTATGAGCTCTTTTAGGCTTTGCGTACCATTGGTACGATGATCAAAGGTGAGTTCTTCTTCATTAGGGCTAGATGTTTGTGAACTCAAAGCTGAGAAGAAATTAAAAAAATATATTCATTAAATCATTATAAAAAATAGATTCTTCATTAGGGCTAGATGTTTGTGAACTCAAAGCTGAGAAGAAATTAAAAAAATATATTCATTAAATCATTATAAAAAATAGACTGTTCTTTTATCCCTTTTGGTTTTGGGTTTCCATTAAGGGGCAACTCTTTTGCAATTTTGATATGTTTGCATTTCTATTAACTATTTTTTGGGTTCAATTTGTACTAAATCCATACGAAAACTTTTATTAATTGTCTTGTTATTGCAATTATGCCCAACAACAAACAAACAAGCAATTTCTATTAATGTAAGATATCAGAATTTCAATTTCACGGAATTTGTTCTGTAGACAACCCTTGCATTTTGATCATTTCATGGTCAATCAAGTCTATACATAGCAAGAGAAAGAAATTCAAATTCTTGCAATCCAATTTACAACAGCTAATAGTATCCAATCCAAATCGGAAAGAAGAATGAAAGGAGTAGCAAACTCACCAGCATCGCAAGATACTGGAGCGTCCATTTCTTGAATCATACAATCAAAAATCACAATGAACGGTGCAAAAGCCCGAAAACTGATTTCCAGAGAGCAAGTTAGGAATTGGAAGATGAAATATTCGTTCGTCAAATTGAAAGAGAAAGAGAAAGAGAAAGAGGGTGTTTGATCGTTAGGGTTTATGAAAGGGACGATGCAATGCACGCCCAAGTGTCTACGATAGTAAAATAAAATCATAAATGTATTAAGAGATTGATTAGATTAGAGGATAAAAAATACAGGCCAGAGGCTGAAAATAGGAAACGGGCCGTCTAAAAAAGAAAAATTGTTTCCTTTTTCGTTATTAGCTTTTTGGGCTTTATAGATATATCAGAAATAATAGGGTAATAGGAGGTTGGTATAGATAGAAAATTAGGTAGGTATTTTTATCTTTTACTTGTAAATATTTTCTTATTTAATAATATTCATTTGGAACAGGGATAATGCAAGCCCTCTCCAAATTTTCTCTGAAAAAAGAAAAAGAGATTGTTTTCAAGAACACCCTGATTTTTCTGAATATTATCAAAATCTTCCTCATTTTTTAGTTTCATTCAAAACCTCTCACACCTATATCCTATTTTCTATAAAGTGTGTTGAATTTCTTCCTGCACACTTCTGTAGGGGTTAAGTTTAATTTTTCCATTGAATGGATATTTACAGGGGAGGAGATTTTAGGGGTGCACAACAAATTAACAAACCCGCCCAACCTGACCCGACCCATTTTTTTACGGGTTTTAAAGCTATCGGGTTGGGTTTGGGTTTAAATTTGAAAAATCCAGGGTTGTGGGTTGGTTTTCGGGTTGGAAGCTCGAACCCCGTAATTGAGTCCCAACCGGCCCAATGGAATGATACAATAAACCAACTTAAAAAGAAGATAAACAATTGGGCCAGATCTTATAATTTTAACCCAAATACAAAGTTAAAAGATTTAGAAAATAATATGCAACAGTCCCAACTGTTAGTACATACAGATCCAATTAAATACTCTAACCAAATGAACCAAATACAAGCTTGTTACAATGATTGTTTATATTATTCTCACATATATTGGATCCAGAGATCTAAATTAAACTGGAAGGAAGACGGGGACCGTAACACGGCATTTTTTCATGCGGTTACCGTCAATAAAAGAAGACAAAATAAAATTTCGGCCATCATGGATGAAGCTGGCTCTTGGCTGACAACTGAAAAGGAGATAAGAGGAGAATTTGTCAGCAATTTTAAAAAATTATACAATACTTCCAACCCAAGTCAGCTCTGTCAAACCGTACCCCAACAGGCATTAAACTTAGTTCCAAAACTGAAAAATGAGCAGATAGCAAACCTCCAATTAGTGCCAACCAATGAGGAGATAATTACGGCTATTAAAAAAATTGGTCTAGACAAAACACCGGGGCCAGAGGGACTCTCAGCTCGATTTTTTGCCAAAAATTGAGACTCGATGGGGCCCGCAATTTTGGAAGCAGTTACCCGATTTTTTAGAGATAAGGAAATGGTCAAAGATTTTGGAAACACAAATATCTGCTTGATTGCAAAGAAGGATTTTCCACAGAAAGTGGCAGATTACAGACCTATAAGCCTATGTAACTATCTGTACAAGGTGGTTACTAAAATACTAGTGAACCGCCTCAAACCGATCCTACCAGATCTCATCTCCCTAAACCAAACCGAGTTCATGGCAGGCAGATCTATACATGACAACGTAATTTTACAAGAGGAGGTTTTACACTCCTTTAATTCCTCTTCTTTCAAAACAGGGGCTTTTGTAATAAATTGACCTTAAAAAGACCTATGATCAAATGGAATGGCCATTTATTGAAGAGATGTTACAACTTTACAATTTCCCTCCTATATTCATTGAATGGGCAATGATGTACATCAAATCGGCTAGGTTTACTATACTTTTAAATGGTAAGGGTTCAGACTTTTTTCAACCTCAAAGGAGCCTGAGGCAAGGATGCCCTATCTCCCCGTTCTTATTTATAATGACCAATGAATTACTCTCCAGACTGCTCTTATATTATCAAATAGAAGGAAAAATTAAAGGAATATCTCTAGGGCCAACAGCGCCAAAATTCACACACTCTCTTTATGCAGATGATTTGGTACTTTATGGGGAATCTAACATGCAAGAGGCATTCCACTTTAAAGAACCGCTAGACACATATGAAACAGTGTCGGGTCAGATGGCCAACCCATTAAAACCAAACTTTGGTTTAGTAAGTACTCACAACAACAAGACAGGGAAATGATTAGGGGTTTTTTTCCAGGCCCTAAATGCTCAAAGGTGTGAACGATATTTGGGAGTAACAATGGTCATGGGACATAAGAAACTTACAGATTATGGGAATATATTGGATAAGTTCTATACTAGGTTGGCCGGATGGAAATGCAACCTCCTGTCACATGCAGGCCGAATGGTCCTAATCAAATCGGTTCTTGAATCAGTCCCAATCTATTTCATGGCCACATAATTATTCCCATTGACCCTGATACAAAAAATCAATTCAATTATTAAATTTTTTTTTTTGGTTGGAAATAAACAAAACAATCGATATTTGGCTTCGATTGGATGAGATAAGATAATAAGACCAATAGACCAGGGGGGTCTAAAGATGTGTGATCTGGAAAGTCTTAATCTGGCTTTAATAGCAAAACATCTCTGGAAAATAATTACAAAAGATGAGGTTATGTGGGTCACACAAATTGAGGCAAAATATTTCCCAATGAACTCACTTTGGCATTCTAAGAGGGACTCTAATTGTTCTAAATTTTGGAGGGCCATTATGAAAATTCGAGAGATGTTCGTCTCAAATTGTCATTGGATTATTGGTAATGGTAAATCGATTAGAATTAAGGGGGATCCATGGTTTGATGGCTGGATAAATTACCAACCCACCCATAAAAAGGATAAAATTACAATACACAATGAACTTTTATGTTTCATATCCAATGGATGGAAGATGGATAAGTTACAAACATATTTCAGCCCAGACCACATAGTCCAAATTAGCAGCATTACTATTAACCCCACGGACAATAATCAGGTGGAAGATAGACTTGTCTGGAGAGGGTCTAGTACTGGTTCTTACACTGTAAAAGATGGATACAAATACTTGCTGAATCAGAAGCTGACCACAATGGATGGAGGTAATAATCAAATTGCTGAATCGACTTGGAAAATTATGTGGAATATGCAACAAATTCAGCCAAAAATTATAATATTCACTTGGAGATTCCTAATAATGCCCTTTCTACCCTCCATAATCTGAATAGAAGAATTCAGAATATCAATCCTACCTGCCAGAGCTGTTTATCAACTGTTGAAACCCAAAATCATCTATTTTTTGATTGTCCCTGAGTGAAACTGATTTGGTAGGCCCCCCATTTTCAAGCCTCATTCCTCCTGCTATCTCAAATACTCTGAATTTCCTCTAAAATCTTCTCCCCACACTTCAGAACTTAAATCAAACTCCATTGTTTCTAGATCTGATGTGGCAAATCTGGATCTCCAGAAACTGTTTCATTTATGAGAAACAATTACGCCGGTTAATCAAATTATTTTTAATGCAAATGATTCTATTATCCAGAGATTGAAGGTACCATTTCCACAAATTCTTATTGCTGAATCGGATCCGGTCAGCTGGCCACTGACCAAGCTTTATTGCTTGGCGAATTTCTCAACGGACGACTTTGGTAGATCCGCTGTAGCTTTCATTATTCGAGCGGAAAATGGAGTGGAGAAAAGGGTTATGGCTACTTACATAAGGGGCATTGAAGATATTCTGCAAGGTGAATTCGAGGCGATGTTCCACGCTATAAAGACTGTAGCCGAGCTGTATAGTGACGATTTGTGCACATTCTTCTCGGATAATCTGGAAGTGGCTTCTACACTTCAGAACGCCGATTCGGTGAATCAAATTTCCCCCTCATCTTGGCTGGCATTTGAAAGAGCACGAGATTGCATCTTGTGGAAAAAAAGAATTAAAGACCCCACTTTTCATTTTATTGGGAGGGAGTTCAATGGTGAGGCACATCTGATGGCTAATCTTGCTCGATCTATGGAGATCAGCTCAGATGAAGAGGTATGGCCGCCATTGATGACAAGAGGCTAAGAGAGGTATGATGTGGTTTTTTCCTTTGAGTACCGCTACTGATAATGGATCTTGTATCTATTTTTTCTTCTTTGCGGAGGTTTCATTTGCTGATGGTTTTGCTTTTGTTTTACTTTATAGTAGGGCTTTTCTTTATTTGTTTTGTTTTTTTGTTTTGGGTTGTAATTAGACTCTGTAAGAACTATTGGTGATTATTAGTTGCCTATGGGCTTTATCCAAAAAAAAAAGAAGCTGGAACCCCGTGTTAACCCGACCCGACCGTAACTCGTATAAATAAAGTTCTTTTAATAACATACCAATATAAAATTGCCCAAATGCCAAATCTGATAACGAACTATGGAAATAAATTTTATCATGTTTGGAAAATGTTAAAGTACCTTTATTTTCATTTCCTTTTATATCTCCATATTATTTTGTTTTCTAGTTATAAACTTAACAAAAGAAAAACCTTTGTACAATATTCTTGATAGAGCTGAAGGTGATTCATATTGCATAAACACAATTGTAAATATTTAAGTACAGGAAGAAGAAAAATTCTCTTTAGATATCAAATCCAATATTATAGGTGAAGTAAATATTAAATATCATAATTTGCATTTGATTCATCTTAGGTTACATAATGTTCATCTAATGAAAGCTCAAACCCGATCAACCCGACCGTGAAAAATATTATCGCATTAGATGAGTTTTCGAAGTGTTATGGGTAGGCATGGATGGATGTGGGTGTTGGTTTTTTTTTTTTTTTTTTTGCGGCGGGGGGGGGGGGGGGGGGGGGGGGGGGGCAATGGTAACCTTTGGCTCCCCCCATGATTTTGAAAATTTTGCATTAACCCCTCATGTTTTCATATTTTCGGCCCCCTCATTATTTTAAAAATTTCCCATTAACCCCTGATAGAAGTATGCATGGAGTGCGTGTAGAGGAATTATAGAGGAAAATTTGTAGAGTTGTACTATTAATAGAAAGCAATACAATTAGTATTCACCAATCATCTATACATAGTGATTAGATCCCCTTGTATTAATTTGATTTAGTTCTCATTAAAATCCCTATATCCTCTCTTCACTCTTTTCACTTTCAACCCCTCATGTTTCCATTTATAACTTAGGCCTTTCATGTGATCTTTAAAAGTTTTTTGTCATACTAAAAGAAGATAAAAAGTTGACTGTCTAAGTTATGAACTCCTCGTGTTATATCATTGGATAAAAAAAATATTGATTATTTTTATTCTCTTATTGCATATATAGCTTATATTTTCTTCTAAAATTTTTGGGTAAATTGTATGAAAGAGAAAAAAATGAGTTTCTTATAGGAAAAGTAACATAAATGACTCATTTTCCATTCTTCAACTACTGAATCCAATGCTTTTTCTTTTGAACATGTAAAATATAGTTAAGCAAACCTAAATTTTTCTTTTGCATTGCCTGTAGCTTTTACACATGCATGCACACTCGCAACCACACTAAATCCCTAATCTCTCCCAAAATCTCCTACTTAATTTACTCTCTTGTGTTGATTGAATCCAAAATCTCCTGGATGTTTTTCTAATATTGTAATCATTGTACGATAATGTTAATAAAATTTAAATATCATAAACTAAACAGTTTTGTTAACTTTGTTACAGTTACTGGACAATGAATAGCAAGAGTACAACCTATCTATTGTCAAATACATGTATGATCTCTCTCATCACTCTCTAATTATGAGTATTTGGGTAATTTTTGCTTGTTCAGGAGATGTTATATAAGCAAATAAACTGAAAACTGGAGACTTCGTAAGGGTTTATAAAAACGATCACATTTATCAGTTTGTTGTTCTTCTCTTCTACATCACAATTAATTATATATAAAGTTAGCAAGAGAAAATAGCTATTAATGTGTGATTAAATAATTTATATTTTATACATTTTTGACAGATGAAGGAAGGAAGAAAATGCCAAACTTCTTCATCATGTTCTAACAAATGGGTCTTGTAAAAGACTAAAGTGGAAGGGACTATTGTAGTAAAATTTGTTTATTTTAGATTCAGAAAACATGATCAATGAGTTGATAGACTTTTAAAAATCAATTTAAAAAATCCCAACATTGTTGGGACTTGAATTTGGAATTTCACCTAAAATTTAAGGTTGTCTTTACGTCTGAGCTAGTAAGCTTTGACTGTAGTAAAATTTGTGGCAATTTACTTTTTCTAGTCTTTAATAATGCTCTAAAAATTGATGTTGGGTTCTAAAATTTTTTTACGCTACACTTGAATGATTAAATCAAACAATTTGATTATATCCCTGGACTTTATGGTTTATAATCCAATCACTGAAGGACTATATTTATTAAATATTCTTCATGAAAGTTAAAAGCGTGTTTTATGTTCCTTAACAAAAGTGTATTATGTTCCGTCAAAAAAATAAAGGGTGTATTATGCATAAACATAATGCAAACCCTAAACCTTTCTTCTTCTTTCTTTTATTTTAATGCCCGTTTTGGCCTAAACCTTGCTTTAGTTCTTCAAAAGAAACGAAAATATGTTATTTTCATTTTTATAGTGTAAGAGTAGTGTATATAGGAGTTCATATATATCTTGTATATGATTATGAGGATGGATTGTAGGGTGTATAGATTTATTGTAGAGTAAGATTAGGTAGGTATTCAATTCTATAAATAGAGTGCTCATGTATAGCCTAATCATTCAATTAAATCTAATCAATCATTATTCCACAATAATCATCTCTCTCTCACTTCTATTATGGTATCAGAGTGAAATTCTCTTGCTGTCACTTTCAAATTTCACCAATTCCCTCTTCTTTCCGAATCTCAAGATCAGATCAAGATTTCCCCCAACTTCTTCAAAATTCCTCTTTTTTTTTCTTTTCTTTCTCCCCTGATTCAATGAGTGCAGCATTTTCAGCGCCTCATGTTGATCTAAGAGAAGATCTTTCCTACATCTTGACTGAATTTCTCACAAATCAGTTAAGAACAATGTGTTTTTGAGCTGCAGCTGTGAAATTCAAGAAATTGTGAATTTCTGAGGGTTCTTAAAGTGAATTTAGTCCTGATTCGAGTGTATCAGATCTGAATCACGGCCGATTCGGCCTTTTTAGTCGCAATCAACCATTCTTTCTCTCTTCCAATTCTCACTTCCTCCAAGAAAATTCAAGATCAAGCCTTTTCAAATCCTTTAGCCTAAGATTCAGCCCAAAATCGACAATTGGAGCAAATCAGAGGGAGCTATCACCAGATTAGGGTTCCTCTCCTCTGATTTCACCTCAACAAATTGCGATTCGGGCTATTCTCATCACTGGCAAGAAGAAAAAAGTAACAGAAATCAAATCGAGCTCATAAAGTAAGAAATTTCAACTCTACTTACCTGATTCAGACAGAATTCATCACTATCAGGTCCTCTTCTTCTCAAATTCTCTCGTATTCTATCCAATCGAGCTCCCATGACTACTGAACCATCAGACAAAATCATAACCTTTTCAAATCAGATCTCTGCTAGACTAGATGGATCCAATTACCTAGTCTAACGGTCTCAAGTCGAGCTAATCCTTCTTGGATATGGTCTCGCAGCTCACATAGACCCTAATTTCCAACCTCCCTCTCTCGAAATCACAGTCGAAGGAACTGAATCTGTTGAATCTCGCACAAAAGTAAACCCTAGCTTTACCAGATGGTGCCAACATGACTGTATGGTCCTTGGCTGGCTTCGTACAACCATAACCGAAATCATTCTCAGTCAAATTGTACACTGCACATCTGCCAAAGAGGTTTGGAAAATCCTAAACCAGCTTTACAATTCGACCACCATGGCCAAGTTACTGGAGCTTTTTCTCAAACTCAGCATGACCAAGAAGCAAGGTCAGTCATGCAGCGAGTAATTTCGACAGATGAAAGGTTTTGCTGTCAATTAGCCCTAATCGGGCAAAAGATCGAAGAAACTTTACTCGTTCTCTTTGTTCTGGGAGGCTTAGGAGCTGAGTTCAATGGTTTTGTGACCACCATAACCACACGAACCAAACCTCTTACTCTTCATCAGCTCCATGGACATCTTTTAGGGCACGAGCAACACTTGGAGCAGCAAGCTGGTTCAGATTCATCGAATATCACGTTGGTCGCTTCTCGAGCTTCGGTGAACACGATGAAGACGGTGGGATCTGTCCCTTCTCTCTCCAGCTCTTTTTCTACTCCTCATCTCCAGTACCGCCCTCCTCTCTTTTGGGCCTTCCCAACTCTCATGGGCTGCCCGGTCTCTCTGTGGGCCAGAACAATTTGTTGGCCCAGCAATCTCTTTCTCCTATGGGCCAGCAGATCATCCCCTCACCAACTCCTCCAATGGGCTCCATTTTGGGCCCTCTTCCTGGCCCCGAGCAGTTTTTGAAACCAATGTGTGAGGCTTTCGCGGTCTAATTTGTCAAATCCAACAATTTTCGTGGGAGCGGCAAATGAGGGCGCGGCGGCCGTAATACTAATTCTAATAATAATAATTACAATAATTATAATAATAATAACAACAACAATAATAATAATAATAATAGAAATAAAGGAGGCAAATGTCAAATTTGCTCTCAACTCGACCACGACGCTCTAAATTGCCCCGAATGCTTCACTCGTAACCCTCCAATGGCTCTTCTCGCCGAGCCATTCGCCGGCCCTTCCGATGAGTGGTATCTCGACTCTGGGGCGTCCAACCACATGACGGACGATCTCAATTCCCTCACCTCCCACCATCCTTATTCAGGTATTGATCTTATACGAGTTGAAAATGGCACGGGAATCCCGATTCAAAATATCGGCAATACAACACTGAAATGTACAAATGGCTCTCTAACCCACAAATGTCTTCCATGTCTCTAAGATTACCAAAAACCTAATAAGCATCTCTCAATTAACGCGAGACAACAATATTAAACTCGAATTTAACCCGTTTGATTGTTTAATAAAGGATCGGGTTTCTAACAAGATCTTGCATCGCGCGGTTCTTGACGACGGTCTCTATCGCCTCTTCAAAAGACCGAATCAACCAAATCGACCTTCCGCATACCTCGGCGAACGCGCTTCAGCCGACCTGTGGCATAGGCGACTTTGTCACACTTCTTTTCCCGTTATTAAACGTTTAATTTCGCAAAATAAGTTGTTGTTTTCTAATAAAGGATTAGAGTTTTGTAATGCTTGTTGTAAGGACAAATCTCACAAATTACCATTTAATAAAAATATTTCTCGTTCTTCTTTACCGCTTGAAGTGATCCACTCGGATGTGTAGGGTCTGTCTCCGGTCCTCTCTCATTCAATGTAAAATCTAAAATAATACATAAAATGTAAAATCAGTATATATAACTCAACAAACGAATAGTCAAAGGTTGATTATTGACCAGAATTATATGAAAGTGATTTAGCCTTGGTGATTACACATTTCCCTAAAAAAATGCATAGGCATAGTAAGACAACTACCGAAGTCTGCAAAAACGTTATTTTTTTCTTATTATTATTTCAAATGTAATGAAACATTAATATGGTATAATCACATAAAGAAATAACATAAGATACAATACAATCACACGCACGGATTGAAAGGACAATCCAATCTTTCAAGAATTACATAGTTAAGTCATTCATAATTCAAAATTACATACACCAATCATTTATCATTCATTATTTAAAACTACATACTCCAATTATTCATTAAGAATTACATTTATTCATTACTAAAAAAAACTGAGATTAATTCAATCATTCTCATCCGCTTCAACTTTTACGCACTTAAGAAAAATAAAAAGATCCATCGGATCTGGTACAGACCATGACCTTCTCTTGTCGGGCTTGGGTTCCTCCTTTTCAGTTTTCTTGATCGTCTTCTTGGACAGGAGGCGAAATGGAATTTTCATTGTTGAAAAGACAAAGCTCCATCCAAATGAAGGTTTTGATATGTTGAAGTAATGTAATGCAAGGATAATCTCCATATATATAATGAACCAAGAGTTGCAATGAAAGGATTTGAGTAGTTTCCTTTGGTGAAACAAAACTGTTACCCTTCATATAGCCGTTGGATGTAAAAGCTAAAAGACACCTTTTCATCACCCTGATTTTTCATTCAGAACTGATATTTTCAAATTTTGGAAGGAGAAATATGATATTTGTAGTTTAGGAAGCATAAAATTGATATTTTGAGTTTCTGGATTGGTATATAAGGAATTCCCATTTATTCAACTCATGAACTCAATCGTGCAATTCCACTACCAAAAGAGCTCCCCAGCCAATGGAGAAAGTAGAGTGGCGATTAAGTAGGTCGGGTCAGTTTCCTATCGGGTTAATTCGTTCCCGGGTCAGTTTCATATCGGGTTAGTTTGTTTCTGGGTCATTTCGATTACAAGTTAAAATCATTTTAAGACTAAAATATCATGTTAATTTTGGATATTTACAGCCGGAAAATTAAAAAAAAGACCTGCATAGTAGTACTTCTAAAGAATTAGTTTTATATTATTTTTTCAAATACCAAAAGATAAAAATCACATGCACGATTAAAAATATATTCAATCATTCATGAATTACAAAATTCAGTCATTCATTGGAATTACATACTCCAAATTCCAATCATTCATTATTCAAAACTACATACTCCAATTATTCATCAAGAATTACATTTATTCATTACTAAAAAAAAACTGAAACATTGATTCAATCATTCTCATCCGCTTCAACTCTTACGCATTTCAGAAAACTAAAAAGATCAATCAGATCCCGTACGGACCATGACCTTCTCTTGTCGGGCTTGGTATCCACCTTTTCTGTCTTCTTGGTCTTCTTCTTGAACAGGAGACGAAATGGTTTTTTCATTGTTTAAAAAACAAAGCTCCAACCAAATTATGAACCTTTTGATGTGCTAAAGTAATGCAATGCAAGGATATCCAACATATATATAGTGAGCCAAGGGTTACAATGGAAGGATTTGAGTAGTTTTCTTTGGTGAAAAGTGAAAACTACTCTTCATAGCCGTCAGATGTAAAAATCTATAAAAGAAACCTTTTCATCATCATTCGTGACTTTCTATTTTAAAATTGATATTTTTAACTTTTGAAAGGGTAAATCAGTCAATTGATATTTTGAATTTCTGGATGGGTATATATATCAAATTCCCCTATTTTTTGAGGGGAATCCAGCAATCTCTTTCCGACGAGGAGAAGAACCACTAGGAAACACAGATGACTGTCAATTTTTATGGTCATTACTCACTAATTATAACATGATAAAGTAACCTGTAATTATAATGCTTAACGGTGTAAACAAGATATATTAATAAATAAATACTTCATATTTTAATATCTATTCACATCATAACAATAAGTCATAAGATTGTATTACTATATAATTTACATGTCATTTTTTTTTTTGAAAATTTCAGAGAGGGCTTACAGTCCCTCATCCAGAGTTGATTATATATATATATATATCAGTCTCCCTATTTACAAGGCTATGTACAATATATACATAAATTTAAGAAAAGAAAGCTAAAGAAATTCTAACGAAAATCTAACGGGCCATGACTTATAAAGAAATAAATTTCGACCCAAAAAGGCCCATCTCTAAAGACAAAACCAAAGCATCTTCGACCAGACAGAAGACAAACCCTAAAGTGAGCTGTCTTGCCTCCTTGTTTCTTCCGCCCCCATTATTTTGTTCTGCATCTCTTCTTCTCTTATCCTAATCCTCTTCGCTCAGTAAATCTCCTCCAATACTGCATCAACAAACAGCGAGCCATTTTTAGTTACCCCTTCAAAAACTCTTAACCACCGCTCTCTCCAAACACAAAACAAAAAAATAGCCGCAGCCTGTCTGTGTTCTCTTTTCCCACCTTCTCGTAAGAGCTCGGCAAAAGTCATGTAAAAATATCTAACATTTTCATAGTTAGAACTTAGAAATAAGGTTGCAAATAACATTTAGCGATATAAACACTTAGCAAACGCTATAATGTACAATATAGTAAATATGATTTGCAACGAATGATATTATTAAGTATCAAGATATCATAAAGAAGCAGTTTTCAAATTGACAAATATTCATACCAAATATCTCAAATAAAAATTTCTACATAAAATAACAAAGTATGAGAACTGCAATTGAAATGACGATTTTGGTGAAGAAGAAGAGGGATTTTTTTTCTTTCTCAACCAAAAGAGATTTTTACTTATTTTATTTTTTCCTTAAATAAGTTTTTTAATTAAATTCATTTTACGTTGTATAAATCCGGCTCAAATAATAAAATTAAGAAATAGTGTGCTAGAAAACTACATCGTGCAGTATTTAGTCTCCAAAAAAAGTTACATCGCACTCTATCGAAGATATATCACGCTATTTGCAACACTGGAATTATAAGGGTCCTTCAAGAATTAAATTCCAAAATGATGCTTATAAGTGGCCTTATAAGTTCAAATATGCAAGGGGATATTTGGGCAAGGCAAACTGAAGTGTCTCAGAATTGCATCAGTAGAGACTAAAAATAAAAAAAAATCGCATAGTAAGACAACTACTGCAAGTTTGCAAAAATAATCCAATATGGTTTTGGAAGGAGCAGGAAATGGGCAGGGATACGAGAAGCCGAATGGAATGGGGGACAGACCTATTAAGCACATGCTGGTGCATTTGTAAGGCTCGCAACCAACTCAACTTTTGACAGAAAAGGCCATTCAGAGATGCGGTCATTGGAGATATTACCCAGCAAACTATCAAATGGTGCACGTATTGCTAGGGTTTACAATCTGACTCCCCTTAGTTCGTAGTTTGGAGTTCAATCTTTCTTTTCTTGTCTTATCTTTTTCTTTTTTTTTTCTTTTTCTTTTTCTTTTCTTGTAATTATAATTTGTAACCGAACATTTCTTGTTTTATTTTAATAGAATCTCAATGAGACAATCGCCTCCTGAAGCTTCAAAACAAAAAAAATTCAATATGGTATAATCAAATAAAGAAATAACAAAAGACACAATCACATGCGCGATTCAAACCACAATCCAATCTTTCATGAATTACATAGTTCAGTCATTCATAATTCAAAATTACATACACCAATCATTCATTGAGAATTACAATACAACATACTCTAATCATTCAGCCATTAATTCAAGGGAAATTCTTCAAAAACCCCCTAACTTTTCTGCTATTTATCAAAAACCCCCTAACTTTTCAGTGTTCTTCAAAAACTCCCTATAAAGTGAATTCAATTTTTTTTAGCCCCCTATGGTGTTAAATTCAACTTTTCCATCCAATTTTGATTTGTAAAAGACTAAAATGCCCCTCATATATTTGTTTTCATGTCATATTTTATTGAATTAAATAAATAAAAATAAATTAATGACTACAATATAGACAAAATCACAATAAATAATAGTGACGAAAATAATATTTTACGTAATATAAAATTATAATTTAAATATAAGATAATAAAAAAATTTGTAATATAACACCATAAAATAAAAACTACCATATCATAAAATAATATCATAAAATATCATAAAATTAAAATCGTAAAATATTATATTCAAAAATAATATATTTATTTATTATTTTATTGAATATAATAAAATATGAAAATAAATATATGAGGGGTATTTTAGTCTTTTATAAATCAAAATTGGATGGAAAAGTTGAGGTTAACACCATAGGGGCCAAAAAAAAAAATTGAATTCACTTTATAGGGGGTTTTTGAAGAACATTGAAAAGTTAGGGGGTTTTTGATAAATAGCAGAAAAGTTAGGGGGTTTTTGAAGAATTTCCCTTAATTCAATCATGTTCATCGGTTTTAACTCTTACGCATTTAAGAAAAATAAAAAGATTAATCGGATCCGGTACAGACCATGAAACAGAGCACATGTTTAATTAAACTAAGAAACAGAATTGGCGAAATCTGATTTTTAATTAACTCCTAATATTTTACCTCACATCAGGGACCTTCTTGCTCGCCTATGTTATTGCCAAACCCTCAGGTTCCTTACGTTTCTGCCTATCTTTCGAGCTTGGCGAGGAATAGGAGGAGAGAAGCCTCATTGTTGAAAAATCGCCCTTTTTATCAGAAATTTTGGGGGGATTTGTGTTGGGTTGATACTAGTTTCTTTCTCCTCCTATCAGAATATAAAGACCCGTGGGAAATTCTTCAATACACTAAAGTATTTTGAACCGTTCATTTGAGTAGATTAAACGGTTCAGATTAAACAGAAAGTAACGCTCATTTTCAACAGCCCGTAAAAATGAATCACTAGGCTGTTAAATTGTTGCTTGTTTACTGCTTGTAGCCTGTTACCAATATTGTGAAAAAGGGTAGTATGGTTCACTTCTCTCTAATGGCATCCTCGCCTTCTCTCTCTCTCTCTCGCTGTAACAATCAAGGGCTTTGCGTCGCTATCCTTTCTGAATCCATGGCGTGAACATAGGCGGAGATTTTGGCTTGATCTGCACCCTCTCAATTCGGTTCTCTCTTGATCTCTATCGCTATCTGTCCCTCGCTGATTGTTTCTGGACCTGATAATCTAACTCGATCTCGACCTGGTACACTAGCATACTAGATTTGTTTCATGTTTTTCAGTTTTTTTATTAGCGTTTTGGCTGGTACACTAGTACCAAATGTAATTAGGGGGTGTTACTGGTACACTGATGGCACCAAACCTAGGGTTTCTTTTTAATTTAGTTTATTTTATTTTCTATTTGCTTCAGTTCTGAAGTTATGCGTCTAATAACCACAATTTAGTTTCAGTTGACCCCAAATTGTAATTAGCTGGAAGATTCATCCTTTTTATAATTCGGACTCTAGTATCAATTAGCCTGTCTAATACTGTGCATGGAAGATTCATTCTTTTAATCCATAATTTAATTTTTAAATTTTACTATTGGAGCTATTTTCTCCTGAAATTTTCATCAATTGGCAGTATTCTTGTTCTCTTATTATTAAGTGGAATTGGATCTAAAAGGGAATTGACTTAATCTTAAGTAAAATCTTGATAATGACATGTGTGTGGGAAGAAAATATTGGCTCATAGCTAAAGCTCCAATTATGATCTTCCTTTCTTTTGTACTCTAAAGAAGTTTTGAAAGATCTATTACTAATTTTTAACATATTAGTTTAATAGGATGAATAATCAGCATATACATTGAAATCTTTCATTTATTACAGCCAATAAAATGGTGTTGAGTTTTGAGGTCTCTTTTTTTAATTATTCATAATTTTTTTACTTGATGCAGATCACTCGAGTTGTATGTATGATTTGAAGAAGCTTCTTGTGCTGCAGCCATTTTTTTAGTTATGTCAGATAATTCAATTAGAGCCACAAAAGAGAAGAGGAGGAGAAGAGAAAAAAAAGTGATACATGTGAATATTAGCATGATATTAGCCTTGGGTTTGAAGTGATGTATTTAGTGAAATATTGTTGTGCAATTTAATAGTAAAATAAGGTTGTTTTTAACTAATTTGTTGTGGAATGTAGGAAATTTTGTTACTTTTGTTCAATGTTTATTTTGTTAAATGTAAGATTATTTTAAATTTATTCAATACAAGTTGTTCGCCTTAACTTGAATTAATGTGGTGTGGGGGATTGGAATTTTGGGGGTGGTTTATACGTACTGTATAATTTACATGCCATGTAAAAATATCTAACATTTTCATAGTTAGAATTTAGAAACAAGGTTGCAAATAATATTTAGCGATATACACACTTAGTAAACAATGTAACATACGATATAATAAATATATGATTTGCAACAAATGATATTATTAAGTATCAAGATATCATAAAGAAGCAATTTTTAAATTGACAAATATTCATATCAAACATCTCAGATAAAAATTTCTACATAAAATAACAAAGTATGAAAACTGGAATTGAAATGTCGATTTTGGTGAAGAAGAAGAGAGTTTTTTTCTTTCTCAACCAAAAGAGATTTTTACTTATTTTATTTTTTCCTTAAATAAGTTTTTTAATTAAATTCATTTTATGTTGTATAAATCAGGCTCAAATAATAGAATTAAGAAATAATGTGCTAGAAAACTACAGCTTGCATTGTTTAGTCTCCAAAATAAGCTATATCGCACTCTATTGAAGATTGCAACACTGGAATTATAAGGGTCCTTCAAGAATTAAATTCCAAATCATGATGCTTATAAGAGGCCTCATATGTTCAAATATGCAAAGGGATATTTGGGCAAGGCAAACTGAAGTGTCTCGGAATTGCACCAGTAGACGGAATTGCACCAGTAGAGACAAAAAATAAAAAAATTGCATAGTAAGACTACTACCGCAAGTATTTTTCTTATTATTATTTCAAATGTTATGAAACAATAATATGGTATAATCACATAAAAAAATAACAGAGACACAATCACATGCACGATTCAAACCACAATCTAATCTTTCATGAATTACATAGTTCAGTCATTCGTAATTCAAAATTGCATACGTGCACTAATCATTCATTGAGAATTACAATCCAATTATTCATTACTCAATACAACATACTCCAATCATTCAGCCGTCAATTCAATCATGTTCATCGGCTTCAACTCTTACGCATTAAGAAAAATAAAAGGATCCATCGGATCCGGTACGGACCATGACTTCATTGTTTGATAAACAAAGCTCCAATCAAATTTATGAATGTTTTGATGTGTTGAAGCAATGTAATGCAAGGATAATCTACATATATATAATGAACCAAGAGTTGCAATGAAAGGATTTGAGTAGTTTCCTTGAAAACTACCCTTCATATAGCCGTTGGATGTATAAAATAAAAGACACCTTTTCATCATTAATCGTGATTTTTCATTCAAAACTGATTTTTTTCAAATTTTGGAAGGATAAATATGATAGGGATATTTGTAGTTTAGGAAGCTAAATTGATATTTTGAGTTTCTGGAAGGGTATATATGGAATTCCCATTTATTCAACTCAATCAAGCAATTCCACTATGAAAAGAGCTCCCCTGCCAATGGAGAAAGTAGAGGTGGCGAACAAGTAGGCCGGGTCAGTTTCCTATCGGGTTAATTCGTGTCCGAGCCAGTTTCCTATCGGGTTAATTTGTATCTGGGTCATTTCGATTACGAGTTAAAATCATTTTAAGAATAAATGATCATGTTAATTTTGGATATTTACAGCCGTAAAATTAAAAAAGGACCTGCACAGTAGTACGTCAAAAGAAATAATTTTATATTATTTTTTCAAATTTAACTACAATATATGATTCAACACATTAAAAAAGGTAACCAAAAGATAAAATCACATGCCATATATATTCCAATCATTCATAAAGTTAGTCACTCATCGCGAATTACATACTCCAAACTCCAATCATTCATTATTCAAAACTACATACTCCAATTATTCATTAAAAATTACATTTATTCACAACTAAAAAAACTGAGACATTAATTCAATCATTCTCATCTGCCTCAACCCTTACGCATTTTAGAAAAATAAAAAGATCAATCGGATCCGGTACTGAGCATGACTTCCGCTTGTCGGCTTAGTATCCTCCTCATTCTTCTTGGTCTTCTTCTTGAACAAAAGGCGAAATGGATTTTTCATTGTTTAACAAACAAAGCTCCAACCAAATTATGAATGTTTTGATGTGTTAAAGTAATGTAATGCAAGGATATTCAACATATATATAGTGAGCCAAGGGTTACAATGAAAGGATTTGAGTAGTTTCCTTTGGTGAAATGAAAACTACCCTTCACAGCCGTTGGATGTATAAACTCTCAGACACCTTTTCATCATCATTCGTGAATTTTCATTCAAAACTGATATTTTCAAATTTTAGAAGGATGAATATGATATTTCTAGTTCAGTAAGCCCAATATTTATATTTTCAGTTTCTTGCAGGGTATATACGAAATTTCCCTTTATTCACTCCAATCGAGCAATTAAAAAACATTTTTCCTTGTCCATGGAAAAAACACCAAAAAGATCTCCAAATCAAACTCAAGGTAACAAATCAAAAATCTCTCGGTTCCAGTTAATTTCAGCTCAAAATCAGAAACCCATTTTCTCCTCGTTACTTTGATTTTACGTTGAATTATCTCTTTGTTCATTTCGAAGGATTTGGGGAAGAGATGGCGTCGGCGAAGGGCTATCGTGCGCCGGCGGAGACGCTAACGTACGCCGCGTATCATTTCTCGACGAGCGGTGTGGCCGTTGGTGCGGCCACTGCCATTACTCATCCCTTAGGTACATTTCTTCTTTAGTTCTTTTCTATACATCTTATCTAATTTTTTTTTTTTTTTTGCACATTTGCCACTGAAAGTCTCCTAATTTTCGCATGATACATACAGCTTTTCTGTTGTCCTTGAAAGTTCCAAATTTTGACATATACTCTTGTATGATAATGTAGATGTTCTGAAAGTGAGGCTTCAGATGCAACTTGCTGGCCAAAGAGGAAACTTAGTTGGAATGGTACGCGAATTATCCCTTCTTGAATATTCATATTTGGATATATGCACCGTAGTCCTTGTTTTTCAATTAGATTGCAATTTAGTCCATTTACTATTGATTTGACGTGTTTGGTCCCTGTACTTTATGAAAAAAATTACAAGATTAGTCCCTGAGTTAGGGATTAACCATGCACAATTTCATAAAATACGGGGACCAAACATGTCAAATCAATAGTACACGGACTAAATTGCAATCCAATTAAAGGACAAGGACTAATGTGAATTTATCCATTCATATTTTGATACATCATTTCATTACATAACACGGTTCTATTTGTAAACAAGGGCATTTTATGCAGCGGGAAATATTCAAGCAAATGATACGAACAGAAGGACCGAGCTCATTATACCTTGGAATCGCACCGGCTCTGACAAGGTCTGTATTATATGGCGGGCTAAGATTGGGACTTTATGAACCATGCAAAAATGTATGCGATTATATTTTCGGATCGACGAATTTCATGTTTAAATTTGTGTCTGGTGTTGTTTCTGGTGCGATCGCGACTGGACTCACCAACCCAACTGAAGTTTTAAAGGTTTGACTATGAAACCCTAAACCCTAAACCTTAAACCCTAAAAAGAGTTGTACAAATTTACCCCAATTATGCTCAATTAGCCCTTGATTGTTCAATTAGAAAAGAATGAGCTTTTATTGTGCAATTAATTGGTGTGTCTATGTAATCCAACTTTGTCAATTCTCAATGCTTGCAACTTTACGTTAACTGAGACTTTGTTAAGAGTCAATCAATCAAAAACCAATAAAAAAAAGACAATAGGAAAGTTGTAGGCAAAAACTAGTCTTGTAAAGGAATTGTAGAGTAAAATTTCAGATTAAAAACAAGTCTAGTGAAGAAATCGTGAGAATAATCTCATCAATTCAAAACAATTATGAGCTAACTTTGAAATTATAATTTAGTAAATTGTAAATAAATAATTGCAGGTTAGGTTACAAATGAACTCCAAAACCAGCCCGCTCAAAGAATTGCGGGGAATAATTGCAGAGGAAGGAATGAGAGCCCTTTGGAAAGGCGTGGGGCCCGCAATGGTCAGAGCCGGCTGTCTCACCGCTTCTCAAATGGCCACTTATGATGAATCTAAACAGGTCGGTCTTTGTTTTCCTTTGTGTTAATTGTATGTTAGTTATTATTTTTGAATATTAGGGTTTTTTATTATTTTCAAAATATCATGGTCTTTGTTTCTCTCTACTTTTACTGGACCTGTCCAGTACAATAGGTTCCTGATCTATATATATCGTAAGTTAAAAAAAGGGAAGTTTGCAAGAAAGCCCCTCCATTTTGCCAAAATTGCAATTATTGAATGGTGTTAGCTTGTATATGACGGTAAGTTTTCTTTTGTAATTTTGGCAACAATGCAGGGTCTTTTTTGCAATTTTCAATAATGCAAGTGCTTTTTTGCAATTTCGGTACAATGCAGGGGTTCTTTTGCAAATTGCTCTAAACAAATCATTAAACTTTGGAAAAAATGATTGATGAAACTAACTCATTTTTATAATTTATTGTTGTTTAGGTCTTGCTTAAGTGGACCCCACTTAAAGAAGATTTCAATCTGCATCTCATGTATATAAACCAAACCAACCTCTCTTTTTCTTCTCATCTTGTCTGTCTAATTTAAGTGTTAATTTATTTTGTTTTAATATAATGAACAATTAATTACATATGATATTGCATAGATCGAGTTGTATAGCTGGTACAGTTGGTACACTTGTGACTGCACCTATTGATATGATCAAGACTCGTTTAATGCTTCAACATGGATCTCGAGGTGGTAGTATGTATAAAAATGGATTTCATTGTGCATATAAGGTAAGTTTAATATATAGCATTTATCTTGGTTGGAAAAAAAATTATATTTTAAAAATTTCACCTGTTTTATTTTATTGTTTTATAGGTTGTGGTAACCGAAGGTTTTGGCTCACTATATAAAGGGTAAGATACTTCTTACATAACAAATATATGATACTCAAAGATTTGTTTTTAATTACATAAATATATGCTTTGTGATTCTTCTTATAATATTTTATTTTATAATATTTCTTTTTTGTGCAGAGGTTTTGCGACATTTGCAAGATTAGGTCCACAGACTATTATCACATTTCTGGTGTGCGAAAAACTAAGAGAACTGGCTGGAATGCATGCAATTTAATTATTTTTTATTTTTTAATTCCAATTTACACTGCATTTTTTTAATATTAAATTTCTTAGCATGAGTCAATTGTTATGGTGCAACTACAAGGCCCTTAATAATTTGATTTATACAACATTAAAAAAAAAATGTTACACGAAGTATCATTTGGGACATTTGTCATCTTCAAGCTTCTTAATAAACTTTTCAGAACTGATTCTTTTTTTTATGCATTCTTGATTTAGTTGAAAAGAAAAAAAAAATAATAAGATGCCTATTTTCTTTCTTCACATTCAGTTAGTATCTTATCCTCCAATTTTTAGTCATATTCTTTGTAAAGTTTCTAATTCAAGACCACATAACAATCACCTATGAATGTGTGGACTGCATAGCTTTCCTTTCCTAATTACATAAAACAAAAGTGCAAGCGCATATTCAAAACAAAAATGTATATCAAAATGTTCAAAAAATATATCTATCAAAATATTCATCTTTGTCCTTAAACCTCATCTCTCCTGAATATGGGAAAAAAAAATCCAAAGATAACAAAAGAATCACAGCACATATATGCCACAAATAAAGTCACTAACTATATGATTATTATTAATTTATTATTAATAATGTAAATAATGGCACAAACTATATTCAATGTATAAAAGGTCGCTCTCATCTTAGGACGACATTTAGTTTATTCTCCACCGCATCTCTCACTTGACTCTGCAAATGCCAAAGACCAAAAATCAATTAAGTTAACAAAACAAGGGGATTTCAATTAGGGTTCTTAGAAATTATTACACCAAATGAAAAATATTTTTGCAAAATAGAAAAAACAATATTTCTCATACTTGCGGACTTACAAGTTGTTTCAACGATTGATTAGAACACAGGTTAGGTGCTTTTTTTTGCAAATAGAGCAAAATATTTGTCTTATTTGGAAAAGGACCCTTTTATTTTTGGTAAATTTTTAGTACCTGTAATTCATTTATTTCATCATCAGTTAGAGACCTCTCCATTGATCGGTATGTAATGCTGTAACAATGGCTTGTCATGCCCTTCTTATTCGTGAAATTATCAATTAATTTAACCTATATTTCAAAAATAAATAATAATACATTAAAAGTTACAATGTTCACAAAATTAGCAGCAATTAAATAAACTTCAATTGTGCAAATGAGCTCCAACTCAAACCTATCTTGTATCAACTAACAGAAAAAGAAGGGAAAAAATGTTTAAAATTTGGCTCCAGATTAGCCAAAAAGCGTTCTTCAAGTATTCTAACAATGGAAGGTATATATAAATATTAAAGACAATTTTACCTCTTCTACAAGATCCCCACCAATTCCTCTCACAATTTCACATAAATTATTCTCCGTAAATTCATCACTAATCCAGAAACTCATATCCTTGTAGCATGGTGGGTACTGCACATTAAAGTATAATTTCATCATTTTATTTTATTTTTTTAAATATTTTATCATTTTTTAAACATTTTAGGTTTTAAGTTCAAAGTATTATACTATGAATTTAGTGAGAAACTAATAGTAAGTTAGTTGAGTTGTTATTAGATTTGTGAATCAATAATCTTAATTAGGTTTCTAAGCAAGGGAAAAAAATAATGTTACAACATACCTTTGAAAATGACTTGAATTTGACTCCAAGCTTACCATCAGCAAACTATACAAAAGAAACAAAAGAGATAACATTAGACTCACTTAAATAATTTTACCATCATGAATTTATTTCACATGCATATTTACTCCTCTTACTAGATACTACATTGATACATTCTTCACAATTAAATGTCATGCAAATTAATTCTTGTACTGACAGATTAAGCTATAAACCCCAACTAAATAAATAAACCATAAAAAAGTTCCAAAAACGAAATTAAAACGTCTCAACTTTGTGTACTTAGTGTTAATTCTAACGGAAATGTTCAGAATTGGGTAAATTGATATTTTATTGTTTTCAAAAGGGTAAATATGATATTTTAAGTTTTGCAAGGGTAAATATGATATTTTGAGTTTTTAAAAGGGTAAATATGATATTTTAAGTTTTTGGAAGAGTAAATACGAAATCCCCCCTTTATTAAATTTATAAAATGATACCACACTTCAAATTTGTGCAATCTAATTCTTATACTGATTAATTGACCCACAAACCCCATTAAATCAAATAAAACCAAAAAATTTCCAAACAAAGAAATTAAAAAATTAATCATAAAGCCCAATTAAATCCAAATAAAACAAAAAAAATCCTATAAAAAAGAAATTAAAAATTAATCATAAATCCCAATTAAATCCAAATGAAACCACAAAATTTCCAATTAATTCTTTCTTAGTGTATTCTATATGCGTAATACTAGTGTTTTAGTACCAGTTGGTACAGTATGGTACCGTGCAATTATTTCATATAATTCATGTGCATATTTGCTCTTTCCTAGTACATACTTCAACTTCAAATGACATGCACACCGATTCTTCCACTAATCAGCTAACCCACATACCCCATTTAAACACAACCAACACCCAAAAAATTTGAAAGAAAAGAAAAGAAATTAAAACCACATTTACCAGTGAAGTGAATCGTTTGTCAGAAGACCAGAAAAGACGAATATCAAACAAAACCATGGCCATTAGACTCAAAAAAAAAAAAAATTATCATGAAACTATCTCACATAATTCCTACATATACTCACTCTTCCTTGCTCACTCTTCACACTTCAATTACAATGCAAACTATTCTCCTACTAATCAACTAACCCACAAACCCAAATTAAACACAACAAACACCAAAACATTTCAATAAAATAATAAATTAAAACCACATTTACCTGTGAAGTGAATCGTTTATCAGAAGACCAGAAAAGACGAATATCAGGAACGTCAAACAAAACCAAAAAAACCAAAACATAAATTAAAAAAATCTCATAAATAAAGTACAGAAAAGAAATAAAAGAAATTTATCATCATGAAATTATTTCATATAACTCCCACATATATTCACTCTTTCTTATTGCATCATGCGAACTAATGCTTGCACTAATTAATCAACTAACCCCCAAAGCCCAATTAAATTAAACAATTCCAAAAAAAGATATAACTCTTAATTTACCTGTGAAGTGAATCGTTTGTCAGAAGTCCAGAAAAGCCTTATATCTGGAATATCAAACAAAACCATAGCAAGTCTCTCCAGTCCGAGTCCAAAAGCCCACGCCACATTATCATTGTTTCCGTTTGCTTTCAGTATTTGCTGCTCCATCACTCCGCATCCCAGCACCTCCATCCATTTCTCCTGTTGAAAGGATATTATTGTATTATATTCATATTAAATGAATGAATAAGGTCGAAATGGGATAATATTTGTATTATGTTTATTTATGAATTCATGAAGAAGGTCGAAATGATATAATATTTGTATTATATCATATTATACTTATTTATAAATTCGTGAGTAAGGTCGAAATGACATAATACGGATGGATAAATGCATTGTTGGACATGTACTGCAATTTACTTGCTAATCATGCATGTCTTCATGAAGTAAAGGGACCAAATGTGCCAAATTAACAGTACGGGGACTAAATTGCAATCCAACTAAAGTACAGGGACTAACGGTGCATTTAATTATCCCAATTATAATAATGAAGAGCTTGATTTATAAACTTATAATTTAGTGGAGACCTGAAAATAAATTTCGAGCTCAAAGGAAGGATTTGTGAAGGGAAAATAAGTATCAACCCATCGCATTTCCACGGCCCCTGAAAAAAAATTTAAATAATCTCAGATAAATAAATAGATGCATTATTTTAATTTTGGACCCTGTAATACTCTCTTATTATGCTTTGCCCTCACAAAATAATATTGGCATGATACTCCTAACTTAAGCCAATGGATATCTAGATTAAGTTATAGAAGAAAATTAGAGCAAGGAATATTGGAAAACAAACCCAAAAAGGGGAATAACAAAAAAAGATCAATCAAAAGAGAGGCGTAAATATTAAATAAATGTACCAAATAAATGTGTTGCCAACCCTCAAGAGCTTTTTTAAGATCTTTAGCTGCAAAATCCGTACCGTCCATTCCAGATCCGGACCAATCAGCAGGAGAGAAAACTCTCACACCTTCCATCTTTACAAATAATTTTTTAATAAAAAATATTAATTTGCAAATATATATATCTAACTATTGATTCTTCATATATGATATATTTTCCATTTTTCCCTCATATTCTTCAAGAATAACAATACCTCTTAGTATCAGTATTTAAAAAGAAAAAATAATAATGTTTTCTTTTCCTTTTTTGGAAATTTATAAAACGGTCCATGCAATCTGCCTAAATTGATGGTTAAACCTATACCCAAATAATCATAAACTAACAACTTCAATAAAATTAATCTTATTCTTTTCAACAATAAACCATCTCAAAACCAATCCCATTCTTCTAAACAAACCTACCCATGAAAAACAGGATAATGCGTAGAATCAATGGAGTCCCTGCAGTACACATCTCCAATCACGAGGAATCGGAGGTGTCCGTCTCGTAACAACTCCGCTTGATGAACGCTCATGTGGCGTCTCAATACGTTTTGTGAATATACTATTTTTAGCGCGAACTTACCTTTTTTAGCGCTATATAATGTTTAAAAGTCAACATTCTTTTTTTTGTGCTACCATATTATTTTCGTCTGGTTTAGGACATTTATAGGTTTGCCAATGAAAAACATAAAAGAATAAACAACTTTTTCTCGTTTCGAAAATCCTATTTATTTTTTCCCGTTTGGACAGAAATGGAAACGGAGGCAATTAACCAAACAAGTTATGTTTTTTTCAGAGAAAAAAAATAAAAAAACAAGAAACAACACTTATAACAATTTTAACAAATCCATCTTTTTGTTTTAACCATACTTGATAGAAAATGTCTTGTAGCCTAGTTGGTTAAAGCATTTGTATGTGTAGCAAGAGGTCAGTTCAATTCCTGGCGAACGCAATATAGCACATATTTAGCAAAGTCTCTCAACCCAACGGGTTGAACATAAAAAAAAACCATACTTGATGGAAGACGGGATAGTGAGTGGAATCAATGGAATCCCGGCGGTAGACATCCCCAGTCACGAGGAACCGGAGGTGTCCGTTTCGTAATAATTCCGCTTGGTGGGCGCTCGTGTGGCACCTCAGCACGTGTTGGGAGTCGACGTAGTACGTGTCGTTGTAGCTCCTGCTCACATGGTCGGCTGGCACCAACACATCATCAAAATTCTAAAAAGGAAAGATTATTTATTTAATAAGATATTTAATTTGATTAGGGTTTCAGGGGAAAAAATAAGAAATCAATACAAGATAACAAGAACAGAAAATCACAAAGAACAAAGTTGAAACATTCGTTTTTGTATGGCTAGTGTTTTCTTTTACAAATTTAAAAATCTGAAAACAAGAAAAACTGCAAAATGCAAAATATTATGGGCTGAATTGAAGTTTTGTATATGAAACACATAGTTCTTTCAATGATAAAAAAAAAGAAAGGTGCTTTTGTTAAATACAATTGAGACATAAGATAATAAAATAACAAGAAAAATGTACCTGTTTAGTGGAGACAATGGGGCAAAGATCATCGAATTTGACGAATTTGCCCTCAAAATTTGTGTCAAAATAATCATAAATAGTTTTCTTTAAAATGCCAAGTGGGTGATTATCTCTCCTGTGAAGTTGCATGCCGAGTTTTGCGAAAATTGCGTCTGGTACATTATTTGTTGGGTCGCTCTCTTTAACCACATCTGATCGATTAAAAAAATTACAAATGTTAAAACTGCGAATTTTAAGTTACAAATCCCAACTAGGTTCAAGTGGCAAAATTTCAAACCATAGGACATGAGTTCAAATCCCATTTGCATAAAAAATGGATGTTGGATATAGAGCCATCTCCATTCTATCTAAAAAAAGTGACAAAATTTATGCAATTTCATGAAAACCCTCTAAGTTTTGGAAGGACCAGTTCATAAATTTCTATTTTTAATGGGAAAAAGGGAAATTACCATCCTTATCAAATTTTACCTCTCCAAACTCAAAGAAAGGATGCAATTGCAAATAAATTGAAGAAGAATTAGCACAAAATTAAAGAGGGTTTATGAATATTTGTACCATGCATTTTACAAAACAACCCCTCATCTCAATTGCAGTTCAGAACTAGAAAACCAAACCGCAAGTTTTACTACACCAACATACAATATAATCCAGATAATCAACTAAAAAAAAACCAAAAGGACCCATTTCGCAAAATCAAGTCTTTAAAGGACAAAATCAACAATTACCGTCTTTAGCAATCGTCACACCACCAATCTCAAGCAAAGCAGCAACAGGCACCTTACTCCTCCCACTCGATTTCCTAAGCAATCCAGAAGATGTACAATACGGCAAAGACAGAGAGAGGACGCAATCTGAGAATACTTGCAGAGGGATTATTAACGGAATTGAATGAGAACGGAGGGGGTTTGAGAAGAGTTGTGGAATGCATTTGAATGGACGGGTAGTAAAGAGAGGAGAAACGGGAAGAGGAGAGGGCGCGAGAGGAAGCTCTTTGGATAAGCATGGTTTGGTTTTATAGTGGGGTTTAAACGGAGGATTTTGATCTGTTTCGAGGGGTAAAAAGGGAGAAAATGAGAGGTTTTGGTTGCTTTGGGAGGAGACGGAGGTAAAGACGGTAAAGACGATGGGATTTGATATATCTCAAGTAAGAACTCAAAATAATAAATACAAGGAGAAACCGATATAAAATCTTAACCTATCGTATCGGTTCTTAACAAATAACCGATATAAAATGAACTCAACAGCGGTTATTTATATAGAACCATTAGTATCGGTTCTTAACAAATAACCGATATAAAATACAACTCTCCACAGCAGTTTCTTGTAGAGAACCGTTACAGAATCTTTAGTAGCGGTTATTCATAAAGAACCGTTACAGAAGCCTTTAGTATCGGTTATTTATAAAGAACATAATCTTTGTGATTGATAGCAAAGCTTATTATGTGCAATGTAAATAATGACATGCAAATATACAATTAAACTCAAATCAAGGAAATCTAAATCAAAATAAACTCCATACAAAATGAATCCCAACAATCTTGATTTAGAAAAATACAAACAATCTCAAACATCATAAATTGAAGTTGTAAAGTATCTTATATGATGAATCAATCATTTTTATTACAAAAGAATAATGATATTTTTATTACAATAAATAAAATCTAGCATTATGGGCTCTAATAAAGTAGTTGTATGCACAACCTTCTTTCATTGCTCAATCTTCTCATACTCACAACCAATAACTTACAGCTTCAAGAAAAAAATAATAATGTGAAAGTTTAATAATGGAGAATTTAGAAATAGCTCGTACAAATACCACGAACTTAAATAGTGAAAGACAATGGGCTTTTCTATTGAATAAATAAGGGAAACATCTAATTGTGAATAGCACTTACTACCTAAATATAAGTAATACTCTATTAGGCCTTGAATTGTTTAATATTTGGTTATACTCTTTTTTATCATATCGGCTCAATGTGCTTTCGCATGCCACCTCTATTCCCTCTCTCCACCCAGCACTTAATACCTAAAATATAATTATTAGATTTTCAAAAAAATAAAAGGTGTATTAGCAATTTGTGCAAAATATAGGAATAATTCTGGAGTACTTTTTCATAATATTCAGTTTTTAATTTGTAGAAATAGCACTGATCTATTTAAGTTGACAGTGCCTAAATAGCACTGGATCTATTTCAATGCATGCTCTGTGTTTTTCTTTTATTTGAAAACATCAATCTTTTCCAATTGTATGCAAGGGACAGACTTATGGAGTAGATTAATAGATCCACAACTCAGCATCATTTTCACTACCAAGATTATGAGCTACACAATCTTATTTATAAAATTATGAGCTACACAATCTTATTTATAAAATTATGAGCTACACAATCTTATTTATAACAAAATTACAAAATTTTCCAAGGACTAAAATGACAATTTTAAATAACCTTCAACAGGCAATTCGGAGGTCCAAAGCGTAAGATTGTCACGAAGCAGCTGTGTAATAAGCGTCGAATCCTTATACGACTCCTCATCTTAACGTGTACAGCTCAAAAGCCGCCTCATCAAATGCACTTTTCGTCAAATTGAACTCCTCATCTTACTCCTCCCACTCGATTTCCTAAGCAATCCAGAAGATGTACAATACGGCAAAGACAGAGAGAAAGGACGCAATCTGAGAATACTTGCAGAGGGATTATTAACGGAATTGAATGAGAACGGAGGGGGTTTGAGAAGAGTTGTGGAATGCATTTGAATGGACGGGTAGTAAAGAGAGGAGAAACGGGATTTGATATAAATAAGACGATGGGATTTGATATATCTCAAGTAAGAACTCAAAATAATAAATACAAGGAGAAACCGATATAAAATCTTAACCTATCGTATCGGTTCTTAACAAATAACCGATATAAAATGAACTCAACAGCGGTTATTTATATAGAACCATTAGTATCGGTTCTTAACAAATAACCGATATAAAATACAACTCTCCACGGCAGTTTCTTGTAGAGAACCGTTACAGAATCTTTAGTAGCGGTTATTCATAAAGAACCGTTACAGAAGCCTTTAGTATCGGTTATTTATAAAGAACCGTTACAGAAGCCTTTAGTGACAAATTGTGACCATTTGATCAAAATCAAATGGTCAATATTGGTTGGGTGACGTGGAAGCATATGGTGCAAGTGGCCCGCAAGGATTAATATATATAATATAATATAAAACATTAGTATCGGTTCTTAACAAATAACCGATATAAAATATAAATCTCCGCGACGGTTACTTGTAGAGAACCGTTACAGAATCTTTAGTAGCGGTTATTCATAAAGAAGCGTTACAGAAGCCTTTAGTGACAAATTGTGACCATTTGATCAAAATCAAATGGTCAATATTGGTTGGGTGACGTGGAAGCATATGGTGCAAGTGACCCGCAAGGATTAATATATATAATATTATATAGAACCATTAGTATCGGTTCTTAACAAATAACCGATATAAAATACAAATCTCCGCGACGGTTACTTGTAGAGAACCGTTACAGAATCTTTAGTAGCGGTTATTCATAAAGAACCGTTACAGAAGCCTTTAGTATCGGTTATTTTTAAAGAACCGTTACAGAAGCCTTTAGTGACAAATTGTGACCATTTGATCAAAATCGAATGGTCAATATTGGTTGGGTGACGTGGAAGCATATGGTGCAAGTGGCCCGCATGAATTAATATATATAATATAATATAGAACTATTAGTATCGGTTCTTAACAAATAACCGATATAAAATATAAATCTCCGCGATGGTTACTTGTAGAGAACCGTTACAGAATCTTTAGTAGCGGCTATTCATAAAGAACCGTTACAGAAGCCTTTAGTATCGGTTATTTATAAAAAACCGTTACAGAAGTCTTTAGTGACAAATTGTGACCATTTGATCAAAATCAAATGGTCAATATTGGTTGGATGACGTGGAAGCATATGGTGCAAGTGGCCCGCAAGGATTAATATATATAATATAATAGCCTTCTAAACTTTGTTGTTTTAGGTTCAATCCATTAAAAGTCGGAGTCGAGAAACTTCTTGTTAAATATATGCTAAATAAGACATCCGGATTTGAGCTTATAATCTTTTGATATATATATAATATTTATATGCTCTATTAACGACATTATGGATCATTTGCACTCTTCCAAACAACAAATTCGAATTTATGCTTTTTATTCCGATTATCATGTTTGATTAATTGTAGGTAAAAAATAAGGTAAATCAAAAAATTGTATGCCATAATTAACTTCTAATATTGGTGGATTTTCCCATTGCCATGGAGAAGCAATTCAATTGAAAAAAAAATGTAATTTTCATTTCCCCCCCCAAAGTTAAATACCAAAAACAACCACAAAAAATTTTCCTTTAATTTAGAAAATAAATCTTTCTTTTAAAATTAAAATAGAAACTAAAAAATATATATATAATTCTCAATTTTTAAATGGAATTTTAAAATTTTAAATTATGAATTTGAAACATAATATTTTAGTTTCAAAGATATACTAGAAAGAAAAAGATATATTTTTCAGGTAAAAAGGTATTTGTCAAGATAGCATCCTAATGATAAGAATCAGCGATGGAGCTTAATAAGGACTGGGCGGGTCATGTCTCCTTCCAAGATTTTAACGGAGTGGTATATATCACTAGTGTTTTAGTGAAAAAAATTTGAAATACATGCATTTCTATGCATTTGGCGCCACCAAATTTTTTGTATAGTGTTAATCAGTAGGGAGAAATTTTTTTTTGTCTCCCTGTAAATTCAGTCAAGCTCCGTCCCTAATAAGAATTGATTTGGAAGTAAGAGTCTTAGGGGTGTTAGAAAAACTATTAGCTCGTTGGATTGCTCGAAATCGACTCGAAAAAAACTTTTTCGAAAATAGCTCGAATAGAACTTGAGCCGAGTTGAGCCAGCTCGAGCCAAAATCAAGCCGAACTGGAACTAGGCCCTGTTCAACATGAGCTCGAGTTGAACTAAAAAAAAAAGAGAAAAGTCCAATTTTGCCCGCTCAACTATTGAATTATCTCATTTTTGGTCCTTGAACTTTTTATTGGTGCAATTTTAGTCCTTCAACTATTTAATAGGTGAATTCCGTTAAGTACTTACGTGTCCGTTAAATATTACACGTAAGCAATGACATGACATATATTCTTAACACATACGCAATAACATGGTAATTTTTATTTAACAAATAAACATGCATAAAAAATATAAATTTTTTAATAAAAATAATGTTTTAAGAAAAGAGGGGAATTAATGAATTTTTTATTTTTTTCAAACATTTGTCACGTTACTAATGTCACGTCATTGATTATGTGTCAAATTTAACGGACACATAAGCACTTAACTGATGAAGTGATCAAAAATGTACTTATTGAATAGTTAAGGGACGAAAATTGGACTAATACAAAGTTGAGGGACAAAAAATGAGTTAGTTCAATAGTTGAAAGGGACAAAAATGGACTTTTCTCAAAAAAAAAAAAAATGTAAACCAGCAAGATATAAAATAGGGTACCATATTAGCTTAAATATTTCCGTTCGATTAATTACAAATATTATTTCTTCTATCCATCAAGGTTCAGTTAAATTTCATGAAAAAGCTGCCACCACTGCGTAGCGCAGAATAGATATACATACTGCCCTTCTTTCAATAGAGTATGGGGTTGAATCGTGGGGAGCCTAGATATTAGATGTGGGGTTTCTACAGAATATGTACTCGAACAAAAAAAAAACAAAAAAAAAAAATTTCATGAAAAAGACTTGTTTATGTTTTCTTTTGGGCCTACTTGGGGTTATTCTGGGCGAGCATTGAGTAAAATCCTTCTGGGCCTATTTGTTTTAAAAAAAAATGCAATGGTCCTGCAACAAAACTAGCCAAACAACTATAATCGCTCTTGCAACAAGACTAGAAAAAGGTAACCATCACAAGTCGCAACCGTGTTTAGGTATGAAAAAAAAAATCTAATTTTAGCAAATAAATAAAAATAAACACGAAAAAGGCAACCCACCTATGAGGAATCAACTCTCATATAAACACCACAAACTCATCTTTTGTCCTTCACAAGACAAGAAATCTGCATTCATCATCTCCAGATATTTCAAGAAAATCAAATCTCGACCATCAAACACCCACCATTCCAATGGAGATGAAAAAGATCGCCTTTTTCGTTCTTGCTGTTGCCACAACAGCCTCCATGGCTTTCGCTTCTGAAGCTCCAGCTCCTGCTCCAGCTCATTCAAGTGCCTCCTTTGCTGTTGCACCCACTCTTGGTGCAACTGTTCTCTCCTTCCTCGCCTATTGCATGCATTAAGAACGAACAATTTGGAATATGAAGAATATGAAGTGTGCGAGAGGGAATGATATTTATGAGCTGGAAACGTAATTATACATCGTAATAAAGGAATTTTGATTTGTGATATTTATTGTGTTCTCATATGTTTTGTGTGTATATTTGTGTTCATTGAATAATCAGATGATCATTTGACAAAATGTATCGTGACTTGTGGTTCTTATTGCTCTTATTTTCTTTATTACATATTATGAACATGCCGACTTTTCAGTAATGTAGCATGACCTTTTTGTCTTTCACGAAAAAACAGTATATAGAGAGACAATAAACAATATATAAGAAAATAGTATATATGATTCATTTATAATTTATGTAAATAGTATATACGTAAACAATGGAAGCAATATATAGAAAGAAAATAGTATATCGAAATTCGGAGAAATAGTATATTCAAATTTCAAATAGTAAACAATTCACAAAAAATAATATATATGTAAATCAATTAAAGCACTATATAGAAAAAATAATATTGGAAATTGGAAAAAATATATGCAAATTTCGTCGTCTCTTTGGCGTGCTCTAGCCCGTCGAGCTTTTACATTTCCCACAATTATATATATATTTTAAATTATTTTACTTATTACTTGGTAATAAGTAGAATAATTTAAAGAGATTTAAACATTTTTTACCTTTTTCTGATAATTTCATCAAATTTCCAAAAATCAAAATATTTTTCATAAACTCAGTAAATCAAAGTAATTTTCATCAGACAAATTTCCATATATCAAACATTTTTTCGCATATTAGGTGGGAAAAATATTTTGTATATTAATTATCAATTATTAAAATGAAATTAGTGTATATATCCGAATTAGAATATTATTTATCAATGTGCAATTTTTTTAATTAACTGCAAATTAAATAGTAATTTCTATCTTAATGAGAACAAATATTTGAAACTTCAACAGATTGATTTTACATTTAAGTTGCATCTAAACATTGAAAATTCCACATATGATCTTAAGTATATTTTTTTAAATACATACAATTTACAAATCAATAAACTACATATTTTTAGAGATATTTTTTTTCAAAAACCCTCTAACTTTTACACTCTCAAAAATCCCTATAAACTGAGTTCATTTTTTTTTGCCTATGAGGACTAAACTTAAATTTTCCATCAAATATTTTTTTAAGACCAAAATACTCCTCGTTTAACTATGTTTATTTTATTCAATTACTAAAATATTTTCCAATGGAGTAATTTATTTCATAAAATTATGTTGTATAAAATATTTTTTCTCCTATTTTATATGCAAATTATAATTTTATTTCTTTATATTTGTTATTTTGTTTCAAAACAAAGTAAAAAAAATATAAACGGACTAATTTATTTCCTAAAATTATGTTATATAAAATATTTTTTCTCCTATATTTTATGCAAATTATAATTTTATTTTACATAAAATATAGTATTTTTATATTTGTTATTTTGTTTCAAAACAAAGTAAAAAACTATTGATGACAGTTTTTTTTTCAAAAACTTATTGGATTAACTATCATAGGAGATAAAAAAAAAATAAAAATTGTGTGTGTTTTTTTTAAATATTCAGAAAAAATTGGTGTTTTTAAAAAATTTAAGATATCACAAATGATGGGCCGAATATCTAAAACAATATGGGCCGGTGTCTAATCTCCCCTCCTCTGTTCGGTTTCTAGAGACTAGGGTTTTGTGGGTTTTGTTGCAAGGAAGAGAGCCAGAGAGAGCGCGAGAGAAAGAGAGTGTGAGATGGAGGGCCTACGAGTGGCGAAGGCGGATCTAACGGTCTACATCCACCCCTCAATGTCCGCCGACGTGTCCACCGCCGTTCGCCGCCAGCTGAGCTCTCTCCTCTTCACGTCCGCCCTTCCCTTTCTCTCTCTCTCTCTCTGTTTATTCTTTTCTGAGTACTGAGCACGAGTAATAATTTGTTTGCTTGTTTTTGAATAGGTATGATGAGCTCTTTGATGGGGTGGTGTTATCTCACGAGTGCAGTATTCAAGATGAAAAGGCGAAAATTCTCCCTGGTTTGACTCCGTATTTTGGGGTTAAAACTAAGGCGAAGTTGCTGCTTTTTTCGCCCAAACCTGACATGATTTTAGGTAGTGCAGTTTGTGTAAATTTGGTCTGATTGAGCGTCAGTAGGAATAAATTGATGGTCTAAATTAGGTTCGTTTTGTGCAATTGAGATTAATTATTCTTTGATTGTTTCAAATTTTTATGTTGTTTTATCAGAAGGAAAGGTTGTGAAAATAGGGAGAGATTCAATTCATGCAGTTGTGCTTGGTTTTGCATCAGCTGCCATAATGTCATATGAAATTCGCAATGAATTTAAGTACAAAGAGGTAAAAAATTATTAATATTTTGAGTTTTTACCATATTTTTGTATTATTTAATTTTTTTTAACGTTTTGTTTGACACAGGAAATCGAAGGTGAAGGTGCTGCATTTGCAAGTTCAAAGCATGAAAAACATTCAATTAAAATCGGAAGCATGATAAGATTTTTAGTTAAAAGGTATTGAAATGAAATATATTATGATTATATATATGTTATATTTTTCCCTTTTTCCTATTTATTTATTTATTTATTTTATTTGTTTCGTGATTTTTCAAATTTGAGTTTGTAGTGTGGATGAAGAGATAATTCATGTAAATGGATCATTATCTGAACAAAATACAGGATGTATAAAATGGCTATCGAAACATGCATCAGATGATACTCATGACAGGTTCAAATAAATTTCATTCTTTTTCTTTAGTTTAATTAATATTACTATGTAGTAATTTCAGTGAATTAACTGATATATCATGCTTGGTTAAACGTGCTTTATCCTAATGAATTAAATTTCTTTTTGTAGGAGTAAAAAGAGGCAGAAAGATTCATATGAAAATGGCGATCAATTTGAGGGGCGTGCACACAAATCTAGAAAAATAAAATCTGAAGAGTGATGCAAGAAAAATTCTTTCTTTTTGTCTTATTTATTGGTAAAGAAGCTTCTTTTCTTTTCCTTTTTTGAGACGAGTTTGCATTGGATTATTTGAAATGAAAATTTCAGTATGTTATATAATGGATCTGTACCTCTATTTGTACCAGCCATGTTTCTTTTTTGTATCACTTTGTGTCTCATTTTTGGTTTATAAATGATTGTTTTGAATAATATCTGTGATTATATTGTGAATTTGGTTTTTTATTGCAGGTAGCTATTTGAGAAGAATTTTGGAATCAAGATTGGTTAGGGAAGAGGAGGGTAGAAATGGAATATTGTTCTTGTAAGCCAAATGCTTTTTTTTTTTTTTTTTCCCCATTTCTAAAGTTTTATTAATTTTTGGTTGCTACTATGACGAACGATTCATTGTGAATCAAATTTTGTTTAATATAATTTATTTTATTTTATTAGAATTGTCTGGCATTAGGGCTTCTTTCTTTTTATATATTAAGGTGACCAAATATAAAAAATTGTAACTTTACTATATTAGCTTTAATAGGACAGTAAAATGTGGCTTCTGTTACTTAAGTTGTGAAATTTTGAAGGTAAAATTCAGGTTTTCAAGAATGAAAGTCGAAATTTCAACACTCTAAATTGTTTTTTTTGAAGGAGAATGGTAGGCGATAAGCCTACTTCTCATAATTCATTAAATTTCCAAAATAAAGATTTACAAATTTCGATGACCCCTTGGCAAGCCAAGGGCATCTTATTTATAGCATAAAAAAGATAAGAAAAGAAAGAACTAAAATAAGAGAAAGAAACATGGTTGTAAGCTACGAAGGCCTACTAGTAGTAATTTTTCCAAAGTCTCGCTTGATTCCATGCCATTGAGAAGATGATTTCCTGCTATTTTCTGGCTGAATATTCGCCAATTTCGTTCTTTCCATATCTCCCATATGCAGGAAAGCCAAACACGGTCCCAGTCCGGCTTGTGACTGTTTGGCAGAATAGCTTGGTTCCGCAACCAATTTTCACGAATAGAACCGTCAAAGAAAAGGTTGTATGTAGATAGCCTTTGTTGTAGCTTATTCCGAATTTCCATTGCGAAGGGGCAATTTCCAAGTAGGTGGCCTGCCGTTTCCGAAGCCGAATTACAGTTCGGACAAGTGCTTGGAGTCGGCCAATTTCGTTTTTGAAGGTTGTCACTCTAAATTTGACTTTAATATGTTCAATTTTCTTGAAAATATTTATATTAACTTTGAATAAGTTGATTATAATAATCAAGTCTCAATTATAGATCAACTTGGATCTAGTTACAATTTTAAATAAATTTTTTCTGTCTACACAGTTACACAATGGAAGTTCATTAAGTATCACCTCCAATGTAAATTTTCTTCCATCAAAGAATTTTAAACAAAACAATAAGATCAAATTATCAAAAAGAACACAAAACAGCAGGACCAAAATTCCATATAAAAGAAATCAAATAAAAAAAAGCAAAATCATACTAAAAGAATATTTATCTGTCGATTGAGGTGAATCAATACTCTCAATTTTGATAAACCCTAATATCCCCTGAGGCGAACTGGCAAACCAAAGTTCTGATAAACCCTAATATCACCTGTCATGCTAGCCGTGACCACTACAAGTCCCCAAGCGCCTCCCTTAGCATCATCAGGGTTTGCCGGGCCAACTTTGTTAGTAGTGTACCGCCTCACCGAGCCACCTAACTCCATAAGTGGAGAAAACAACCCTGAACTTGAAGAAGTTGAACGGAAGGGTTCAGACTCGTTGGATGACGGAGAGCAGGTCACGTTTAATTGAGCAGTTTCAGAGTCAAGAGGGGATTTCTTAGGCTTAGGAGGAAGAGGGGGCAATTGACTTCTAGAACTAGGGAAGGATTCGTCTGATAGGTTTGAAGGGGATCCGTCAGACCTGTTAAAGGAGGAGGGTGGTAAAGGAGGGGTGGGGCCCGGCCAAGGGATGGCCACTGACACATCCTTACTGTAAAAATGCTCGTGAGACCGTGTGGAGGCCCACCGTTTTGGTTTGCCGCCAGTTTTGGTGGTAGAGGTGAGAGGTGGTGGCTGACATTTCCAGATGTAAACGTGTGAGTCCTCGCTTGCGCAGACCACATATCGTCCATCACCGGTGTAAGAGGCCGATATCTGACTGTTTGTGTTTTTAAAACCTTGGAATTTGTGAACCATGTTAACGCCATCAAAGACGCGTATCTGAGAATCAGCTGAGGTCACCAGCATTTCTGACGGATTCCCGGGTGCAAACTATTCCATATTGTAGAAGAAACATTTTATACAATTATCCTTGAAAAAGAAGCATAAATGGAAAAAGAAAGAATAGAGTACCTGGAAACCTGTAATCTTTTTAGCGTTGGACTTGCGCTTGTTACTCTTGACCTCGACCTGAGCCTCTTGATTGAGCTTCCCATCTGCATTGCATCAATTACAATCATTCAATTGCAATATCAACAAAAGAAGATAGACAAGACGAGGTCATGAGGTGAAATGAATAGCATACCGGAAACCGTGAAAAAGCGGCATGAACCTTTGTGAGAACCCACAAGAGCAGCATCAGCGTGAGGGGTATAAGAGGCGGCTGTGACCATCTCATGAAGGTCGACCCAATCCACCACATGACGATCCAGTATGCTCCATATCCTAACCTTTGCATCCAGTGACCCGCTTATGAAGTAGTTCTCATCTATGGGATTGAACTGTACGCACGTCACGTAGTCGTTATGCGCAAACATCTTCACACATGTCTTGCTTTCAACGTCCCACAATCTCACCGTTTTATCCATCGATGATGATAATATGTATTGTGATGACTTTGACCACGACAGGTCTAGCACATCCTCCAAGTGACCTTGAAACGTACATATCGGCTTCTCCGATAGAGAAAACACAGTCTCTGGAAACACTATGTGATCCGCTACTCCTTTCTTACCCTTTTTCGTCTTCTTTCCTGACAACTCTGGTTTTGCAAAGGAGCCACCCGGGCGTAATATGGTGTCACCCTCTGATATAGAGATGGCCCACACATGTACAACTTGATCTTCTCCTGCGGTGGCCAAGTATTGGCCATCATTACAGAACTTCATACACCATATCGAACCCTGATGAGCCCCCTTCAACTCTTGACACATGTATAGACCTGTTAACTCCTTGTACGACTTGCCGTACTGGTGCACTTTCAACCTTTCATTTGAACCAGGCCCAGCCCCAGAGTCTTTGGTTGACGATGAACCAGAGGTCAATCGGCGCATGCTTGCGAGTGACTTGGTGGGACCCAATATATCCTTCTCCAATATAAGTCCAGAGAAAGAATTCGCGACAAACTTAATGTTCTTTAACAAACCCCCGCCTACTCCTTTCTTTCTACCATTAAACTTTGAGGACTTGATGTCGAACGACTTGCGTGTGTTACCTCCATTTGTCCGCCGCATGAGTTGTTTCACAATTGGAGAATAACCGAGACATTTGTCAAACTCATCAAGCGTTAACTGCAACCCGGTTTGTATATCATTGAGCCGGCTCCAAGTTCCATCATTAGCAAACTCGCTCACAACAAACTCTTTACCGGTATCAAGGTTCTTAATGCGACAAAGCGTGAGGCCCGAGTCATCTCCATCCACCTCGCAATTACATCCCTCCCTTTCTTTATTGGATGGCGCAACGGGAAGCGTCCCACAACGGTCTAATAAAGAAGGCGGGGCGGAGTATGCTCTCGATAAAGATGGCCCTGACTCGGTTGAAACAGAAGGTTTAGCAACAGAATGAATTTGGGAGCGAGATCGCGTGATGATCGGTGGGTGAGGAGAGGAAGGCAAAGGCTTTGGCTTTGAAACGGTGGCCCTCGTTGAAGGAGGGCCAGATGAAACAATGCGTTGTGAAATGACGCATTCAAGATGAGCAGGGTGAGGTCTTCGCCCGCTATTAAAACCCATTCCTTTGAGGAGTTTGCGCCGTCTTTCTTCCACGGACATCGGCTCCTCCATCCAGACATTATAATCAAAATTATTATCTTCCTCATCTTCATCATTTGATGATAGGTCTTGTTCTTCATGGAGGTTAAAAGGCCCACCAATTGCTGAGGCGAAGGAGATGCGACAATCATCTTCTTCATCTGAACTCGATGTGGATGAGGGGAATTCCGGTTCGAAGGAGATGCCTGATGGGACTCGGTCGAATGATTCGAAGAAACAATCTCTTTCATCTTCATTATTTTCTTCTTTTTCTTGTTGATCTTCTTCTTTCTCCTCTTTTGATTTTAATGGGTGATGCAATTGGGGTTGTTGGTCGTGGACTGCCATGATGGATTTAATTTTAATTAGTGCGACTATAGATGGATTGGAGAGAAGAGACAAATGGGAAGAAGGGGAGGATCATTTTGGTAGATGGATTGATGAAAAGAGATGAAGGTTAACAGCTGGGAAGAAAGACTTAATTTCTCTCTCTTTTTTTCTTATTCTATTTTTAGCCAACATTTTTGTTCCTTTCAGCCTGATAGACAGTTTTATTCTTCACTTCCCTGCCTGAAGGCCCAAATTTTTGTGCATTGCACATTAGTCCAATATAAAACAAATTTACGGTAACAATTTACGTCAGATTTTTAGTCAACAATAGATGACGGATCAAGAAGGTGTTGAACATTATTCTAGACGTTATATATACTCATATATTTGTGCTCCGGATTCTTGGAGTTCGTTTGTGTTCCTGTTTTGTGCTATTATAATTAGAGGTGGCAAAATCTGACCCAACCCGACCTACCCGAATTCAAATCCGACCTGACCCGAAAATGTTGATAAGTCAATGACTCCAAATCCGACCCGAACCCGAAAGACCCGGAACCCGAACGACCCGAGACCCGAACGACCCGAAACCCGAACGATCTGAAACCCGAATGACCCGAGACCCAAATACCCGAGACCCGAACGATCCGAAGCCCGAATAACCCGAGACTAAATAACCTGAATCTAAATTATCTGAACTTATATATAATGAATGAATGATCATATACATGTTAATTTCACTATTATACTATTATATTAGTATTATGAGCATTCAAGTGATAAGTCTCTCTACCTAATAATATTATTTTTGAAGGACACGTGGGTGAAATGAAGCTATTGACCAAAGTTTTAATTTAAGTTCACCGTCTCTTACCTGCCATCTCCATGACAATCAAATTATATTTAGTCAATCAATGATAAAAGTAACAGATCTACCAAAATCTTGACTAGAAAAGGATACTCAATACTCTAATACAAAATCCTTAACATAAACCCAAGACTAATACATTCTTGTTACTTCAAATAAGGCATTCATTTCAAATAAGGTATTCCTTTCATTCAAAAGTTAGAAAAATAAATTTTAGTACATTCTTTTACAAAATAACTAATGTTGATCCAAATATTATTTCGGATTTCTCTTTTTCTTCAAAAGGAGATTCAAAATAACAATGATGCATTATTGTGGGTTGGCTTGATTTTCTTTAATTAAACAACATATATTGTATTTAAGTTTTTTTTATTTTATTTTAAGGAGTAGGCTCAAAGTCGTACATCCTCATATATTGATTGGGAAAAAATATTACAAATTGTAATTACAGGTTTAAAAAATAAATAATATAAGAAAATAAGAAAATAAAGAATAAAATTGAAAAATGAAAAATAAAACATGAAGAAATAAATGAAAGAAAGGAAAGGAAAATGTAAAGAAGAGCGGAAATGGGAATAAAGAAAATAAAAAACACCAAAAAAACAGTCAGAAGGATTTTTTCCTGAGTTGAATTTCTTCTTGGATTATGTCTGCCAGTATGGGCGGTTAGTTTGATGTGCGATTAAAAATTCTGTTGCATCTTTCTTTTTATACAGGAAAGCAAAAGCCAAACGCAAATAATGTATTGATATTATTTTTCCTTGCATTCCTTAGTGATGAGAAGACATTATCTACAGTGATGTATAGTGCTCCCGGATTTTGTTGTAGTATGGAATTTCATGTTTGTTGTGTATAACCACAGTCCTTAAATAGGTGTTGCACTGATTCAAGGTTGGAGTTACATAAATATAATTTGTTTGGTATGTTCCATCCTCGTTTTGCTAAATTATCCACTGTACCGATTTTATTTTTGAGTGCTAAATAGGGCGAAAGCTTTTATTCGTAGCGGGGCTTTTAGTTTCCAATTTTCCTTAGATTAGATATAGTGTGAACTCCTTTCGTCAGAAGATTGTACGCACTTTTTACCGAGAATTCGCCTTTTGATTCCTATCTCCAAGATATTTTGACATTTCCATCAACAACATTCTTCTGCCTAGTTTCACCTGTAATGCAGCTAGTTCCTCGTTAGCCTGATGACTTAAATTGTGTCTCAGCGGTATATGCCAGTTTCCTTGTTCACAAAAATCACTAATCACTCCCTCTTGAATTAGTGCAAAGGAGTATAGGTTCGGGTATTCATGTATGAGTATTTTACCTAGTCATTTAGTTCTCCAAAATTCACATGTATTTTCATTTTTAAATTCTAGTTCTGCAGACAGGTAGAATTGTTCTAGAAGTGTGGAACAGTATTTCCATAGTCCCGATGCTTTTGCATTGATTCTAGTATATGTAGATGGATACCGTACTAAACTATCCCAATCATTTGTGCTAGACTGATGGAATTTCCATATCCACTTCATGAGTAACGCTTGGTTCATGATGTCATTCTTGAGTATCCCCATTCTACCTAGGTCCTTAGGTTTACAAATTTCCTTCCAGCTGAGTAGCGAATGCCTGTTAGGTTATCATTATTTCCTTTCCATAAGAATTTTCTCCTTATTTTGTTTATTTCCTTAATTAGACAATCTGACAATCTGAATACTGACATATAATATATAGAGATTGCTGAGAAGTACAACATTTATGAGAATTATTCTTCCGCCAAATGAAAGCATATTCTTTTTCCATCCTGAAAGCCTCTTAGATAGTTTTCCCAATATGGGCATGTAATGGTGTTTTTGGTGATTTTGATCAGATAGAGGGAGTCCCGGATATTTAATCGGGAAGAGTGTATACTTGCAACCTATTTCTTGTTCTAAGTTGTTCCGTACTATCTTGTTGGTTGCAGTTAGAGCAAGTTTTGATTTGTTATAGTTAATACTACGGCCCGATATTGTAGTAAATATGCTGGGGATGAATTTGTACCATCTTATTTGTCGAATGTTAGGTCTCATGAAGAAGATTGAGTTATCAACGTATAGCAATGAGGGATGAGTACCGGTACCACCGGAGTTATGAAGTTTTTTCCAAACAATTCATGAATGAGGGAAGCAAGAACATCCTTGGCAACGATGACAATGTAAGGTGACAAGGGATCTCCTTGTCTAACACCTCTTCTGTAGTATATTGTTTTTCCAGCAGTACCATTAAGAAGAATTTTTGCTGATCCTTTTAAAATACTATTGGTAATCCATGCAATCCATTTTGTTTGGAATCCTCTCTTTTGAAGGACTTATAAGATAAAATTTGAATCTATTGTATCAAAAGCTTTTGTCACATCAGCTTTGAAAGTGAGTAATGGGATGTTAGATGTCTTAGCTAGGTGTAGTAATTCTTGTGCATATACAAAATTTTCCGTAATATTTCTACCTCTTATAAAGGCGGATTGATTTCTTTTATCATTTTGTCTATTTTCGTTTGTAGTCTATTCGAGAGCATTTTTGAGAAAAGTTTCTGTATGGAATGCATGAGACTGATGGGTCTGAAATCTCCGGGATGTGAAGCATTGTCCACTTTAGCAAGTAATGTAATATAAGTGGTATTGAGTCCGTGTAGCCCTTCAGTTAGGGTTTCATTTGAGTTAAAAGTTGCTAACAAGTCCGGCATAAGGATTGCCATAAACTTTTTTTTAAAATTATCCCGTCAGCCCATCAGGTCCGGATGATTTATTTTTGCCCCATTCTTTTATTGCTTATTCTATTTCTTCTGTGGTAATATGAGATTCTAGTTCATGAAGATGCAGGTGTTGTGACATTGTATAAGAATTGTATAATTGGGTAACATCCAGTATGCTTGTGTCACAGTCTGTATTTTGTGTTCCCATGATGTTTCTAAAGTGTTCAAACAATATTTTTGCCTTGTTTTTATAGTTTTTAAATTCTTCATTTCCTTCTTTGATTGTAGAGATGGTGGATGCTTGTTTGTGTATAGTTACTATCTGGTGGAAATATGATGTATTTGTTGGTTACTATTCTAAAATTAACCAAATAAATAATTTAAAATAAATCATAAAATTATGATAAAATAAGACAAGTCTGGTGTGTAGCCGTGCGATCGAGCCGCGACTGCCCTAAAGACAGAATGACGCCCTCTTGTGCAGAGTTAACCGTTTATCCGTCTCCAAGGTTCTACACCACGAGGAAGTCTCGTATCCGCTCCGGTAGCACAGTCACAGAGTGGGCCTTCATTTCGAAGAGAAATAAAGTCGTGCATCATGATCTTTCAAACCAAGTATATTTTGTGTATTTAGAAGAATGTATTTTTAGGAGGAGGAAGAAGAAGAATGATTGTTGTATTGTATTTGTTGTATTGTTGTTTTATTTAGAAATGAGTGAAACTTCTTTTATAATGAGAGAGAGGGAGAGACTTGGTCAACGAATTTAATACCATTCCGAACTCCCCATTTAATGGCCATTAAAATATCAATAAAAATACAACAATAAGTTTTAAAATTTACTTATATTATTTATATAATAAATAATATACAACATTCCCCCTCAAATTTTAAAACTTAATATTTAAATATTTCTTCCGAATACTTGGTATCTACTATGCATAAGTATGAGTTGACGTAGCATTGAACTCATACGTAGTGATGATCATATACGATCGAGATTTACATGGTAAACATATGTTTTTGAACCATAAATCTTTTACCGATTTTCTATAATCACACACATAGTAGGAAAAATCTTTTAGGTGCTTTAGCAGGTGTGCGCTATTTATGGCCATGCGCTAACCTTGATTATCGTGAGAATACTTTAGGATTTCGCCCGTATCCTTAGTCGCGGCCCACGACAATTCTCACTTAGGTAATTCCTCCAAGAGTATACGGTGTGGAAATATATTCTGCAATATTACTTTTATATAAAGTAATTTATTAATTTATAAAATTCATTATTTGAATTTTATTTTCTCGGAATTATTGAGAACAAAAGTTCAGCCTAACCATCACCTTAAAGCACTTCACCATAGGGATGAGCACAAACAAGTCAATGTCAAAAAATAGTGCTTCAAAATTTCACATCAGCAGTTTCGTTTAACCTTTGAACCAATTGTCCCGTCCAGCAGGCCACAATGGTAGGGGACCCATCGCTGGTGACATTTATATGGGCTAAACGCTTCATCCCCCTCGATGAACTAGATCATAAAAAATCTTTTATTATCGGATATATTATTTTTCCAATTTTATATGATATCATATTTTATTTTATTTTCCGCGGTTTTATTGATGGTGTTATGCCCTAGGCTAAAGTGTTTGTGACCTAGGTTGACGGATTGAATTAACAAACATTATAATTACTCTGAGATATTTCATATAATATGTACGTATAGGTTATTTTAATATAATTAAAATAGACCATGAATATGCAATTCAACTTTATGTCATCAAAGTGTGTGACTTTGATAGTAAAACTATAAAGTGTTATGAATGCTATTCTAAATCGTCCCTGGTCATTTATAGGATATTTGTGGAGACAAATATACTTGCGGATATAAATAAATATATATATATTTATATACAAGCTATAAATGTACACCAGTATATTAGTTGACTGATGATTATGTTTTACTGATCATGGATAAATAGTTATCAAGTCATTAATATAGGTATATGTTAGAGACCATATACTGGACTGACCCGCCATAAGAATGCTACATGTTTTATGTCATTAGCGATTCTTGTAACATAAAATATTTATAGTCCTTTGACCTGAGATTGTCTCGGTTCCCAGCATGAGTAATTTTATACTTTTATATAATCTAACACTGCCTTTAACCGGGTGGTCATAACGGTTATAATTAGGTATACAATGAATCATGTAGAGGGATGAGTGCAATCAAGACGGGATTTGTTCCTCTCATAAATGAGAGAGATATCTTTAGGCCTCTTGATGAATTGAACTGAAGAAATGTATGGCCATACTCAAATGAATTAATAAGAGTTATTAATGTTATTTGTTCTTGTTCAGTTTAATTTGGGATCAAGAAATATTAATTCGATTAATATAAGGATGACGTATTACATGCCTTATGATCGATATAGATATCGCGTGACAAAGGGACTAAATACGTGATTGTTGATTAGGTAAATCGGATCACCGATATTCACTTAAATTGGGTAGTCATGATGGCTTGCTAGAGTCCGCTCATGATTTATAGACTGTCAAGTTTATTGCCAACATTAAGTGAACCTACAGGGTCACACACAAAGAACAAACTGAAACGGGCGCAGAAAATCCTAGCGACTTATATGATGAGTTGCATATGAATGTCACAAAAGATATTGTCATCTTATGTGATAAAATGTGATATATATGTATATAAAGACTATGAGCACACAAGATCATGTAATCTAGAAGAGTCTAGATGATGATATGTGGATAATGATGAGTGATGTCATACACATCTTTTAGTGTGAATAGACATGACTCTTCACCTCTATATAAGGATATAGAGGGCTCCAAATTCATTGTACCAAATGATTCTCTCTCTCATTATTTCTTATTCTCTTTTGTGAGACAAAAAGAGAGAAAATATCTTTTCTCATTTGTGTGACAAAATTACTAAAGGGTGCTTTCCTTTTATATGATAAAATGAAAGGGTGCAATTACTTGAGAGAAATATACATCTTTTGTGAGACAAAATAAGAAGAAGAAAAAGAGTTTTCTTGTGCAAGAGAAAAACAAGCTACTAGCATATATATTGTTCTTCTTCCCGTTTTAAGAAGTTTGTTCGTGTGGACACCGGTAGAGGCGTTCGTACTTTCGGCGCTTGTGATCTATTCGGCCTAAGAAGATGAGAACGGGTTGTTGAGAGTTTTGGTGGAGACCGATTGTGTGTGCGGTAGATGGCTTCCGCATGATCCGACCTAGACGGACTAGACGGACGGAAAATCGGTTAGGACGGTAACCGGTTTAGAGGCGCTTGGACAACACACATGGTTTGAGCGTCACGGATTAAGCGTAATCCGAAAGGTATCTTTAAGATTTATTTCTTTGATTTAACCGATACGCATGGATCCTCGGATTGGTTTTGGACGAAATTTTTATTTTTCCGCTGCGTCATGCACGTCCGAAACCCAACAGTGGTATCAGAGCAACGTACGTATTTCGGTTAAATTGAGTCGGTATATATGTGATATATACTATTTAGATACCATTTATAATTTTGATTTATAATTATAAGGCTTGCATAAAGAGTATTCAAGTGTTGAATATTCTTAATAGAAAAGATGCGATGAATAGATGTGATCCAGAAGTAGTCTCCAAAAGTTGCCACCAAGGGATACGATCCAAAGATTGCGTCCAAGTGTTGCATCCAATAGTTGCGACCAAGAAATATGATCCAAAGGTCACGACCAAGGATTGCGTCTAAAAGGTGCGACCAAGGAATGCGATCCAAAAGTTGAGTCCAAGAGTTGCGACCAATGGATGCGACCAAAGGGTGCGACCAAAAGGTGCGACTAACGGGTGTGACCAAGGGATGCGATTCAAATGTCACATCCAAAAGACGCGACGAAAGGTTGCGACCAACGGATGCGACCAAAAGGTGCGACCAACGGATGCGGCCAAAGGGTGCGACCAAAAGATGCGACTAACGGGTGTGACCAAGGAATGCGATTCAAATGTCACATCCAAAAGACGCGACGAAAGGTTGCGACCAACGGATGCGACCAAAGGGTGCGAGCAAAGGGTGCGACCAAAGGGTGCGACCAAAAGGTGCGACTAACGGGTGTGACCAAGGGATGCGATTCAAATGTCACATTCAAAAGACGCGACGAAAGGTTGCTACCAAAGGGTGCGACTAAAGGGTGTGACCAACGGATGCGATCCAAATGTCACGTCCATAAGGTTACGACGAATGGGTGTGACCAAAGGGTGTGACTAAAGGGTGTGACCAATGGATATGATCTAAATATCACGTCTAATAGGTTGCGACTAACGGTTGCGACCAAGAGGTGCGACCAACGGGTGTAATCGACATGCGCAACCAAGAGGTACGACCGAAAAGGTGCAATCGCAAGAGTTGTGACCTCTTGAATAGTTGTGTCTTCATGAAAGGGTGCATACCATGAACTGCCTTTTTGAAATGGTGCATGTGATGCATTATTTCATGAAAAGTTGCATGTGATGTATTGAATTCATGAAAAGATGCCTATGATGTATTAATGTGTAGAAAAATGTGTATTGACAAAGTTGACCAGGTGTTGACCATGTTGATCATGTTGACAGTTGACTGTTGACCCACTGTGTTGACTGTGGACTATGTTGACTGTTGATTGTATTGACTGTTAATTGTTGACAGTTGACTACACTAATTTACCCCTTGACTGTTGACCATTGAATTGGTCAAAAGTTGATCATGACCTGGTCAAAATGTTGACCATTGATTGGTGACCTTATCAAATGTTGATCGTTGACCTTGTCAAATGTTGACCAAATCAAATATTGATTTTTGACTTGTCAAATATTGACAATGACGACCGCGCCCCGAATTCGCATTCGTAAGCTTTATATAAATATATATATATTTTATAAATGGGTAAATAATCGTAACATAATATGATTATGTTTATATTTGATATATTTGTTGATATGTATTTATATAATGAGAGAGTTCATTAGGCATAACACATGCATCATGGAGATGAAGGAGTTCATCGTCCATTATGAATACATCATTAAGATAACAAGTTCATTTTCAACCACACATCATGGAGATGAAAGAGTTCATCGATTTCGATACATGGAGATAAGATTTCCATATACAATCTAAGAAAAATTTCATGGAGATGAAATATATATTAGGAAATCTTTATGTTAGTTCATAAAGATCAAGGCCATGATATATCATCGTTATTATCTTTATTCGATTATTACATATGATGTTCTTTGAATATTGCATAATAACATATAATATTAAATAAAATCCCTCAAAACAATGTTAAGTCAAGAAGTGCCTTCCATAAGTCTAAATCTCTCGATACTCTGATTGACCCTGCATAGGTCATGCCAAAGCTGGGTATGTAGGGACAATCTTAGGAGGAGAGAATGCGGGAAATGGGAGCCAACATAGGTCATGCCAAAGCTGAGTGTGTTGGGTACTATTTTGCCGATGATTAGACATGGTTTGACTTAACTGGGCTATCAAGTCGGACTTGGGCTCGGGGCATACGATAGGATATATACGTCAGGCATATGATGCTTATCTTATATTGTTCAAGAGTTGTATGAGATACAATTGGAATTGTTTCTACCTAAATAAGTTAAGTTCTGGGCGATGAGCCAAAGCTCACTTAGGACTTAACTGAAATATGGATCTTGTCTCACTATGAAACTTCAAGGATTGAAAGTTTCTGAATCAATGCAATTAAGGGTTATTGATTTGATTAAAAATAGTGGGAGCCATTATATGAAATACTTAAAGAATAATAGTCTTTGCATATTATTCAAATAGAATAATATATCTATTTATGTCTCACGATAGGTCCTTGAGAAGGACAGATAGCATAAGATGCTTATAATCGTTAAAATGAACATGGACAAGTGGGCCTAAAAGGAACGTAAAAAGTACTCCCAAAGATAAGGGCAAGATGTTGCCGAGGCTTCGGCCTTATGTAAGAAATTAGTATCTTTTGCAGTGAATCGGTTCATTGAAAGAAACCATAATTTCTCAAGAAGATATGAAAAAGGGAATGAAAGGATAGTGTGACTACCGCTTCAAGTATTTTTGTTATAGAAATTAACTTATCTATTTCACATCATGTGTATTAGATACACGATGTAAATCACACATTTGTGAAAATGTGCTGACAAAGTTGTAGACTATTGAGTAAATATGATGTTAACATATGAGTGACAAATGTAGCAAAAGTTGTTGCATTTTCTCAAGTAACTAATTTATTTACATTGTCTTTTTGGACTTATCGCCGACATAAATAATTGTTATTTAATGTCGACAATAAATTTTGTATTATCTATAGTTCGAGTTTATCTATGAATGGTTATCAATTTATTATTGAGAATAATAATTTCTCCATTCACAAATGTCAATTTTCTTTGGAAATGTTCCAATAGAAAAAATTACCTAATGTGTTATATCAAACAAGATAATTATTAGTCTATCTATAACATTAATATTAAGAATTTGAATCTAGCATTGTCACTTGGTCTACTTAAATAAGATGAACATTTATTAAATCCATTAAGATGGATTTTCAAATTCATTTGTTTTTGAATCATTTGAAACATGTGTAACTTATTTATTAGACAAGATGACATATACGTCTTTCACAAAGTAAGGTGAAAGCAAGTTACTTATTGACTCTCATACATAGTGATGTATGTTCATCAATGAGTGAAGGTGCTAGAGAAAACTACTTCATCGCTTTATTGAAACAATAAATTTGAATATTTTGAAAAGTTCAAAAGTTACAAATAATGAAGTAGAGAATAAAACTTGGTTTCGAAAAATCATATTTCTTTGATGAGATCGAGGAGTCGAGAACTAAGTGTTTGATCATCATGATAACTATATCGAACTTTATTAGATATAGTTCGATTATGATGAGTTAAATATATCTTCTATTTCTTTCGGGGTTACGCTCTTATTGAGTTCATACTGAATATAATTCCATCTAAAGTAGTTGTAAAAGACTCCATATGCGATATGGACTGGTAGGTGTATCAGATTATCTTTTATCAAGATTTGAGGATATGATACTTAATTGAAGCATCATGCATCTAATCGGATTAGTGCTTATTGTGGAATATCCTAAGAAAAGTAAAGGATATTACTTCCATAATTAATATTAGAACAAAGTGTTTGTTACTAGAAAATTATATCTCTTTGGAAGAAGTGTTTCCAAAAGAATTAGTGGGAGTAAATTTGAAAAGTTCAAATTCCACATACTGACCGTAATGCTCGGATGGAAATTAATTCAGATTTCAACTAGTGGTTGAGTCTGTAATTAATCAACTAGACTCTCAAGATGTTGAAGAGTCTGAGTATATAACATAAGTGTATTCATGTAGATCTATTAGAATTTATCGCAGGCCCGAAAAATATAGATTTTTCGTGTCTAATGATAAAAATTTCGTACTCATAGATGGTGAGTCCACATTCTACTAATAGACTATGATGAGTCAATGCTCTAATGGTTAGAGACTTTGAAAGTTGAGATGTAATCCATGTCAGACAATCAAGTTTTGAATTTGATTGATCCATCAGATGGAAATACGGTTTTAAAAGAAAGACCGACATGGATAATGTGCAAACATATAATGTATGATTTGTGGTTAAGTTAAACTCATAGTATAGACTATGATAATATTTTTCCAAGTCATCATGTTTATGTATTTCAGAATTTTCTTGGGCATATGTTCATAGTATGACTATAAAAGATGCCAAGTGGATGTCAAGACGTTGTTTCTTAATAGAAACATATGAAAGTATGTATATGATACAACTTGAGAGTTTTGTCTATCTTAAAAATTTTGAAAAGAGTTTGCAAGTTGCATAAATTCATTTATGAATTAAAGCAAACATCTCTAGTTGAATATTTATTATTTGATGAAATAACCAAACAGTTTGGTTTTATCAAAAATTAAAGATAAATCTTATGTTGACAAGAAATTCAGTGGGAGCATAATTACATATGATGTGAATTAAGTGTAACAAGCACACATAAGTTTAATCTTAGTGAAAGTCACTAAATAATAATCAAGAGTATGATTATATACTTGAGAAGGATAAAGTATTCTTCTTAGATTATGGTTGACATAAAAATATGCAAAGTATTTGCATATGACAATGTTTGATAATCCATTTAAGAACCCAATCTCTTAAATGATGGTGATCATGTTAGGTCAACTGGTATGTGATATCACATAGATCAATGAGTATGAGATACTTGGTTGATTTGGCCTAGTGCAAGTGGGAGATTGATGGTGTTATGCCCTAGGCTAAAGTGTTTGTGACCTAGGTTGACGGATTGAATTAACAAACATTATAATTACTCTGAGATATTTCATATAATATGTACGTATAGGTTATTTTAATATAATTAAAATAGACCATGAATATGCAATTCAACTTTATGTCATCAAAGTGTGTGACTTTGATAGTAAAACTATAAAGTGTTATGAATGCTATTCTAAATCGTCCTTGGTCATTTATAGGATATTTGTGGAGACAAATATACTTGCGGATATAAATAAATATATATATATTTATATACAAGCTATAAATGTACACCAGTATATTAGTTGACTGATGATTATGTTTTACTGATCATGGATAAATAGTTATCAAGTCATTAATATAGGTATATGTTAGAGACCATATACTGGACTGACCCGCCATAAGAATGCTACATGTTTTATGTCATTAGCGATTCTTGTAACATAAAATATTTATAGTCCTTTGACCTGAGATTCTTGTAACATAAAATATTCCCAGCATGAGTAATTTTATACATTTATATAATCTAACACTGCCTTTAACCGGGTGGTCATAACGGTTATAATTAGGTATACAATGAATCATGTAGAGGGATGAGTGCAATCAAGACGGGATTTTTTCCTCTCATAAATGAGAGAGATATCTTTAGGCCTCTTGATGAATTGAACTGAAGAAATGTATGGCCATACTCAAATGAATTAATAAGAGTTATTAATGTTATTTGTTCTTGTTCAGTTTAATTTGGGATCAAGAAATATTAATTCGATTAATATAAGGATGACGTATTACATGCCTTATGATCGATATAGATATCGCGTGACAAAGGGACTAAATACGTGATTGTTGATTAGGTAAATCGGATCACCGATATTCACTTAAATTGGGTAGTCATGATGGCTTGCTAGAGTCCGCTCATGATTTATAGACTATCAAGTTTATTGCCAACATTAAGTGAACCTACAGGGTCACACACAAAGAACAAACTGAAACGGGCGCAGAAAATCCTAGCGACTTATATGATGAGTTGCATATGAATGTCACAAAAGATATTGTCATCTTATGTGATAAGATGTGATATATATGTATATAAAGACTATGAGCATATAAGATCATGTAATCTAGAAGAGTCTAGATGATGATATGTGGATAATGATGAGTGATGTCATACACATCTTTTAGTGTGAATAGACATGACTCTTCACCTCTATATAAGGATATAGAGGGCTCCAAATTCATTGTACCAAATGATTCTCTCTCTCATTATTTCTTATTCTCTTTTGTGAGACAAAAAGAGAGAAAATATCTTTTCTCATTTGTGTGACAAAATTACTAAAGGGTGCTTTCCTTTTATATGATAAAATGAAAGGGTGCAATTATTTGAGAGAAATATACATCTTTTGTGAGACAAAATAAGAAGAAGAAAAAGAGTTTTCTTGTGCAAGAGAAAAACAAGCTACTAGCATATATATTGTTCTTCTTCCCGTTTTAAGAAGTTTGTTCGTGTGGACACCGGTAGAGGCGTTCGTACTTTCGGCGCTTGTGATCTATTCGGCATAAGAAGATGAGAACGGGTTGTTGAGAGTTTTGGTGGAGACCGATTGTGTGTGCGGTAGATGGCTTCCGCATGATCCGACCTAGACGGACTAGACGGACGGAAAATCGGTTAGGACGGTAACCGGTTTAGAGGCGCTTGGACAACACACATGGTTTGAGCGTCACGGATTAAGCGTAATCCGAAAGGTATCTTTAAGATTTATTTCTTTGATTTAACCGATACGCATGGATCCTCGGATTGGTTTTGGACGAAATTTTTATTTTTCCGCTGCGTCATGCACGTCCGAAACCCAATATTTATAATAATTAATAATGTGCCAAATTATTTTAGCTAGCATTTATATTTTATTGATTGATCAGATCAATAATATTCTTCTCAACAAGAATTCATCAAAATTGATGATAATAATTTAGGCATAATAGGAATACTCAAAGTAAATCCCTAAGCCAATTTTAGGCAAAATAATTTCATATTGAAATTATATGGGATTGACCAATATTTTTTTTTCTTATTAATATTTATTGACAAAACATCTTAACATCATTAATATATAAAAGATGTTCTAAAGTTAGAATATCATAAATATCCATATTGGATAAAAAATAATTATTTAAATCCAAATTTATACGAAGAGATAATTCCATCAAACTTCATAGATTTATACATTGGACCACAAAATTTTGATGGAGTCCAAATTTATATGAAGAGATAATTAAATCTAACTTCATGTATTATTTATTTATTTTGCTTGTATTAAGCAATAAAAACTTGAAAAGTTAGCAAACATTGTGCATTTGTTTATTTTAAAAATAATAAATTCATCTTTTCGATAAATTATTATATTGGTCAATTTTATAAATTTTATATCTATAAGATAAAATTAATTTATCTATAGATGAAGGCAAATATAATTTATTTAGAAATAAGATATGGCTAAAATATTATAAGCCAATCATGTGCTATAGCAATTAATATTTCTTAAATAATAATAATTTAACAGTACTGTATGTCCAATATAAATAGCAGCAAATTGTATAATATATTATTTTTGAATTGGAAATAAGATTATTTGTTGTACAAATAAATTTGTATAAATTAAATATAATATAATGAAGATTCCTTTTTTTTTACTCAAAATAATTGAGGAAAAATTATTTGCCTTCTTTATTTTTATTCTACTTTGGAAATATAGTTAGTCGTACCAACTTTACTATATTTCATATGTGCCAAAATTAGGCAAATTGTAATACCATTAGTAAGTACTAAAAGTTCCAAAAAATTAGGAAATCATCTTTATACTAATAAAAAAAAATCACAAAATTAATAGTGATTGTAGACTTACGTATCTAATTTAAATTTATATGAAGAGATTATTTTTTATTTTATCAAACCTCATAATTTTTATTTTTAAAGATATAAAATATATCAGGTTTGCAAGCGTTTTGCTTTTATGCTTTAAATACCATATCAAAGTGTACTTGATATAAATAAATAAATAAATAAATAAACAGATCAAAATTTAATAATCATAAAAACGTGAATCAGAGCTAAGTTATTATGATAGATGGTCAATGTTGGAGCCCAAAAATTCCAAAACTCTTCAATGTTGCTATTAATGCAATGTGTCCACGTATGCCTCGTCGGGTCATAGATTTAATCTCTTTATTTTATTTGTTTATTGTATTGAATAAATTTATTCATCTAAATTATTTAATTTAAATTCATATGAAAAGATAATTTTATCAAATTTCATATGTCAATATGTATATAAGATCCCAAAATAGTGAAATCATTTGAATTGAAAATGAAGAGATAATATTTATCAAACTTCATATGGGCTAAAACCAACAGAGAGAGAATATATCTTCTCTTGTAATTGCGAATCAACACTCATGAATGAGTGCATAACCGAAAGTTAATCAAGGAATTAATTTCATTAAATAGCTCTATTATTAATTTTACCAGACATAGTTTATGCAGTCCTTGTACCTAGTCATAGGCATTGTAAACACGATATTGGATTCTTGCACATATTTAATTTTCTGGTAAAGAGAGGAAAACAAAAGAGGACTAAAGATCAATACCCTCAATACCCTCAATAGCTAATAAATAGATTAGACCTTTTGTTTCCGTTTCTTTTGGAAACATTAATAGGGATTAAAGTGATTTAATTTGTTGACACTCTTTTAAAATGCCAAAACCGAAATAAGCCTTTGTATCAAATATGTAACCGTCTATTAAATCAATCAATGATGATTAAGTTCCTCTTTAATATAAATTATTTTCCAAAATAGAATATGGTGCATAATCAAATAAAATAAAATTTATACAATCATTTGAACACCATATTTATAAACTAGTTTGAGGATAATTTCATGAGAATCAAAAACATGAGTTGGACAAGTCATATCTGTATGATGCCAAAGTTAAGATTAATTGCTAATTTGCCTAGTTCAGACATGAATTCGATATAACAAACATGTTTAGCTTTTCTCTCATTTGTTCATGAGGTAAAGTTGCATAATTCTTGATCCATTTAAATAACAAGATCAATTTAAAAATATTGATTTAGACTTTGCACATCTAAAGTTTAATGCAAAATTGCATCATAAACTTATATTGATTTATACAACTAATTGAACCTCATATAATATTTTGTTTGATTTTAAATAAAATTTAGATTTTATAATAATCTTCCTAAGTGGAGAAATAGAGCAATTAGCACATACGTGAACACAAGCTTGAAGAATCAAACCACCAATTAAAGAGGGATAGATAAAATTTGCATCAAGATAAATACAAAATAATAGAATATATTTTTATCTATTTCTTTGATTCTGTTATTTTTTTTTTTCAAACATAAAATAATATAAACCCCAAGATCAATAGTCAAATGAGTCTTAATACGACTAGCATTTAACAACCCCCCCCCCCCCCCCCCCCCCCTTTTTTGTGTGTGTGTAAATTGACACTCACAATGAGAAAGTCAATGTTGATTGTAAAACTGAAATTGACACTCACTGATGGTTTGTAATTCCCATTTAAACCCTCATTAAATTTCATGATATTTTGTATGATTCAAGAAAATCAACTCATGTGATAAAATGGTCTTTGAGTAACTGTTTTGTATTTTGACAGTAATACAAATAAGGGCAATACAATTATAATCATAATTAATAGAATTAAAGCTCGGCTGTTACAGGGCTTTCTTAATCATATTTTCTTGGGCTATTAAATGTTATATTTTGGCATGCACGCCAAACAGAACAAAATGGATCATATTGTTATAAAATAACTAAAATAAAGAGGTAAAGAAAATGAGAAATGGGAGAGTATTCTTTATTTCATTGTTGTCTATCTTCTTTACATTATATGGCTCTATTTATAGAAAGAACAATCCCTTTTATATTACATAAAAATAAGAGAGAATAAATACAAACATAATGATATTCGAAGTTCAAGAAAAGATATACACATCCACACTATTCTAGATTGTTCTAATACATGAATACATGGAGGTGATGTATATAGAAGTTCAAGAATGAAATGTATATGGACATCCATACAACAATTATTCATAACACTCCCCCTTGGATGTTCACATTTATCTTGCATTCGCATTAGAAACTGTCTCGTTAAAAACCTTGCCAGTAAAAACCCGATGGGATAAAAACCATAGCGAGGAAAAAAGAGTACAGCGCGCAATATTTCTCCCCCTCATGTATACAAGTATTTGTATCCACTCTGATGTCTTAGTTGCTCAAAGTCTTATAATGAGTTTAAAAAAAATCTACAAGATTCTCACATTGAGCAAATTTTGTGGATATCTAACTCACACTGCATCTGGAGTGTTTTAAATGGACATTTACAATCCGAGCTCACTTTGATTGTTTAAGATATCATTACTTTGGATATGTTAAATTATCAAAGTTATCCATGCAGATAATTTATTTGTGTCATGAAGTGTAATAATTTTAGAATGACTTGATGATGGAACCATCAAGTTCTATATGGTTGAATGCCAACAACAATCATATTTGAATAAATATTCTATTTGCAACTGAGCCTTATATGGATCTGACGTATATTCAATATCTAAATATCTGATTAATTTAGATTTTGCGATATTTATTTATTATAACAATCGCATACATTTAGTTTCTTTAATATCACTTCAATTCGTATTCTTGTTGGCACAGAATTATATCTCGCTAAAAAAATTTACAAGAAATATATATTATGTTAGATAATATAAGTGAGATACCTTAATAAACTGATTGCACTCAACTGATCTTCTGGACCAAAATTTTCATCATTATATAATTATCTCTTGAAAAATTTTAATCTTATAAATATGCTTGAATATTTTGTTGACATTGAAATTGCACGTAGATCTGCTGGATCATTACTTAAGGTAGTTCTTTTGAATTCATGCGTGGAGAGAAACTAATATATGAAATGTCTCCATATTATACCGTCTTAGTATTTTCGACACAAATGAATTGTGAAATGAAAAATCCTTCAGGGAATTATCCAATTTATAATTGAAGACAATATTTTATTTATGAGAGAATTTTTATTTCAAATTCTTTTAAATAAGTTTATAGGAGTTTCGTTAGATTTCAGTTATAAATATATAGCAATAGTCAAAAACAAAATATATCTTTCTTATAGAATATGTAATTTTAATCAATTACATAACTTCCATCCAATGAATATTTTATATCAATTGTTATCTCATGGTACCAGATTAGATTATTTCGTACAAAGATCTTTGTAATTTAATAGGATTCATCTCTCGAGAGTTTAAATCATATGCTTCAGGCATTCTAAATCCTTCAGGGATTCATTAATACAATACAACCAGATGAGTTATATTTGCAACAACGTAAATGAGAGTCATTTCAAGTCATTCATGATCTCTAATTTGAATTTCCCATTGCATCCCATAACTTGAATTTTCTCATTACATTTTCTTGCAAAAACTTCTTATAGGTTTATCATCTTACAACACTGGTTGTTTGTACTATAAGTAACTACGTTTATATTTCACTAGTGAATATCATGATGCTTTAATCACATCTTTATTATTATGGCCAATATCTGTCGACATTATATATTAAATTTTAGTTCTAGATCCTCATTTTCATTTGTTGTATTAACTACAATTGTATTACAAGTTTTATCTTAATTATGATTTTGTTTCGGTTCCGTTCTTTTCCAAGTAGAGACAAAATTAATTGAGATCTCATCATTTTTAACATTTTTAATGTTGTCAGGTACCTGAACCTTTCAAAGGCTATTTGCTCACTTATGTCTCCTACTCTTTTATTTTCAATAACATCTTCAGGATGATTAAGTCATTAAAATTTTGAGTGATGTCAATTTTCTTATCATGCTATTTCTTCTTCCTCGGATTTTATTCATTTATTTTTGGAACCGACTTGGTCGACTACGCTTCTGGCGTATATAATACTTATAATTATCCAAGGGTAATAAGCATGAGTTCATTCAATGCTGGAATATATGATTTATAATCATTGTATGAATCAATAAAAATAATATATTTGTAATCTGTTACAAATTCATGAGCTTCTAGTTCATATTAACGTTTTCGAGGATCTAATTGATGAATTGATGATTCAATATATTCCATTTCTAGTATTTCCAGCTTATATAATTCTCCCCCTAATGCTGGCATTAGTTTTCTCTTAAGACCATGAAGTTCTTCGGGAATTACACGAGTTATTATATAATTTAATCCTTTAACAACAGTAATTTGATTATTCGCCAATTTTCTTCTTCTGAGATTTTCATTTGTAGATTCATAATGGTCTTCCATACTTCATGCATGCTTATGACTCATTTTCTATATATGTAACTGATGATTCTTCTGGGATATCAATCTAACATGGGACATTGTTAGCATATATACATGACTTATTTCAACATGTGCATATGGCAATTGATGTACTATATTTTTCAAGTAAACTATCTTTTGAAGTTCTGATTCATACATATTGGATCATGAGTCGAAATGAGACAAAATGCTTCATGATGTTTGGTTTCCTCTTTGGCTCTTACGAAAATTTGCCTCGTCAAATTAAGAATCAACATATCATGTTGTGAATACGTTTCATGTCAATGATTTAAAATATCAAAATATTAGGGATGCTTCAAATTCAACACATATTGCCAGCATTATTTTAGAATCTATATTGGTGCATTCATGTGGTGCTACTGGCACGTATATCACATAGCTAGCTAGAATTTAGCTTGCACCATTCTTGACTTACGATTGGAGGACACTGTCATTTGACATCAATATAATCAATGCTACAATATGATCTTAATTGTCATGCTAAATCATAAATTTCTCTTTAAATTTATAGTGTGAGCGTTACTATTTAAATTAGTGAACTTCCGGTTCATTTTGTAGCATGAGCATTTGCATTCGAATTAATGAACTCTGGTTTATTATTGTAGCATACGAATTTCCATTTGAGTTGATGAACTTCTGATTCGTATTTGTAGCATTGTATTATACAAGTTAGTGGACAAAGAAAATAAATTTTCTAATATATGTTTTGTTTCAATATATATAATATAAAATCTTTAATTGTCTCCAAAATATTATATTGAGATTGTCTTCATGGTGGATCTTCGGATGCACAAATATTGTTCATTACAATAGAAATGATTTTTTTTTTTATTATAGTTCCATGCATATCATAATGAATACACTCTAAGAATGCTTTGGCCCATTATGTTAGAAAAAAAAAACATAAATAAGTTGAAGTAAGTAAACTTGAGGTTTACTAATAAATATTAATTAATATAATAAAACAATTGAAAAACTGTAAGTTTTTCTATTATATATTTATGTTATGTAATATTTCTTCAATTGTAAAAATATTTGACTCATTCATAGTCTCGATATTATAACTATTTTGACAGACAATTTTATAAACTTAATAAACTTTTTGAGACAATGCATATTGTTAATATTTAATTTTTGTCCACTATCAATGAATAATAATGCACTTATAATTTCTATTGTGCACAAACAAACTTTGATTCATAATTAAAAAGAAAGAAAAATATTGATAATGATAATAATATAAAATAAAACAAAACGAAAAAAAATATTTCTTTCTACCTGTACAAATTTCTTTATTTACGTCGTTGTTGTTAGTGTATCTCTAGATCTAGCTCATGATATCGTTATTATTGGCGGTCAACATTTTCATTATTGTGGTAGATAAAATTGATATATTTATATTTCTCTTTTCATTTATGGAATCTTAATAAAGATCCACAAGTTTATATGGTGTACAACAAGTACATATCGAATGTCTTTTACTACCACATATAAATCATAAGCTTGTAAATTCTTCAAAAATTATCTTTTTGAGTTTTTTTTTTGTCTTTTATTGTCCGGTTTTCTTATTACAACCATCATGCTGCCAAGTTAGTTTCGATCGCAGCCTCGTCCGAATCCACAATCACAACACTCATATATGGTACCATTCACTTTGGGGAAAGGTATGTAATCAGATGGACAAGATTCATGATTTTATTTTATTTTAGTTTTGGAGCATTATATATTATAAAAAAAATAATCTGTAGGCAACAAAATGATGACTCTTCCGGAGTCTTCAACAATACAAATGTTGCGTTAACATTTGATTTGATTTTTATCAAATTAGAGAAATATTTTACAAATATTATGTAAGTTGTTGAATGTCTTGATGGACATGTTTTAATCATCCATTTTGGATTCCACAATTAAAAAGGTCAAAATCTTTTTTTTTTTTTTGGGTCATATGCATAATTGATCATATTTTCAAACTCATCATTTTTCTTATCTACAATAAGACATGATATTATTTCTTGAATATATTTAAAAAAAAACTCTCTTCCTTTATTGCATTTCAAGAGCAAAATAGAAGTTAATGAATGTTCCTTTTCTTCAACGTAAATTCCTTTTTTTTTTCAAATTGTTTGCTGAGAACTAATCTTCGAGATTGATAATTTTATTTACTGATTTATAATATTGCAACTTCAGGTGCATTCACTAAAACGAACAATCTAGTCACTTCAGGTGTATTTAAAAGGAAAAGTAATATTGCAAGTTCAGGTGCATAAATAAAGTAAATCTGCAACTTCTAGTGCAGTAAGAATAATTAGTCTGCAACTTCAGGTGCAACAAGAAAATTATTTTGCAACTTCATGTGTAGTAACAAAAATTAACATGCAACTTCAGGTGCAATAAAAATTCAATTTATAACTTTGAAGTGAAATTTAAATATGCACTTCAAATTTCTTTTAGTAGTCTTATGCTTCAAATCGGATTTTAGTTACGTACTTCAGAACTTGAAATAGAGTCTCGTGCTGATAACGTGTTATAAAATAACTAAAATAAAGAGGTAAAGAAAATGAGAAATGGGAGAATATTCTTTATTCCATTGTTGTCTATCTTCTTTACATTATATGGCTCTATTTATAGAAAGAGCAATCCCTTTTATATTACATAAAAATAAGAGAGAATAAATACAAACATAATGATATTCGAAGTTCAAGAAAAGATATACACATCCACACTATTCTAGATTGTTCTAATACATGAATACATGGAGGTGATGTATTTAGAAGTTCAAGAATGAAATGTATATGGACATCCATACAACAATTATTCATAACACATATAATAATTTCCTTTTTTTTTTTTTACTTACTTGAAAAACTTTGCCCTTAATAAAAATAAATAACTTGTAAACAATAGAAGAAATCTGAACAGGCCAAAAACATCTTGACTTCAAAAACATAATTGTTTATTAAGAGTCTGGTCTAGTAATTTTTTTGTGTGTGCTAGAAACAGATTAAGGCATGACTTTGACGTTGTATATTTACCATCTTACAAAGAATTGTAAACCAAATTAAGTATGACTTTGATTCAATTATGACTAAAATTAGAAAACTAATGAATTATACAAAAAATTAAGGAGCAATATAAAATCTCCTTTTTATGATCAGATCTATACGTATAACTTACGTATGTATGAATTAAGATAATATCATTCTGTCTTTAAATTGTTGGTTACTATTCTAAAATTAACCAAATAAATAATTTAAAATAAATCATAAAATTATGATAAAATAAGACAAGCCTGGTGTGTAGCCGTGCGATCGAGCCGCGACTGCCCTAAAGACAGAATGACGCCCTCTTGTGCAGAGTTAACTGTTTATCCGTCTCCAAGGTTCTACACCACGAGGAAGTCTCGTATCCGCTCCGGTAGCACAGTCACGGAGTGGGCCTTCATTTCGAAGAGAAATAAAGTCGTGCACCATGATTTTTCAAACCAAGTATATTTTATGTATTTGGAAGAATGTATTTTTAATTAGGAGGAGGAAGAAGAAGAATGATTGTTGTATTGTATTTGTTGTATTGTTGTTCTATTTAGAAATGAGTGAAACTCCTTTTATAATGAGGGAGAGGGAGAGACTTGGTCAACGAATTTAATACCATTCCAAACCCCCCATTTAATGGCCATTAAAATATCAATAAAAATACAACAATAAGTTTTAAAATTTAATTATATTATTTATATAATAAATAATATACAACAGTATTAGCATCCCAGTTTTATCCATTTTTCTTTTGCCCGTTGTTTCTATATTTTTTCTTCTCATAATGTCAGTTCACGCAATCTAGCTTTTATCAGCTCTATCAACCATTTTTCTCCTTCGGTTAGATTCCTATTTTCTTCCTTTTGATCGATCCATAGAATCATAAGTCGACAGTTTTGCATTTGGACTATTATGTTGTGGAACCTTGCCTTACTCCATTCTCTTATATTTTTGTTTAGGTTATTGAGTTTATCAGATAATTCCGTTGGCGTAGTAGCTATATTTTCCCGCCATAATTCTGTAACTAAAGTATTTAGTTCTATTTGTAACCAATAATTTTCAGACCTGAATACATTTGATGCCGAGAAACCAGTCATGAGGATTGGGCAGTGGTCTTATTTTGTGGAAGCTAGTGTTTTTTGGATTGCGTTGGAAAACGTTCTTGGCCAGTCTGATGATAGCATGAATCTGTCTAGTCTTGCTATGGTTGGTTGATCCCTCGTGCTGGCCCATGTATACTTACATCCTTGTAGAGGTAAATCATTTAGTTGTAATTCTTCAATGAGGTATCTGAATCTTATAGACTCTCGAGAGTGATCAGAATTTCCACTTCTTTCATGGTTGCCTAAGGTTACATTAAAGTCCCCTATTACCATCCATGAAAGAGCATATTTGTTTCTTATTTCTTTTAGTTCTTGAAAGAATTGCCATCATAAGGTTCCATTGTTAGAACCATAAACTCCTGTAATCATAACCTCTTTGTCATCCCATAGACATTTGTGGGTCACAGAAATTGTGAAATTTCTTTGTCAATGTAAATCTTCTCTTTGTCAAAATAAAGAAATTGTGACATTTGAGGGTCACAGAAATTGTGAATTCCACCCTCAGTACCTTGTGCTGGAAGTGTAACAAATGCTGGTAAGCATCTACGGCATATATCTCTATGAAGGGTGGAATTGTAGTTGTCTAATTTCGTCTCTTGAAGACAAGCAATCTGGGCCGTTTCCAAAGCTAATCCATTCCTTATATTCACTACTAGAAATTCAGACATCAGAGATAGGACCGTCGCAGAAAAAATATAGCCCTCGCTGATAAGACGGTATCATAGACGGTTCTGTCGGTGATACCTTAGCCGTCGCTGATAAGTGTACATCACCGACGGCCAGTTCCAATTAACAAAAAGCCGTCGCTGATAAGCTATTTTCACAGACGGGTTTTGATTATTCAGAAACGACATGTCGCTGCTGTAAAAGAAAAACAGCTTGTTTCGAATTTTTTTAAAGTAGCCGATAGTATCACAGACGGGAGTCTTTCTAGTGACGATCTTGCCGCTGATTGTAAACATGTAACTTTTCATTTTTTCCCCCTTTTCCCCTTTATTTTTCCCGACCCAACACTTTTCCCCCTTCTAATTTCGACCCAACCCCCCTTCTCCTTACTCGATCTCCCTCTCTCCTCCTTCGCTGACCTTCCTCCTCCTCCGGCCTCCCACCTCTCCCGCCGCCGCCCACCTCTCCGGCCGCTGCCCTATCTTCTCCAAGCCATTCTCCTCCTCCCTTCTCCTTACCCGATATCCCTCTCTCCTCCTCCGGCGGCCGCCCTATCTTCTCCAAGCCATTCTCCTCCTTATTTCTCCACCCAAACCTATATACCAAGCCTAACCCAAACCCGTCCCGCCGGCCAAGGACTCCGGCCAGTCAAACTACGCCCCAAACTCCGGCCAGTCAAAGCTCCACCTCTTTTGCCACCTAAACTCCGGCCAAGGTATGGAGTTTTGCAATTTCTTTTTATTTTTAATTTTTGGCTAAATTGAAATGAATTTTAATTCACATTGTTCTAATATGATTTTGTTTTCATTAATGTTTACATTTTAGTTTTGTTTTCTGGTATGATTTTTAGAAATATTTTTTTTATCAATTATTTATCGAAATATTTATAATATGTATGAATGAATTATTATTTGTTTTAATTAGGATTTTGTGAATTAGGTATTATTTACTAAATAATTTTCCAAGAGTTATGTTTATATTTAGGTATATTATGTTTATATTAATGTGTAATGAAAATAAGTTTTTATGTGAATGTTTATATTTAGGTTATTTTTTCGGATTTTCAATTGGTGAGGAGCTTATATTTGCATAAAATTGTCGGAATTTGCATCTTAAGGTTTGCTCTCTTCCTATATCTTTTTTGTATAAATTAGGTTTCTTATTTATGCCAATTTAGGATTTTGTAAGAGTTAGGATTTTTTGAAAATTTAGGTTTATTATTTATTTGGGAGTTAATTTTTTATATTTAGTTTTATTATTTTTTAAATATGGTTATGAGAAAAGGCTTATTAGTTGTGCATGTTGAATTACGCTTTTGTGAGAATGTGAATTAGATTATTTTAGGGTAATTTTTTCGATCTTTAGATTTATTCTTTTATTTTATTTTATTTTTTGGAATTGGGTTTATTATCTATGCTAATTTAGGGTTTCATTTAATAATACGTTTAATGATTTTTTAAATTTAATTAAGTTTTGAAATTTATTGTATGGTATTGTTTAGGATTTTAGATTGTGCGAGCAACTTCTATTTTTACAAAATCAAAGCCGTGAATCATATCTTTAGGTTTGTTTTGTTTTCTTAATTATTTTTGTTTGTGTTAATAGTTTCTTTAGTTATTCAAATGTAGGGTTTTATATTGTTCAAATATTTATGCAAATATTATTTCTATTATATGTTCGCATGAATTAGGATATTGCAAGAATTAGGGTTTTGCATGAATTAGGATTTCGGAAGAATTAGGGTTTCATGGATATCTTATATTTCTTTATATATTTGTTTATTTGAAATTAAGGTTTTGATATAATTAGGATGTTGTCTAAATTTTTCTTAATTAGGATTGCGGTTATTATACATGTTATACGTTAAATTCTTATATATTTATATCTTTTACTTATAGAGTCATGTCGATGAATAATAATTGTAGTAATTGGATGTATAATCGTCATGACGGTAATACAATATGTGAGGATTATATCAATGGAGTTGAAGCGTTTGTTGAATTTGCCTTTTTCACGACTAGAGAATATACAGAGGAAAAAGGATGACGAGTGTGTTAGGTGTCCTTGTACACAATGCCAATTTTTTTTTTTTCAAAATAAAGATCAAATAGTAGATCATTTAGTGTCATTTGGTTTTGTCCCGAATTATTTTATTTGGGATTGGCATGGCGAGTCTCGGGTAAATCGTAATGCATCTACTTCGCATGTTAATGAAGAAAGGGATGGAGGCGAAAGGATGGAACGGATGATATTCGATGCAGCAGCTCCCGAATTCGATTGAGAGGACAAAGAACCCAACGAAGAAGCCGCAGCTTTTTTCGAATTGCTTCGTACGGTAAATGAGAGAGAGATACGTTCAGCTCCGAATATCACATAAGATGAAGAAGAAGACTATTTAGATGATGACGATTTTGAATAGTATATTTATTATGTTTGTTTATATTTTTATATATTGTGATTTTGTTGATTTATATCTCTAATTAATTTAATTTCTTAACTTACAGATATTAAAAGATGAACAATTCGACGAGGTAAGATTTTGATGTGTTGTGTTTCGAACATTACTTGTGATTTTGATTTAGTAGGTTAATCATTAAGATAGTGATGTGTTGATTTTGATATGTGATGTGTTTGTATAGTTAGGATTTGTGATGTGTTTGATATGTAATATGTATTGAATGATTTAAATTTAATGAATTTTGTTATGGGAGGTGTGTATAAAATTGGGAGGCCATGCTGGTTTTTTTTTTTTCGAAATTGGAGAAATTGAAAAATAGGGCATTGGCTGGCAAAAATCAGGATTAACATCAGGGACGGCCTGTCTTTGAAAATGCTATCGTACATATATTATCTGAGACGGCCGTCTCTGAAAACACCATCCAAAATATATTATCTGAGATGGCCCATCTCTGAAAAGACCGTTGGTAATATATTATCTGAGACAGTAATCTGTACCATTGGCAAAAATAAAAACCGTCGTTGATAAGTATTAGGGACGGCCCGGTACTAATTTGGATTATCACCAACAACACTAATAGAGACGGTGTGTTTCGACGATTATCAGAGACGATTTTCCCCGTCCCTGATGCCTGATTTTCCCGTAGTGTTTGATTCTTTTCTCTCTTTGATTAAGACCTCGAACATTCCATGATATTATTGATATTTTTTTTAACTATCGTGGGATGATCAAGGTCTTCAGTAAACACTTAGGTGGCGTTCGGCAAGATGGAATAAGAGTGGAAGAGTGGAAGAAGTGGGTTATTCCAGCAGAACAAGTGTGGAAGTAAATGGAATAAATGGGTGGAAGAGTGAAATTTTCTAATTCCAAGGGGGGGGGGGGGGGGGGATGGAAGATCTTTATTCCACGGAATAAGCCAAATTTTAGGACGAAAATACCCTCTTTTCTTCCACCATAAGCTGATGTGGCACTATCAATTAATGCACTATTTCTCTTTCTCCTTTCTTTCTATAATGTTTTTGTAAAAAAATATGAATGAAAAAATCCACTAATTTTTGATAATAATTTCATAAAAGCATAAATTTCAAATGTGCAAATGATTGTACTCATTTTTCTCTATCTAAAGAGATATGTCTTCCTATATTTTTGAATGAAATTTTATTTTTCTTTTGTTATTGTATTTTTAATTGAACCTTTATGTTTTTGTATTTTCTATCTTATTTAATTAAAAAAATTAGAGGTTATTAAATAAATTAATAGAATATAATTAAAATAAGGATATTACAGTAATTAGCAATGATTTTTATTTTTTAAATCAACTTTTTATTCCATGAAACTTGCCGAATAATGATGGAATAAAATAGAAGAACCATTCTTTCACTATTCCATCTTTTGCTGAACGGGTCCTTAAGGAAGAAATCCCAAATAAATGAAGCAAAGAAAAAAAGAAGACAAAAGAAGAGGGAGTAAAAATCTAGTCTTAAAGCCATTGGATCAAAGATGAGAAAAAAAGAGATGATAACTAGAGGGAAAAAAAAATAATAAAAAAGAAAAAAATAAACAGGGAAAAAAATAAAAGCAAAATAAAGTTTTGGGTTACATTGATTGCTTTGCTTACAAGATATTTATACAAAGCTTTCTGATTACCCTCTTGATATGGCTAAAAAGCCATCCTAAATCCCAATCAACCAACCCCACATTTCTACTACTTAACTTACATAGCTTCACACACCAACAACAAAATAGACCTAAATTGCTAATCTTGATCCCTAATAAGAACACCCAAAGGAATCTCTTAGCAAGTTTAAGAAGCAGCTTAATCATCATCTGCGAAGGGTCTTGTTCTCACAACACCAAAGCTGAAAAGAGGAGTCTTCCACTGAGCGGCCAATTATTTATAATTAACATAGATAATATAATACTTCTCAACGGATCAGCAATGCTGCCTAGAAGACCGGCATTGCTTCACCCACCCCATCATCTTCATTCGGTTCTATCACAGAAGACCGAGTGCCATCGTCATGGGAAACAGGGAGTCTATTTTCGACTCCGTTTTAGGAGAAGAGTTGATGCCAACTGATTGCAGAATTTCACTGACCCTATCCCTGTTCAATGCTTCAGTTTCTTCATTCAATTTGAGAATCTTGAGTTTGGGAGTTGCCGTTCTCTTTCTCTTCTTGACTGATGATTCAGTGGTCTCATTATACTGGACCTTCTGAGCTTTCTCAATTGGGGAACAATAAGCACCCACATTTTTCTTTGACAGGTGCGGGCTCCGACGAAGTGGTGGTGGAGGTGAAGGTTGAATTGGGGTTCGTCAAAGAAGAAATGAGATATAGAGAGAGGAGTGGACAAGGAGGTTGAGTGTTGGGCTGGATTTTTTTTAGTTCTGATGGGCTTGGATTTGGGTTTTTTTTAATTAAGGTATTAAAAGGATAGGTAGGGTGGGATTCTTGAACCGGGCTTGTGGGTTTATTTTTCTCAGTGAACTGAAATGGAATAGTCAAGTCCACAAATTTATTTCCACCAAGTGTCGCCTCGAAATGTTTCTCTGGTTTGTCATCTTGCTACTCGGTTCTTTTCACCAGTATCAGACCATTGGAGTTTGAATTTGAGAAATTGCATGAGTTGGCGATGAAGTGGAGGAAATGGTCACGTGGCATTGTTGGCGAGGAGTCGATTTTGCTGATTGCATTATCCTTCTGGTAAATTGCTGCAAAACAGGCCTGATTTGGCGAAAAAATTGGTACTAGTATCATGTTATCAGTTATCTTGTTGACTGGAGTAATGGAGTTTGCTGATTCAGTGCCTTCTGATTGTTGAGGCTTGTTCTTATGGCACTAGACTTTGGCCATTTTTGCTTTTTTCCCCCAAACCAAACTCTTCTTCAATTTGTACTTGAGCTAGTTCTTTGGTGGAGGAGGTGGAGGGTCAATTGGATCCTGAATTGGTTTATGTGGTGGGGTTGAGGGAGGACTTATGATCTGGATGCTCAAATCAGAGATTTCAGAAGCGTTTTGATTTGAAGAGTTGTTGGAATTGTTGGAATCTGAAGATTCAAACTCATCTTCAGAGCCCTGAGATCTGGGTCATCAGACCCACTCAATTCACCATGCAGATACTCTCTGATAACTTTATCGACATGAAAGATCATTGTTCTGTCTTGACAGCCCTCTTTGTAAGCCATTGTATAAGGGATCTTATCTCGATTTGCAAACCTTACCACTACTGGTACATCACGAAAGGTACCTCTGTGGACCATAAGATCCAATGATAAGAGGCTTCCCAAATCCACTCACAATTCTCGTAATGTCATCAGTATTGTAGTAGTAAAGGGGTACATTCTCCGCTCTAATTCTAGCATCTACAATTAAGGGATTATGATTTGTATAAGTCAATAGAGTTACAATTTCAGAGCAAAAGATTATATCTTCCACTCTAATTTCTTCTAAACTGATCACTTCATCCCTCAATTGCACTGAGGAGCAGATACATACAAAACTATCCTCATAATAAGGATAAAAATTGAAGTCATGCTCATACCTGTCAACGAACAGCCTTTGAAGAAACTGGTTGATTATTCTTGCATGACGAAATTCAGGAATTCCATTGTTAGCAGTGAAGATTGCCGACCTTAGTAGGTACTCATTTTCTTGTCTTAAATGGACCCTAGGTGGAAGGTGAAGCTCAAGCTCTTCAGTTCAATCGAGCTCCTCAGGGTCAATTTCCATTGAATAATCTCTTATATTTATAACAACGAATGAGCTCTTTGTGTTCCATTTTGAAATGATCTGGCGCCAAGCATCAATAACAAAGACTTGTACTTTTGGATTTTTGGGATTTGACCAATTTTATTTCTGAATAATAATGATTGAGTGTTCTTGGTTTCGATTGAGCAAAGGTAGAGGCTTGCAGTCTTGATTCAGAGGTCATCATGGTTTGTAGACTCACTTTTATCTTTTTCGATCTCTGGTTCATCTGATTTGCTTGATGACTTTTCTTTTGTAAGAGAAGTTTTCCCAACCTCCACAAAAGTTTTCCTGATAAGCGCCTTTTGTTAAGATTTGGTTACTTGCAGAGAAGAAGAAGGTGCTGTAGAATCACGTGGGTTCATCGTCTTTTGAGTGGAAGGAATTGGAATGGACTTCTGAGTTCTTGCTCTCTTCGTCTCCTGCTTGTTGCCTGCTACACCTCCACCTTTGACGAGTAGGAGAGTCCCTGCTGGAGTTTATTTTTCCTGAAAAGTCGCCTTCAGATTCGGCTGATGTTTCGCCTTTTGAGTCACCTTTTGAATCGCCTGCGCTTTCCTCCTTTCATTTGTTAACCTACTAAGGTTTCTTTTTGTATTGAAGTTGTTTCTAAAGATGATATATTATTGCGGGTTGGCTTGATTGCGTTAATTAAACAACATATTGTATTTAAATTGTTTCTAAAAATAATAACAATCCTATTTGGATTTTCATTAGTCTTGCTTATGCAAATAATATAGACATTCATTTTTTTACCAAACTTACATCTATAGCTAATTATAATTCATCTTTTTAATATATAGCTTATGCAAAATGAATTTTTTTTCTTTCATTTTTCCATGAAAAGATATTATGCCATTTAATTTTATAGCTGTTATAAAATAAAAGAGCAAATAACTATAAAACAGAGAATTGGAAAGAGAGAATTATGTATTGAATTGTGGATTAAAGAATACAATAGTCACTGCCCCCTTTATATAGTAGAGGGTGAGTGCTGGCCAAGAAATCTCTTGCCTGATTCAGGATTACAATAAAGGAATAATTTGATATGTAAATTAATAGAAAATATACTAATTAATACCCTATAATAACTCTTTCCATCTTTACAAGAATCTCCCAATTTATTATTGCTTGAGGGCTAAGTAACAGACATCCATATCAATTATATTCATAACACTCCCCCTTGGATGTCCGTATTTCATTACGCATTAGAAGCTGCCTCATTAAAAACCTTGCTAGGAAAAACCCGATGGGATAAAACCGCAGCAAGGGAAAAAGAGTGCAGCGCGTATTATTTCTCCCCCTCATGTGTACAAATATCTCTAAAGTGACGGAGTACAATCTTGTGTCTTAATTGCCTGAAAGTTTTAGTTGGTAATGACTTGGTGAAGAAATCTGCAAGATTATTACTTGAGCGAATTCGATGAATATCAATTTTACCGCTCTTCTGGAGCTCGTGTGTGGAGAAGAACTTTGAGAAATATGTTTTGTTCTATCTCCTTTAATGTAACCCTCCTTTATTTGGGTAATACACGCAGCATTATCTTCGTATATCACTGTTGGACTCTCTTTGATTGTTTTGATGCCACATGATTCTTGAATATGTTGAATCATTGACATCAGCCATACACACTCTCTACTTGCCTCATGAAGTGCTATGATTTCAGAATGATTTGATGATGTGGCTACCAAGCTTTGTTTGGTTGAGCACCATGATATGGCAGTATTACGATATGTGAATAAATATCCAGTTTGAGACCGGGTTTTATGTGGGTCTGACATATATCCAGCATCTGCATATCCAACTAATTTGGATTCTGAGGTCTTTAGATACAATAATCCCATATCTGTTGTTCCTCGAAGATAACGAAGTATGTGTTTAATACCATTCCAATGCCTTCGTGTTGGCGCAGAACTATATCTCGCTAACAAATTAACAAAGAATGATATGTCAGGCCTGGTATTATTAGCTAGGTACATTAATGCACCAATCGCACTTAAATATCGTACTTCTGGACCAAGAATTTCTTCATTATCTTCTTTTGGACGAAAACAATCCTTCTTTATATCAAGAGATCGAACTACCATTGGTAAACTTAATGGATGCGCTTTATCCATGTTAAATCGCTTTAGGACATTTACTACATAAGTAGATTGATGAAGAAATATCCCATTTCCCAAATGTTCGATTTGCAATCCGAGACAAAACTTTGTTTTCCCAAGATCTTTCATTTCAAATTCACTTTTCAAATATGCAGCAGTACTTTCAATCTCTTCAGGAGTTCCGATGATATTTAGATCGTCAACATACACTGCAATAATTACAAATCCTGATTTTGATCTCTTAATAAAAACACATGGACAAATAGGATTGTTATGATATCCTTTTTGTGTAAGGTATTCATTTAGACGGTTATACCACATCCTTCCAGATTGTTTCAACCCATACAAAGATCTCTTTAATTTTATGGAATACATTCCACGAGACTTTGTGTTATATGCTTCAGGCACTTTTAATCCTTCAGGGACTTTCATGTAAATAACACTATCAAGTGATCCATATAAATAAGCTGTTACAACATCCATGAGATGCATATTCAGCCCTTCAGAGACTGCCAAGCTAATTAAAAATGTAAATGTAATTGCATCTAATACAGGGGAATAAGTTTCTTCATAATCAATTCCCGGTTTTTGTGTAAATCCTTGTGCAACAAGTCTTGCTTTGTATCTTACAATTTCATTTTTCTCATTACGTTTTCTCACAAATACCCACTTGTATCCTACGGGTTGTACACCATCAGGTGTTCGGACTACAGGTCCAAAAACTTCACGTTTCTCAAGAGAATGTAATTCTGCTTGAATTGCATCTCTCCATTTTGGCCAATCTTTCCTATGTCGACATTCTTCAATTGTTTTTGGTTCTTGATCCTCATTTTCATTAATTATATCAATCGCGATTTCATATGCAAACTTCTTGTCAATAATAGTTTTATTTCGGTTCCATCTCTTTCCAGTAGAGACATAATTTATTGAGATCTCATTATTATCAATATTTTCAATATTGTCAGGTACCTGAACCTCTACAGGGGTTATTTGCTCATTCATGTCTTCTACTATTTTATCGTCAATATTCTTTTCAGAAGAATTTATTTCTTCAGAGGTATTCATAACTTCAGTTATGCCAACTTTCTTATCGTGCTCTCTTTTCTTCCTTGGATTTTTAACTTTGGAACCGATTGGTCGACCACGCTTCTGGCGTATATCACATTTAGAATTATCCAAGGGAATTTCAATACGAGCTGCAACATTTTCTGCTGGAATATACGATTTAGTTACTCTTTTTGTATCAATAAATGCATCTGGTAGTTGATTTGCAATTTGTTGCAAATGAATAATTTTCTGGACTTCTAGCTCAGATTGATTTGTGCGAGGATCAAAATGATACATTGATGATGCATTCCATACAATTTCTTGTTTTTCCAGCGTTCGTTTCTCTCCCCCTAATGCTGGGAACATAGCTTCATCAAACTTACAGTCAGCAAATCTTGCTGTAAATAGATCTCCAGTCAATGGTTCAAGATATTTAATAAGATTCGAAACCAACATAGATTCCCAACCTTCTTTGAGGTCCCATCTTTGTGCGTTGCGGTGGAGCTACCGGAACATATACAGCACATCAAAGGTTCTTAAATGGGATATATTTGGCTGCAGGCCAGTTACAAGTTGTATGGGGGAGTACTTATGATAAGCAGTTGGTCTTAATCTAATTAGTGCTGCAGCGTGTAATATTGCATGGCCCCATATAGATGACGATAATTTTGATTTCATAATTAAGGGCCTTGCGATTAACTGTAATCGTTTAATAAGAGATTCTTCTAGACCATTTTGCGTGTGTACATGGGCCAATGGATGCTCAACTTTAATCCCAATTGACATACAATAGTCATTAAATGCTTGAGATGTGAATTCACCGGCATTATCAAGACGAATTGTCTTAATTGTATAATCCGGAAATTGTGCTCTTAATCTAATTATTTGAGCAAGTAATCTCGCAAATGCAACATTCCGAGAAGATAATAGACATACATGTGACCATCTAGTAGATGCATCTATTAATACCATAAAATATCTAAACGGTCCACATGATGGGGTAATAGGCCCACATATATCACCTTGAATACGCTCAAGGAAATTGGGTGATTCAATCCCAACCCTAGTTTGTGAAGGTCTAACGATTAGTTTTCCTTTATAACATGCAGCACATGATATTTCATTTGATAAAAGAATCTTCTGGTTCTTTAATTGATGCCCATTTGAATTTTCTACAATTCTTCGCATCATTATTGCTCCAGGATGACCTAGACGTTCATGCCAAACCATAAAATTACATTGAGAGTTATTAAACTTATTTTTCATTATAGCATGATGTGCTTCAATTGTACTAATACGTGTATAATATAAGCCTATTGACAAAGCATGCAATCTTTCTAATATACGTTTGTTACCGCAAACAATATTTGTTATGTGAAGGTACTCAATATTATCTTCATTCATTGTTTCAACATGATATCCATTTAGGCGGATATCTTTAAGACTTAGCAAATTTCTTTTTGATTTAGTAGATAATAAAGCATCATCTATTACAAATTTTGTTCCTCTAGGCAATAAAATAATGGCTCTTCCAGAGCCTTCAATCAAGTTTGAGGTGCCTGATATTGTATTGACATTTGCTTTCATCTTTGTCAAATTAACGAAATATTTTATGTTCTTAAGTATAGTGTGTGTAGTTGCACTATCCGCTAGGCATATATCACCGTCATCCATTATTGTAATATTCAAAAGAAACAAGACCTCCAAGTCTCTTCATTTATTAAATAAAACAAAAACAAATACAAGATAAGATAATGATAACATGAAAATAAACATGCTAAAGAAAATACTCTTAATAAAGTTAACACACTAGAAAATAAAACATTATTGATGCATAAAGAAAAATTATTTTAGTCTTGAACATCTTCACTAGCAAGGGAATATTCATTATCTCCATTTGGGGGGTTAAGATAGTCCTCTACATCCAAGCGCGTATTAACCAAGGGCACATTCAACGGGTCTTCATTATCTTGATAGACCAAATTAACCTCCTTAGTATTTTCTTTCTCCTTCAGGGAGGTTTGATAAAGTTCAACGAGATGCCTTGGCGTACGACATGTACGCGACCAATGCCCTTTCACACCGCATCTAAAACATGGATCCCCAGTTCCCTTGAGAGTGACACTTTGCGACTTATTGCTCCTTTCTAGTGCGGGTTTCTTAACTTGGCTATTACGGTTCCAAGAATGATTTTGACCATGGCCTCTTCCACGCCTGCGTCCACGACCGGGGCCACGACCGCGATTACGACCGTTAAATGCAGCAGCATTCGATTCTGGGAATGGCCTAGAACCTGTCGGGCGAGACTCATGATTTTTGAGTAATAATTTGTTATTCTGTTCCGCCACGAGTAGGCACGAAATTAACTCAGAATACTTTTTGAACCCCTTCTCCCTGTACTGTTGTTGCAGGATTATATTTGAGGCATGGAAGGTTGTGAAAGTCTTTTCTAGCATATCTCCATCAGTAATATTCTCCCCGCAAAATTTCAACTGAGAAACAATTCTAAACATCGAGGAATTATACTCACACACCGATTTAAAATCCTGTAGACGTAGGTGTGTCCACTCGTCACGAGCTTTCGGGAGTATTGTTGTCTTTTTATGGAAAAACCTCAGATCCTTAACAGTAAGGTATTCACTCTTTAATGATTCGTGGAGATGGTGGCGGAGGAAGATCATTGCCTTCGCCCGATCTTGGATCGATGCCTTGTTTCCCGCTTTGATGGTGTCTTCCAGACCCATGGCATCAAGGTGGATCTCAGCGTCGAGGATCCATGACAGGTAATTATTGCCCGATATGCCAAGGGCAACAAACTCAAGCTTCGTTAAATTTTCCATATCGAAGCTATATTAATGGGATAAATTAAATTTGACCCTCGCAATTTAATATTGAAACTTCAGGTTTCAATAAGAATTAATTTCAAACTTTATGTGCATCAATAAACTGAATTGCAACTACAGGTGCATAAATAAATAAAATAAATGTACGAAAAATAAATGTGCGAAAAATAAATGTGCGAAAAAATAAATGTGCGAAAAAAAATGTGCGGAAAAAATAAATGTGCGAAAAAAATAAATGTGCGGAAAAAATAAATGTGCGAAAAAATAAATGTGCGAAAAATAAACGTACATAAAATAAATAAAAATAAATATACGTGCAGCTTCTGGTGCATGATTTAAACAAGCAACTTCTGGTGCTTTAATATAATAAACATGCAACTTGTGGTTGCAAAAATAAAAATAATTAAACAAGCAACTTCTGGTGCATAAGTAAAAATAAACATGCAACTTCTGGTTGCGTAAATAAAATTAAACAAGCATCTTCTGGTGCGTAGTTAAAAATAAACGTGCAACTTCTGGTTGTATAAATAAAAACTATACAAGTAACTTCTGGTGCATAAAAAGAAATGATAAGCAACTTCTGGTGCTTAAAAATAAACATGTATTAATAATAACATGTTGTCTAATGTTCAAATAAATAAATAAAAGAAAATTTTAATAAAGGAAGAAAAAGAATCCGAATAAAATTATTGGAATATAAGAAATAATTATGGTCCATACCTCGCTTACTTTGGGTCAGAGTCGTGCTGATAACGTGTTATAAAATAAAAAAGCAAATAACTATAAAACAGAGAATTGGAAAGAGAGAATTATGTATTGAATTGTGGATTAAAGAATACAATAGTCACTGCCCCCATTATATAGTAGAGGGTGAGTGTTGGCCAAGAAATCTCTTGCCTGATTCAGGATTACAATAAAGGAATAATTTGATATGTAAATTAATAGAAAATATACTAATTAATACCCTATAATAACTCTTTCCATCTTTACAAGAATCTCCTAATTTATTGTTGCTTAAGGGCTAAGTAACAGACATCCATATCAGTTATATTCATAATAATAGCTTAATTTTCCTTTTTCTGCCATGGACAATTGTCAATCGAGTCAGACCTCGTCCACCTAGTCCTCAAGCAAACCCGGGTCTGCATTATGAATGCCTTGATTCCGACTGTGAATCGCCACTCTTTCCAATTCGATTAGACGACAAAGAATAAACCGTTTTTGTCAGTAGAGACATTTCGTAATAAATGATTTTGCAGAAAGAATTTATATTTCTATAAACAATTTGTCTACGAAGTGTTTAATTATATAAATAAATAGTTATATAATTTTTATTTTCTATTTTAGATACATTAGGCGATTATCTATTGAATTTACTGAATTTATGTTTATGGGTTATCTTGAGATAAAGAGATTCATTTCATGCTGGTCAAAAAGGTAAAAATATTGTGGATTTATGAGCATATCTTTAAACATTTTATACATTGTATCTTAAATTTATTTGAACCATACATACATCAAACGGAAAAGAGGAAAGAATTTATTTGAACCATTGAATCCTTTTGACCATTTTATCAAAACTATGGATGAAATTTGAAGTGGTATGGTAAAACCGCTTCAAAGTCTGTCTACATAAACATCCTTCTTCCGGGTTTTGATAAGTAAATTAATGGGTGTGTGAGGAAAGTAAGAATACGAGTGAAAATTGTAAGAATCATTGGTATGAAAACTAATTATATAAATCTCCACAATAATTTTGGGTTTAAGAGTTTATAAGTTTTCAGTTTCCTAAACCACTTATTCTAATGATTTTCACCGGCTCCTTCCTTTCCTTCAACCCTTCTTATCTCCTTCCACATTTTATGCCTTCAAGTGGTGAATGATTGATTGAAGAAGGTAAAGATGACACTATTTCTTTATTTGTGCAAAATTTTATAATTTTTAGAAGAAATAATATTGTTTCGACAATTTGATTCGTTGTCAGATTTTTCGATGGGGAGATTTTTGATGCCGCTAAATTTGTTAACGTCTCAAATTGATGGATATTAAAATTTTCAAATACTCAATTTCTCTTTCTCACAAATCAATTTGATTTGTAAAGAGCAAGGATGTGCATTTTTGAAAGAGTATGACCCTTGTGATTTGATTCGAGTGAGTCAGATCCTCTAATCAGCAAGGATACAAATTAATGAGTGAGTCAGATTCTCTAATCAACAAGGATACAAATTCAATCATCATAGTAGAGCAAGTTGAAGAAATATTATTTATAGTTATTAATACTTAACATTTTCGTTCAATATTATTGGGCCACGTGGCCTTTTAATCATCAACGTTAGATTAAGTCATGAAAGGCTGAGATTTTGCACTTTGATTTCTCGGTTCCCTCTCTCTTCTTCTTCTCTCTCTCCTTCTATCTGCGTTATCTCACTCTGCCTCTTGCTTTGCGCCTTCTCTCTGTCTCGCCTTCCCTTTCTCTCTAGCTCGGTCCTTGTCTTTTTTTTTTTAAGGAATCAAGGATACCTTGAATCAATTTCATTAAATACGAGGATCATTTACATGAGTTCATCTGCTTCACAAAGTAGCGAACATACAACATTGAAACCAACGGCTAATTTACAAACAAACTCCACTAAACCTCCTCTATCAGATTATTACAACACTTCAATCAATTTGACACATTACATCTTATTCTACAGAAACTAATCCACGCTTAAAACTCTACGTTGAAAAATCCTAGCGTTCCTTGAAAGCTATAGTTCCCAACACGTCCAAGCTCTCCAGATAAACCATTTTTGAAGGAGTGATTTGTAAGACCAGGTGGTGGTGGTGTAGTCTCCCATTCTTCATTTGCTACTCTGATATTATGATCATTGAAGACTTTTGTCCACACCTCTTTTGCGAAGTTGCAGCTGAAGAAGAGATGATCTATAGATTCTCTCTCTCCTGAGCTACAGTAAGTGCAGTTCGCAGAAGCAATAAATTCTCGAACCATCAAATTCTACCTTGTCGGAAGTTTATTGTTGCAGTAGTAGCCCCAAAATCATCTGACCTTTGTTGGCAGTTTACATTTCCAGATTTTAGTTGCCAGTCTGTTGATCACGCCCGGATTCGACAAAAGTTTGTAAAGTTTTGCTACTGGAAATTTGGCATTATTTTGTCTTAGGAAAGATATAGTATCAAGAGCTCCGAGCAAGTAAAATTGGTTAATATTTCTTCTAATCGTTGAATATCAGCCTCTGCCCCATCTAATATTTCGTCTCTGAGACCCAGATCTGAGCCATCCTGATTCCTTGCTTCAGTTCACCATGTCGAGAGACTCAGTACCCCAAATTTCTTTCCTGAAAAAAAACACGAATACATCGACACAAAGTTTTCATCTGTATATCTAGCCGGCCGAGTTACCGTCCTTGTCGACCTCCTTAGAGTTTGTGTATTTGCCTCTTCTTATGATTGCACTTCGTTGCTTCTCCTGTCACCTTGATCTATCTTACTTGAACTCGTGACAGTCGACGTAGGCGACGAGAACTTCAAACCTTCACTCGGGTTACCTATGTCATCAACACCCGGGTTGCCCATGTGAACAACAGGTGGTGGCGGTAGATTTGAAACTACCGCTTGAGAGCCACCATCACCATATAGAGAAGACGCTTCATCAAACACCATGTCTCGAGAGACAATGCATTTATGAGTTGTCGAATATATGCATTTCCATCATTTCTTTCTTTGATCACAACCAATGAAAACACACTTCCGAGCCTTAGCGTCTAACTTCGTCCTCTTCTCATCCGGTACATGAACAAAGTATGTACACCCAAATACCTTCAAATGCTTCACACTTATCTTCTCATCGAACATCAACTCTTGAGGTGACCGCATGTTAACCGGACTACATGGTAGCTGATTTACCACATATAGGTAGTGCACGCCATACCTTCCGCCCATAAGGCCTTAGGAAAATTCTTCACGTACACCCAACTCCTACACACCTCCACCAGATGCCGAATTTTTCTCTCCGCCACACCGTTTTGTTGTGGTGTATAAGCACAAGTCAACTCCTTCTTGATGCCATACCTCTCGCAAAATGAGAGAAACTCCTGGATGTAAACTCGCCTCAATTGTCGGTTCGAAACTTCTTAATCCTTTTACTGAGCCTTCCCTCAATCATTGTTCTAAATTCTCGAAATTTAGAAAACGCCTCCCGTTTCTCCTTCAGAAAATAAATCCAAGTGTACCGTGTAAAATCGTCGATGAGTATTAATATAAACCAGCAACCCTGTATGACTTGTTTTGCGTAGGACCCATCAAATCACCATGAATAAGTTCTAACGCACCTTACACCTTGAATGGGACTTCTCGAAAGGCAATCGATGAGATTTACCATATTGGCAACCCTCCCACACCTCAACACCACTGTGGGAGATGAAAGCCCATTGACCAGATTCCTCGAAATCATCGTCTTCAACTTGTCAATACCCACATGGCCGAGCCTAGCATGCCAAACCTACACGTCATCATTGTTGCTCATCTTGTCAACATATGTTGAAGAAGCCGAAAGAACATACAAGTCTTTTACCCTCTTACTGACGTGAGTAACATCACCCTTCACCTCCTTCACATTCCGGAGGAACTTCACATCCTTCGGGCCAAACAACACATATTGACCAGCATCAACCGCATTCGCCACCGATAGAAGATTCTTCTTCATACCAAGAAGCACGTGATAAACACTGTCGAGAGTTATCGACCCGTTGTCTTTACCAGAAACAACAACCGCGCCCTTATTCAGCACATGGTGAATACTGTTGTCGGTAGTAACAAAGGCAATATTGCTTTTATACCCACGAAGTGAAGAAAACTTGGAATTGTCACCAATCAGATGATGACCACAACCGGAATTAAGGATCCAGTTGTCCTCATAGTTAACAGAAGCATATACGTCTAACGAAACTCCTTCTGCTACGAAACTCGTATCCCAACCTTCACTCTTCACAATATCCTCCTTACCCGCAACATTTCCCTCTCTCTACTTAACACGACAATTCTTCCTTATATGATCGAGTTTTCCATATCGGTAACACTTGACAGCTGATCGAGAACCACTATTTGAGGTAACCTCCTTCTTCCGTTCCTCTTAGTCATACCGATTTTTTACTTTGTTAGGCACAAAAGCATGACCTTTGCCTTCGGAAACCGAACCACCCGCCATTTGTCGAGCCAACGATTCTTGAGAAGCGAGCAAATTTTCAAACTCCGTCAAGGATGGTTGTTGCGCCCACCCTTGTATTGAGGTAACGGATGAGACATACTCTCTTCGAAGACTGCGAATAATATAACGCTTCAATTTCGCCTCCAAAATAGCTTTCTCCAGTTCCAAGATAGAAATTTCAGAACAGAAACCCTTTACTCTCAAGAAATATTGAGAGAGAGAGAGAGTTCACCTTGTGTGCAACTCGCCAACTCATTATCCAGAAATTATAGTCATGTCGTGTTCTTCATGTTGAGCAACTCGTCAAAAGTTCTCCAAATCGTAGTGTAATGTGTATTTTTAAACACATTTTTAGGATTTTTATCATACAAAATTCACCCTTAAATCACATAAAATATATAAAAAATGTTTAAAATTCATAAAATTCATTTTTAAACATCTTAATACACTTTTGTGTGATTTTTTTCAGGTAAATAGACCAAGAAAAAGACATTTGGAGGATTTGATAAAAAGTCAACTCCACATGAAGCGTCGACCTACAAATCTTGGGCCAAGGAAGACCGAATTCTCGACAAATCTCTGCAAAAACCCTACACACGTCTCTCCGACCTTCTACAACTCTTTTCCAACCAACCATCCAAGCCAAACCCTAAAAACCCACAAAAAGACAAAAAAAAGGTCAACTCTGAAAACCACCTTTGACCAAAAGTCAACTGTCCCATAAGGGGTCAAACTGGGTACCAAATCGAAGAGCACGACGAGACGAATCCAACGGTACTAGTTTCGCCACCAGAAACCATCTAGAACTCCCAGAAAAACTGGTCAAAGTCAACAGACCCAGTCAAACACGCCCGAAAAATCGCTAAAAATCCGAAATTCTCAGAATTGAACATTCTTAGTATCAAACGACTCGTCTCGACGAGACGGATCTGTCCGTGGGGTCAACCGGAGTCAATTCTCTAGCAATTGGAGGGAAAACGCAAAAAACCGTTGTTCAGCCAAAAATAAACAGTTTCAAGATGCTGTATTCTCGAGCTCACCATTTGCTGCAAAGACCTTTGTTTGTAGTAATTCTAACTCCATTATATTCTTCTTCTTCCCCTCTTTCCATTGGTATAAGGAAATCAAAAAACGATCAAGAATTGAGAGATAAAACAGAGTTTGATGATGAGTAGTTTTTAACGGTCAAAATTTTGGCTGAATTAAACTCGAACGAAATTGGCTCGAATTCCTCAAATAAGGGGATGTTTTCTTGATTCGACGAGTTTATATGAGGTATTTGAAGGGTGTTTGAAGTCTCAATTTAATCCAGAAAAGTCTAGAGATTAGATTTTGACTAATGAGTTGTTGATTTTTAACCAAATTGAACTGAAATTAAAAACCGAGGCGATTGAGGTATCTCGACCAGAAATTAGGCGATAAAACCCTGTGATTAGATGCTAAATGAGATTCAGCATATGATCCAAGTGTTAATATGAGTGGTAATTAACCAGATTCGAGTTGAAGCTCGAAAACAACCAGTGGCAGAAACTGTAAATATCACGAGCTGAACCAAGCTGAGCTGTTTTGGATGAAATGCCTTCGTTCAATGCTCCACAAATTCTTCAGATGTAGAAGAAGAGAATTGTGAAGATAATACAGTATGGAAAGTACAGAAACAAGGGATCAAAATTTGAGTTATGTCGAGGGTTGAAGCTGGCGCCAAAACAGAGGAAGAAGAAACAGAGAAATAAAATGGAAAGTGAACATGGCGCTGAACTCAGGAACCAATTCATCCATCTCTTGTTAGGCGTTTGTTACATTACTGACTGTATAATCCACGCCACATGAGATCCGAGGACCACAAACAAGCTGAACATACTCCCTCAAAACAAGCTCAGGATATTCCTACATTTCCCAATCAGCATCGATATTTTTTCTCCATTCTGTTTCGTACAGAATCTGTCCAACATACCTTTCCACGCCAGAAAATATCTATTTATCCTTCAACCACGTCCACTGGAGTCTCCAGTGTGTGTATGAACCACTGAGTAATGGCTATTTCCCTCCAAATCTGAAAGTTGTTCTTCCGCCAAAGAAAAAATAAAAGAAATAATAAAAAGAGAGAAATATCTCGACTGAAAATGGATAAAATCAAAACAAAAATTCCTCAATTCTTAACTGCTTGTCCTGTTCAATTTTTGGATCATATCAAAATATGTGAATGGACGAAATTGCCCATTCACCTTCCAATTCTCTATAAAGAACCTATCATTCACTCAATTCTCATTCATTCTTAATCTCAACACATCAATCCACCTACCACTGTACATACCACTCATTCTCTTCATCTTCTTCCTCCTTACAACCCTAATCACCATTAATGGAAGCTTGAGAGCAAAGATTTGAGCTCGGAAATCCGATTTGAGCAAAAACGGGCTGAAGGCGTTCAAACCCGAAATTCTCGATCTAGAAGGCTCGAGAAGTCAAGGGGAGATCCAGATCAACTCCAGGGACCTCTTGGAAGGGAGTCATCATCTCGGTTTGGTTTGATTCTCGTTTAAACTCTTTCTTTTCCCTGGTTTTTCAGATCTGAATTTTTGTGTAAAAATGATGAAATATAGATCAAATCTTGTTTTTCATGTCATGAGTGGGTGAATCTAGGATAGGGTTAGATATTTGAATTATGTGTGATTGAAATCTTGCGTTTATTTGATTCAATTTTGCCTAATTGTGAAGTTAAGTTCAAAATACCAATTTATTGTATACTGTCTAAATCAATTTGGAAGAAGAGTTTTAGATCAAATTGAGACTCACAAATATGTGTTTAGAGATATATTGATCATTAGAACACTTGGAAAAGATTCTTATTTGATTAATTTTGGTTTTGGATCGAATTTGAACATGAAAACTGAAAATAGAAGTTTTTAGTTGAACTTTAAGTTTTGATTCATTTATTAAGTGTTTTTGGAAGAAAATTACTTTAACCTTGCTTCTAGATCTGTCAATATTGTTTGTTGAGTGTTTAATGATATCTATATTATACAAATTGTCAAAATAATCCTATGTTTATCCATAAAAGTGAAGTTCTGTCATGCTGGATTAATATTTCTGTTTTTCAGTTGTTTACTTCAATTTCGAGTCCAAAACAAATCTGAGAATTTAAATAAATATATTTTTTTAAAGTACTCATTTAGGAAATAATTCTCAAATCAAAGATTTCCCAATTCCTGTTTATAATCTGTGTGATATTAATTTTTCAAATTTGTTATTTTTTCTGTTTCTTTTTTTTTGGTTCAATTTTCTGTTCAGTTTCTTTCTATTTTTTTTAAAATACAAAAATAAATAATAAAAATATACAAATAGTCATATATCAAAGATTATGAAGTGTAGATTCCATTTCTAGAATTTAAAATAGTATTTGTTAAGATATATTTTGAGATATTGTACCATTTTCATTTGCTGGTCTGTCTGCTGAAATTTCTGAGTGGCTGTCTGTATTTTAAGTATTTCTCCCAATCTTTTCATCATAATATTATGTAAACTTTAATGAAGTTGTATAAATTTGGTGATTTTTGAAGTTGTGCTTATTTTTCTGAAATTTACTGAATTTGACTGATGCTGAAATTATAAATCTGATAATGTTCTGGACTAAATTGCACAATTCTGAAAATTCTTGAATAAAACTCTAATACCAGTAAGATACCACTGTGAAGATCTCTCTTTCTAGTTTCCAACAATAACTCATTTTCTAAATTTGAAGTTCGTTTGTTCTAGTTACGAGTCAAAATACAAAAGTGTGTCGAGATGAAAATTTTGAATAAAACTTAAATTACGGTTTAAACCTTGAAATTTTGCAAATAAGACCCTAAAATCTTGAGAATTAATTGTGAATCTGTTTTACTTAAGGCCAGTCTCCTTGTATTCGACCCCTAAAACTCAATACCACATTTACACTGAATATTGAAATTAGGAAAAATATAAATCGTTTTGTTGACACGTGATTACATCCACGACACGTTCACGCATCGTTACACTCAGCCACCGATTTGCTCCCTTTAATATGCTCGAATAGATCGCGTGATATCGACCTCTTCAACAAGAACTCCGGCTCAGTATTCACTTTTGACCACTCCTTTACTGCGTCTGCATTCGTCACCGTACCATTCGTACTGGTGACAGGCGTCGGTGCAATCTCCGTACCAACAACGATCTCTCATAACCCCTCACTCCTAATACAAGACTCCACACAACTCTTCCACATAGAATAATTCGAAAGATTTAGAGCCTCAATACCAAGTCCACTAACCCGACCTCCAAACTCCATGGATGCTGGAATAAACAATCCTCTTCTTCACCAAGGGACGAGAAAAATACCGTCTATTGCCAACGTTGTCGTCTAGCACCCTTGAAGCTCTGGTACCATGTAAAGAAACCAGACGGTCACACAGGGACTGAACCAGATAACCGCGTCGCTAATAGAGAAACATAACAACAGTGACTGTGCAGTAACACAGCAACACTAAACCAGCGGCAGCCTTGTGGTTATCAGGAGTGGAAATAATACTGCAGCAATAAGCTCACACTAGTCCAAGAAAGAACAATAATGAAAGAAGAAAGGATTGAACAATTGAACTTGAAAAATAAGAAACTTTTTATTACAAGAGAAAGAAAGAGATACAAAATATTATTGTTGTTGGAATGAATAAAACTCTATCCTTATCTCTCTATTTATAGGCTAGTTATTCCCTATAAAATAGTAAATAAAAGATGCATAGTAATACTAAACCTCCTTGTCAAGAAAACTTATTCCCAGCAATATTAAATCTCCTTGTCAAGAAACATTATTCATGGTAATACCAACATTTTTGTCAAGAAAATTTATTTATTGTAATACTAAACCTCCATGTCAAGAAATCTTAATTCCAAGAAAACTTTTTCCTAATTTGTTGACTGCCTTCATAATATACAAATACATCTTTATATTTTAACAGTTCTTTTCTTTAATACAATTCTAATTTTGATTCTCAGATTTGTGTTGAATTTCAACTGCAACAAAGACTTCAATTTCTCGAGAGATGTTACTTATTGTGTGGGTATGTTGTGCCAGACCTCATTGACTATTACTGTACCGACTTGGTATGGTATAATACGTCATAGAAATTTCGTACTGCATAATTATTCTGTACTGCCGCACCAATACCATTTGGCTTAATGGTTTAGTTGTGGTTTTAGTTTTTGTGTTCTTACTATTCAGTTATGTATGAAACTTAGTTTTCTTTAGAGGTACGTGTTTAGTTGTACTAAGGAATCATTTTTTATGATGTGATAGGTCAAGATCAAATCATATGACAAACTAAAAGAAACCTTTAATTTGAAGTAAAGAAATGTAAAATTATTGACATAATATAATTAAAAAATATTTGTGCAAAAAATATTTTTTGACAAAAATAAGAAATTTTGAATTATACCTTTTACAAGACCAAGAATACAGAGAAGGCATTCCTTTGCCTCTTAGCACTGTAAGCCTTTCAATTACATCTACAAACCAAAAGAAACCCATAAAAAGTTGAAAAAAAAGAAAATAGAAACTAAAAAGTAAATAATTGTATTGAAAAAACTTCAAATAATAATAATAGTAATAATAAAACCTTTGAGACGGATTTGTTGGTTGGGAAATTGAGAGAGCTCCATGAAATGAGGGTGCTCAAGCTGGCCATTTCTACTGAGGTAGTAAACAATCTGAACCTTTTTTGCGTTCAAAACCCTGGAATTTGGTCTTTGTTGCATATTAGGCCTTGCTCTGTCTGGACTCGCCTCTCTGCTGTTCAATCTTGTTCTTCTTCCGTTACTGACGTTGCTTCCCTCCATGAAAGAGAGAGGTTAGAAACTTATTGTTTGGTGAAATTGTGGATTTTTTACCCTCTTCTGTTATATTTTAATAAAACTATTAACTCAGTATAAAACAATAAATTGTGGATTTTCAACACGAGTTCTGTATTAATATTATGATGTCCTATGTGTAGCACAAGAAATAAAGAAAATAGATAAGAATAAAACAACAATGGAAGTACCACAATTGAGAAGATGGAGACGGCAATGGGCGATGCGTCTTTTTACTTTATTAATTCTACTTAAATTGGCCAGTTAACTCATTTAGTTGCTATTGTATAAATCATTCTTAGTACATATATATCAGATAAATTGTGGAATTAGGCGACTAGGATGGTACTACAAGCCAATTTGTATTAACAAAAACATATTTGTGCAATTATGCCTCAAATGAGAGACTTATATTGGCCATAATTTAACCCGCTTTATTGAAATATAATTTAATAGTGTATGTCAACATAAAAAATGTAAATATAAGAAAACATGAATAAGAACACTGAATTGAGAAAACAAGTATCAATGTACCAGACTTATGATTAAACCACAATATAATATTGCTCACAGTGATTCAGATGGCAATAAACTAAGAGACTATTAAATTTTATTTAAGTTACACCGCATTTAGACGATGTTCAATGTGTAAAGGAGCATGATGTAAAATTGTTCATACTAACAACATTTGAACTAAAGTAGTCAAAAATGGTTTGTAGCTTTGCATGGTTCAATGCTTTTTCTCATGCGTTTAAGAATTTGTTACGCTTTAATCCATGGATTTAGTTCAATGCTTTTCTGAACAGAGAGGCTGCTCCCTTTTTGTTGATAGATTTGGTTGAATGCTTGGGTGGATATGTGGATTGATTAGGCATTCGTTCATGTGTTTGATTTTTGTTGTGGGATTTGATAAGACTAATTCGGGAGTTTATATGTTGGCTGAAAAACTATTTAGTTGTCATTATTGCATATGCAATTTGTCTAAGCTAATATTATCACCATGTAAAAATAATACTTCATATATTTTATTATAAATATTGTTGTGATCTATATTATGATAAAATTACTCTTTTATACAATGATATGAATCTCACGCAAAAATTTGATAACGATATACTCCAAGAAATGGCAAAACAACAGAACCAACCCATAAGCTTCCATTTAGCTCCTCGACTTCACTAACATGCCTTAGTTTCATCCCTCTTCTGCCTTGCAAAATTTTGACAATCTCCCCCTCTTCTGTCAGTCTCACGGCAATTATTTGTCCATTAAGATAACTTAAAATCAGTGATCCAGACTGAATTACATTTAACGGGAGTCTAAGAAGTTGTTTTCTTATCCAAGGAAAAGAGAGGGCCTGCTTTATGACTTTCGTTCTCTTTGAATGAATGGCAACCCAATAGCCCCCTCTGGGACTTCTCTTAATGTTGTCTGGAAAACCAGGAAGTTCTGCAATTACCTCGACCGTTCCAGTTTTTGGAGCTTTAAGCCAATATTTAACTACTTTACAAGTACTTGTCTCGATGAAAAGTAGAAAGGATGCGTCTTTGCTTAACACTAGCCCGTTAGGGAATGGTAGTTCATCTAGCAAGATTTTGGTGTCATTGGTTTTTGGATTATACTTCATTAGCCTACCTGTTCGATCCCCGGATATAACAATTGACAGAAATTCTCTGAAAACATGCACAAAATTAGAAGGATTATTTGGTTTCTGGTAGATTTTTCTTTCTATATGATATCTCAAAGTTAACCGTCCCAGGCCATTTATTGCACAAATGACCATGTGAATTCAGCTTTAATGTATAAAATAGTCAAAATTAATGATAATGCATTAGTGTGCTGTTAATGAGAAATCTAATAAATACTTTTACTTTACTAAAATCCCAAATATAATTGCTTCCGTTCTAGTTAACAGGAAAATCTTGACTCTGACAAACTGATGTTCTGGAAAGATGCAGAAAAAAAATACACATAGATGATATGTTAAATTAATGAATAAATGGTACAGAAGAAAGCAAAAAGAAACAAAAAATACCTTCTATGAAAACGAGAGCTGCTATCTGTGAAATACACAACCCCCGTCTCCTGATCAATCTCAACACTATTAGTGAAGTGGAAAGGAACCCCATTAGCTTCTGTAGTTACCTTTCGGGTGATATTCCCGCCGGATTGCACCGCCAAAAGTCCGTGATATGCATCTGCAATATATAAATCACTTGTTTTTTCATTGAGTTTGAGGCCCAATGGTCGTCCGCATATATGCTCTCTAGTTGGATCTTTTGAGCCTCTGCAACTGTCAAACCTGCATGTATTTGTGAGAAAGGAAAATTAGTTTGTCGGGATAATTTGTTTACCCCTCCAAAACGCAAGTTATCGAATAAGCCTCTACAAAACATGATACAACTTTTTCAAAGAAATTATTTGTTTATTTATTTATTTTTCCAAACTTCTCTTAAACTTACAAGAATAGGTAAAAAAACAGTAGTATGGGAACTCTTTTGAAAAATAAAAAATAGTATGATGAGTATTGATAATAGTTCTCATGTGCTTTGTACGCTGTTAATGATATGTTTTTACCTTTTGGATATTTGGAGGGCTATACATGATATTCTGAAGTTAATAAGGGTATATGTGAAATTTTGCCTAGTTCTTTTTGTTTGAAATTTGAGAGGTACAACATGCTAAATTTGTTGGGAAGAATTTAGACCATATAATGTATAGCTAACAATGTACATGCAGACCATATTAATTTGGGAAATATTCATTTTCGGGTAAAGGTCTTCAATAACATTTTGTCTTTTTTTATGTCATGTGAATTGTATTTAATCAAAATCAGAGCTCGCCTGACACCAGCGACAACCTGTGGCTTCTACAAATTTAACAAATAAAAAGTTTCAAACCAACGCCTTCCCGCAGGAAATGTTATCAAGATAGCAAACCAAGACATTTCTTTCGTACCAAGTCCCCGTTTGGCACACGGATAAGCCAAGGATAAGACCAATTATCCCCTCTAATCCCGCTGAACAACAAAACAATAAGAGGATAAACAATGATAATGGTCATAATAACTATCACTGGGTGGGAGGCAGGGTAACTTTTTCCAAGATATCACTCATCTAATTTAACAAAGGGCTCATATACAATGCCCCTACTTAAATCTTCCATTTGTCTCTTTTTTACTGTCAAACGGACTCCACATACTGTCAAACGGACTCGTTTAATAGCTATTTGACAGTGGATCCCGTTTGACAGTGATCTATTTGCAAGTTGGGGAGATTTTTAGAGAGGGCTAAATATATTTTTTCTTTAACAAAATGCGCATCCTTTCATCATCTCTTTTCCCAACACATCTCTCTTTTTCTCTCTTTCTCTCTCTCACTCAAATTTCGCTTTACCCAATCATCTCCTCATAAAAAAATAGCATTAACATATTTGTATTTTTTTTTTCTCTTCGATTCAAGATCATGATAAGATAGGTTCCGCTCCAAGTGTGCATCATTGTGTGTGTTTGATGTATGTACTTATGTGTATTCAAAAATAACGAAAAGATTGAAAAGAATTATAATGGTGTTTGGTGAAAAAAAAGAGTGATTGATGAAGAAGAAAAGTCATCTCAAATTTACAAAAAAATACAAACTTTATTATAACTTTTGATAGAAAGGTGCACGAACTTTATATTATATTGATAACATTCATGTTACAACAGTTAGTTTTTAGGTTTATTATCGTTGTTAAAATTATACAAGGATATTTTGGTCACCTACAAATTTTTTAATTTTAAATTCAATACAATCCCAAAATTTATCTCCAACGTCTCACCAAATATTCATGGTTAAAAATTCATGGTTAAAAAGAGATAAATCCTTATCCCTGACTAAAACTACTTCCATCCTATCTTGCTCCCAAACGCAGCATAAAGGATTATAGACGACTTTGGAAATTCGCATTTAAGAGATTCCAAAGTGTTTTGACATAGGAATCTTGTCTCATGCTTTCTTTTAATTAACTTAGAAGACTATATTGAAAACATCATTTATGTCACATTTAATTATTTTTCCACGGGGAGATTCAATCCAAAATTCTACATCGTCACTATTGGAATCTAGTTCAACTTTTATAGGTAAAAGTAGATGTCATTTCCGTAGTCATTATGGCATTGGTTGCAAATCACACAATATAATTAGTAGATATTATTTAATTTGAAGATACACAAATTGATTGAATATTCGGTTACATATGTTAAACATATATGGTGTTAATTAACTAATTAAGTTATTCCACTCTCAAGTTTTTTGGATATAAGTAGAATTATTTTACATAATTCAGTTCAGGCATAATCACCCAGCATGTAAAACATATGGTATACATATTTAATCTGAGTTGTTTTAAGAATTTTTTAGTTTTTGTATACACGCAGTTTAATTTGCGAAACAGGACACGTTTTAGTTCAATGAAGTTGATTCTTTTGTGTTACTATATATTTATTGAAATCTTCAATTTTTTTATTTTCATCCGTAAAGCTAGATTTGTCAAATAGTTTTATATATTTTATAACCATTCTTTTATATCGAGCTTCAAAAGCAAAAAACAGTTACTTTTATATCCAGTCAATTTTACAATTCTTGAACCATTAAATGTATTATTTATTTGGGAGGGTTTTTGGGTAAACAATAGAAAGAACATAAAAATCAATGAATTTGTGAGTTTATAGCTTCAAAGAGCATCTATTAAAGCAAATCTTTGCGACGACCCGCATCAAATCCTCTCTTTTCTCATTTCAGCATGCTGACACGCCTATCCTTTGTATACTGTTTGCCCTATTTTTCGATCAAAAGCCCCATTGGCGTGTGATAGAGTTTTAAATCTAACCATCCATTAGTTAGTAGTCCAAATCCTAATTTACAACTTACATTAGGTCTCTTGATACATTACTGAAGCAAATGTTGTATTTATGTGGAGAGCTTTCATGAAAAGATATATCTTTGTCGCCAACTCCAAAAACAGCCACCACACCCACCCCCCTATGAGAACCCTGATTCATTCCTATTCTTGAAATAACTAGCTATAGCCATTTCAAATTAATCATGAGTCATTACTTTTAATCTTTTAGTGAAAGAATTCTCTGATTTCTTCCATAGAAAAATAAAACTACCTCCAAGAACCAACTATAACTCTTTTTGTGGGAAAAGAATCAAAGATAAATACCGATAAATCAATTCGTTCTCTGAAGCAGCATCATATATGTAACATGATGCTATCTGTTATTATTATTTTTTTAATGTACAATCCGTTAAGTTCAGAGACAAAAGCTAAATATATGTTATATTACGTTTGTCGAGAATTGAACCCGTCGTGATCTCTTGGTGCAAATACAAATACATTAATCAACTAAGATACAAGTCATTTGTCATGCTATCTGTTATTTTCATAGATATTTTCATAGATAGCTTCATATCTATATCATGTCATTATATCAATTACTGGACTTTTAGAAAAATACATCCTAATAATTTAAAATGCAGATGGCTGCAATACACTTATGTATTTGATCCTTTGATCAATTCAATCTTAGAGAAATGTTCAACAACTCCCACAAGACATGCATCCCGTTAATGTCAAATAACATATCATGCATCTATATGCTAAAAAATAAAATATCATTTATCTATATGCTAATAAAATTTTTTTTTATCAATGACTAAAATTTCACCTGTGGAGCATCAAATATGCCGGATGAATGTGAAAACATTGTGTACATGTTTTTTTAGGGAATGAGAGAAAGACTCACAATTCTGGAGGAGAGGTGGAAGCGTATTCCATCCATTGATGCGCTTCCCCTTGCCACTTTAAAATCCGGCCGTCAGAAATTCCAGTATACGGCCCATCTCCGTTTGGGTCAAACACAATGCTCTCTGGCCCCACAGCACCTTCAAGCGAAATATACTCCAAATCATCTTCCCTCAACTCAACCACGGTTGGACCAACTTTGTCCCTCTGAATTGTAGAGAGAGAGACTGAGGCTATGGCGACTGCCATTGCAATGGTCAAAAGAAATTTGGTTTTCATGGGGAGAGAGAGTGTTGTTAACTTGTTTGGCTTTTTCATGGGGGGAGAGAGAGAGTTGTTAACTTGTTGGCTTCTTGGTCTTGGCATCTTGCGCTTGCTTTAGAGAGAGGGAAAGAGTTGTTAACTAGTTAAATTGTTGCACTTGTGTTGACAGCCTTCGGTTGGTGTGATCCGTTTTGCGTTGGAGGGAGTGGTTAATGGATTTTCTAAATATAAAAATAGAATATTATACATCTCTCCATTTTTTTCTTCCAATATGTCCGATTTGAGTTTTATGACCACTGATATTTTATTGACTAGTAAATCATCTGATGCTTACCACCTAACAGGACTTTTTTTTTGAACTGGCCAAAAAAAAAATTAATTCGGAGAATAACCTAGTTTTTAAATTATTTGTGAAACTAGCTGTTTCGCCCAGTGATGAGGCGAAACAGACTGTTCACTGGCAAAAAAAAAAAAAAAAATTTTGGAGTGAACAGTGTGTTTCGACTGTTCACTGGCAAAAAGAAAGTTCTTTTTGCCAGTTTCGCCCCGCCATGGGTGAAACATTATTTTTTAGCCTAATTCAGTGGGAAAAAATGAGAAAAATTGATATTTCATCCCGCCCCAATTATTGATAAATAAGGAAGGTAAGATTGTGCTCCTGCTATTTTTATATTTCTTAGATAGTAACTGTTGTTCTAAGAATTTGTAATATTTTAGTTTTTGTAGTTCTATCATTGTAAATAGCCCATGTAACGATTATTTATTCGTATTAATACAACATAATCAAACACTTATCTTTCAAAAAAATAAAAATAAAAGAGGGTATGGACTTGACCTAACAAGATTCAAATCAAATGCTAATCAAAAAGAAGAAAATGAATCAAATCCTAATAAAAACAATTCTAAATATTTCATTTATATTACCAAAGAAGCAATTAGAGGCATACTCATATCAGCAAGTACTATTCATTTTTTATTGTTTCTGTGATAAATTAATAATATGTTCCATAATTAAATACAAGTGTTTATAGACCTAGGCTACAAAAATATGTTTTTTTATCTTAAAAAATTAATTGACTTATTTGAAAGCAGAATCAATGATAGTTGCATAAGCACTATCAGACAAGCAGTTAATTGGTAACAACTAAAGCTTTATAGAAAATTAGTTTCGCCCAGTGACGGGGCGAAATATTAATTTTCTCATTTTTTCTTACTGAATTAAGCTAAAAAATACTGTTTCGCCCTATGGCGGGGCTAAACTAGCAAAAAAAAAAAATTCTTTTTTACCAGTGAACAGTGAGTTTCGCCTAGTGGAAACTCACTGTACACTGCCAAATTTTTTTTTTTTTTTGCCAATGAACAGTGTGTTTCACCCCGTCACTGGGCGAAACGGCTAGTTTCATAAATAATTTAAAACTAGGTTATTCTCTGAATTAATATTATTTGTTTACCAGTTCAAAAAAAAAAGTCACCTAATAACGCATCAAACATCAATAAAACATATTCAGGGTAAGATTGGATTTACAAATTCTCTTTTTCAAAACATCTAAAGTAAAATGATTTTTACCTCCTACGAGAGCTAATATATATTGTACGGATACTGATAAAGATATAACATATATGATACGATACAAATATAGCGATATGGAAATTTTAGTTATTTTAGTTTCAGATACAATTATTTTTCATGAAATGGAAACTATTGTTACTAATTTTCAAAAATCTTTTTTTTTCTTTTTCCTGAAAATCATTTGTTGTTTAAACACAATTTTGGGCCTCAGTTTTAATGAAGTAATTATTTTAAATATAGAAGAGTATGAAAAATAATTACTGAGTAAGAAAAATATTTACTTTTTGGATTGCAATAATTTGTTTTCTTTAGGTTTGAAAAATAGCAGATGGAAGAAGGTGACTTTCCTTGTTATATTGTAGAATTTCACCACATAACAGAGAATAATATCTCAAATTGTTCACTATAATACATATTTTTTTAATTGTTATAAAAAAATTAATTATTCTGGCAATATATTTTTTTTAATTGTTACAAGAAAATAAATTATTCTAGGACAACTCCATATTGTTAATACTAATAAATAAATTGGTCTATGATAAATTTTGCAAACTTCCAAAAAAAAAAAAAAAAAAAGATAAATTTTGCGAAGAATTGATGTATGACATTGTAGCAAGAATCAAAGTTCAACTGAAAACTCAAATAAAGAAAATTATTGAGAAAAAAAAGACATAAACAAAAACCCACTTAATTACAAATATTCAGAAATACATAAAACACATAAAGATACGTATAACCTTGATCAATTACCTCAAAAAAAAATAAAAACTAATCATGACTATAGACGGATACTCATTCCTTTTACTTCAAACAAGGCATTCCTTTCATTCAAAAGTTTGGAAAAGAAATTTTAGTAAATTTTTTACAAACTAGCTAATGTTGATCCAAATATTATTTTGGATGTCTCTTTTTCCTCAATAGGAGATGTGCAAGATAGCGATGATATATTATTGTGGGTTGGCTTGATTGCTTTAACTAAACAGCATATTGTATTTAAGTTCTTTCTAAAGATAAGAGCAGTCCTATTTGGATTTTCATGTAATCCTGCTTATGCAAATAATATAGACATTAGTTTTTACCAAACTTACATTTATAGTTAATTATAATTCATCTTTTGTGCCACTGATTTTTTTTTCTTTCATTTTTCCATGAAAAATACTCTGCCATTTAATTATGTAGCTTAATCTTTCTTTTTCTGCCACATATAATTGTCAATCGAGTCGGACCGAGTCCACCTAGTCCTCAAGAAAACCAGGTCTGCATTATGCGTTCATTCTAACTGTTTATCGCTATTCTTTCCAATTCGATTAGACAATGAAGAATCAAACGTTTTTATCAGTTGATATATTTCGTATTTGTAATAAATAGTTTTGCAAAAAGAATTTAAATTTCTAGAAACAATTTGTCTAGAAAGTGTGTAATTATGTAAATAAATGGTAATAGGAATTATATTTTCTATTTTGAGATACATTAGGAGATCTTCTGATTTTACCGAATTTATGTGATTATGTACAGATTTTATGTTTATGAGTTATTTGAAATAAAGAGATTCATTTCATGCCGATCAAAAGGTAAAAATATTGTGCATTTATGAGCACATCTTTAAACACTTTATACATTGTATCTTATCAATAAGTCTAGGCTGACCGACCAAATTGACCGACGACAGCCCGACGGCTGATGTGGCGGTCCTGTTGTTTCCACGTAATAAGTCTCGCTCTCCCTCCGTTATCCCCCCATCCGCTCGCACCGTCTACCTCTGTCGCTCTCCTTCACCTCTGCGTCTCTATCTCCTGCTCGCTTGGACAATCTCCTTTCCCATTCACGAGAGGAACTTGGGCTAGCTCTCGAGTGAGACTTCTGATTGTGATTGCTATCTTTCTTCTCTCTGAACAGCAGTTTATCTCCCTCCTCTCTCTCTCTGATCTATCTGATTATAATTTTCGATGTTCTGTGTAATTGAGGTCTGATGGAGACTGATTGGGACCGACTAAGGCTGACTCAGACTTACTTAGGGTTAATTGGGACTTACTTAGGGCTAATTTTGGGGATGATTTCATAATTTGGGTTAATTGGGGACTGATAAGGGGTTGATTTCACAATTTGGTTTAATTATGGATTGATAAGGGCTCATTGTGACTGATTTTGGCCAAAGTTGAGTTAATTGCACTTAATTTGGTTTAGTTTTAATCATGTTGTTTGGTTCTTGTTTTAAGTAATTGATTTCAGCTTGACAGAAACTTGTTACAAAGATTAGACTCATTTTTCTCTTAATCTTCTCAATTATATTAATCTTTACTTCTAGTTAGTAATTTGACATATTTATTGTTATAGGATATATATATAAATGTAATATTTAGGAGAAGAGGGGCTATGATTTAGTAGAGAATCATGAAGAAAGGACTGTACAAGTAGCACCAGATACTATAAGCATGGTCTTTTTTTTTTTGAAGCTTCTGGAGGCAATAGCCTCCTGAGATTCTATTGATTAAAGAAAGAAAATTTTGGTTCGATTACATCGAATAATTACAAAGAATGAATTATAAGAACAAGAAAATAAAATACATCCTCTCTTTCTACTAGGTAAACTATATGGAGGTAGATTGTCTCTCCTAGCAGTATTGACGCCAGTTTGTCGTTTGTTGTGCGATCTCGAGTAGGACTACATCTATGAATGGCCTTTTTTGCCGGAAAATCAATTGATTTCTTGCCTTCCAAATACACCAACACGTACTTAACCATTCCGTCCCCCAAGCGCTTTGGCCTTCCTTCTCTTTCCCCTCCTCCTTTGTTCTCCATAGATCGTCAATCGAGGTTGCACCATTGGGATAGAGTCCTTTGCGCCTCCAAACCTGAGTTGCAAAGTCGCACCGTAGGAACAGATGATTGGCCGATTCTTCGATATGTTGAGTGCACATTGAACAATCTCCCTGGTTCAGCCAACCTCTTTTGATGAGGTTGTCTTGGGTCAAGAGTCGACCCAATACCATTTGAACAATAAGCATGGTCTTCATTCCTATTTTTTCTTTCTTGGACGGCCTTCCTTCAAAAAAGTCTCTTATCATTGCATCTATGCTCCTCCTATTTATTCATTGGATGCAAAACAATCATTGACTGGTACGATACTATCGTGTTTCCTTAAAAATTGTTGTAGTAATAGTACCTATTGTTTCTTTTGTAGTGTTTAGTGTGGAGACGATTGAATACAAGGTTCTGAAAAATTTTGCTGCCACTTCAATTTGATTTAATTTTATTTCTCGCAATGTAGTACAAGTTGAATAAGATATTGTTATTCTTTGTAGGCTTAATTTCATGCGAAACCCCTGGTCTTTACCAAAATGCAAAGTAAGACTACATGAATTCAACACAATGGACGAGGTAAAGAGCATACTGGATGCGGAAACGAATAATTCGTTAAGAGTGAATAATGCACGGACATATATTGAACGAGGCGTGACAGATTGATTATGAAGTTAGATTTTTTATACGAATTTATTATTATTTTTGTTAAATTGGTGTTAGATTGTGTTATGAACTTTGTTAGACTGATGTGATTTTAGTATAATATTTGCAAAATAACTGTTGTATTCTTATAAATTTTTTGTTACTTTTGTTATTATTTTGTTATATTTTTGTTAAAATGTTAAGACTTTATTAGAATTTTGCTATAATTAGAGTTCCACCCCTGTTCAACACCAATTAGCAAACACAAAATCCTATAAATTCATATTACAAAAAATATATATGCCCCGTATCTACATGCTCAAACATGATTTTGCAACCAATTTGTAAACAAATTACATCTTAATAAAAAAACTTCATCAAAATACTTTTTGTTTAGGAATTAGTCCCTTGGAGATGAAAATCAGTGGTTTTTTCTAATGAGCCCTTCTTATAGCTATTTTTTCTTCAAAGCTTGTATGTTCCTACAAAATTATTATAAACATCTAGAATTAGACAGTATTATTACAATAAACAATAGATTCAAATGTAATAGATGCTTTATCGAGTTACCTTTCTCAGATGAGACTATTGGACTTAAACCTAATTTAGGAGAATAAGAAGTATTTCTGCATAATTCAGCTTATATTATAGAGTAGACAAGCTGCTATAAATGAATTAATGGTATTTGTGCATAATTACACAATCATGTTAGAATGATCTAACCTGACTGGCACAGCCCTACAAGTCCAAGCTCAATATCATGAAGAACAAGAACCACATCATTTATATTTTTATCTCCTTCATAATATGGTACTGATCTGTCTGTTCTTTCTCACCTGCATGATCCAAAAATCACAATATTATTATCTCTGAGAAAACAAGGAATATATTTGGTGACCAATCCAATAACAATTAGGTGAGTCATTTCCATATGAACCAGCTGGTAACTTTAGTTTCAATTTCCCAAAGTACACCCAAATTGAACTGTAATTAAGTAGTACAAAACCAAAATACATCCAAATTCTCTAATGAACTTAATTAAATTCAAATTCAGTAATTCAAATTGAAAATAAATTTGAACTCGCAAATTCAATAAAAAATTACACGCTAATTATGCATAATTTACTGATCTAAAACCTGAATAAAGAACAAAAATGAAAAAGAAGTTATGTTATGGTTTAGCTTAGCGGTTTCAGCAGAGATTACAGCGAGAAGAAGAGGAGAGATGCCACTCATCACTCTTTTCCGTTCTGAAAAGAGACGCTTCTCTTTGCGAGAAGAAGAGGAGAGCACCGGTTCTCCCTGCGAGGAGGCCAGAGCTACGGCTAGGATAGGGGGTGGAAAACAAGAGTGAAAAAGGTTTTGGGTGGGAGCGGAGGGCCAGAATTGGAGCTAAACGAAAGGCTTTTTCTTTTGGGGTAATATCAGGTATACCCTTCCAAAAACTCAAAATATCAAATTTACCCCTCTAAAGTTCATAATATCAAATTTGCCCTTCTAAAGTTTAACTATTATCAAATTTACCCATATCAAACTTCTAAAATATCAAATTTACCTACTTCAAACTTCTAAAATATCAAATTTACCCAAATTACCAAATTAACTATATTTTAATCTTCTAAAACCTAATTACTTTAATAAATAATATATTTAGTTGACTAATATGTCCCTCAACTCTTATTTTAGTTTAAATATACATTAGGGTCCTGATAGAGCACAACGTACTGCATCACGACTGTTCACGACGGATTCAATAGCAGCATATATAATTTATTTTCTAATAACAATATGTACATAACAGTATATATAATTAATTTTCTAATAACAGTATATACATAAAAGTGAAAACAATATATAAAAATGGGAAAACTGTATATAAAATGGGAAAATAGTATATAAAAGTAAAAAAATAAAAAAAATATACAAAGAATAAACAACAGTATATAAAATGGGAAAACATTATATAAAATGAGAAAACAATATATAAAATGGAAAAAATAGTATATCTACAGTGTCGTCGTGCTACAGTATTTTTTTTAAAATAATTTGGATGGTAAAATAGAATTTTGGGTAAATTTGATATAAAATAAAGTTTAAGAGGGTAAATTTGATATTTTCAGTTTTAGAAGGATAAATTTGATATTTTGGGTTTTTGGAAGGGTATACGTGATATTACCCCTTTTCTTTTTGTCTGTTTAATTTCTTTAATCCGACGTGGCAACAGAGGGACCGCCACATCAGCCGTCGGGCTGTGGTCGGTCAATTTGGTCTGTCAGCCTAGACTTATTGGTATCTTATTGCTTGAATTTATTTGGACCATACATACATCAAAGAAAAAGAGGAAAGAATTTATTTGAACCATTGAATTCTTTTGACCATTTTACCAAAACTGTGGGTGAAATATTTGAAGTGGTATGGTAAAACCGCTTCAATTTCTGTCTATATAAACACCCTTCTTCCTTCTTCAAATCAAGCCAACAACAAAATCAAAAAATAAACATTTTTAGGTTTCTCACAAGTAAATTAATGGGTGTGTGAGGAAAGTAAGAATACTAATGCAAATCGTAAGAATGAGTGGTATGGAAACTAGCTATGTAATTCTCTACAAATCTTTTGAGTTTGAAAGTTTTTTAAGGTTTCAGCTTCCTAGACCACTTATTCTAATGATTTTCACTGGCTCCTTCCTTTCCTTCATCCCTTCTGATCCCCTTCCGCTTTTTATGTTCTTCAAATGGTGAATGAGTGGAGAAGGTAAAACTCGCATTATTTCTTTATTTGTGAAAAATTTATTATTTTTAGAAAAAATAATATATTGTTTTCATAATTTTATTCGTTGTCAGATTTTGCGATGGAGTGATGTTTGAGGCCGCTAAATTTGTTAACGTCTCGAATGATGGATATTAAATTTTTAAATGCATGTCCAATTGCTCTTTCTTTCTCACACGTGAATCTGATTTGCAGACACAAGGATGTGCATTTTTGACAAGTTATTCGTTGCAATTGGTTTTCAGTGAATCAGCTCCTCTACTCAACAAAGTCATTCAGATGATAGGAATAGAATACAGACTCATTCATCATAGCAGAGCAAGTTGACTAATCATTATTTTAGTTTCAGATGAAATTATTTTCATGAAATGGAAATTATTGTTATTAATTTTCATAGATCTTCTTTAAACAAAATTTTTGGCCCCCTTTATAATAAAGCAATAATATGCCAAAAGGGTGTATACAATTATGAAATTGGAGACTAAGTATACAAAGAAATTTGTATAATGGGTCATATTATCCTGCAAAATTAACTCGCTGTATATTTATCTCCAAGTAGTATGCCATAGAAAATCCTGAAGTGGAAAATGGCTCCTCTTTACACGTGTTATCACAAAAGAGGTGAAATTAATAGAATGGGTCATAATATACAACAAAAATAACCCGTTTCATAGTTAACCATAAGAGTGGTGGCACAGAAAATGAAATATTGGGACACGTATTAAGTTCTCATCAATTCAAGTATCGTTAAAGAAAAGTATAAATTGCCCAAAATCACCACCATAATGAAAATCTTCTAAAGAGAATAACTCAGCATAAGAATTATCACCACAATAAAAACCTTCATTTCACATCCAACTTGAATCGGTACCGGTACCGATACTAGTACCGGTCCTAAAACAATTGTGTTCCATCATGGCTGAGTCCAAAACAACCAATCCGTGGCCCGCCACATCAGTACCACATGAGCTGCCTTTTAAAGCTGCGCTCTTTCTCTTGGCGGCTTGTACTAAGGAATCGATTCTGAAAGAAAAGTATTTTGTTCCAGTGACGACCTATCAAGATGCGACACATGCCAGTCGAGGGTTAAGGATTCTGAAGTGTGGATGAATGAATACTTATTCCTATGATCACTCATTTTTAATAAGGCAATGACCATGAAGTGGTTACGGAAGTACTTTAGTAGGGGAAATACCCCTCAACCACTGTAAGAATCTCAGATGCGCCAGACAAAATTGAATGGAGATGGAATGCCAAAGGGACACTTCTCAGTCAACAGTGCATATCAGGCTATGTACATGCGAGTTAATACCCTCAGAGCTAAAATATATCTGGTTAATCCATCTGCCTCTGAGAATTAAGGTATTCCTCTGGTTAAAAATGATGGTGTTATGGCTTAGGCCAAAGTGTTTGTGACCTAGGTTGACGGGTTGAATTAACAAACATTATAATTATTCTAATGTTTAAGCGTAACGGATTAAGCGTAATCCGAAAGGTATCTTTAAGATTTATTTCTTTGATTTAACCGATACGCATGGATTCTCGGGATGGGTTTTGGACGAATAATTTTTAGTTTTCCGCTGCGTTATGCACGTCCGAAACCCAACAGTGGTATCAAAGCAACGTACGTATTTCGGTTAAATTGAGTCGGTATATATGTGATATATACTATTTAGATACCATTTATAATTTTGATTTATAATTATAAGGCTTGCATAAAGAGTATTCAAGTGTTGAATATTCTTAATAGAAAAGATGCGAACAATGGATATGATCCAAGAGTTGCATCCAAAAAATGTATCCAAAGAATATGACCAAAGGATGTGATCCAAAAGTTATGTCTAAGAGATGCGATCAAAAGATGCGATGAATAGATGTGTTCCAGAAGTAGTCTCCAAAAGTTGCCACCAAGGGATGCGATCCAAAGGTTGCGTCCAAGTGTTGCATCCAATAATTGCGACCAAGAAATATGATCCAAAGGTCACGACCAAGGATTGCGTCTAAAAGGTGCGACCAAGGAAAGCGATCCAAAAGTTGAGTCTAAGAGTTGCGACCAAAGGGTGCGACCAAAAGGTGCGACTAACGGGTGTGACCAAGGGATGCGATCCAAATGTCACATCCAAAAGACGCAACGAAAGGTTGCGACCAACGGTTGCGACCAACAGATGCGACCAAAGGGTGCGACCAAAGGGTGCGACCAAAAGGTGTGACTAACGGGTGTGACCAAGGGATGTGATCCAAATGTCACATCCAAAAGACGCAACGAAAGGTTGCGACCAACGGTTGCGACCAAAGGGTGCGACCAAAAGGTGCGACTAACGGGTGTGACCAAGGGATGCGATTCAAATGTCACATCCAAAAGACGCAACGAACGGTTGCGACCAACGGATGCGACCAAAGGGTGCGACCAAAAGGTGCGACTAACGGGTGTGACCAAGGGATGCGATTCAAATGTCACATCCAAAAGACGCAACGAAAGGTTGCGACCAACGGATGCGACCAAAGGGTGCGACCAAAGGGTGCGACCAAAAGGTGTGACTAACGGGTGTGACCAAGGGATGCGATTCAAATGTCACATCCAAAAGACGCATCGAACGGTTGCGACCAACGGATGCGACCAAAGGGTGCGACCAAAGGGTGCGACTAACGGGTGTGACCAAGGGATGCGATTCAAATGTCACATCCAAAAGACGCAACGAAAGGTTGCGACCAACGGATGCGACCAACGGATGAGACCAAATGGTGCGACCAAAAGGTGCGACTAACGGGTGTGACCAAGGGATGCGATTCAAATGTCACATTCAAAAGACGCGACGACAGGTTGCGACCAAAGGGTGCGACTAAAGGGTGTGACTAACGGATGCGATCCAAATGTCACGTCCATAAGCTACGACGAATGGGTGTGACCAAAGGGTGTGACCAATGGATATGATCCAAATATCACGTCCAATAGGTTGCGACTAACGGTTGCGACCAAGAGGTGCGACCAACGGGTGTAATCGACATGCGCAACTAAGAGGTACGACCGAAAAGGTGCAATCGCAAGAGTTGCGACCTCTTGAATAGTTGTGCCTTCATGAAAGGGTGCATACCATGAATTACCTTTTTGAAATGGTGCATGTGATGCATTATTTCATGAAAAGTTACATGTGATGTATTGAATTCATGAAAAGATGCATATGATGCATTAATGTGTAGAAAATGTGTGTTGACAAAGTTGACCATGTTGTGACCATGTTGACAGTTGACTGTTGACCCACTGTGTTGACTGTGGACTATGTTGATATAAATGGGTAAATAATCGTAACATAATATGATTATGTTTATATTTGATATATTTGTTGATATGTATTTATATAATGAGAAAGTTCATTAGGCATAACACATGCATCATGGAGATGAAGGAGTTCATCGTCCATCATGAATACATCATTAAGATAACAAGTTCATTTTCAACCACACATCATGGAGATGAAAGAGTTCATCGATTTCGATACATGGAGATAAGATTTCCATATACAATCTAAGAAAAATTTCATGGAGATGAAATATATATTAGGAAATCTTTATGTTAGTTCATAAAGATCAAGGCCATGATATATCATCGTTATTATCTTTATTCGATTATTACATATGATGTTCTTTGAATATTGCATAATAACATATAATATTAAATAAAATCCCTCAAAACAATATTAAGTCATGAAATGCCTTCCATAAGTCTAAATCTCTCGATACTCTGATCGACCCTGCATAGGTCATGCCAAAGCTGGGTATGCGGACTTGGGCTCGGGGCATACGATAGGATATATACGTCAGGCATATGATGCTTATCTTATATTGTTCAAGAGTTGTATGAGATACAATTGGAATTGTTCCTACCTAAATAAGTTAAGTTCTGGGCGATGAGCCAAAGCTCACTTAGGACTTAATTGAAATATGGATCTTGTCTCACTATGACACTTCAAGGATTGAAAGTCTCCGAATCAATGCGATTGAGGGTTATTGATTTGATTAAAAATAGTGGGAGTCATTATATGAAATATTTAAAGAATAGTATATTATTCAAATAGAATAGTATATCTATTTATGTCTCACGATAGGTCCTTGAGAAGGACAGATAGCATAAGATGCTTATAATCGTTAAAATAGACATGGACAAGTGTTGTTAATAATGTTCTCGTGCTTAAAAGGAACGTAAAAAGTACTCCCAAAGATAAGGGCAAGATGTTGCCGGAGCTTCGGCCTTAGGTAAGAAATTAGTATCTTTCGCAATGAATTGGTTCATTGAAAGAAACCATAATTTCTCAAGAAGATATGAAAAGGGAAAGAAAGGGTAGTGTGACTACCGCTTTAAGTATTTTTGTTATAGAAATTAACTTGTCTATTACGTTAACATATGAGTGACAAATGTAGCAAAAGTTGTTGCATTTTCTCAAATTTATTTACATTGTCTTTTTGGACTTATCGCCGACATAAATAATTGTTATTTAATGTCGACAATAAATTTTGTATTATCTATAGTTCGAGTTTATCTATGAATGGTTATTAATTTATTATTGAGAATAATAATTTCTCCATTCACAAATGTCAATTTTCTTTGGAAATGTTCCAATAGAAAAATTACCTTACGTGTTATATCGAACAAGATAATTATAAGTCTATCTATAACATTAATATTAAGAATTTAAATCTAGCATTGTCGCTTGGTCTACTTAAATAATATGAACATTTATTAAATCCATTAAGATGGATTTTCAAATTCATTTGATTTTGAATCATTTGAAACATGTGTAACTTATTTATTAGACAAGGTGACATATACGTCTTTCACAAAGTAAGGTGAAAGCAAGTTACTTATTGGCTCTCATACATAGTGATGTATGTTCGTCAATGAGTGAAGGTGCTAGAGAAAACTACTTCAGCACTTTATTGAAAAAGTAAATTTGAATATTTTGAAAAGTTCAAAACTTACAAATAATGAAGTAGAGAATAAATTTGGCTTCGAAAAACAAATTTCTTTGATGAGATCGAGAAGTCGAGAACCAAGTGTTTGATCATCATGATAATGATATCGAACTTTATTAGATATAGTTCGATCATGATGAGTCAAATATATCTTCTATTTCTTTTGGGGTTACGCTCTTATTGCGTTCATACTGAACATAATTTCATCTAAAGCAGTTATGAGAGATTCCATATGAGATATGGACTGGTAGGTGTATCAGATTATCTTTTATCAAGATTTGAGGATATGATACTTAATTGAAGCATCATGCATCTAATCGGATTAGTGCTTATTGTGGAATATCCTAAGAAAAGTAAAGGATATTACTTCTATAATTAATATGAGAACAAAGTGTTTGTTACTTGAAAATTATATTTCTTTGGAAGAAGTGTTTCCAAAAGAATTAGTGGGAGTAAATTTGAAAAGGTCAAATTCCACATACTGACAGTAATGCTCGGATGGAAATTAATTCAGATTTCAACTAGTGATTGAGTCTGCAATTAATCAACTAGACTCTCAAGATGTTGAAGAGTCTGAGTATATAACATAAGTGTATTCATGTAGATCTATTAGAATTTATCGCAGGCCCGAAAAATATAGATTTTTCGTGTCTAATGATAAAATTTCGTACTCATAGATGATGAGTCCACATTCTACTAATAGACTATGATGAGTCAAGGCTCTAATGGTTAAAGACTTTGAAAGTTGAGATATAATCCATGTCAGACAATCAAGTTTTGAATTTGATTGATCCATCAGATGGAAATACGGTTTTAAAAGGAAGACGGACATGGATAATGTGCAAACATATAATGCATGATTTGTGGTTAAGTTAAACTCATAGTATAGACTATGATAATATTTTTCCAAGTCATCATGCTTATGTATTTCAGAATTTTCTTGGGCATATGTTCATAGTATGACTATAAAAGATGCCAAGTGGATGTCAAGACGTTGTTTCTTAATAGAAACATATGAAAGTATGTATATGATACAACTTGAGAGTTTTGTCTATCCTAAGAATTTTGAAAAGAGTTTGTAAGTTACATAAATTCATTTATGAATTAAAGCAAACATCTCTAGGTGAATATTTATTATTTGATGAAATAACCAAACAGTTTGGTTTTATTAAAAAATTAAAGATAAATCTTATGTTGACAAGAAATTCAGTGGGAGCATAATTACATATGATGTGAATTAAGTGCAACAAGCACACATAAGTTTAATCTTAGTGAAAGTCACTAAATAATAATCAAGAGTATGATTACATACTTGAGACGGATAAAGTATTCTTCTTAGTTTATGGTGGACATAAAAATTATGCAAAGTATTTGCATATGACAATGTTTGATAATCCATTTAAGAACCCAATCCCTTAACTGATGGTGATCATGTTAGGTCAACTGGTATGTGATACTACATAGATCAATGAGTATGAGATACTTGGTTGATTTGGCCTAGTGCAAGTGGGAGATTGATGGTGTTATGCCCTAGGCCAAAGTGTTTGTGACATAGGTTGACGGGTTGAATTAACAAACATTATAATTATTCTAAAATATTTCATATAATATGTGCGTATAGGTTATTTTAATATAATTAAAATAGACCATGAATATGCAATTCAACTTTATGTTATGAATGTTATTCTAAATAGTCCCTGGTCATTTATAGGATATTTGTGGAGAAAAATATACTTGTAGATACATATAAATATATATTTATATACAAGCTATAAATGTACACCAGTATATTAGTTGACTGATGATCATGTTTTACTGATCATGGATAAATAGTTATCAAGTCATTAACATAGGTATATGTTAGAGACCATATACTGGACTGACCCGCCATAAGAATGCTACATGTTTTATGTCATTAGCGATTCTTATAACATAAAGTATTTATGGTCCTTTGACCTGAGATTGTCTCGGTTCCCAACATGAGTAATTTTATACTTTAATATAATTTAACACTGCCTTTAACCGGGTGGTCATAACGGTTATGATTAGGTATACAATGAATCATGTAGAGGGATGAGTGCAATCAAGACGGGATTTGTTCCTCTCATAAATGAGAGAGATATCTTTAGGCCTCTTGATGAATTGAACTGAAGAAATGTATGGCCATACTCAAATGAATTAATAAGAGTTATTAATGTCATTTGTTCTTGTTCAGTTTAATTCGGGATCAAGAAATATTAATTCGATTAATATAAGGATGACGTATTACATGCCTTATGATCGATATAGATATCGTGTGACAAAGGGACTAAATACGTGATTGTTGATTAGGTAAATCGGATCACCTATATTCACTTAAATTGGGTAGTCATGATGGCTTGCTAGAGTCCGCTCATGATTTATAGACTGTCAAGTTTATTGCCAACATTAAGTGAACCTACAGGGTCACACACAAAGAACAAACTGAAACGGGCGCAGAAAATCCTAGCGACTTATATGATGAGTTGCATAGGAATTTCACAAAAGATATTGTCATCTTATGTGATAAGATGTGATATATATGTATATAAAGACTATGAGCACACAAGATCATGTAATCTAGAAGAGTCTAGATGATGATATGTGGATAATGATGAGTGATGTCATACACATCTTTTAGTGTGAATAGACATGACTCTTCACCTCTATATAAGGACATAGAGGGCTCCAAATTCATTGTACCAAATGATTCTCTCTCTCATTTTTTCTCATTCTCTTTTGTGAGACAAAAAGAGAGAAAATATCCTTTCTCATTTGTGTGACAATTACTAAAGGGTGCTTTCCTTTTATATGACAAAATGAAAGGGTGCAATTATATGAGAGAATTATACATCTTTTGTGAGACAAAATAAGAAGAAGAAAAATAGTTTTCTTGTGCAAGAGAAGAACAAGCTACTAGCATATATATATTGTTCTTCTTCCCGTTTTAAGAAGTTTGTTCGTGTGGACACCGGTAGAGGCGTTCGTACTTTCGGCGCTTGTGATCTATTCGGCCTAAGAAGATGAGAACGGGTTGTTGAGAGTTTTGGTGGAGACCGATTGTGTGTGCGGTAGATGGCTTCCGCATGATCCGACCTAGACGGATTAGACGGATGGAAAATCGGTTAGGACGGTAACCGGTTTAGAGGCGCTTGGACAACACGCATGGTTTGAGCGTCACGGATTAAGCGTAACCCGAAAGGTATCTTTAAGATTTATTTCTTTGATTTAACCGATACGCACGGATTCTCAGGATGGGTTTTGGACGAATAATTTTTAGTTTTCCGCTGCGTTATGCACGTCCGAAACCCAACAAAAAAGGCAAAATCGCATCTTGACACAAGATAATTTGAGAAAGAGAGGGGTACCAGTAATCAATCACTGCATATTATGCTGTGTTGGTTGGGAATCAGTAAACTACCTTTCCAAGATGTGTGACATGGTACAACACCTCTGGTCTTTGTACCAGAACTCAATCCACTCGAATCCATTAAATACAATCTCCTTAGAAGGTCATGCCACTACTGGAAAAAATAGCTCATAGCTGCGGGTTTTTCCCTTACTTCGAACGGTTTAAACTGTATCAACTTTCATGGCTGCAGTTTCAGAGCACATAAAGGTCTGTATCTTAGATAACCGTAGCAAGATTCTTGATACGCATGCAAGCCCGCTACTATGTAGATACGGTTTTAACCACTTCTATCTTAATTCGGGTTTAACGCTGCTTGATTGATTCGGTTTTAATCGCTGCTTTATTGATTCGGATTTAGCCGCTGCTTCGTAGATGCAGCTTTAACCGCTGCTTTCAAGATGCAGATTTAACCGCTTCAACATAGATACGATTGCTGCTTTGTAGATATCGTTTTAGCAACTGCTTACATATCATTTCAACCGTGATGCCCACTTCCACACTATATTAAACCCTAAACATTTTTCAGGCACCCAAACAAGCTTATAAATTAATTAATAATAAAATCGCATATAATATCACATTTAAAATCAATAAAAAAAATTAAATATTTATCGTTATTACTATCAAATTGTAGTATTACATCCAAATCAAGGTTTCTCAACTAACAACAATCTCATTACATGCATACAATTAATGTAAATAATACAACAAAATTAAGATATTGAGAGAGACTCATCTCGCATCTTGACTTGGGTGTAATCTTGAAAGGCATTCCACCTGCTATTTAAACATAAACCAAAGCGAAAAATTGTAAAATTAGTACCTATACATACTCGTGACTATCGAATGATATCAAGCCTTACGCATAATAGTGCATAGTGCTAGACATCCTATAAAGATTCGAAATTAGGCACTTCAAAAAACACGTAAATATCATTAAACAAGAAAAACCATTCATACTGTGAATACTTGGGTTATCATGGAGCATGCAAATGGAGCTATTCATAAGTTTTACATCAAAAAAATAAATACAAATAAAATAAAAATAGAAGGATATAATTCCTTACCATCTATGCAAGCATAAATGAATTCATATAATAGTCAGTTGCTCCACTCTCTGTCTTGAAATAAGAATAATTTAAAAAAAATTTATACATTTTTTGCCAAGAATAAACTATGTCATAGATCAAACAAAAATAAGAAACTTACTATGATAAATCGAATAAAAAAAACATTATATAGTTAGAATTATACCTACCAGAAATTTATCTAATGACATGGCACAAATTATACATTACCTTAATCATCAGACAGATCCACAGTACAAACAATCTGAATGAATGTTTTCCTCTTGCTCTATTTACTAACAAATCTACACTATAAAAACAAAAAACAAAATTCAAAAGAATATGATTAATTATAGGACAAAATGCATTACCTGTTATACCATGTTGATTTTTTACTTGAAGCTGCTGCATCTATCTTGCAAAGAGTCATTTCCTCAATTACCACTAGCTTATTCATTCAATTGAGAATTACATCAAAATAAAGAGAAGTTTATTTATCAACTAAGAAATTAACACGAAGAAAAATCGGAATAGCACGAACTAAACAACTCCAACATAAAGAAAAATGAAATCAACCTTCTTTACAAAATCCTTGAAAATAAGCTGTATGAACTTCAAGGCTACACATGCTCCTTCTCTGCCACTTTTTTGTAAAACAAACCCCAAATTATAGAATTTTATAAATAATACCTTGAAAGTGAATAAATTTTAAATTTGAGAAATATAAAAGTATACGGGAATAACTAAGGAGGCAAAGGTTAAATTATTTTAGCGGGGGAGCCAAATAAAATTTTGGTACTACAACAACCTGAACATAAAAAAACAAATATTTTGTAATACTTTTTTTTTTTGTATTTTTTGCATTTTTATTGAAAAAAAGGGGGAATATAACATACCGATTGAGGCGGGTCGAGTTATTTAATATTTTCTTTATTTGTAGGATTAAAATTAAACTTACGCTCTCTCTAAAGGTTCAATCACGTCTTTGAAAATTATTTCTTGCCCTTGAACCACCACTTCCTAAATTCATTTAATTAATCAAAATTATGATAACTTTTTTTTATAGAATAATTATGTTAATTTTGAAATCTTAATGATTGTTAAAAAAAATTACTTGCCAACCGAAAGGGATTGAGTATCCATCTTTTCTTGTCATTTACAGCTTGAGGTCCCTTCTTTGGCCCTGCCGCAGCTAACAAATTTAATTATTTATTAGATTAAATAAAATAAAAATGGAGATTAATTGGGTAAAATATGAGAATTTCATGAGGCTGAATTAAGTTGTAAAAGAAGTATACTGGCTGGGTTGTAAAAGAAGTATATCGGTCACAAAATTGAAAATTTGATCTCAATTACAGAATTAAAAGGTATATTAATCAAATTAACATGCATCTATTGAAATTACCATGAGGATTAGAAGAGGAACTCAGTTCTGACTTGAGACAAGTAAAAAAAAAAAAAAATTAATCAATCAAATACGATTTTCAATACCTCACAAAAATCCATTCCTTTCATTATTATTAGCACTATAGTTATTCTTCTTTAGGAAAAAAATCAACCTAATTCCAGTTAAAAAATTAATCAATCAAGTAACAGTATCTTGACTTGGTCCAGGGGGGATATATATATATATATATATATATATATATAGAGAGAGAGAGAGAGAGAGAGAGAGAGAGAGAGAGAGACTTGTGAAGATGCTCGACTGCTCGGCACTCACCAATTGAGACGCTCAACCAAGACTTGTGCGCAACTCGGTGCCGGACACTCGCCAGTCGCCACTCGCCGGTCGTCACACGCAACTAGCCGTTTGCAGCTCGCCGATTGAGCTGATCGCCGCTCGCCCTCTAGAGCTGCTCAACGCGGAAGAGGAGAGATCGAGAGATGGGCACGAGCCTGACGAGATTTTGGGGCAGTGGGATTTGGGGGCGATTTAGAATAGAAGGGATTTTGGGATAGGGTTTTTAATTGGAAATTTTGACATTTTTAGTGCCCCGCCATTTTGTGTACCCACGGGCTCAATTGCGTATCTACTACTGTAGCAATGTTACCCTATAGAAATTATGTAGCTGCGGGTTGACCTAGCGCATGATCAATCTCGTATCTACAAGCTATTTTTCCAGAGTGACACGACCCAAGTCGTCAGGATGGAAAGAGAGAGAGAGAGAGAGAGAGAGAGAGAGAGAGAGTTTTAGTAGCTTATTTTTGGGTCTCTTTTTGGGCCTTCTGTTCTTAGTTTGTTGGCCCGATTTTTTCTTCTTTTTCATTTATTTTTCTTCTAGCTTTTTTATTGTTTTTTATAGGAAGAAGATTAGTTAGGATTATTTGTAAATTCTTTTAGACATATAAATTAATAAAAAATCAGTTTGGATTTGGAAGTGGGACTTTTGAGCCAACTCCGCATAGTCTCAAAAAAAAGTGATCTCTTATTTTCTGGTCAAAATAGTTGACCACCATGATATGATCATTTATATTAATAATTTTGTTTTCAATAACAATCTAATATTTTAGAATAACCATATATAATTAAAATTTCAATAAATATAATTTATAATAATTACTTATTTCAGCAACTACTTGTTATTTAAAAAAAGAATATTAATATTAAAACTTGATGGAGATTCTAAGGGATGAGTATATTTTCTGTTAAAAGAACGAAACAACGTTTTCTTTCTTGTAATTTGACAAAATTTCATCCGTAACTCTACAAAACATCAATTTATCATCACTAAACAAAAATTATTATGAATAGTCTTACAAGAAAATTATTATGAATCTAATTTATTCACCGAACCATGAATGCATGAGTCAATTTAAAAGAAATTCAGAAATATAAGAATTAACTTGAACTTTATTAACTTTTCGTCATCAATATTCTTTTACACTGATTTTAGAAATTCTAACGTATACATCATACATGTCAACAAAACAAACAAAAAGGAAAATAAGAAAGAAAAAAAAAAATCTGTATATTTAGACTAATAATGAATCAACTCATCAATGTCAACTACATATTTATTTCAAAAAAAAGAATCTCAACTATATTTAGACGCTATAAATTAGATAATTAAGGAGTGGGGAGACAAATACAATTAGGTGTGCTCGCATGCCATTAGTGCAGCATGATGGACCTGAACTTGGTATCACAGCCTTTAACTGACTCCAAAATCCGAGGAAATACTGTTCCATTTTTATTTTCATGTAAAGGCCTAGACATTGATACATATTGTAATGTGCTTGCAGAAACCAAAGGCATGAAAATTACCACTTGAACCATTTTTGTTGCTACCTCCATTTGAAGTATTTTGAGTTTTGAGGACTGAACAAGGTTTGATGTGAGTATTTTTTTTCTTCTTCTTTTGAATACTTGAAGTGTGGTTTGATTGAATGAAGAGGCTGAGAGGTGATGGTGCTTTTATAAACGGTGCAAGTATGAGTCCTCATGCTTTGCATTGTGTATAGACTAGTTTATGCGAGATCTTTGGTACTCGTTTGAATTTTCATGAGAAATGGAAAACGTTATTGACGGTCTTTACAAGTTAAACAGTGGATAGAAATACAAGGAGAATTGCAAGGAGAATAATTCAGTGGATAGAAAAGAAGGCGAAAAATAGTGAAATTTCAAATCTTGAGATGTAGACAAAAGTATTTGTTAAAAGGAGATGAAGTGACTTAATTCAAAAGGATGAAAGTTACTGGAGATAGAGAGCTAAGTTTAAGTGGCTAAAAGAAAGGGATAAGAATACAAGTTTTTTCATAAATATGCCTCAGTTAAAAAAGCTAAATTAATGATCCCACAACTCATAAATTCAGAAAATAATAAGAAGTTTACAAATCACAAGGAAAAATCAGAAAATATGTTTAAGTTTTATAAAAACTTGATGGGTACAGAACCACAAATCTCACCCTCTGAACCTAAATGGGATATATCACATTTGTTTAAAAATCTTGCAGTGGATTTAAATAAACTAGATGTTGAAATTAAAATGGAAGAACTAGATGAATTAGTCAAAAAATGGAAAAATAATAAATTCCCAGTACCCGATGGGTTTAATGGGGAATTTTTAAAAACATATTGGATTTACTTGAAAGAGGAGATTCTATATATTGTACACAATAATGAGATAAAACAAGAATTAGGAGATTTTGATCTTTCTTTTATAACTCTGATCCTAAAGAAGGAAGGAACAAAAGAGGCTAAAGATTTTAGACCGATTAGTCTTGTGAGTTGTGTACAAAAAATAGTATAAAAAGTATTAGCAAATAGACTCAAATCAGTAATTAATGAAATGATACTACCTAATCAACTTGGATTTATTGAGGGTTGAGAAATAGCAGAGTATTATGTGTATGCTAGAGAGGTATTACACATGGCCAACATTTCAAATAAACCCCTTCTTTTATTCAAGGCTGATATACACAAAGCCTTTGATACAATTAGTTGGAAGTTTATCATTCAAGTTTTAAAAGCAAGAGGATTTGGGGATAAATGGATAGAATGGATGACTTATTATGTGTTAAGAGGAAAGCCTAAAGTACTTTTAAATGGGAGTCCAGGAAAAGTATTTTTCTCAAAAGAGGAGTTAGGCAAGGGGACCCTTTGTTCCCTCAATTATTTATACTAACATTGGATTCTCTAGCCAGAGCCTTAGAATTCCTAGGGTAATTTTATGTGGATGACACCTTATTCATCATAAAACCGGAACTTAATCAAGCCAAAAGGCTAAAATTCCTTCTTAAAACTTTTTCAAACAATTCTGGTCTTAGAATTAATCACTCCAAATCAGAGTATACAGTCATCTCTAATATCCCAGATTTAGATTTATCAGGCATTTTAGAAGAAATGGAAAGTCAAGCCACTCAATTACCCTTTAATTATTTTGGATACCCATTACATTATAAACCTCCTAGCAAAGAGGATTATAGAGTATTAATAGATAAATTTCAGAAAAGGCTATTAGCTTGGAAGGGTTCTTTATTGACTAAGGGTGGAAGATTGATTTTAATCAACTCAGTTTTATCTTCATTACCAACTTATTTTCTATCTGTATTTAAATTTCCACAATGGGCAATGGGTAATATTGGAGATGGATAAGATTAGAAGAGTTTTTTTGTGGAAGGAAAATAACAAAGGGATAAATTGGGTTGCTTGGTCCTAGTGTGCAGACCTAAAGAAACTGGAGGTTTGGGGATTGTGAATCTTGAAGAGTTTAATAAAGCTATTCACCTTAAATGGGTCTGGAAGTATTTCCATAAAAGAAATGGACTTGATTGGGAAAAAATAGTTTCAAATATTGAAGAGGAAAGATTAAATAAAATTACTGCAAGAGACTCTTAATTTTGGAGAGAAGTAAAGAGACTAGCAAGTACCTTTCTTTTTTTACAGTACTATATTTCAAATAGGACAAGGTAATAAAATCAATTTCTGGTACAATAACTGGAAAGAAATTTCTGGTACACTGGCTGACTTCATGAGTCTGTCAGACATTGAAGATGCCTTTAAGGAGATTGAGGCGGTTGTACCTCAACAGGAATTGCAACAACCTCAACAATTCTAAGAGAGGTGCAGTTAAGTGAGAATCCAGATGAAGTGATATTGAAATGGAGAGAAAATGGGGTAATTTCGGTTAAAAGTGTATATAAGATTAGTACAGTAGGTGTGCTGTCTTACAATTCTCTAAAGAATATATGGAGTCTTAAATTACCTTTAAGAATGCAGATTTTCTTATGGCAAAACAAACAGAATAAGGTAGCAACACAAGATAATCTCAGAAGAAGAGGAAATATACTACTGAATAGATGTCACCTGTGTTGTAAGGAAGCAGGGAGAGTGAAACATCTTTCTGAAGAGTGTTGCTTGTACAGAGGCACTTGTCCCTAATCAGGAGTGAGCTGAATCTGACCTCCGACGAGTTACACTCCATTTCAGCAATGTCGATGAGTATACTCAACCCTGACAGAGATTCGGACTTCAGACAACTTGCAGGCTTATTTTTGTTTGCCATATGGAGAGAAAGATGTAGGAGGGTATTTTCTGAGGAGAAAAAAGGTGGATCTGTGTTGATTGAAGAGATATTAAAGGAAAGAAGGTGGATTCGAGAAGCAGTGAAAGTTGAAATCGTCATTAATGGCGGTTCATATCTAAGTTTGGAGAGATCACAAAGAGAGAGAGTAAATCTGGAGAAGAATCGAGAAGAAAGAGGCGTTGAGCTGTCTGATTTTAAGACAGAGTGTTGCTTTTATATGTAGGGTAAAACATAACTAGAAATTCTAACCGTAGTTTAAGTGCCATTTTGTTTCTTTATTAACTAGCTAGTATTGTGGACTTCCAATTCATAGTCAAATTTGACGACTTATATGGAATTCAGAGCCTCCTGTGCTATCATAGACACAAAGAGGAATTTATTTGAAGCCTTTTTTTCTTAACTACACGATCTCTTTTCGCAGGACCCCTCTTTACTACTAAATCTCGTAAATTTTGGTCAATATTTTTCCAACTACCTGGATCATCAGCATTCAAATCTACACATTCCACATCCATCTCTTCATTTTGATTGTCTTCCATAATCCCTAAATTCTCATTTTCTTCTCCATCCACTAAATTTTCATTCTCATTGTTTACCAAACCTACAACTTCTTCATTCACTAAATTTTTAACTCCAGCATTCGCCGCATCTTCGCCTTCCAAATTTTGAACAGGTTTACTAATTTTAATAAACTTATTCATAGCCCCTTTTTGAGATTGGATGAAAATTTCTTCTTTTTCTTTCTTTTTTCTTTTTCATGTCCAGATAAAAAATTTCTTTTAACTGGCAGCATGAATACAATAAAATTTTCTGTAATTAATAATTGTGTTAACTATTATAATAAAAAATAAATCATATATAAAATTATTGTAATATTTCTTAGAGAACAAAAATTTGAAAGAAGATAAATAATAAAAGTATCATATAAATCTTCAGAAGGGAAGAGATCAATAGATCGCAGGGCAGACATTTTTTCTCATTGTGTACTCTTTTTTAATCTAATTGACGGACTAATATGCGACCCAATTTAGGACATGTATTTTGAACTTACTAGAAATAATTTGTCATCAAAAAAGAACTTTCTAGAAATGACAGAAGAGAGAAAGGAAACAAAATTTCAATTTCCAGGTCAGATAGAGCAAATATGGTGATTTTTTTTCGTTTTGAAGCCACCCAATTTAAGTAAGACAAATTTGCAAAATAAAGTTTCTATATGTTGACTCTCTTGTACTTAATGCAAAAGTAATGTATGTAGGGCTATAATTCTTTTTTTAATATTATAGGTTGGATTATATATATACTTATAAAAAATTTTGAGGCCCTAAAAATTTGAGACCCAAAGCAACGGCTTCACCCGCCTATCTAAAAGGCCGCCACTGATAGAATTAACAATTTTTGAAAATTACTCTCTTTTTGGAGAATATTTTCATCAAAAGAACATTGTTTCTTGCCAACTTTTGAAACAGAAGACGCTTGTTTTTGTTAGAGTTCTTCTATTTAGCTCCTAAGATGCCTCATTTGTGTGGTTGTGGCGTCATATGATACCAGTATGCAACTGATTATCACTAACAATCAGGTCAAAACTGATTTTGACTTTTTGGGTGGCTTTGTCAGTGAAAAACATGCCCTTATTACCCGTTGAAATCCCGCCAATATTTTTTCCAATCATTAGGTTTGATTACTACTAGTAATTGATAAAATTCCGCTAATTGTTTCCAAAATATTTCAATTGAACCTTCATATATATGGAATTTCTCTCTCTCATAAAGTTATTTCTTGAAAATAAAAATCTCAGCCACTAATCGGCGACCTCTCTGGTGACCTCACCGGCAAACTCTCCTATGAACTAACTGGTAACCTCTCCGATGACTACGCGTTCTTCCTAGTGATAATTAGGCAGTGATTGAGCATCACCATTAAGAATATCTACTTAAATCGATAAAATCGTCACTCATATTGATGTTGGAGCTCGTTCATGAGTTCAATATCATTCTCAAGGTATTGTATTCTCTCTTCTTCCAATATTTTGCTCGATTCGTCTATTTTGTAACATTAACACATTTTTAAACAAAATCTAAATTGAAGTTTTTCTTCTTTTTAAAGTTGAGTTGAAATTGGGCATAGATGGAAATATTTCCTTCATTTATTTCAAAGAAATAAAAGATTTCAAAAGCTACAAATGTTAATAGTTTATCCAATTAGTACTTTTTTCAGTTTTTATTAATTTCTATGTTTCAGTTTTTTCTATTCTTCATTTTTCTTGTCTTTAACTGGTAATTTTTTGTTTTTTCCTATATATTTCTGGTTGTTGTTTTATTTTCTTCTTTTCTTGCATTATTTATTTTATTTTTCTTCTTTTTATGTAGGCTGTCGCTAGTTACCAGTAGTAATTGAAGCAGATCCAGCAACTTTTTTCTATGTTTAATTTTTTTTCTATTCTTCATTTTTTTTCTATTCTTCATTTTTTCTGTCTTTAATTGGTATTTTTATATTTTTTTGCTATATATTTCTATTATTTTATTTCCTTTTTACATTTTATTTTCTGATTTTCTTACATCATTTATTTTATTTTTCTTCTTTTTTATGTCCGTTGTCATCAATTACTAGTAGTAATTAAAACATATTCAGTAACTTTTTTCTATTTCTAGTCTTGCTATTATTTTTATTTTTTTTGTTTTATATATTTTTCTATTTTATTATTTTTTTCTCAATGTTCTGTTTTTTTATAATATATATTGAAATTTATTTATGAAAGTGATTTTTCTAATAGTTATTTGATTCTTATATAAATTATTTAATTTTCAGGTGTTCCGGTCGGCCGGAACAATTCCAGTATATGTAAAATTTCAGCATCTAATGCTTTATTCTTTCACCAATTTATACATCACATGTATAACTGTTTCTAAGGTATTTTCTTCCCGTCCGAATGGAGTTCATTGTGTGACCATGTAGGTTCCATTTAACGCTGGCAACGATCTTCTAAAGATCGTAAGTCATGAGTAACCTCTAGACTGATGTCATGACTACCCATGTTAAATGAAATGATCAGCGATCATAAACCTATCTGAATAGACGTTTGCTTATTCCTTTTGTTCTACGATATATGTCTTGATCACAAGGCGAATGTAAATTTTATGAATTTTATTTATGTTTGTTTCTCAATTATTTCGAATGTTAATTGTATGATTTTTTTATTATGCAAATAATGATTTATCATTTATTTTATTTTGTGCATAGTTGGTATTTTATTGATGTTATTAATTGATAAAATAATAATAATTATTATTTATTATTATTTTCTATTAAATTTCTTTGTCTGTAGTGATTACATGAGTAATCTATAATATCTGAAATTAAATAAAGAATAACAGTATATTTATCTAAAAAAGTTAAATTGATTCTTTGCATTAGTTGAGAACACAACTTTTGATGAAAAAATGTCAGGTGTTCATGATACATTTTTATTATAAAAAATTCATTGAAAAACTAAAAAAATTACCTAAATATTAGCAACAATACCACTTTTTTTCTTCTGATTATCAGACAATGAACAAAACCACATCTTGACTGGGCCACTTATCAGCAGTGACATATGATGATATCACGATCATAACTTTTGGGTATCATGGGGGTCAAATATATTTTTTCTTTTTCTTATAGGGAACTCGTATGTCCCCTTCTTATACTCAAAGAAATTGGGTTTTGCCAAATTTTGAACACACAATCTTTGAGTTGTAAGCTAGTTTTTAATCCATAACCTAGGTTCATATATTTTAATTGTCTTAATTAACCCAAAACTTAGGTTCCTTCCGCGAAATTCCCGATTGGTAGACTTTACAAGCTACTTTCAAATTCGGGCGTACTGAGCAATTCGATTGCGAGTGTATAGCCATGCAAGCGTCCGGCCAAAATCAAATTCTTTACATGGCTGGTACTACAAAACAAAGTGTTGACTAAGGAAAAATATGAAAAGAGAGGAGGAACGACAAATGGAATTTGCGACTTGTGCAATTCAGGAGATAGTCATAGAGAGACTACGAATCATCTTTTCTTCAGTTGCAGTTTCGCTCAAGCAGTATGGGGCAAGGTTTTCGCGCAATGGTCATACAACGGACACACACCCAGAACGACACTAAAGGAATGAGAATTTTATCCGACCGGAATAACGTAACAAGAAAAGACAATCTGGTTCGTATGACGAACTTGGACGTGCTGGGAAATATGGCTAACAAGGAACGCATGTCTATTTTACGGTCGAAGAGGTCAAGTAGATGAATGCTTCTGGAATCTCAAGAATGATGTGAATTCTTGGCTTCGATGTATTTCGAGTAACTTGTAGATTGTTTCCTGTACAGGATGATAGTTGATGGATGTAAATATTTAGTTGTTGGGTTTGGGTTGAGCCTGTAACAAAATTAGACGTGCTTTGTAATTTCAGTTTTGATTAATGAATTTGATCCAAGGGCTCCTTGTAAGCTCTTGTGATTTTTTTTTTCGCATTTTATAACTAACTACAAGCATATTAGATTTTTGTTCAACTATATTTTGTTACTGACTCAAACTGGCTTGCATGCCAAGTAGTTCTTGTTACCAAGTCAAGCAAAACTTCAACATAATGTTAAGGACCTCGGATCATTATACGAACTTTTCACTTTTCAAACTTTCATCCATTGACAACTACCACAATCAGTCCAGTTCTTCAACCAAGTATCATGGAACTATAATATTCATAATAATAATACTTGTGATTTTGAAAAATTAAAAAATGAAATAAATCATTTAAAAGTCGAAATAGTAAGTTTGAAAAATGAAAATAAATCTCTCAAATCTGTTTGTACCAGAAATGTCACAAATAGATTTGATTTAGACAAGATTTTAATATAGCAAAAATCAAATGACAAAACGGGTCTAGGGTTCAAGAAGAAAATCGGATCCAAAACCATTTTTTCAAGAACCAAAGAATAGTCGAAGAAATGCATTTATATATGGAGACTACTCTAAGGGTAACAATGTTAAAAACCAACCTTTTAAAAATCTTAATAACAATAATAATAGATTTAATTATTTTAATAATTTACAAAAAGCTCATGAAGATAACCATGGTGTCACAACCGAACGACTTTATAAACGAGATCCAAATGGTTATTTTTATGAAATAATTAATACACACGTTCCAAGAAAGATTCAATATAATGAATCGCAAAATCGAGCTCCCAAACATTACACTAACATACACCAAAAAAAAAAAAATTCAAACTTAAACAATTTTACAACATGAAATAATTTTTCAAACAATTTTGCAAAATCAAATAATTTTTTGAAATCAAATGATTTTGCAAAGTCAAACAATTTTTCAAAATCAAACATTTTTAGTGCCAAGTTGACCGAACCGAGACTAAGAAAAGTCGAGTTTTCTTTCTACTATAAAAATCATTTTGTGAAAGGTTCTGATGAGACTCCGAACCCTACTTGTACGTTTTGTAACTTTTGTTGCAAAATATGTCATATTTTCTTGGAGTGCCTCTTTCGCAAAAAAAGTACTTCATTGAAGTACATGTGGTTGTACAAAGATAGAAATATCGATAGCAACTACTCATTAAATGAGAAAAAATCGAAGTCCACCTAGACGCGTCGATACCCCCCCCCCCCCCCAATTTTGAGAGAATTGTGCACGTGGTGATCTTTGTCCCACCTTTAAAAGGAGAAACCCAATTTACTTTTTATCATCGATTCCTCCATTATCAAAACTTAAAAAGCAATATTTTCTCTCTTTTGTGATAATAAATTTACACAAAATCTTATGAGATTTGAGAGAAACTTTGTAAGCTATTTTCTAGAGCTTGTTTGTTAATTTGGATTGAAAGAAATCCTATTTCTTGGTTTGGATTGAAAGAAATTCGGTTTGTTTGTTTGGATTGAAAGAAATCCGGTTCGAGTTTTGTTTTATCAAATTCTCTACGTGTTATAAAGCGAGCGGTGATTCGAGTCTTGTAAAGAAACGCTACTTGGATTTGTGTAAACGGGGCCGAAAGGCAAGCCCCGGAGAGTAGGCACTTGTGAAAGCAGAAATGTTGGCTAGCAAGAAAATGGTGGTTATATCTCACGCAACCACCTAGCCGAACTTCGTCAACAAGTTTGCGTGTTTGGTATTGATCCAATTTACTTTTCTATTGTTTGATTTTAATTGCTATTATTAATTTGCATTAATACAACCATCAATTAAAAGTCAAACAAAACAAAAGTTGCAATTTAAAAAAAAAAATTAATATCACATTTCCGCACAATTTAGGCCTATTTACCTCCTATAGGCCGTAATTAGTCAACAATTAGGTTTGGTCCAAACTAATTCACATGAGCATATAATCAAAGGCTTGTCATCAGGGCATCCGGCCCAGTCTGCATCGGAGTTAAGGTGAAGAGTGAGGTCCGGAGATCGTCTAATTTTGAGACCATGGTTTGGGGTTCTTTTGATATAACGAAGAATTCTTTTGACAAGAGACAAGTGTAATTCAATGGGTTTTTGCATGAATTTACTAGCTTTGTTTACCGCGTATACTATGTCAGGACGATTTAGTGTAATGTATTATAGTCCATCAATCACTACTACAAAAATCTGATTTTTGGACCAATGAATTTGGTCCCTAATACATCAAAATTTGTCGCAGAAGTCATTTCGCGACCAAAATATGTCTCAGAACCTTCGTCGCCACATCCTTGTAGCTGAAAGTATTTAGCGACCATTATTTATGTATATTTGTCCCTAAATAGCTATTGTTGGTCACAATTTTCTTTTTACTTCTACTTTCGGTCTCTTATAATATCTTCAGGGACCAAGTTAGGTCCCGACACATCATACTTTACGACGAATTCTAGTCCTAAAAGAGTATATAATTGCGAATCGTTGACTAATGGAAAATCCATTGAGACATTTCATCGAGCACAACATAAAAAAATAGTCAAGTACAATTTTAAAAACAATTCAATTGGTCCATAACTCACTGAAAAAAAAAACTCAAAACTAGCCATATCATACCATCTCAAATCCAAAATTTCATCAAAAATTGGAAAAAGAAAGTCAAAAATTGAACCACTGACCTGTGTTTAATGGGAAAAACCTCTAATGAATTGCACAAAGGGTCTCAAGATTATCATCTTCAACTCCATCTAGGGGTGTTCATTTGGTTCGGTTTGTTCGGTTTCCGAACCGAACCGGTCAATTTCAGTCAAATCGGTTCGGTTCAAATTAACAGAGTTATTTGGTTAATCCGGTTTGGTTCGGTTTTTGGTTTAAAAAAAACGAATAAATTGAACCGACCGAATTATATATAAAATTACAAAGTTCTAATTAATATTATCTTAATTTTAGATTAAACATATAAATATTAATTAGTATGGTCATTATTTAGTATAAAATTTATTAATTTGACTTCATATTATATAGATTTATTTCTAATTCGGTTCAACCGAATAAACCGAAATAAAATTCGGTTTATTCGGTTCGGTTTAAATTTCGGTTCCATCTTTATTCGGTTCGGTTCGGTTCGGTTTAATTCGGTTCTGTCTTATTCGGTTCGGTTTGGACCTAACCGACCGAATGAACACCCCTAACTCCATCAGAGAAAGAGAAGAAGGACAAAAAGTAGATGCCCATACTCCATTAAATCGCTGCTTGAGGCAGAGGAGAAGGCAAACATCATCACCAGAACTTAAGTCATCTCCATCTCTGCCGCCAGAGTCGCTGTTGCTTCCAATGTCGTTACTCGAAAGCCGCCTCTCGCTAGATAGAGAGACGGAGAGTGATATTGGCGGAGACACAAGAAAGCATTTCGAGTAGGAGGGTTTTAGGGCTGCGACTGGGAAAGAAACAAGGTTAGGGTTAGGGCTGCGAGGGGGGGGGGGGGGGGGGGTGGGGTTAAAAGAGAAAGTATTTGCAAAATTTTTGGACGGCCGAAAATCAAAATAGACAAAGTAAATATATTCAGTTTCAAGTGAAAAATAAATATTGGAGTTTCTAAACTATTTTTAATCAAGATATTAATTTATTTCAAAAAGCAATTTGAATTTCTACAGTATTGTTTACAGTTCTAATTATTATACTACTTTAGTTGTAAATATATTTTCATATTAATATTTTTTAGTGTCAATATAAATATTCGAGTTTCTATAAAATTTTTGAGTCTTGATTATATTGTTTCGAGTGCCAATGTACTATTTTGAACACCAAATAAGACATTTTATTAGTATAAATATTTACACTATTTTAAATATGTTGTAGTTCATTTTTCATGATATATGATGATAATAATATAATTATCCGTTGCTTTTAACAATTGATCCACAACATATTCAAAACACATATATTTCATTCCTACGGTTGAAATTTACATTATCATTTTTTATAGTCAATGTTGCTAATCTGTTTGCCAAATAAGTCCGTTGTCAAAAGAACATATATATATATATATATATATATATATATATATATATATATATAAGATAGTTTTAATGTTAATTATACTAATCTAGTCGATTACTTAAAAAGCTTAATAGAATTTCATCCAATAACTAAAATTATTTCAGTTGAGTGACTTCATGTATTAATATAAATATGTATTAGGTGTTCATATACATTTTGAATATTTAAGTATAATATTAATGTTAATATATTTTTTATTATAAATATTCATTTTTTGGTTTTAATATAAGATTAGCGACGAAACATTGTCTCCATAAATAGAATGTCAAAGAAAGAAAAAGGTACATAAAGAAAAATATTCCCTCGAATACGGTGACTAAATATTGTCCCTCTTTTTTACATTTTGGCAACAAACGTTAGTCGCAATACTAGTTAACGTTTCAAAGACAAAGTTTTGTCCCAAATATATGGACTATAGGGACGAATTGTTGCCACTAATCAAGTAAACTATTCAGGGACAAAGTTTGGTAGCTATATTCTTTGCGTACATGTAAGAAAACATCAAAATATTTTTTTGGGACAAAATTTGTGCCTAGGATGGTCGCTAAAGATTGTTTTTCTGGGACAAATATCTCTCTGTCACAAATCATCATAAATAGGCACCAAATTTGTTTCGTCACAAAAACTTTCGTGGCTAAATGCAATATTTGTAGTAGTGAATAGAGGGTCGAATATGTCAATAAATCGCCCTTGTATTTGGAGAATTGTTCGCCTGAAAGTAATGGAGTTGGGCTGGGCGTTGGTGATGAGGGAATTAGATATACTGAGATTGGGTGAGAATTAGACCTTGAGATGGGGTTTTGCCTTCAATGCCGAGGAAATAGGTTAATTTCCTCATATCTTTGAGGCTAAATTAGTTGTTGAGCTTGGTGATGATCGATTGGATGACTAATTGATCACTTCTAGTGATGATGATATCATAAAGTGATCACAATATATCTTGTTCTCTCAATTGCAGTCTCCTGCAATTGAAGCACTCAACGACTCGACATTAACAATGTCTTCTAAAATGGAGATCTAGATGCAGCTATATACATGGAGCAACCAACTGGCTTCATTGATCAATCCAACCCTCACAAAGTATGCCTTCTACGCAAAGCCCCTCTATGGCCTCAAGCAAACTCCAAGAGCATGATATCACAAACTCAGTTGTACACTTGTCGAGCTAGGGTTTGTAACCAATCAATCAGACCAATTCCTTTTTCTGCAAATTAACCCCAAATCGACCACTATGCTTCTTGTTTACGTGAGGTCACCCTACTGAATGTCTCCTCGTAATCAACTTCATGCTCCTGCGTGCAGGCTTTCGCTACTAATTGAACTTTGTATCGATCAAGTGATTCACCAGCCTTCGCTTTGACCCTGAAAATCATTTTACATTTAATAAAAACTAGGAGCAATCTCACACTATGCTGTGAGTTTTATAGTTCAAAATTTGTAAATTAAATTTTAATTTGTATCAAAATTAAAGTGTGAGAATAGTTTCAACATTAAAAAATATTAATTATAATATATTATCTTTCACTTACGATACATTTAAAAAAGTTAATTATTTGTTTACAGTATGTTACAATGATCTAATTATTTAAATGACATTCTCTTACATAATATTTCTTTTTATATACATATTCAACATAATTCTTCACGCATTCAATTGGAAGAAAAATTAAATATAGACCTAATCTGATATGGAGCTTAATATAAATAGAAAATTCAATCAAATTTATATATAAAGGTTTTAATTCGAAAAAAAAATATGAAAATAATGATTACTAAAAAATTCTTGATAAGAGAAGATAGAATATTTTCAAATAATTTAGATTCATTGAAAAATTTATTAAGATATTGATTTATGTAAAAAAATTGCGTAATTTATTTAATCTTTAATAAATTCTTAGTACAAAAAAGTGTGACAAGCATTAAATATTTATTGTAATTTACAATATTTATTGAATAAAATAAATCTCTATGTTAAAAAAAATTTTAGGAGAAGTCTGCTATATGCTGCTGTTTTAAAAATTTATTATTAATTAAAAATAAAAAATAACTTATTACATTAAGTTTTAATATCTTATTTATTTAATATTTATATTATAAGTAGATATATTCCTCTACATAATTGTTTCCCATATTTTCTATATTTTCAATATATACATAGTTAAGTAAGAGAAAATTTTATTTGGAACCATATCAATATGGAATTCAAAATAAAGAGAATATTCAAATGAATTTATATAAAATATTTCTAACATGAGAAGTTTGATATTTGTTTGAGAATTGCTATTTTTAGGGGAAAAAAATATATTTATGTTTTGATATGTGAACTCTTCATCTTCTATTTATATTTAATTTCAAATGACATGTATTAAATTTTGTGAATCGGTCATGGATCCAACGAATAAAATTAGATATAAAATATATATACTTATACATGTCATAAATATAAAGTGGTGTGATATATAGTGAGATGGAATTGGTCCATCTTGAATCTAACGAATGACAACTGTACATATCATCAAGGTAACATGATATGCCTTTCTAAAAATAAATAAAAGTTGATGTAAAATAGTAACACAAAAAAATATAGAAAGAAATAACAATTACATAAACTCAATGATTAATCAATGACTAAGATTATGTGACAGTTTGAAACGAATTTAAATTGGAACCATAACAACATGGAATTCAAAATAAAGAGAAATTATAAAAAAAAATTTAATATTTTAACATGAAAAATACAATGTATCATTATGACTATTATTTTTTAAAGAAAAAGAAATAATATTTATGTTTTAATAAATGAACTCTTCATATTCTCTTTGATTAATGTTTGAACATAATTATGTATTATGATTCATTGGAACCATTTGATTCAAAGCTAGCGATCAAAAATAACTTTAATCATTCTCATCTAATCGGGACATAGAATAAGAAATATTAAAAGTATCAATCGTTGTCATACATGTTAGCACGATACGTAAAAAAGGCACAGAAAATCAGAATCAGTGAAAAGTTGACTGGTCTAGATATAACCATACTATTTAACGTAAGAGTTGAAATAATTGAGATGATTTGGTCTCATGAGATGTCTCAAAAAATTTTGAAAAATAAAGAGGTGGGAAAATTAGTATTTGTTTTTTCGATCAACAAGAACCCATATATCTTTGGAATGAAGGGCATTGAGTTCATCAGACATAGTTGCTCGCCAGGGAGGGCACTTATTGGTTATGGTGAAGGAAGTGAGCTCGAGTTCAATTGGGGGTTCTGGCATGGGATGTTTAGTGGACATTAAGGCTTGAAAACCTTAAAATTGCTTAGGTTTAAGACGGTTTGTTTTCCTTCTTATAGTCACGGAATGAATTGGGATGATAGAGGAAGGATTTTGTGTGGAGGAAGCTCTTCAGTAGGCTGTGAAGAGCCTGTAATCTGCACAATAAAAAGAAGAGTACTACTGGTATTTGCATTAGTGGTGTGTGAGTAATAAAGTGTGTGAGATTTTGAAAAAGAAAAAGAGTTTCATTAAAGATACATTTCTTATAATATAGATTTGATTGGTGTCAATATTAAGATATTTATAGCTCTTTTTATCTGTGCAGCAACCTAAGAATACACATGGAACAGATTTAAATTCTAATTTGTGTGTATTGTAATTTCTGATGTGATAAAAGCAAAGACAACCACTACTAAAAAAAAGGGCTGAGAGAGACGAAAAGTTACAGACACCAGGGTGTAGTGCCTCTAAACAGACCCGTTAATTATTGTTGGGTCGAAACTAGAGGCAACAGGCCTTGTTGCCTGTATAATCTCCGCTTTTTCAAAATTATCTCTAAAATTTCATCCCCTCCTTTCTTTCTCCGCCTAAAACTAAAACACTTGCAAGTTTCCAGCTTTCTCTTCACGCTTCAGCTCTTCTTCCCGCCTCTCTCCACGATCTAAGCTTCTAGGGTTGTGCCTCTCTCCACGATCTAGCCTTCTAGGGTTACGCCTCTCTCCAGAGCCCCGCCTTCTCACCGTACGGCCTCACTGCTCCGCTGCCTCTTGCTCCATCTCACCTCTTGACAGCTCCGCCCCCTTCGTACATCACTGTTTCTCCAGAGCTCCGCCCCAAAAGTTCGTCTTCTCTTACTCCATCTCCTGTTTTCTCTCATTCTTCTCCCTTTTCATAGTTTTTATCGATATTGGGTTGAAATAGACTTTATTAGGGTTTGAAATAGACTGAATTAGAGTGGTGTTCAGTGAATATGGGATTACTTTCAACAAATGATTCAATTGAAGTGCTCCTATCAAGAGTAGAGGCTGTTCCAGGCTGATCTGAAACAAGAATCTATTTGTTATATCCAAACTTGTGTGTTTAGTGAATTTCAGTCGAAATTGACTGAATTAAATTTTGTATATAGTGAATTTGCGTTGAAATTGACTGAATTAGTTTGCATTAAGTGAATTTTAGCTGAATATTGACTGAATTAGGTTGTAGGAAGAGAAGTAGGGGAATAGGAAGTGAATTTTCTATCTGACAGGTGCTCTTTCCTTCACCAAGAAAACGGGCAAGTACTTCTATAAATAATAATAAAAAATGTCTTGAATAATTGGCATGTAGATACTTGTTTTATGGTGTATCTTTTTGGTTCATTGTGGCAGTTGTGTGACCCTGTATAATTTCAACTAGACATACACTACATTGCAATTTTCCATACAGGTACACTAAATTCAGAACATGTTATATTTCTAGATGTTGGAAATTAGAGGTTTAATTTACTGAGTTAAATGAAATAATTATCAAAATGACATAATGTCTAGAATTAGTAATTTTCTAGTTTTACAGATACAAAGGAGGAGCGCTATAATTCCAGAATGAAGCATGCTATTCCTGTCCAGAACTGAAAAGTCTCTCAGGTACTACCTATTCGTTGTCCTAAATTCAGTCATATTTCTCTAACTTCAGTCATTTTAGTAAAGTTTCTTTCCTATGCAAATTGAAACAAAAAAATTAATTTATGATTGATCTCCTTACTCATTGTTTTGAGCAAGTGAATGATCAGATGATTTGATAATCTAACTCTTAACATATATTACAATAAAATGGCTAAATAAATCAAATCATAAAAGAAAAGTTAATTAGAGGATTTAAGAATGGATTCATAATAGTATCACTGTTAAATTAGGGTTTATAATTTTATATACTTATTTAATATCCCTCAATTTCAAGTATCACTGTTAAATAACTCTTTCTTTCACTAAAAAAAATTTGCTTAATTGCAGGTCCAGTTGTTGCTATGTATAGTGGCTCTAACAAATAGGTAATGCGTCTACTGGAGCTGTTAGCTTGGCACAACTAAAAAAAATGAGCTGGTACCAAAGGAAATAAATTGAAAGCATGCTGCATCCCTCAATAATTTAAAGGATCTTTGTACTAAAACAGGTGGTAAAATAATCCAGCAACTCTGCCTTATTTTATTATTTTGTGTGTATATTTATTTAGTACACTATGTTTCTAATTGATTTTTATCAGATGATTTGTTGTTTTTATGAAGGTTTGTTCTCTCAATTTATCTTAACTGATTAATAATATGTTTACTTTTGCAAATTATTGCTAATTAGTATAATTTCAACTATTCATAGGGGCTTATTTGCACGAAACAGGCATTACCTATTGATTGATCTGACATATATGTGAACAAACCTTAATCTCGAAATTTTAATTGTCTGCATGAATTATTTTCATTAATATGATTTTTTTTTATTATTTGTAACAGGGGAGCTAGTATTAAAAAATCAAGCCTTACAAGGACCAAAGTGCAAATAACACAATTTTCTACCTCAAAAAATTCTAGGTACAATTTGAGTCTCTTTAAATCTTTAAATCATTTTCTTTTATTAGAACAATTACTAACAAAATCCTATATTTTTGTGGTACGTATTCTACCATTGATAAATTTACATTATTTGTTGCTCATCACTAGTAATTTATTTTCTAAATAGGATTTAATTAATTCTCTTGTTAATTTATCAAATTATATTTGTAAACTAAATTATTATTGGTTTTATTTTTTTTTTGAAGTCACAAGACGAAATGTGGCGCTACATACAAGAAAATAAGTGGCCCGGTAGAGAATCAAGACAGCATGAAGCTATGCGTTCTTGTCTATAGTTGTCATTTTGACCGGAACAACTTGGTTATTTGTTTGAGTTCTCATGAGGTCTAAAAGAAAGCCTATGCTAGAAAGTTGTTCTTAGGTTTTTAGGTGTTTTGTGTGTTACATAGCAAGGCGATTTAGCGGATTTAGTGTTATGTTTTTAAGTTTCACACAAAAGATATGGAATTTAATATATTTGTACTCTTAATTGTGGGCATTTTGATAATGACAAACAAATTTAAATATTTTGTTATGAATTTTGGTTATATATTTTATTGTTTTATTTTGTAAATTAAAATATTGCATAAAAAATTACTATTTCGGTTTAGTGGCGGTTTTGAGCACCTCAACTTTGAGGCAGTCTCGGGCGCCTCAACTTTAAGGCAGTCTTAGGTGCCTTAACTTTGAGGCAGCCTTGGCCGGCTCAACGTTGAGGCAGTATATGACCCGCCTCTATATTTCTTGGGGCGGCTCCAGTAGAGGCGCTTATGAGGCGGACACGAAACTGTCTCTATATTGTGTTGAGGCGCAAAAAAGTGCCTCTAAACATAAAAAAGTTTGCCTCTCTCAAGGCGCCTAATACTTTAAATATTTGTAATATGGAACTTTGTTAAACAGAAGTTCAAAAGGTGATTTAAAGGGTTTCGTTAAAGTGGGTAATCTGTTAATTAGAAACACAACTGATAGAAATATTTCGGCCATTTTGAGGTGATGACAGACAGTCCTAACTCAATGATATGCCAATGTTTTCGTTCAGATAATACCATTTTGTTGGGGTTGGTAAGGACATGATGTTTGATGTACAATGGAGGGATAAAAATTTTGCAAAAGAAAAAATTCAGTCCCACATCAGTTGTAGTTGTTTTAATTTTGCGAGATAATAGAGTTCTGAGTCTTGAAGGATCTTTTAATGGCGTTTAGCATTTGGCTCATGATACCATGTTAGATAATGTAAAGAGAGAGTAAATGTATTTAAGTGATTTCTGAGTGAATTACAAAGAGGAGAGGCGCCACATAAGCGGCCTTTTTAAATTCACAATCTTCCTCTTAGCGGTGTGTAGCGAGGATTCGAGTTCTGAAAGAAGGGAATTTTGTTCCAGCTCCGTCGGCCTATCAGGAAGTGACACGTGGCGGCCGAGCGTTGGACTTGGAGAATCAGAAGTGTGGGTGAATGAATAAGGATTGCCAGCTGGTGAAAAAACGACACCCTTGATGTTGGCCCCACACAGCACGTTCAGCTCTCGTGCTTTCTTGAATAGGCCGTTGCGTCTTTTTGAGAAAGAGACCTGAAAGATAAATAAACAAATAGCGGTTAGAAATTACTGTTGTTTTGAAGAACTGATATACATTAACATTAATCTATCCTAAAAAGAACAAAAGCAAGGCTAGGCCAGATCTTAAACTCTATGAAGAAAGTTCCAATCTTTGGAGCTCATAATGACCAAAGAACATAACATTAGACGCAATTTTAAAAAGGAATTTAGTCAAATACCTGTCGTGCAGCCTCGTTTTGAATCGGTTCAATGGCGATTTTCTGCCTGCCTGCGCTCCTCTTCCTCTTGCACCCAGCCACTCCACTGCTACTCGCACTTGCACCATCCGTCCTCACCGATTTCTCCATTAATCTCTACTTCTAACAGAATCTCGCAGCTTGGTTTGATGAATGACAAAGAAAAGAGAACGAAGAATTTAGGGTTTAGGCGGAAAGAGCAAAGATTTGTGTTGTATATATATAGGTTTCGAGTCGAATCAAGATGCCGCGAATCTCAGCATTAATTAACAATCACTTTCGTTTGATTAATGGCCCAATGGGGCTGGAGATGATATTTTGAGAGAGTCTTTCTTATTTTGAGAGCTAGGAGTATATAGTAAAAGTGTTCTCAAATTGTATTCATACTCTCAAAATAAGAAATGTGCTCTCGAAATATCAGATTTTTAATGTTTTGGCATTTGCAACGGTCATTTAAAATGATGCTTAGCAGCTACGCAAACTGATTTTTTATTTATGGAAATTATTATTATTTTTTCCAATGTAAGGTATTTATGGTAATTACTAAGTGGTCAGAATGGTTTAAATACAGTTAATCCAGATACCGAATCTAAGTATTCATCATTACTTCATTAATTGTTGCAGGATTTTACATTTAGGTGCTCTACAAACAAAATATACATTTTACAAAAAATGGTTTCTATGGTCTACGGTAGAATGTTAATTTTACCTGATATTTGCATTATTGGATAAGAAAAACTTGATAATTATATTAATTTTTTATTTTTTTGAACTTTTGGATGGGAAAGTAAATATGAAATTCCCTTGAAGGAAATTTGTAAACAAAATATCAAAGAATTTAAAGATAATTTTACGTAAATCGAGCTATAGGCTCCTCCTTTTTCCCTTTATTGATCAGAGCAAATTCAAATGAAATAAAATTACATTTTCCACTAATATCATTTGTTTTCCTTTAATTATATCTATAGATGCCTGCAAGGGGCAGAAAAAACATATAGACGAATTAAAACAGATTAAAAAAACTGTCCAATAAAATTAAAAGCTCATCAAAATTCACCAAATCAGGTCCTTACAACCATAAATAATCCGAGATTATCCCTCTTTTTTACATAAATTATCATAAATCACCAAACCACAAAACTATACACACCAAGTATATATTATAAAAACAAAAAGAAAACCCCAAAAAACGAATGAACAAAAAACCATTTATAGTCTGCAGTGATTAAATAATTATAAAAATGATTTTATTTTTTGCCCCAATTCCAAGGTTTGAGGCTTAAAAGTACGACTAAAACAATGATTAAAAGGATAATTATAGCGATGCAAGTCCATTTACGCGAATTTTTTTGGAGTCGTTTCGCCTTTTGAAGAGCAGTTGTACCAGATTGCAAGTGCTCTCCTGCATTATGTACCTTTATATAAAAATATCATAACGTTACATTTTATATTATTTAGCTTATAGTAGTTTATTTTTGGCAGACTAAAGTAAGAAATAAAAAGAAAAAAATAGAAATGGTGACTGATTCCCTGAAATAATTACCAACACGTAAAACTAGAAACAAAATAGGGCGCATAATCAATTTAATTTTGAACAAATGGAGGGTCTTTTTTGTAAAACTGGGGAAATGGGGGTCTTAAATGGAAATTATTATAAAATTTAATATTTAGTTAAATTGGTTTTGGTACCTGGGTCTCAATGTCATTCAGTATTTCGCCCTGGTGCTCAACCATCACGGACAAGTCAAGAAAAAGCTACATAATAAAAAGAAAAAATAATTAATAATTCATTAAACATCCCTTTCAAAAATATAAAAAGAAAAAAATCAAACAAAAATAATAAAAAATTATTTATAAATTACCTGCTGTAATTCATAAATCTTTTTTTCTATTTCCTTAACAGCATCGTGCCTCTCTTGTATTTCTGCTATTGTACCCAATACCTTCAAAAATCATTTCATTTATCAGATATATATTTCACAACAAATTTATTATTTTCTTTGTTGCTTTCTTTATTTCAAATTAAAACAAAAATACAGGTTCTTTGTCGCCACCAAGTCCAGAGCACCAACAATTTTTGGGCCTTTTTGTAATTGCGACAGAGTACGGGCCAAATTTTGATTTTAATCGAAAAGGTCAAAATTTGATGGATCTCTTCATATTTTGAGGCTATTTGCAAAACTCAGTAAATATTGGGTGTAATTTGAAAAAAAAAAAAACACGTTTTTCTGGTGTATAGTTTAGAGAGAGAGAGAGAGAGAGAGAGAGAGAGGAGAGAAACCTGACCACGACCTTGCTCTTGAATTGCATTTTTAAAGATTTGTTCACTATCTCCAGATTCTATTAATCTGTCAATTGTCTGTGTAATATAAATGTATTACATTAGGTTGGAATATAAAAATATATACAATTATGTCAACAAAAATTTACAGAAAAAAATAGTTCATCTAATTTCACCTCTTCATCAGCTTGCTCTCCAGTCACTGCTCATTTATAAATAACAGAAAAAAGAAGATTAATAGGAAATATTTATTATAAATAAAAATAAAAAATTGAAAAAAATCTAACCTGTAAAAACACGTCTCTCCACCACTTGGCGATATTCTAGTTGAATTTGTTCCCTCAAAGTCTGTCAAAAACAATTGCAAAAAAGAAAAAAAAGAAAAAAATTCAAATAATGAAATACCAAAATTAAAGAAAATTAAATGTTAAATTTGTAATTACACAGGAAAACTTTTGTTTCTTTTGATTACCTGAAAATCAGACACCCGCTCTTTTAACTTTCTTTTGACTGCTCTGTAATCAACAATAAAATATCAAATTGTTAAACAAATAGTGTAAATACATGAAATTAATTTAATTCAAAAATTTATTATTTGAAAATAAGAAATTTACACAGTAGTTGCAGTACGAGATCGGTCAACTCCTGAGCCGGGCCCACAACCTGGCTTTTGTCTATTTGCATCATTCTAGAAAGAGAAATAAAATAAAATAAATCATTCCTCTTAGTATGAACATATTTAACACACTATTAAAACTAGGAAAATACTTTTCTTTCTTCTTGAGTCACCGAAATATGTTCTCTTCAAGAACAAACTATAAATTGTGTTTATTTTTAATAATTGAGCTCTCTTTTTCCCTTTTTTTAGTTACTATTAATATTATTGTACATAAAAGGCAGAATAAGCTCACGTCTTTATCCAAATCTTCAAGCTTTGATTTTGCGAGTCTGGCAATTTTCATAACCTCATTTATATCTTTCTCCATCCTTTGTTTAATTTCTGCAATATTTTCACAAAAAAAAAACCTTTTTACTCACAAAACAAAAAAAAAAACAATTTAAGGGAAAAAACCGATATGAGTTGTTACAACTTACAAGAGTAAAGATGAAATATTTCCACTAAAAAATTTATGTATTTTCTAGTTATATAACAATAAGTGTTTTGAAGTCTATTATTTGTTGCCCTGTAATTTGTATTGTACCTTTCATAGTAGATGCCTTTGTAACAACTTTCGATTCCTCATTTTCTTCCTGCATAATTTTATATATAGAAAAAAATATTATTCACTTTTTTTTTTCTTTGTACTGCTGTGCTGCAGGTTGAAATGTATTAACTCAAAATAATAGAAATTGAATTATATTTTAATTATGAATTAACCATTTAAGAAGACATTTCACATTTGTTTATCTTTAATTTCGTTTTATATTTTTCCAGAAAATGTGGAAAAAGAAATTCTGAATTACAAACCATAAATACAAATATAGAATAAAAACCTGAAGATTTCTCAAGAGCTGTGTCAACTTATCAATTAGTTTCTCAATCTCCTTGACCTACAAAACAGAAAAATTACATATTTATAAACATTAAATACCAAAGAGAAAATTAAGTAAAAAAATATTTCACGTTATTATTTTTTCCTCAAAAGAGAAAATTAGAATTAAAAATTAAAAAATTTACTTTTTCAAAAAAGCCCTCCAGTCCTGGTTCATCAGAGCCTCTAATCCCAAGTTCAAGATCTTGCTGTGCAGACCCTTCTCCTTTTTCACGCGTAAAAGAATCCTGTTCAAAACAAAATATCAAGTTTCAAATCTTAAATATTTTAATAAATAGATTCTGAGAGATACTGTTTGCACAGAATTTCATAGTACAATTAACATGTAGTAGTTAAGATAAACATTCAGTTTAGCTAAAATTCAATTGAAAATTTGAACACATAGACTTAGCAGCAAAGTTTTACAGAGCAAAAACCACTAGATTAAAATTTTGAGTTAAGTCTCTCAAACAGAGGTTGGATTGGACTTAGTTTCTCTTTACGCCAAATTAAATTCATTTACCAATTCTATACAGATACATATATGATTGAAATACAATAAGGTTATAAACAAAATCAGCTCTCTTCTCACAGAACCCACTTGATCAACTTCATAAGCACAAAACACCCAATTTAGTTACTGAAAATTTGTCAATTTCAAGTTTTTACTCTTATAATTCAACATAAATAAATAAAAAAACAGAACAATACCGAGAGAAGATTCAACATCTTGGACGAAGCTAACTTCACTGAAGAAAACCTCTGTAGTAAAATCTCTACACAAAACTCAATCAAAATAGAGGTGGAAGACCTTTAATTTTCTCTTCAAATCAAAGGATTGTTTTCCAAATTTTTTTTGAATTTGAGAGAGTAAAAGCAGGAAGGAACGCTGGTCGCAAGGTTTCTACTTCGGAAAGAGAAAGAGCTGTCTGAATATATTTTGACTAGACCTGGCGTATAGAGAATGTAATGTATGTTTTAGTTGGTGTATAATGTACGGTATTAACTGGTGTTCAGTACACAGCTTTTCAATGGGTATTTCGTCTATACCCCTACAAAGTTTCCAAATATCGAATATGCAGATGCTCCTACAAAACATAAGAAATAATATGTCATTGTGTATTTTTCTTGTTCCCTATATTTTATTCAAATTTATAAATTATCTTTTTTTTATTATATTTTGTTTATATTATAAAATATTTTATATACTATCTTTTTGTATATATTTTTCTAGAAGTAATGATCTTGACCAAAATCAATAAAGAACCGTAATTGAAAATTCTTCAAAATCTAAGGAGCGAGAAGTACATATAACTATATAATAAAATACAATATTATAACTATATATATATATATGCTACTATTTAAAATCTAGAGGGATCACAACCCTTCCGTACCTGTTAAGATCTACTACTCACAATATGAGCAGATGTTTAGAGGGACTGAGAGGGGCGATCGTCCTTTTAAGTTTTTTGACAAAATAGTATTATAATATTTTAATGTAGTATACAAAATTTTGAAATATATTTTTTTTATATATATTTGATCCTTCCAAATTTATGCATGACTAAAAAGTAGTGTGAAGATATTTTTTGCCCCATCATATATGATGGAGACCACAACTCATAGGTGATTGATCGCCTATTTTGTATTAAAAAAAATTATACTTGAATAACACAAGAAAGAATAGTAATTCAAATGTTCTTTTGAGAAAATCGGTGAAGAAGAATATAATTATATTTCTTATATTTTGCAGGGTACGTATGATATTTTGAGGTTTTATAGGGGTACACATCAAATTCTGCCTATATTGAAATATTTCATACACCTGGAGTAAACAAAATCTACGTGGAACCCACTACAGTTTTCTAGAAGAACATTTGACCAGGAATTCAAGGCAAATGTGGCCATGTGGGCTCAATTATTGTTCTAAATTATTGTTCTAAGACGTGGTATTTTAGAACTTTGATGGTGTTTGTGAAATAATTTACGCCGAGTGTATATATTATTTGTTAGAAGAAATGGGGAAGTTTTGGCGGCAAGGAATATGCGGAGATAATCACAGGAAACAGCTTGCAGTAGCCAATAGAAAATCAGCATGTCAGCTTGAACTGAGTATTAGTGGGCTGCACGACATAAGAAAATTTAAGGCTTGTTTGGATGAGTAAGTTTGGGCTTTGTTTAGATCTATTAGTTATATTAAAAGGGGAGAATGTTGAGCTGCTGTGTACGATCTAAAATAATGCAAACAAATAAAAAAATTTCAAAATAAAATTTTTTTCATTATGTCATGGAGTTATTTTAATAATTTTCATAAAAGTATATTGATGATGCCTAAACAATTTGACCAAGAAATAATAAAAACTAAGTATAATATTATTGTTTTTCTTATAATCACTTGTTCCATGAAATACATGTTTTATATCTAAGATGAACTTATAGCTTTATACCATAACAGTCAGGGACGGAGATATCTGAAATTTTTATTTTAGCCTTTAATAATTTTAATTTAACTCCTTGAGTGGTAATATTTGAGACCCCTTGTGCTTTCGCATTGAGTTCATGAAGGAATAACAAAAGTATAGAGTTATATATCTAAATAAGAAGAGCTAATTAAACAAAAATTAAAATTGTAAGCATGCCTATGATTCTGTTTGGCTTTAAATTGAATAACATTGCATGAGATAGTATGACACCGAGTGGAATAACCAGGTTGTAGTCTAGGATATACTTGCAAAGTCAAAAACATATATGTTATATACATTTTTCCATATGTTCTCTATTTCTTTATACAACTTAAATTTAATTATTTTTCAATTAGTTGAATAATACTTCCTAGAAAAGAAAATACTTCAATTATGTATATCTTATATGGTCCTAATAATAGTTATAGATTAAATTATGAAATATAACTATTATATTATTTTCATTGGCCCCCCCTTATGAATCTGAAAATTTTATTTTAGGCCTTACGAATTTTAAGTTAACTCCTTGAGTGGTAATATTTGGAACCCCTTGTGCTTTCACATTGAATTCATGAAGGAATAACAAAAGCATAGGGTTATATATCTAAATAAGAAGAGCTAATCAAACAAAAATTAAAGCTGTAAGCATGCCTATGATTCTGTGTGGCTTTAAATTGAATAACATTGCATGAGATAGTACGACACCGAGTGGAATAACCAGGTTGTAGGCTAAAATTTTGTTTTAAGTAATATAAATAAGGAAATGAGCAAATTTAGTTGTCACGTAGGATGAAATTTAGAATAAAAAAGGATAATTTTGTTCGAAATTATAATTTATTCCATGGAATAGAGCAATTCTATATATCTCTACCATGGAATTGAAAATGCAGTTCATCAGGGAACACCACGTGCAACGCACGTACCGCTACTAGTGCTTACTAATATTATGTTTAGTCTAGGATAGGAAATTTTAGGATTTTGAAAAGTTGTGGATATATGTGATTTAGAATTTATTAGAAATATTTTAGGTTAGGAATTATTTAAAAGAAACTTTTTGTATATATAGGGCTCTTAATGGGACGGGTCGGGTATGGTGATTGTCTTACCATAACCTATCTGACTAAAATCGGTTATTATCCATAATCGTAATTATCTTTTCATCTCCATACCTGAACACTGAGTATCCGTGTACCCACGGGGAAATCCGTATACCCATAAATTATAGGGATAATTTCATATTTGTCATTAGAAAAACACAAAATATCATATTTGTCATTACAAAAATCAAAATATCATATTTGCCATTACAAAAACTTGAAAATATCCTATTTGCCATAACAAAACTTTAAATATCATATTTGCCATTCCAAAATTCAAAATCTATCAAATTTATCCAAAACTTAAAACCATCAATCTTTTTCCGTTAGAACTAACGGTTCAATCTTATAATTACCATTTTATCCCTATTTTTTTTAATATGAAATTAGAATTTAATATGAGAATAAAATATATTCAAAAGAAGAATCGACTATTCCAAATCCAATTTATTTTTAGAATAATTATTTCTGAAGAGGAAAAATGAAAAAAAGAATATATTATCTTTATAGGCAAAATAATATTGTGAGAAGAGGGTGACAAAACGGAGATGGCAATTTAGGTTGAAAAGAAATTTTTGTATTTGCTAGTGAAGAAGAAATAAAGGATATTTTTGTCATATTAAATAAAACTTAACGGGAAGTTAACAGTGTTGGGTATATTTGATATTTTTGAAGTTTTAAAAGGGAAAATTTGATAAATTTTATCTTTTCTAATAGAAAATATGATAATTTAGGTTTTTGTAATGGTAACTATGATATTTTAAGTTTGTGCAATGGCAAATATGATGTTTTAAATTTTTTTAATGGCAAATATGAAATTTTAAATTTTGTAGTGGCAAATATGTTATTTTATGTTTTCTAGTGGCAAATATGAAATTACACCTAAATTATAATTAAAACACCCAAGGGAGGGGAAGAGAGAACTTTTACCTTGCTCCAAAATTTAAATGGAGGTGATTGAAAGAGAAGGGATGGAAATTTTTTACCTCTATTCACCTCTTGGACCCATTTTTTGTTCCCTTTCAAATTGGGGGGTAATGGAGGAGACAAAAATTTAAAATAATCCTTCTATATTTATTCTATGACAAGTAGAACCCACTACTAAAATATCCAAAATATTCCTGTAACATTCATTAACCTCCTTAAACATATTGGAGCAAGACAAATTTCATCTTTTTCCTTCCCATCATTTCCCATCCCTCTTCTCTGCTTCTCTTCCTTCCCCTCCCCATCCAACATAAAATCCTGGAGCACACCAGAGTCATGGATTATGATGAAAAATAGTATGTATAAGATGTGCAAAAAGAAAATGCATAATATATGAAAAGGAGATGATATGAGTACAAGAAATAAATATTTCTTTCGAAAAGTACAAGTTCAAAAAGACCATATAAAAAAATTAAAAATAAATACAAATCGTATATAATGATATAAAATATATTAAATGTATACAAAATAAAGAGTTATCAATTTACAAAGTGTATATACACGGGAGGGAAAAAAATGTGATGTACATAATTCAAAATATAAAGATGCATTTGTATGTTATAAAGGCAGTCAACAAATTAGAAAAAATATTTCTTGGAAATAAATTTCTTGACAAGGAGGTTTAGTATTTTCATATATAGGTGTTAATTGGGGAAGTAATTCGTTGGGTTATTTCCTTATATTAGATATGACTATCCTATAAATAAAGGGGTAGAGGTAGAGTTTTATTCAATCCAACAACAATAATATTTTGTATCTCTTTCTTTCTCTTGTAATAAGAAATTTATCTTATTTTTCAAGTTCCATTGTTCAACCCTTTCTTCTTCTATTATTGTTCTTTCTTGGGCTAGTGTGAGTGTATTGCTGCACTATTATTTCCGCTGCTGATAATCACAAGGTCGCTGGTAGTTTAGTGCTGCTGTGTTACTACGCAGTCACTATTGTTTTGTTTCTCTGTTAGCGACGCGGTTATTTGGTTCAATCCCTGTGCGACTGTCTGGTTTCTTTACATGGTACCAGAGCTTCAAGGGTGATAGACGACGACGTTGGCGATAGACGGTGTTGTTCTCGTCCCTTGGTGAAGAAGATGATTAAGTGAGATGGATCAAGGTGACAGGGGGAGCAACGAAGTGCAATCGCAAGAAGAGGAAAATACACAAGCTCTAAGGAGGTCGACAAGGATGGTAACTCGGCCGGCTAGATATAGAGATGAAAACTTCGTGTCGACGTATTCGTATTTCTTTTCAGGGTCGACAGATGGTGAACCTTCATGCCTTGAGGAGGCGAAAGGTAACAAGTCGTGGGAAGATGCTATAGACGAGGAGATGCAAGCTCTTCGGAAAAATGAAACTTGGGGTCTTGTTCCGAAGCCCCAAGGGAGTGGTCCCAGTTACTTGCAAATGAGTTTACAAGTTGAAACGCAAGAAGGATGAGAGTGTTGAGCGCTATAAAGCCAGACTTGTAGCGAGAGAGTTTTCTCAACGGTATGGCGAGGATTATGAAGAGACTTTTAGTCTTGTTGCCAAGATGACATCCGTGCGAGTTGTGATTTCAATGCATGCTTCGCTAGGTTAGAAGTTGTGGCAGCTGGATGTGAAGAATGCTTTCTTGTATGGTGAACTCGACAAAGAGATTTATATGGAGAAACCGGTTGGATATATTTCTAAGGTGCGTCATGACTATGTGTGGAAGCTGAAGAAGGCGTTGTATGATTTGAAGCAGGCACCTCGAGCTTGGTATGGCAAGATTGCGGAATATTTGTAATTTTGTGGTTATTCTTTTTCGAGTTCGGATCACAGTTTATTTGTGAAAAGAAAGGCGGGTCTATACGTGGTTGTCCTTTTATACGTGGACGACATGATAATCACCGGCAATGATGAAGGCGAAGTTGCAAGACTTCGGGGTGAACTCTCGATTCGATTCGAGATGAAGGATCTTGAAGAGCTTAGTCACTTCCTGGGATTAGAAGTATTTTGTCTCTCAAACGGGCTATTTTGTCTCTCAAACGGGCTATGCTGGGAAGCTCATTGAGAAATTTGGCTTAAAAGAAGGTAAGCATTGTTCGACACCGCTGGATGCAAATTTCAAATTGAGACGTGATGATGGAAAGGTACTTCCGGATCCTCAAAAGTTTCGTGCTTTTGTTGGAAGCCTGATTTATCTCCCGATTACTAGACCGGATATTGCCTTCGCGGTCGGCATGGTGAGTCGGTTTATGCAAGCTCCGACAAAGTCGCATCTGGATGCAGCGAAGAGAATTATCAAGTATGTGAGTTCGACTCTTGATCTTGGCTTATTTTATAAGAAGGGTTCCGAGTTCGTTTTGCATAATGCTGACATGGGCGGTGATTTGGATGATCGGAGATTGACATCCGGTTATGTTTTCTCTTGTATGCAAGTGTTTCTTGGTGTAGTAAGAAGCAAGATTCGGTCTCTCCTTCTACTACCGAGGCAGAGTACAAGACGTCATCACTTGCCGCACAAGAGTGCCTTTCGTTGCGGAGGTTGGTCGAGGATGTTTATAACGCGGTTACTGGTCCTATGGTTATTCGAGGTGACAATCAGAGTGCGTTGAAGTTGGCGACCAATCCTGTTTGTCACGCGAGAACCGAGCACATTGAGATCGAGCATCACTTCATTCGTGAAAAGGTACTTGATGGAATTATTGGAGTTGAGGAGGTGAGAAGCGTTGATAACGTGGCTGATATCTTCACCAAGTCTCTCTCCAAAGGATCATTCGAGTTATTGCGAGCCAAGTTGGGACTCTTGGCCAAAAGCACTTTAAGGGGGAGTGTTAAAATATAAAGATGTATTTGTATGTTATGAAGGCAGTCAACAAATTAGGAAAGATGTTTCTTGGAAATAGCTTTCTTGACAAGGAGGTTTAGTATTTCTATGTATAGGTGTTAATTGGGGAAGTAATTCTTTGAGTTATTTCCTTATATTAGATATGACTATCGTATAAATAAAGGGGTAGTGGTAGAGTTTTATTCATTCCAACAACAACAATATTTTGTATCTCTTTCTTTCTCTTGTAATAAGAAATTTATCTTATTTTTCAAGTTCCATTGTTCAATCATTTCTTCTTCTATTATTGTTCTTTCTTGGGCGAGTGTGAGCGTATTGCTGCACTATTATTTCCGCTGCTGATAATCACAAGGTCGCTGGTAGTTTAGTGCTGTTGTGTTACTGTGCAGTCACTATTGTTCTGTTTCTCTGTTAGCGACGCGGTTATCTGGTTCAGTCCTTGTGTGACTGTCTGGTTTCTTTACACTAATATATTTGTTTGAACTTTTTTAGATAATATTTAGTATTTTGAATCATTTGATTTTAGGTCATGTCTTGATCAAATCTATTTTTTGTTGAAGGAAAAATAATCTTATATAAGCCCCATAAGGGACCTGATACAGCACGACGTACTGAAACACGATTGTTCACGACGAGATCTGATAACAGTATATATAATTGATTTTCTACTAACAATATATACATAACAATATATATAATTTATTTTCTAATAACAGTATATATATAAAAAGTGAAAACAGTATATAAAAGTGGGAAAACAATATATAAAATGGGAAAATAGTATATAAAAGTAAAAAAATAAGAAATACACAAAGAATAAATAACAGTATATTAAATGGCAAAACAATATATAAAATGAGAAAACAATATATAAAATGAAAAATAACAGTATATCTACAGTGCGTCGTGTTTGCACATTTCCCGTATTATAATATTTGAACGGTACCATGATCAAATCTAATTTCAGCTGGGTCAAAGATGAAATATTTGAATTTATTTCAAAATGCAGAGGTATCGATCACAAATTTTTATAGTTGAAGGCCAGTGGCTTTATTAGAATTCTGTTTAAAAAAGGACAAAAAACGAAAATTTTGAATTTAACAATGGAAAAAATTGAATTCAAACCTTCAATTTCTTTGATGCGTTAAAATTTAAAATTTAAAATTGCAATCATTCTTACTTTGATGAATTTCAAAAGATTTGGAACATTTTTCAATTCAGATATGAGCTTATTAAAATTTCATCTCAATGGGCCCAGATTAGAGCTGATGTGGAGCCTTTTTTAATTTAGATCCATTTATATTATTTGGGCCTATTTTGTCCATCTTAGTTGATTTATTTATCTTGACCATTGCATTAATTGCTTCCTAAAAAGATGAAAAATAATACGAAAATGATCATGAATCAGTTAATTCATGAATAATATATGAGAAGGGTTCTGGTACTGAGAGTCGTCACCAGGAAGAAGCAGAGGAGGGTTTACAAATTTAATTCCGTTAACACACAACACTACGATGATACTTATTAACAATAATAATAAATTATTATTATTATTTGATAAAATGAAGAATGCTCTTTGTCCCACATCCATCTTTTTGTTTACGAAAATAAATTTTGAACTCATGACTTGATGTCTTTTTCACTAAACCATTAGATTATGAATCCATTTGCAATAATAAATAATTAATAATAATAATAATCTTGTTTAGATATTTTTTTTATTTCTATTTCTTACACAAATATATTGTTTGGCAAAACAATTAATTGATTATGTAGAATTTGGATTTTCTTTAAATACTGAAAGAAATGTATTTTTGTAATTTTATTTGCTAGGATTTTTATCTTATTAAGTATACTTCCATATAATGGCGATATAGTCATTTATGTTTATTGGGCCTATTAAATTATAGGGAGCTGATGGAGATCGACGGCTTGCAGCACGACGGGAGCATGACGGCTGACGTATGCTGACGTCTCTTCTCTGCAAAGCACGCCGGCGACACGACGAGATCCAATCAACATGCACGTGAACGACGGACACGACGAGTTCATAAAGGAGAAATTGGGAACACTCGACGGACACAATGACACAATGTGACTCTTCAAGTGAAAATAGTATATTTGAAAACAGTATATTTGGGACAAAAATAAAATTGTTAACAGTACTCTTCAAATAAAAAAACAGTATATAGCAGCTCTTTGTGTAAATTAAAATTTAAACAGTAATCTTGAAATAAAAACAGTATATGAAATAAAATCATTCAATTTAATGAACAAATTCATGCAAACAGTATATGTAGTAAAAAGAACAAATGGGTGTTTTTTTATTCAATATCTATCTTAAAAATAACAAGGAGCGATCATTAATGGCCGTGTTTATTGGATCAGTAATTATATGAAAAGCGATGTTGGAACGATCATGTTTCATTGATTCCTGCAGATAAACAATAAAAATAGTATATTTAAATTAACAAAAAAAAATAGTGTATAAAAAAATATTTATGTAACATTTATTTATTTTTAACAAATTTTACCTTAGAAAAGTTAATAGGAACCTGCCTTATCAGGCAATCAGCAATACGGAGCACAAATAGACCTCCGTCCTTGTTGTTCTCTTGCAATGGTATATCTGGTAAATCGTCTTTCCCTATCCATTCGATTTTCCAGTCATACATTGATTCGTAGGTAAAACGTATTTCCCAAAAAAAACAGAACCAATCTATGTAAAATTGGAACGTTTGTCTATGGTTTCTTTTCAGTTCTTTGTCCTTGGTGTCCATCGGATAATAAATACAAAATTTTATTTTGTTTTAATTCGACGGACATGAGCATCCACGAATCGACGAAACAAATTGGACACAAAATTCTGTGGCAGGATCAAATTTTCGTCACAATCCATTTTTCATGTTTGGATATATCATGTTGAGATTGCTTTTCAGCAAAAAGTGACTGTTAAAAAAAAACAGTATATACACGTCAGGGAAATTACAAATTAAATGTATACGAAGACTATTAACAGTATATAATAAAAATCAAATATTAAAGATTTAAAAAAATAGAAAAATAGTTGATTTACAGAGATATTAAATACAAACCAGTATATAAAATAATGGGAATATATTTGTAGGAATTTAAAGGGTACAAATATTATATAATAAAAATAAAATCAGAAAAAACTATACCAGGTGCGTAAGCTTGATATACTCCCACCGGTCATATCCGACTAGATCTCTAAACATCATCCAAAAGGCGATGTCGAGAACCTAACATTAAGATATTAAATAAGAAAATGATAAATATTTAAAATATTCAATAGGAGATATGAATAATCATAATAAATTAAAATATTAGTTACGTCGGCTGTTATTGTTTGTCCGTGAATTAGGTAGTAAATATCTGCTACATCATCAATGAAGAAGCCTGTTTCACCCATATCTTCAGCAACATGATTGCATTCTTCGTTCTGGTTGTATTTTGCGTCAATCCATAGAACCATAGCGTTTTTCTTTCTTTGGAATGCGGCTGAAATCCTTTCACTATAATTAGGGTTTCTAAAAAAGAATGGGCTATAATCTGTGATTGGAATATATTTGCTTCTTGCAAGTATATTAATATCGTCTTCTAAATCGATTTGTGGTAATTTTAACTCTTTCCCCATTCTAAAGATATTAATGGGGAAAAGAGTCTAATCCTCTTCAGAAATATTGTCTGCATAGAAAAAACATAGTATATATAATTATGGAACAGTATATTTTTATAAATCTCTCATTATATAACAGTATATTTATACTATTATAGAAAATACAGATTGCAAAACCATATTATATACTATCATTTGAAAATAAACCTCTTATTATATATAAATAAGCTTATTATCTTCCTGAATTTGTTCCATGTTTGTATCAGTGGGTAGCCATTCGATGTTTTCAGCAACGATTGGATCTTTGCCTTTTTCATTCTTGTCTGCTAATTGAATTTCTATTGCGAAGATCTTAGATTAGTATTTTGAAATGAAATGTTTTACTACATAACAGTATATGTACAATGCTATGAATTACTGCTTACAAAAATATACTATTATATATACTATTATTTGAAATTAACCTTTATTTTATAACAGTACATATTCTCTTATATGACATCTATATACTGTTATATCAATCAAAAAATATATAAAATATATTCGAAATAAAAAGTTTATATAACAGTATATATAATATTATACAAAAAAAAGGACTACATGAAAATATAATATTATATACTATTATTTGAAATCTTATTATAAATAAATTATTAACGACATTACTAATCAAGGTAAAAATCCTTGATTAATAATGTAGTTAATAATTTCAGTAAAAAAAATAGTATATATATTTAAGATATTATGGATTAATATGTATATATATACAAAAAATGTCACTATTAAAAAATAATACAAAAAGTGAAATGAATTATATATTACCTTGCTGATTTATTGAAATATCTTGTTTATTATTATAATCCACACCGGTATTTTCAGGCACTTGACGTTCAATTTCTTGAATAATACTTTCTAAAATATAAAAAGAAAAAATATATTAAATTAAAAACAGTATATATATTATATCAATTTTACCAGAATATAAAAAATAGTAAATTTAGTATCAGTATATATAAATGCAGAATAGAAAGGCAAAAGCACGAATACAGGCCTTGGTTACCTAATTTTTTTGCCAAGTCCGTTTGAAACATTTTTTCTAAATTGGCAAATGTAAAGTCTTCCATATTATCTTCTTTTATTTCTACAAAAAATAAAAATGTATTATCAAATAATATCAAATAATAAAAATGTAAAATCTTCCACATTACCTTGAAGTTTATGAGAAGTTTTTATTTTTTTAATTTCCTTCCATGCTGAAAAAGAACGGACCTCTGATCTGATTCGTTGTTTATTCCATCCCCTTTATATTTTGAAAAATTTTTTTTTTTTTGCTATTAACTTTTAGAAATATAATATAAAAAATTATATAAATTATAGATATATATGTTGAGAAATAGTGTATCTACATATTCTTACAATTTTTGGAGCTTTCTTCTGACGAAGTTGTAAACCCTAATCCTAGACTAAAGTTCGGAGAATCTGAACTAATGATGTTCTTTCTTTTTTGAAGGTCCAGGTTTTGTTATTTCCTTATTTTGCATCAGTTGTTTACTTTCAACAGATTTTTCCATAGCGTGTATCGAGTTTGTAATATCTTCAATCTTTAACTTATGAATTTCCTCCATCTTGTTGTTGCATGCACTACTTTTTGAAAAAATTTCCTCTTCAGAAGATTCATCCATACTTATTGCTGAAATAAATATATACAATTAAAATTAAAATGTTGAAAAAAGTTCTTAAATAACATTGCAATAAAATAGTATATTGTTTTAAAAATATATAATATTATAGAAATACAGATTAGAAAAAAAAAATACTATTATATATACTATTATTTGAATGAAACTCTTATTTTATAACAGTGTATATATATTGTTATCCACAGTATATATTCTGTTATATGGGAATGTATATAATGTTATATGATATCTATATACTGTTATTTGGCATCAAATGTACCATAATTATTATATAAATATATATATTTAAAAGAACGTAAATATACTATTTATTATCACATCAAGAAATATATTTTTTATTTATTATATATACTAGTATGTTGCAGGTGTCTTGACATACTAAAGAACTGCTTACAATCCTGCGAGGATGATTGAGAAGAGCATGAGCTTGAAAAGTTGTTATCCATATCTAAAAAATAATAAAGGGAAAATAAAAAATATGTAATCAAGCGAAAAAGATAAGAAAATTTATAGATATAGTACTTAATAATATCATTGGTTTGTTTAAAAAGGAATTTGTTTCCATTACAAAACATAACACAACACACAACAAAAACATAAGACACACAAAAACACAGGACAAACAGCATTGTCAGACAATATACCAAAATACAACACAAAATAAGTTTTTTACTTAAGAAATATTTTCTTAAGCAGAATCCTAACACAAACAAAACAAAACTAACTAGAACACACATCAAATGCAACCAACAAAACACAACTGCTCCCATCAATGCATTGTTCCTGAAAAAAAAAAAAAGTATACTGTTATCTTTTTGAAATGGATTAGAAATACATAGATTTTGAAAAATGTTTAGAACAGTATACTGTTATTTTTCTATATACCTTTCCAGGAAAATGTTGTATATATATGAATGACAGTATACTGTTCTTAATATATAGCATTATATATACTATTATAACAGCACATATACCATAATGTTATATAAATTTCTATATATTATTATGTTTATATATACTAATATTTGAACTGAACTGTTATTTTATAAAAGTATATTAATAAAACATACCAGCAGGATTGTTCTTGTTCTTAATGTCTTGTGCCAGCTGTGAGTTAAAAATACCCATGCTTGATTATCCCATTTTCTTCCTCAGTTGGGACATATAATGTGGCATCCACTTCTGTCAGATCGAAGTACCTTTTCGTGTGCTTCGAACCTCTGTGAAATTTTTGGTTGAAGTCCCAATTGAGGTATCTTGGGATTAAATCATTTCCTGATAGAAAATAATAAAAGAAAAATTGATCATATATCAAAATATTTTGTTAAAATTTACAAAAATAAATAGCAACATATACAGTTTTATTATATAAATATATTAATTTATTTATTTAATATACTGTTATAAAAATTCTATCATATATACTATTATTTGAATTGAAATATTATTTTATTACAGTATGTATAATACTATAATAGTATATATTATTTTATTGATTTATATATGATGTTATATAACTTTCTATATACTGTTATTCGAACTGAACTATTATTATATAACAATATATATTCTATTAATAAAACAAATATTTTTTTAAAAGAAAAAAAGAAAATAATTACCTTTAATGAGAGCTGGTGGCCTGACGTTTTTGTAAAACCACACCTGTTTCATGAAAAGAAAAAATCAGTAATTCTACTTATATTAATTAAAATATATAAGTAGATAAATATACTATTATATATACTATCATTTAAAATAAAGGGAAGAAGAAGATTGAGCTATATACAATTATTAATATTATTATATATACTATTATATATACTAACAATAATTTATTTTCTTTTTTGCAGGAGAAAACAAAGGGAAGAACAAGGTTTCCTTTTCTTCTGACAAACTGAAATGTTACGAAACAAAAGCGACAAAAAATATCGAAACTGTTGATCTCCAAACATGCAATATATAATAAATTAATATATTTTTTTAAATTATTCAGATGATGAAATTGAAGAGGAGTCAGAGCCACAAGGACAAGAAAATGAAGAAGCTCCTTTAGAACTATCAATTATATTTTTTTCATATTATTTTAATTATTTTTTGTATATATTTTGAGCACATTTTTTAATACATTATACATATCAGTATATATTTAATTATTTGTTTACTGGTATAGCAGTATATGTTATATACTGTTATAGGAATATATTATTTTTTTAACCTATATAATTGTATATGAAATATATATAATACTACATATACTGTTACATATTCTGTTATTACTATATATACATTCATATATTACTAGATATATTGTTATATAAGTAATCCATAACTAATAACAGTATTATAAATTTTAATCAGAGAAAAAGCCAAGGTCGGTCGCCCTAGAAAGGAAGACCAGCAAAAATCTGATGCTCATGGAAGCAAGTCGCTCAAAGGAAGATCGTCAATCATCAAGCCGACTTGCTGCATACAGACATTCGTTTCCTTTTTGAAGGAAGAAATTTACCCAAAATTGAAAGAGGACCACCGGGATATAATGGTTAAATCCCCTTTTCTCCATTAATTCGAGCTGAAAGAAAACACCTTCGTTCCAGGAGGTGTGCTTCATGACCTACTGCAAAACTTCGATGATTCCAAATTATGTTTTGTTTTCGGTAATTCGAACCTAAAATTTACCGAGCGAGATGTTGCTTTGGCGTTGGGGTTAAAGCTGAAAGGAAAAACTCCCAGCCCAACGGGAAAACAAACCAAGTTCACAGAACTATTCCGCGGCGGGAAATCAATAAAAGAAGCAGAAATTAGAAATTATCTTGTGGAGAATGTTTCATCAGCAGAACCGTTGCTCATTGTCAAGGCTTTGCATTTGTTGCTTTTTGAAATGGTGCTCTTCCCGAAGTGCCACCACGATCTTGACGCAATGTACGTGGAAATTGTTGACGATTGGGAGAAATTTGAAAATCACAATTGGGCATCCGAGGTCTACAAAATGGTCAATGAAGAAATTTTCGGTAGCTCCAAATGGGTCAAGGGACAAAAATATGATAGTGGTTCATATTTCAGAGGATGCACGTGGGCATTATTGGATATTAATAATAGTATATATAATAGTATATAGCTCAACCTTCTTCTTCCCTTTATTTTAAATGATAGTAAATATAATAGTACATTTTCTGATAAATTTGATATGACATAACGGTATATTGATCTGATCTAATAGAATATAGTTTATATATAATAGTATAAATAATATTAATAATAGTATATAGCTCAACCTTCTTCTTCCCTTTATTTTAAATGATAGTAAATATAATAGTATATATCATAATATTAATAATAGTATATAGCTCAATCTTGTTCTTCCCTTTATTTTAAATGATAGTGTATATAATAGTACTTATTCTGTTAAATTTGATGTGATATAACAGTATATTGATGTGCTCTAATAGTATATAGTGTATATATAATAGTATATATTATAATATTAATAATAATATATATAATAGTATATTTAATAATATTAATAATAGTATATAGCTCAACCTTGTTCTTCCCTTTATTTTAAATGATAGTATATTTAATAGTATTTTTTGTGTTAAATTTGATGTGATATAATAGTATATTGATGTGATCTAATAGAATATAGTGTATATATAATAGTATATATAATAGTATAAATAATAGTAAATATAATAGTATATGTAATAATATTAATAATAGTATATAGCTCAAAATTCTTCTTCCCTTTATTTTAAATGACAGTATATATAATAGTGCTTTTTCTGTTAAATTTGATGTGATATAACAGTATATTGATGTGATTTAATATACTATATATACATACATAGAAAATGGAGAATAAACAAATATACTATTATATATAATATTATCTAAAATAAACTATTTTTATAAATAAATAAAATTATTACCGTCCTGGACTGGTTCGATGTCCGTATCAGTTTGAACAACAACTTGTTCGTCCCCTCTATCATTCATGTTTTCTATAGGAATTGCTAAAGGAGGCTTAGGAAACAATTCTGGATTCATTTGGTTTATCTCTGTATACAAAATTATAAAACATAATAAAAAAAAATTGGTTATGATATTAATATTTAAAAATATTATAAAATATATACAAAAAAATAAAAATAATATTAAATACCTTGCAATACTGATTGAATTGCAAGATCTTCAGTTGAATTTTGGGGTTGAGTATTTTTTTCTAAAATTTCTGTAGTTTTTTGAGGGGAGGATTGTTCTGGATTTTCATTTCCTAAAAAAAAAAAAAATTGTAATAATTTATTATTAGTTATTTTTTCAAACTATTATTCATATTAAAATATAATATTATATATACTGTTATGTAAAAAGCAGAGGATATAATAGTATTATATAATATATAATGTTACATATACTGTTATAGCTATAGTAAATAAAATTATATATACTGGTATATACGCAATATATATATTCTTATAACTATAAATATATCTTTTATACATACTGTTAGTTATATTATATAAAGTATGTTAAACATATACTATTATTGTAATATATAAGGTAGGTAATACCTTGTGTAACAGTAGGTAAGGATGGCATAACGACTTGTATGCTCTGGTCAGGTGCAGTAGGTAAAGCTTCTGTTTTCAAAAAAAAAAAAAAATCATATTATATATGCTATTGATATTATGTTAAATAAACTGTTACATATACTGTTATTTGTAAAAACTGTTATAAAACATGCAGTTGGTAAGTTATAGTTAGCTATATATACTGTTATATTATGTTATATAACTGTTATTATACTTTTATTTGTGAAAAAAATGTTATATAAGATGCAGTGATAAAGTTATAGTTAGCTATATATACTGTTATATTATGTTATATAACTGTTATATATTATAAAAATGTTATAAATATGACATGCAAAATTGCTATATAAAACTACTGTTATAAATATAATGTTATTTTTAAAAACTGTTATAAAAAAATAACATGCACATGTATATAAAAAATTTATTATTCATATTATATATGCTATTATATCTACTGTTATATAACATGCAGTTGATAAAGTTATTTTTAGCTATATATACTGTTATTTGTAAAAAAAAAGGTTATAAAACATGCAGTTGCTAAGTTATAGTTAGCTATATATACTGTTATATTATGTTATATAACAGTTATATATACTGTTATTTGTAAATAATTAGTTATATAACATGCAGTTGATAAAGTTATTTTTACCTATATATACTGTTATATTATGTTATATAACTGTTATTTGTAAAAAAAATGTTATAAATATGACATGCAAAATACATTTCGAAATGAGTATATAAGACGTTAGATCTGTTTTCGAAATTTGATAAAAAATTTATGATAAATATTGAAAAAATTATATTATATACTGTTTTTGATGCATATTATTCGAAAAACATGTTAGATCTGTCTAGATCTAATTAAAAAAAATACTTTAAATAGTATATAAATTAGGAAAAATTAAAAAATATATATATAATATCGAAAAAAATTGAAATAAGAACAAAAATACATTTCGAAATTAGTATATAATACGTTTATTACCTTCAATCGATGGTTGATGGACAGTTTCGTTACTTTGGATGGATGATTCATCAATTGATACTCCCATCTTGCATGTGGAGATTCTTGATTTCTTGTCTTGTTCTTAAAAAAAGGGGGGAAAATATGTAAGAAACTAGAACAGATTTATTAAATAAAAAATATTTAAGAAATTAGAACAGATTTAGATTTTTTTCAAAGAAAAAAAAATATGAACTTGAATTTATTAATAACAGATTCTAAATTATTAAAGAAAAAGAAATTATTTTCAAACCTTTAGGAGGTTTTTTTGTTACACAAATCTTCTTCTTTTTTTCTATTTTAAGAATAGTATATTTAGAGAAAGGACAAGGAGGTGTGATGAATCGGCGGTGAGAAATTAATCAAGAGAAGATCAATCGGCGGGATTGGAGTTTGATGGATTAGAATCGGCGGGATTGAGAGGAAAAGAGAGAACGGTGATGGTTTCGAAGTTGGGAGTTGGGAAATGAAGTGGTGTGACAGGAGAGAGAAGGGAAGGGTGTCTGGCATTTTTTTATGTTTATAACTGGCGGGATCGGGATTTGGTCCGAACTTTGAAAAGTTTCGATCGAAAATAGTATATAAAACGACAAAAGGTATAGAACAATTGGCTTGAAGCGTTGTATATATTATTAGTTTGAAAAGAGATAACAAAGAATGCAGCAAATAACAGTATAAATTTAAAATAAGTTAGATAAATTTGTATTGTAAATTGTACATAAACAGTATATACTTTAAACTAAGTTAGATAAACAGTATTGTAAATTGTACAGAAACACTATTTATGCGTTTATGCCTATATAGCACTGACATTTCTGTGCTCAGACGACCAGATGTCCTTCGCACAGGGTCACGCTCGATTAACGCGACTATTTATGCATCTATGCCTATATACCTCTTACATTCAATTTACTATACCTATATACCTCTGACATGCAATTTACTATACCTATTTAGCGCGACTATTTGTGCCTCTATGCCTATATGCCTCAGACGGCCAGATGTCCTACGGACATCTGTTCCTCTTCGTCCAGGGTCGCGCTTGATTAGCACGACTATTTATGTGTCAATGCCTATATTCCTCTGACATTCCTGGGCTCAGACGGCCAGATGGACATCCGTCCTTCTTCGCACAAGGTCGCGCTTGATTAGCGCGACTATTTATGCGTCTATGTCTATATTCCTCTGACATTCTTGTGCTCAGACGGCCGATGTCCTACGGACATATGTCCCTCTTCGCACAGGATGCACAGGGTCACGCTTGATTAGCGCGACTATTTATGCATCTATGCCTATATTCCTCTAACATTCCTGTGCTCAGACGGCCAGATGTCCTACGGACATCTGTCCCTCTTCGCACAGGGTCGCGCTTGATTAGCGCGACTATTTATGCGTCTATGCCTATATTCCTCTGACATTCCTGTACTTATTATATACTGTCATTTATAAATTTTGTAGTGTATATAAATATTTTAATATACTATTGTATTAAATACAGTTTTTCGTTGTTTATGAACATAGTTTGCAAAAAACATGAACTTGTGTATAGTATTATTTTTGCTGCTGATCAAGCAAAAAAAATTTATATAGTCTTGATATATTGTTATTGTTGGCAAGTTGTTATTATTTATAGATAAAACACAGTAACCACAACAAGATATCACTTTAGGGGGATGTTGACATATACTGTTACTGTTGTCGAAACAAATATAATATAAAATATTCAACAAGTAAAAATTTAGTAATCACTAACAATGCCAATAAAAAATAGAATATTTGTTGTAAATTTGATGGAGAATAAGAGAATGAATAAGAAAAAATCAATACAAAATCGTAAAAAATAAGAAAATAAAATGTAAAAAACTAATTATCTTGTAACTATTTTTTTCCCTACTACTATGTATCAAACATGTACTTTAAGTATGAATTACCATCTAAAAGTATTTCTGAATAGCTTTGGTTGCCAATGATGAAACTATTTTCCTGAAAAATAATGATAACAGAGATTATTAATTGTATAAAAAAATGACTAAATTTATATTAAAATTTGTAAAAAAAAGATTAACTAACATAATCTTTTTGCGAATTGTATACTCCTTCAGTTGTGACTTCATCGGAGTATCCAATGTCATTTTCTGGGTTATTACCATCCTTGAATAAAAAAATAATATATTAAAAAATAATGTTCATATAAATATGTGACTACAAAAATAACTAGATGGTTACTAAGTTATTGCGATCCTTAAAAATAAAACAAAGTGATAACAGTATATATAATGGATAAAATAAAAATAACTAAAACAATATATAACTTTAGATTGATATGGGGAAAAACAGTACATATAATGCAGGGGAAAATTAAAGTAAATGATTACCATGTAGGTGCTTGAGTTTATCCCATGGTTGACTTGAAGGGAACATTCCGTGTTAAATTTTGTGTTACTACCGTCCTTAAAATAAAAAATGATAAAAAAAATAATCATATATAATGCAGGGGAATATATGTTTAAAATGAAAAATTAAAGTAAATGATTACCAAATATATGCTTGAGTTTGTACCCTGGCTTACTTGATGGGAATATCCAGTTTGAATTTCTGTGTTGTTATTATCCTTAAATAACAAAAATAAAAAAAATTATTATATTAGTTTGGTGTATTTTTGAGCAAAATAGTATATATGATGCAGAAAAAATTATATAAATGAAACTAATAGTATATATAATGCAGGTAAATATATATATATAAATGAAAATTTGAAGTAAATAATTACCAAGTTTCTATATAATGCTTGAGTTTATCACCTGGTTAACTTGATGGGAAAATCCATTGTGAATTTCTGTATTATTTTTATCCTTAAATAATAAAATAAAAAAAATATTATCATATAAGTGAGGAAGATAGTATATATGATGCAGAAAAATTATAGAAAAATAAAATAAAATAAAGTAAATAGGTACAAAGTAGGTGCTTGAGTTTTTCTCAACGTCGATAGTAGAGTCCTTATATAAGGGATGAGGATTCATGGAACTTGGAGTAGGGTCCACTTTTCGCATTTTTTTTATTTGCCTTTTTAGGGTTTTTAATTTGATTGCCTTCTTGTATTTCGATGTTGTGATTTTCAGCCTACAAAATGAATAATATATAAATCTTCAAATAATTTCTGATTATATTAATAATCACATTATCATTTGGCACCAATTACTTAAAAATGATATTAATATTTATAATACTGACATAATCATTTGGGTTGTCTTGTCGGCGTTCTGGTATATCTTCGTCAAAATATATGTTGGGAGTTTCTTTGTATGTTTCATTAATATCCTAAAAGTTTATATGCAAAAATAAATGTTATTTAATGCAACTATAAAAAACAGTATATACAATAATGAAGAATAACTTTACCAGGTTAATGTTTGATTTTTTTTTCTTGGCAAGTGCATTTTTCTTCTCCAGTGCAATGTCCATTGCGCTTTTTTTTCTTCCCATTCTAGGACGACCTTTTGTGGGATTTTTCCTCGGATTTTTTACTTTAATTTGGCTTGAAGGTACTTTTTTTGAAGATCCATTTGTCCTATCTACTATCTCAATCATAAACAATGATTGGTTTTGGTCAACTGAATTAGTTGCTTGTAGTTTTTCTTTTGGAAACCCCTTTCTGTTATTCGGTTGTATCCACTTGTTTGTGAAATCATTCATATCGGTATGGATTCCATCTTCAAAATCAGGATCGGTGGATGAAATCTCGACCAGCTCAAGAAACAATGGGTACAACTTTTGGAAAGCCCTATCATATGGATCCATAAAATTTTTATGAGATTCCGTGTTAGCCTTGATTTCGGGCATTTCTGGTTTATTATCCTTACGCCATCTATCGAGTATATATTTATGTTCCTATAGAAAAAAAATGCAAAAGTTAAATAATTACGTTTATTTAATGCTGAAGTTAATAATTATGTAAACAGTATATAAAATCGTTAATATTTTGTGTTTATAAAATTTTTACCTGAAAACTGAAATAATATGGCTGCATATTATGCCGGCGTATTGAAATTTTCTTATCTATCTATTAGTTCTTGATACTGTGCGGGCTCAAAGTGAATAAAGGATGGTTTCATCTGCCTTGTGTGGTCTATATGTCCTCTGTGGTGTCTTATACTTGGTATGGGTGGTCAGTAAAGTAAGAAAAGTCAATCTTAACTCTCTAAGGTGTACGGATCTAGAATTTTTGAGAAGTTCCAAAAAGAATTAGAGCATTCTATTAATTTATCGTGTCATAAAGAAAATTCCAACGAAGAATCTAACAAAACAATGTTTCACGTTCACCACTATTCAAATGGAAAGGATATTTCTATTATCTTCAATAAAGTGACCGGTGATTACGATTGCTGCTGTAAGACACCAAGACTCTACTTTTTGACTAACACTCCCGTTCCTCTATTGCTAATTTGGTAATTAGATGGAAACTTTTATATCCAGACCGAAAAATCTCCTCTTTCACATTGTAACTAGGAAAAAAAAAGCGATTTAAAGCTAAAAATCAATAGTAACCAGAGTTCTTTACATAAAAAAAACAGTATATAAAATGAAAATGAAGTCTATAAACAATAGTATATAGAACAAACAAAATTAATAATAAAACACATTAACATACAAAAAAAATAGTATATAGAAACAGTTGTTTACAGAAAAAAACAATATATAAAATGAAAATGAAGTGTATAAAAAATAGTATATAGAATAAACAAAATTAATAATAAATCACATTAACATACAAAAAAATAGTATATAGAACACAACAAATTAATAGAGAAATGGAGAAATAGTATATACAACAGAGAATGCAAGACAATTAGTATATATAACATAAAAATATACATAATGTAGAGAAATAATATATATAACAGATAGTGATACATAACATATATAAAATAATATATTGAACAAACAAATGGAGAAATAGTATATACAACAGAAAAATGCAAGCCAAAAAGTATATATAACATAAAAAATATATAACATAGAAAATAGACAATCTTGTGAAATAGTATATATAACAGACAGTAATACATAATATATATAAAACATAGTATATTGAACAAACACAAATAATAGACAAATGGAGAAATAGTATATACATCAAAAATATGCAAGACAAATAGTATATATAACATAGAAAATAGACAATCTTGTGAAATAGTATATATAACAGACAATAATACATAACATATATAAAGCATAGTATATTGAACAAACAAAATAATAGACAAATGGAGAAATAGTATATATAACAAAAATATGCAAGACAAATAGTATATATAACATAGAATATAGACAATCTTGTGAAATAGTATATATAACAGACAGTCTACATAACATATATAAAAAATAGTATATTGAACAAACAAAAATAATAGACAAATGGAGAAATAGTATATACAATAGAAAATGCAAGACAAATAGTACATATAAGATAGAAAATAGACAATCTAGAGAAATGGTATATATTACATAAAAATATATACATAATGTAGAGAAATAGTATATATAACATAGAAAATAGACAAAAATGTTGAGAAATAGTATATGTAGCAGACAATAATACGTAACTTATATAACAATAGTATATATAAAAGAGCAAGATTATACAAAACTAGAGAAAATAGTATATATATATTAGACCAAATGTATATAAAAAATAGAACTTATATAATTTGACTAATGCGTTGTCAACTTGGCTAACAAACAATTTAAGAACAGTGCTTTCTGACACATAATCGCCAAAAAAAGCGTTAACACTTTCGCTACGTTGGGTTGTACTCATCCCAACCCAAAATTGATGCTTTACGGCATACGGTACCCACTTTTCCTTCAATTTGTAAATGTCATCAAACCAAGTGTTTTCTCCAAAAATTCTTCTAACAATTTGCAGTTTTTATTTCTTCGATTATGCAATCCTTTGATTTGATGCCTCCTAGTTTTTGGGGGAGTTTTTGTAATATATGCCATGAGCAGTATCTATGGCGCGCATTTGGAAATTTTGACTTCACGGCGCCGCAAATTGATGGGCATTGGTCAGTGATAATTACCTCTGGAGCTTTGCCTAACAAGCATTCCAGCCATTGCGTGAATAACCATTCATATGTTGCAATGGTTTCGTCACAAAGAAGCGCACATCCGAACAAAATTGATTGCCCGAAATTATTCACACCAACAAATGGAGCGAAAGACATTTTATACCTAATGAAAAAAAGTTATATATTGAATTAGAGAGATAATAATGTAATAAAAAATATTAAAAATGCGTAAATATATAAATAAAATTACGTGTTTGTAAGGTAGGTTGTATCGAATGTGAGAATATCTCCGAAATACTTATAATCCAATCTAGATCTCCCGTCTGCCCAAAAAACATTCATTAAACACCCCGTTTAATCTACTTGGACCTTGGAATAGAAATTTCCGCCATCTTGTTTCTTTCTATCCAGAAATGCCATTAGAGCTTCTGAATCCCCTTCATCCAACTTCTGTCTTCTATGTAGATCGGCATAATTTCTTAATTTCCGGGCTGATAAAGGGGCATTCTCGTATCGTCCAGCACGTTGGATTATTGAATTAATCAATAAATGTAGAGGTACCATTGCAGCATCATTAAGTTCTAGTGTTTCTGCATTAATTAAAACAGTATATATAAAACACAAAAGTTAATACATATGTAACAAAAAGTATTTAAAACAGAAAGAAACAGTATATTAAAATTTACCAATAGTATATATAATAGACAAAAATAGTATATATCAATATAGAAAAATATTATATATGCATAAAAAAATACTATACCTTGACAGAAAAAGGAAGGTCGGTACTACTGCCCATAAAATTAGTAAACCCGGGCATTAATTTATGGTTATGTCCAAGCTCGATTTGAATATATACCATTTTGTTTTGTCCTCCGTAATATGAGCAATAATTAGCGCAGGATATTTTGTTTTGATCGTAGGGCATTTCCTTTGAGATTTCCCATTTTTTTTTCTCGGTTTAAAATTTCCAGCTTTGTTACATGTGAAATATTCTTAATATATTTCGCCTTTATGCCGATAACTCCCGAAACATAATGTTTTAAACCCAACAGTCTCAACATATTCATCATAAAACTGCTTAGCATCTTTAGGAGTTTCGAATAGCTTGCCTATTTTTGGAATGAATTCAGTGTCCACATTTTCAGGGTAAAATAAATCACCAGAATCTACAAAATTAATACATAGAGAAATCAAAGTGTTATTCAAATACAGAAACAGAATCTTAAAAACAAAAATTTATTTGTAAAACAATATATATAAAATTTAGATACTATGTTTAAAATGTATATATTAAAGAAAATAGTATATTTCAGAAGTATATAGAAAAATTACTATATTCTTACTAGGTTGATCTTCTGAAGCTTCACCTTCAACTCCTAGTGCTTCTTTTGTTTGTTCTGATTCTTCAGTTTGTGCTGATGCTTCAGATTCTCCTGCATGTTATTAGAAAGAAAATATATAGTGCTGACAATTGGGGATAATAATAATATATATACTATTATTTGAAATAACTCTCTTATTAATATAACAGTATATATACTATTATAGAAAAACGGATTAGAAAAATATACAATTATATATACTACTGTTTGAAATAAAATTTTTATTCTATAACAGTATATGTACTGTTATATGACATCTATATAATTTAATATGTCATCTATATACTGCTATATACTATTATTTTAATATAAATCTCTTATAATATAACGGTATATATACTATTATTTTATAAAATATATTTAATGTTAAAAAAATATATGTAGTGTTATAACAGTATATGCACTGTTATATGTAATATATATAATGATATATCGCATCAGAAATACTGAATTAAAAAATATTATGCTTATATATACTGTTATATGAGATCAAAAAAAATAATATTATAAATAGTCATTTGAAATAAATATCTTATTAAATAACAGTATATACTGTTATAGAAAACGGATTAGAATATATACTGTTGTAATTGGGGATAAAAATAGTATATTTACCTCGATACTTTGAGCGAGGGTCCGTGGCTTCTTCCATAGTTTCTACAAGTTACATCATCGAAAAAAAATATATAAAACTACTGATTTTAAACAAAAAAATTGAGAAATGCATAGATCAGATTACTGTAATACTACCTTCGGAATCTTAATTTGAGAATTGATAGAGAAAAAAGCTGTATTGACTGTTAATCCAAAGATCTACACATAAAAAATTCAGAAATTCGTATATCTCATTGTTAGAAATTGAATTAAACATATAAATAAGAAGAATTAAGCATACAGAATGAAGAATTATGGCAAGAAATCCTGATTGAGACTGAAAAAAAATCAAAAACTTACTAAAAAAAGCGTTGTTGTTGGTTTTGGAGAAGAAAGGAAAGAATGAATTCAAAATTGACGGGAAAAGGCGCGTTAATATATACTACAGCCAAGCCGAAGAAAGCCAAGCCTGGCAAGCCGACAATAGTCGAGCCGACGAGCAGGAGGAACGAATTGGTGCTGGCGAGATTTATCGTCGTGCAAAAAGGGAAAATCACGACGTGTTTTGGATTTTGGGCTGGCGAGAGTATCGTCATGATGCAGGCTGGATCGGCGTGATTGGGCCCGTCGAGCTCGCGTCGTGATTGGGCCGTCGAAGATACACATTTCCCTAAATTATATATCCTCTCATGTTTCAGTATATATGTTCATTGTTTGTCTTATTAATTATCATACAATGTAGCACTACTAATGTTTGCGCTGATATTAAGAATACGCAGAATATTTTAATTCAAGATTTATATGAAACCTTTCCTTAAAAAAATAACTATATGAAATGTGAATGAAAATTTTCCAAAAGTATTTTGATCTATAATATATTCTTTTCACAAAATTTGGAATTTGTTTTTTTTTGTTTTCGCACTTTTTGGAAGAATAATTAATCATATGACACTATTTTGAAAATAATTAAGCCAGTAGCACTTCCGCCAGATCCTCTGGCGGAACTATAGTGGTTCTTGATCCCGGTCATTTGACACCCTTAAACACGCTTAATTAAGAAAAATAGCCAGTTCCGCCATAGGCTCTGGCGGAACTGGAAAAAAATCATTTTCGGCCCAAAGAGCCCAATTTAGATGGTGAAATTGGCCCAAAAATAACGAATTCAGGGTTCTGCCAGAGGATTTGGTGGAACCTGCATTATTCTAATTTTTGAACTGAAATTTGAACAAATAACAGGTTCCGCCACTATGACCATTTTTTTAATTTACAATCTGACTTGAATCTGACCCAAAAAAATAAAAAAGGCTAGTTCCGCCACTGTCTCTTGCGGAAAAGGCTAGTTCCGCCACTTGTTTCTTCTGGAACTAGAGATGATTTTTTCTTGTTTCTTCTGGACAGGTCTGGACCCAAAAAATGCAAAACAAGGCTAGTTCCGCCAGATAGTCTGGCGGAACTAGAGACGAATTGGATGCTAACGCTTCTGGACAACCTTGACCCCAAAAAATTGAGGAATAGCCTAGTTCCGCCAGACCCTCTGGCGGAACTAGTTCAATAATTGGACCCTCTTATATAACAAGGAATCTTTCTCTCTCTCCCACATTCTGACCTAAACGACACAAAAAAAAATAGTTTTCAGGCGATTTTTAGGCGCTTTTGAGGTGATTTTGACCCAAATAAATAGAGAAAATAGAGAAAAATTAAGGACGAAAGGAAGCAAGTTGAAGAAAAAGAAGAAAAAAATAGGTATTCTATTATAGATTTTTTCAAAAATTAAATAATTAATTTATTTTATTATAGATTTATTGTTAATTTGTTGAAATATTTTTGGAATTAGTAAGAAGAAAATGGCACAAAACTCTCTAATTCTTGTATATTACGATGGTTTTATTGTAAACCTACCGAACGGATTCAATTACAATCTGGAGGAAGCGGCTTATATTCCAGAAAGTACAACCGCAAATAGGGATTAGGACAAACTGTGTACAAAAATTTATGAGAATCGCGGTTGGTTGTATAGTGATATTCTTTTAATCCGAGGTCGGCTTTCTTCTCTTAAGAACGACGTTTGGCATTATAGTTAGTGAAAATTATGAATATACACAATTGATTAATTTTGCGGAGCACGTCATAAGGGTTGGGATGGAGGAATTACAAATATATGTTGATCACGTCTAAAATGAAGAATATCATATAGGAACTAGTAGTAGATCAAATGTAATTCCAACCGCAGTCGAAAATGAGATATTAGAACCCATACGAAATGAAATAAATAATGAAAATGGGAATGAGTACCCGTTTGTCACCTTTGATATGATACGTGTGAGCAATAATGTATTTCCCGAAATAGATGATGATGAAAATGAATTAGATGAGGAACCAGAAATGGGGTTAGAGGACGAGCAATTTATGGAGATGGCGACGAAGAAAGGGAGAAAGTGAACCATCAGACGAGATTTAAATATACGGAAGAGGGTGAGATGGTTAGTGTAGGGACTTTCAGCAATGCGTCGGCGGCAGAATTCAAGGATACTTCAATGTGGGAATATGCGAGAAATGATGTTCTATCGGATCTGAATGTGAGTGAAAATGATGATGAAATATTGTATAAGGGACGTACATTTGAAATGAAATCAAAACTACAATCGGCCGTAAGAGCATACAGAAGTGGATCACTCAAATAAAGCGAGATACATTGTGGTATGCAAGCTTAAAGATGAAGGTAATAGATGATGTAATTGGAGGATACATGCTTCAATTAATAAAAAAAAATTATGAGAGATTAAAACATTTAGACAACCACACGTATGTATTAACCAGACATCTAGAAAAAACGACAAACAGTTAACGAGTGCGCTTGTTGAGGGGGGGGGGGGGGTAATTCTAGATATCGTTAGAACGGATTTAGATGTTAAACCCGTAATCATAATAGAAGCTGTTAAATTGAAGGTTGAATATACCATATCGTATTGGTTCAAGTCAGATTTTGATTTTTTTTGGTTCAGATTCAACTCAGATTGTAAATTGAAAAAAGGCCTCCAGTTCCACCAGAGGGTCTGGTGGAACATGTTATTTCTTCAAAATTTCAGTTCGGAAATTGGAATAATGTAGGTTCCGCCAGACCCTCTGGCGGAACCTATGAGTTCATCATTTTTGGACCAATTTCACCATCTAAATTGGGCTGTTAGGGCCAGAAATTAATTTTACCCAGCTCCGCCAGAGTCTATGTCGGAATTGTCTTTTTTCCTTAATTAAACATGTTTATGGGTGCCAAATACAAAAATGAAAAAATTACGAGTTCCGCCAGAGCCTCTGGCGGAATTAGTATAGTTCCGTCAGAGGGTCTGGCGGAAGTGCTACTGGCTCAATTATTTTCAAAATAGTGTTATCTGACGAATTATTCTTCAAAAAAGTGCCAAAACAAAAAAAAGCCCAAAAATTGTTCGTGTTGAAATTTTTGGAAATTGATAAAAATATGCAAAAATTGTTTGTGTGGAATATTTGTGATTTTTTTTCATAAAAATAGAGTCGAATCAAGTAGTTTGCTTTATATTGTATTATTTTCAAAGAAATTGTTTATGCAGAGTTTTTGTACATTTCCTAAAATCGGAATAACAAAATTGGAAAAATTATTCATGTCGTTGAGTAATTAGAATTGTTTTAAGGAGAAAGATTTGGACCTCCCATTTTATTTAGCTCTTATTGCCTTCTAATAAGATGGGAATCAAAATATTTTTTTATTAGCTCCTAGTGGCTCTAATATATTTGAACCCAAAGTTTTAACCGGTTAAAACTAAGCCTTATTTTTTATTTACTTTTTTTATTGAAATGCGATTTAGTTACTTATTTTTCAAAATATCAAAAAAGCTAATAAATAGTTTCACTGTTAACCTATTCTTTACATGAAAAAGATTACAATTTACAATACATCAATGGCACCTTGATTAACTGTTAATCGCAAGAAACAAAAGATAAATCACCAACAAGCCAGCGGCCCAGCAGTCCTAATGAACAAATCGATATAATAAGCTTGCCTTACTACCTGCATTTTGGTCACAATCATCTCCTTCCTTCCAATAAAAGACCATGGAAAACCGCAGCACTTTCCTCAAGATTTCACGACCTTTTGGCCTCGGCTCCTTTGAATCTAGATGATTCAGAGTTTTGCACAACAAGATCCAAAGATGCGCGCAAAACCGCAGGTCTTTCCTCTAGATTTCGTCACGTTTGGGCCTCAGTCCCTTTGAATTTGCACGACTTGCGGATGCCCATCCACTTAAAGAACGAACTAACCAAACCTTCCGCAATTCTCATCTCTCTCTTTTCCTCTCTCATGAAATATTTTTCTAACGCCTTATGTTTCAGAATGAAAAAGCCTCTCACACCTATATCTATATATAGAGAGAGAGAGATTGCATCACGGCCGTTGGATGACTTCTTTTTTCTTTTTTTTTTCTGTTAAAGCCCTTAGGCGTTTCGTGTTATATAGTAATGAAATGTTGTACAAAGCAGTCCTCAAACAGCAGTCCATCTCCTTACATAACACGAATACTAATACTCTTAAATGTAAAAAGAAGAAAATATTAAGTAGCTGCCACGTGCCACATAGTCAAATCCATTTGCGCCGATGTTTTAAAGCGCCACTATTTTAGAAATCGACTTATTGACGCAATGATCAATTTTTCCTTGCACTTGGTTATGAACTTTTTGTAATTTTTTTTTTTGACAATTACCCATAGACATACACAACATATACACACACTGATAGAGCACATCTAATACTATCTGAAATCCCTCTAAAAACTTCTCTAGAATTCTGTTGAACGCTGAATTCGATCCCCTCACCTATCGAAGGTGGGGCTAGTATCGTAATCACTAGGCTATCTTAGCGGTGGTGTAATTTTCTTTCCAAGTGACTAAAAAAAATATTTTTATTTTTTTGTTATGGAAATAAAATATATATTTCCATACCTATAGAAAAGAAAATAACATTTTTTTTCTTTTCTTTTGAACAACTGAAGCAAGATTTTGGCCAAAACGAGCATTAAAATTATTAAAATTAATGCTTTTATAAATTAATAAGTTAATTTAAATTAGTTTGTATTTTATATTGTGTTTGTAATAAGGCCCTTGATCCATAACAATTAGGTGTCTTGAATAGGTGTTTTGTATGGGTGTAAATGAATAAGTGTAATTTAGGGTGCCATGAAAGGGTGGCATAAAAAATAACTACAAATGGTGGGTGAGATTGAGGAGTGTGTAACCGGCTCATTATCCACTCAATTGTAACCGAAACAAAAAAGAAAATAAGAAAAATCAACTTTTGTCTTTTTGTGTCTCTTACTCTTTCTTTCGTTTCTTCTACAAACAAAAAACAACTCAATTCTCTTTGAATTGATAAGAATCTCCCAACCAAACCTCTTATCTATTCTCTCCATTCAATAAATCAATCCAAAATTCCAACAAAAATAAAAGAAAGAAGAAGAAAGGTTTAGGGTTTGCATTATGTTTATGCAGAATACACCCTTTATTTTTTGACAATACACCTCTTTTTTAAGGAACATAATACGACTTTTTTTTTAAATAGTATCGGTTAGAAAAATAATTAATCAAATAGCTTCATTTTGAAAATAATTAAAAAACTAGCATTTTCGCTAGCCATTTTGGCGGAACAGAAGCTGTTCCGCCAAGAATTCAGGCGGAACATACCCCGGACAATTTAGCAGTCTTAAACAATCTTAATTAGAGAAAAAAAACGTTGTTCCACCTGCCTATTTGGCAGAACAGGTTAAATTTCTTAATTTTTAGCATTAACTACAAATTTAGCTAGGAAATTATTCAAAAAAAAAATCTTGTTCCGCCAAGCCTTTTGGCGGAACAACATATTTATATTTTTTTTGCCTCTAAAAAACCTCTGTTCCGCCATAATATTTGGCGGAATAATGTTTTTTTTGCTTAATATTCTTACTAATTTTTATTGACAGGAAAATTAAAATTTTCATCTGTTCCGCCAAAAAGTTTGGCGGAACAATATTTTTTTAACATAATTAAGATATTTTTAAGAAAAACTAAAAAAATACCAGAAAATCTGGCGAAAATGCTAGTTTTTTTTAATTATTTTCAAAACGATGCTATTGAATTATTTTTCTAACTATCACATAATACACGCTTTTAACTTTTATGAAGAATATTTAATAAATGGGACCTGAAAAAGCACTATGCTCTTAGGGCACGACGGATCACAACGGATCTAATAACAGTATATATAATTTATTTTCTAATAAAAATATATACATAACACTATATATAATTTAGTTTCTAATAACAATATATATATAAAAGTGAAAACAATATATATAATGGGAAAATAGTATATAAAATGGCAAAATAGTATATAAAAGTAAAAATAAAAAATAAAAAATACACAAAGAATAAGTAACGGTATATAAATGGCAAAACAACATATAAAAATAGTAAAACAGTATGTAAAAGTGCAAAAACAGTATATCTACAGTGCCGTCGTGATCCATCATGCTACAGTGACATCGTGATATCACATTTCTCTTAATAAATTCAGTGACTGCAATATAAACCTCAAAGTTTAGTAATATAATCAAATTGTTTGATATTACCAATTCAAGTATAGTGTAATTTTTTTTAGAATCCAACGTCAATTTTTAAAGCATAATTAAAGACTCAAAAATTAGACAGCCAAAGCTTACTGGCTCTGGCCTAAGACACCCTTAAATTTTAGGAGAAATTCCAAATTCAAGCCCAGCGAATGTTTGGATTGTTTAAAAGTTTATCAACCATTGATCCATGGGTTCTGAGTCTAAAATAAACAAATTTTAATACGGCAACTCTTCCACTTGAGTCTTTTACAAGACCTATTTGTTAGAATTCACATTTCTTCCTTCATTCATCTGTCAAAAATGAATAAAATATAAATTATTTAATCGCATATTAATAGCAATTATCTCTTGCTAACCTTATATAAAATTAATTCCGATGAAGAAGAGAAGAACATAAAAACTGATAGCTCTATGACCGTTTTTATAAACCCTTATTAAATCCCCAGCTTTCAGTTTATTTGCTTATAAAATATCTCCTTTCAGTTTATTTGCTTATAAAATATCTCCTAAACAAGCATAAATTACCCAAAAACTCGTAATTAGAGAGGGTGGTGACAGAGAGATAGTACTTGTATTTGACAATAGATATGTTATACTCCCGCTATTCCTGGTCCAGAAACTGTTTAATTTATGATATTAAGCTTTAAATTTTATTAACATTATCATAGTACAATGATTATAGTATTAAAAAAGCATTCAAGAGATTTTGGATTCAAGTCTCACAAGAGAGTAAACAATATAGGAGATTTTTGGAGAGCTTAGGGATTTAGTGTGGCTGCGAGTGTGGCGTGCATGTGTATGGCAACGAATTGTTTTCTAGGTTTGCTTAATTATATTTTATATCTTCAACACAATTACTGAGTTACGGTTATTTTGCATAACACTTTGTATGTTTCAAAACTGAACAAAAATTTATCAAATAAATATTATATCTTAATGAAGTGCTCATTGTATATTAATAAGAGTTAATTTTGAGTGTATCACAACATATATGAATTTGTGCTCTCAAATCCATGATTGACAAAACAATAATTTTGTTCCAAATCATGTATTTGTAAAATATAAACCACTCTATAGTCTATACCAAATCAAACATGTCCCATAGAAGATTAGTCTATTATATATATATATATATATATATATATATATATATATGAAATATTATATATAGTTTCTAACATATATTCCTATCTTGATGACTTATATCTCACATCCGGTGAAAACATGATCATCAATCAAACAACATACTAGCCTACATTCCTTATTTGTATTTACAAATAATTTGAATAATTAGAGATAATTCAGAATACAAAAAATTATCAATAAGCCCTTAATTTTTATAAATATTATAAAAAATTCCTCGCTTTTTAGATTCCTATGAAGTTTTTACTTCTATAACACTTGAACCCCTATCATCTGAACGAGTCTGTTGAGTGGAGAATCTGATTCACTCGAAACAAATTGCACCGTATAATTTTAAAAAAATGCACATCCTGCTCTCAACAAATCAAGTTGATCTGTGTGAAAGAGAACGATCAATTGAGCATGTATTTTAAAAATTATATATCCTTCATTTCAAGACGTTAACAAATTTAGGAGCAACAATCATTGCCCCATCGCATAATCTAACAACGAATCAAATTATGGAAATGATATTGTATTTCTTCTAAAATTAAAAAATTTTGCACAAATAAAGGAATAATGTATGTTTTACCTTCTCCATTCATTTGAAGAACAAAATAGCAAAAGGAGATCAGAAGGAATGAAGGAAGGAAGGAGCTAGTGAAAATCATTAGAATAAGTGGTCTAGGAAACTAAAACGTTATAAATTCCCCAACCCAAATTTTTTGTTGAGATTTATATAATTAGTTTCCATACCACTCATTCTTACAATTTACACTAGTATTCTTTCTTTCTTCACACACCCATTAAATTTCTTTTCAAAACCCTAAAAAGTATAATTTTTTATGGTGGATTTGTTTCTTTCTTTGAGGCCACTAGGCGATTTTTTGGTGGATTGAAAGGAGATGGAAGGAGGTTGGTTATATAGACATAAATTGAAGCGGTTTTATAATATCACTTCAAATATCATCCACAGTCTTGGTTTAAAATATGCTCAAAAGACTCAATGAGTCAATGGTTCAAATAAATGCTTTCCTCTTTTTCTTTGATGCATGTATGGTTCAAATAAATTTGAGCATTAAGATTCAATGTATAAAGTGCTTAAAGATATTGCTCATAAATGCATAAGATTTTTTTACCTTTTTGACCAGCATGAAATGAATCTCTTTATCTCAAATGACCCATAAACATAAATTTAGTCTCATGATAAGTCAAACATATCTTTTATATCTTTTGAGATTTTACTCTTAAAATGTTGTGCTAATATTGAATATATTTCCATCTAAAACGGTTTTAAATGACTTCATATGAGATATAGACTGACAGGTATATCAGGTTGTCTTTTCTCAAGATTTGAGGATATGATACTTATTTGAAGCATCATGTCCCTAATTGGATTAGTGCTTATGTGTGGAATATTCTAAGAAAACTAAATGATGTTACTTCTAAAAGTCATAAGAGAATAAAGTGTTTGTTACACGAAAATTATGAAGGAATTATGTCCTAGGCCAAAATGTTGGACTAGAGATTAGATTATGAGAAACACGTTTATTCAGTTCATATATGAATGAGTGTATGGGTGACTAATATATTTATATGTATTAGATTGACCATGAATGACATTTTGGGTTCACGTCATCCGAATACGTGATTCTGATAGTAGAACTGTGAACTAACGAATGACATTCTAAACCATATGTAGGATGTTTATAGAGATAAACATACTTCAGATAAGAAGCTACATATCCACACTAGTATATTCACAGATTAGATGATCATGTTGTGCTGATCATGGACATAGGGATGTCAAGTCTGGAATATAGGTACCTGTTAGAGAACACGTACTGGACTGTCCACACTATGAGAAAATACATACTTTATGTCATTAGTGATTCTCATATTAATAGTGTGTTCATTTCTACGACCTAAGGTCACCATGGATTCCTATATGTGGAACTACATACTTTAATATGATCCTACGTCATCCGTAAGGAGATGATCATTAGGGTCATCATTAGGTATGCACTAAACATGACGAGGAATGTGAGTGACCAAGATGGAATTTGTTCCCCTCATCAAGAGAGAGATATCTCTGGGCCCCATGATGAATTAGGACTGAAGAAAATGCATGGTCATGCTCAAAATGGATTAACATCTATTGTTAATATTATTTTGTATTTACTCAGTCTAATTCTCAAGCAGAAAAGAGACTTTGATCAAACTCGAGTGCACATTGAACACTCTACTTGGTTTGGCCAACCCCTTCTGGTGAGCTTATCTTGGGTCATAAGGTGACTTAGAATCATTTGCCATCCAAAAAATCTCACTTTCTCCGAGCATTTTATTTTTCACAACTTAGGATTTTCCTTAGATGTTGTACTTGTCAAGTGCAAGAATTTGTACGCCGATTTCAAGGTGAATTCTCCCGAGATTTTCCATCTCCATGTCGGCTTGTCCCTTAAGAAGTTGGTGTGATTAGGGCCATCGCAAGGAATATGTCTTGCGCCTCATTTTTAATTCTCTCATCCGAGGATGCGAGAAAGTGTTGAAAGTTAATTGTGCCATTAAGAACTTGGGAAACCGTCAGGTTGTCATTTCTTATAATCTCATAGATCATAGGAAAGAATGATTTGAGTGTCCCTTGAAGGGCCCATATGTCATTCCAAAAATTGGTTTTCTCACCATCACCGGCATCAATTTAGCAAGTTGTGAGAGGAAGAAAGAGACGTGTTGAGGTGTGTTTATTAAATTATTTGGGTCTTCAAAGCCATATAAGGACTTTAACGTTCGTGTCCATTGACCGTTTCGTTCGGATTTCCACACCCATAGCCACTTTAGGAGTAGAATTATGTTTTGTTTACGAATTGAAATGATTCCGACACTGCCGTTTTCCTTAGACAAGCAAAGGCGGTCCCATGTGACTAGGCAATGACCACTCGAGAATTTTTTGTCCCCTCTCCAAAGGAACGCTCTTGCAAGTCTATTTATCTCCTCAATGAGTCACATCGGAAATAATAAGACTTGCATCTCATAGGTGACGAGAGCTAAGAGCACGGACTTAACTAGAGTTAGTCTCCCTCCAAACGATAGAATTTTTCCTTTCCATCCCGAGAGTCTGCTTTGTACTTTCTCCAAAATAGAAGCAAAGATGGCTCTTGTCGGTATCTTAGCTGTCAAAGGTAAGCCAAGAAGTTTTAATGGGAAATTTTCTACTTGGCAATTGAAGATTTGCGGTACCAAGGATGCAAGATTTTCATGAACTGCAATAGTGGTGCATGAGCTTTTTTTTTGCCAATTAACATCCAACCCCGAAATTTTAGAGAAATTGTCAGGTGTTTCTTTAAGTTTGAGGTTGCGCGGATCCGCTTCCGAAATAATTGTGGTATCATCCGCAAATTGTAGCAGTATTGGCGGGAGAATGTAGTGGAAGTTGAATAGTGTTGCTGTTTGTTGGAAATATGATTGGAGGACATCGACGGTAAGATCAATGAGCATAGGCGATAGGGGGTCACCTTGTCTCAATCCTTGTTGATGGAAAAAAGGTGTCACTTCCAACCCATTTACTTTGAGAAAGGAAGATGAGGATGAGAGGAGGTGTTGCATCCACCGTATCCATTAGGCGGGGAAGCCTCTTCCTTGAAGAACTTTATAGAGGAAATCCCAAGAGATGGAGTCGAAAGCCTTTTTGAAGTTTATTTTGAATAGGACTGAAGGAATATTTCTCTTCTTTAGGAAGGTTGTGACCTCCCTTGTATTGACAAACATTTGTGTGATTTGTCCCTTTATTATGAAGTCCGTTTGTTGTGTCCTTATGAGTTGATCAAGGAAAAGTTGCAACCTTGTCGCTAGAATTTTTGTTATTATTTTTATCTGGCCATTTTTTACACTAATTGGCTGATAGTCATTCCTAGAGATAGCCCTATCGTTTTTAGAAATGAGTTTAATTGAAGCTTGATTAAAACTCCATAGATCAAGAGAGTCGGAGTAGAAATCGTTAATCAAAGCCAGAAGGTCTTCCCTTGTTTTTTCCCAAAATTCTTGAAAGAATTATTTCGGAAGGCCATCGGGTCCACTAGATTTTCCATTCTTAAGATTCATGACGGCCTCCTTGACCTCTTGTAATGTGAAAGGCGCTTCAAGAGAGGAGAGGTCTAATAAGTTATCTAAGTTGTACATGTTTGACGATTCCGTCTCATGTCTCGTTCCCAAAATATCTCTATAGAAGTGAGTGAAGTGTTACAAAATATCACGACGTTGAGAGATAGTTGAGTCATCGATCACAATTTTGTGTATGGTATTGTTTTTGTTCTTGTATGTGGCTAGACCATGGAAGTAACGAGAATTTTTGTCCCCTTGTTTGAGCCAATTACAAGAAGAACGTTGTTGCCATTTCATCTCTTGATCGGTTGTCAAGAAATGAATATGTTGACGGAGATCTATTCTAAAGGAGAATTCCTCTAGAGAGAGTGGTCTATATTCCTCAACTAAGTCAAGAATGTGTAGGATGTTTTTTGAGCGGTCTAGATAGACATTTCTAAATCTAGAGTGGGTTGTCTTCCATGCTGTAAGTGACCTTCTTAACCTACCCAATTTGGTAAGAAATTTTTTAATATTAGAAGTAGCATTTGCGGGAAGATGCAATGAGGATCGTACTATTTCTTTGAAGTCCTCTCTTTGGAACCAACTCCTCTCCATATGAAATCTATGGTTTCTTGGGTGTTCAAGATCATAGAGTTCAAGCATAAGCGGAGTGTGGTCTGAGGTTGTAGTCGGCAAGTCTATAAGAGAAGGGCTCACGTTTGACTGGACTAAATGATAGGATAAAAAAATCCGATCCAACTTGGAGAGGCAAGGAGCCTCCCTTTTATTCGACCAAGTGTATCTACGCCCCGTTAGTTTATCTCCATAAGTTCTATTTCATTTATTAAGTCATTGAAATTTTTTTTGAGAGCTAAATTAGGGGTTGAGCTTGTAATGTCATGAATCGATCTTAGTAGGTTGAAATCACGTACAAAAATCCACGGCATATCATGACTTGATTTTATCCCTCTTAATTCATTGAGGAAATCATCTTTTAGTTCGTCATCCGTTGGTCCATAAACATTCGTTAAGAGAAATGTCGATTGAGAGGATGTGTTTGTGAGAGTAACAGATGCGGAAAATTCAGATGAGAAAGAGTGGGAAAGTGAGAAGTCTCGATCCCATGCTATAAGTATTCCACCTCTAGTGTGAGTCGAATTTTTAGCGAAGAAGTTAGAGAAAGAAGGAGTGCAAACATTTCTTAAATTAAAAATAGTAGTGTCGTCCCATTTTGTTTCTTGAAGACACACTACTTTACTACAAGATGATCTAATCGTTTCTTTTATAACTGGACATTTGTCGGAACTACCCAAACCCCGAACATTTCATGACAAAAGATTAAAATTACAAAAATTGTACAGAATATCCATAAAAAAATAATAATAAAGGAGAAGTCATCCAAGAGAGGGGATGTGAGAAGGAGGAGGCCACTGATCGAGAGAACAGGTGGACTGCCCGTCGTCTAGCTACTTTGGAGTAAGGAGCTGCTGTCAGAGAAGAAAAGGCCATCTTGTTGGCCGAAGGTCGTCATATTGTTCTTTTTCATTCCCACAAAATCTGCAAGATTAACTAGATCATCAGTGACAAGAGGTTTAGTATTTATTGTCTCTTGCTCGAGTGCATCTCGCAAGCCAGCTTTTGCTAAATCCTCCTTGAATTTAATAGATTTATATTTTTTGTTCCTTTTCTGTTTTTTCTTAGTAGGCTCTTGAATGAAACCATCGAACATCTTTGTAGGTTTCACTTTCCTTACACTCCTTCTGATTGGAATGCTGGTTACTGATTTAATTTTTTTTTCACTTAGATATGACTGGAGTGTCTATCTGATTAACCTCATCATTTACAGGACTGGGTTTTGGAATTAGCATTAAATGCCTCTTCAGTAGGACTTAGAGAATTTAGTGCAGTAGAGAATGGGTGAGATAACCCCTGTGGAAATAAGTTCATTTCATTCTCTAAGTTAAAGGGAGATGATTCATTAGGGTTTTTCTCAAAGATAATGAGATGGTCATCTTTCACGTGTGTTACTCTCACCAACCGGACGTTTTCGTGCATGACTGTATTTGAGGCCTCTTTAATTTTCTGTGACACTCTAGTTTCTAACCCACACTGAATTTCAGTCCGTGGGCTAGAGTATGGTGAGATTATAAAGTCAGGTGCCACAGATTATCTAGAGGCATCAAGATTTTCAATGGATTGTTTTTCAGAAACAGAGGGAATGTCATAGTTTGAGTTGTCATTTTGCAGGTTGGAACATTGTGTAATTAATGGGGAGATGACATTGACGGGATTGAATGAGTTTGGTCCAAGAGTTTCATTTGAGTGAGAAATATTATTAAGTGTTTAGTTTTTTGGACCAGATTCATTCAGCAGAAGGTGGCTGTCACTGTCACCATATAAAGAGCCATTCAAAATATTTCCCTCATAATTAAAAATCCCAGTCATTAAATGCCCACATATATTACCCATATAGGTGGTGGGGTTTGAATTTTGAATACTAGAGTCAGATTATAAAGTGGGCCAAAATGAATAGACTGATCATCGAAAGATTGCAAAATTGTGCAATTTTCAGAACTATTCGGAGTTAGGAATTGGATTCCTGATCCTAGGGATATCAATTCCTAGTTCCTGAGCAGTAAATGTAGATTTGATAAAATAATAGGAGGAGAAGAAGTGTTTTTACCTTACTCACCGCTCTGAGGAGATGGCGGTGAGTAGTGCCTGATTCTTCTAGATTTGGGATTTCCCCCCTCCTCCGGACTTGTCATATCTTACTCCGGCGAGCTGTCAGCCTATTGACGTGCAGTGTTGACAATCGGTGAGTTGACTGTCTCCCTTCCCACTGTCTCCAGCCATGGTTGCACTCTAGCAGGGTTCGCCATTTCTTTGCCTTTCACTCTAGTAGGGATCATCATTTCTTTGTCTCTGTTCATGCTATACCTCTCATTCATCAACCTCTGATCTTCTTCATATAATTGTTCCCTTTCCTCCTCAGAGTTAACCATAGTCCGGTTGAAGACCTAATCCATTTTCAGAGTGATCGTGCTCGTACGAAGGCGAATCGTTGGAGTCAAGTTCCTCAACTCCAGGAGAAAGTTTATATTTCTCCACATCCTTTCTATCTTTCTTCTTCTCTAGGGCTTGATCAATGGTTACTTGAGTTGGAGTTAGATCAGAAAAAGTGATGACTGCGGTGTCATTTTACTCGTGGAATTTGACATCAAGCCACACCTTGGATTCCAATTCATCGAGATGAAGAGTGACATACGGAGGTAGAGTGTCACATCAGTGGTAGCAATAACCACTCTTAATTTCTCAAATGAGTTAATGTCATTTAAATCATCCATCTCGATATACTTACCAATTGAAGAGATTAATGGTTCAATAACCTCAGGCTTCCACGTCATAACTGGCAAGTTCAGAAGGTCTATCCAAACCTTGAACTTGTAAACCTTGATTGCCGCATTAATGGAGGTAGATATTTAGAGCTTTGCCAATGTAGCAGTTTGAAGTTATGTTTAGCCCATGGAAACAAGTTCACAATTCTGTAATTAAGCTTTGGCAGTGCCATGTTTGTGACTCCCACTGTCTCTATAACCACTGTCCTTCTCATGGATTGAATATCTTCTTTGATGGAGTCAGACATGGAGAGAAAGTAATGAGTTGAGTTTGGCCTTCCAACCGGCAGTGAGATTTCTTTCTCCATTCTTGCCGGTTGCAGTCTTTCTTGAAGCATAGCTCTTCTGCTCTCTCTGCCCTTGTCATTACACTCAATGACAGTATGACCACTTTCTTTGCGCTGAAAGCAAGCTTTCGGTGAAATGCATTCATGAGAGAAGTGGCCCTTTTTGACACAATTAAAGCATCGTATTCTCCAGATCGGATTACTCTTGTCAAGTGGGAATTATTTTGCTCGATAAAATGACTTGTTAAATTCATCAGAACTGCCATTTGTGAAGTAAGATAGTGAGTGTAGAGGCGGCGAACCAGAGGCCTGTCTTTTCCTTGAGAGGTTGTTCTCATGACCGGCCTCAGTACCCCCTTGGGTCTGATTTGCCTGCCCTTTTGTAGAGCAACCCTCTTCAAGTTGTAAGACACGAGCCTGTTCTGTTGAAGTCTCTCTTTGTACACCACTTCCTTGAGCATTGAAGGAGAATTATTGATTAGGCCTAAGCCCTAGCTCTCTGCAAATATTTTGTGCAGCAAGCTTAGAAGTTGCAAAGAGATTCATGTCGATCCATGGATCAACATCAGGAGGAGTAGGTAAGATGGGAGCTTCTGTTGAAATCGGGATAGGAGGACGGTTGTTGAAAGTCCTCACTGTTGTCCTCCTATTTGGTCTTGATTGGAATCGCTTTTGCTTCTTCGATTGCATCGCTCTTTTTCTAATGAGAAAGGATCTGAGATCTTGGGGAGAGAGAGTGGGAGAGAGAAGAGAGAGTAGATTTGTGGGAGACAAAGTAAGACCAACCGTCTAAGTCTTCTACCACGCGTCTTCTCCCCATATTTTCCCACTCTGCAATTCTATTGCAATTGAGTTCTGGAAAGATCCAGGAATCGCTTCAGAATCGCCAATTGGGAAAGAGCGAATTCATGAGAGAGAAAATGCTTCTATTTTCCTTATCATTCTGTAATCGTTCCAGGTGTTTGTGTTTCAGCACGCCTTGGAGACTTGCTTTATCTGATTAGCCACGTTATTTTGGCTTGTGGAAATGGGTGTTCTAATCATCCTTTGTATTAACAGGTTGGTGGATGTAGCACTTTTACTTGCTTAATTAGATGCACTACTCAGTCTTATCTGATTGTCTGGTCTCACTTCAACCGGCATGCTATAACGTTAGATAATTTTTTTTAAATAAAAGCCTCATGTTGTATCTGGGAGCCATCAATTTATATAGACCGATGTTAGATATATTAACAAATATCATCCGTCTTCATCTCAATCAACACCCTCAGTATGTGTCTACATGGGATTTTCTCACTTTCCATTTTCATACAAAGACACTTCATATTCTGTACCAAATTACCACTAACACACTCCACAACAATGCTTCCACCCGTATTTCCAATTGATTCCAACATGTACCACTTTTTACCATCATATTCATCGGTCTCAATAATCTCATAATTCTTTGAGCGAGCAAGCTCGTCTTGGACAGAATAAAATACATCAGGTATATAAATATGTGCAGCATACTTCTCTAAACCTACAAATTCTGTTTTCGTGATAGGAATAGATTGGGAGGCTTTGCAATAAAGTTTTACCTCGTTTCTATGGATACGAGACACGCAACGGACATATTTCCTAACAAGATCAAACAAACACATATTACTATTAATATGCATGTGAAGCCTAGAATTAAGACTCTTGCTCCTTTGATTGCTTATCATTCCTAAGAATAAATTATTTTCGAAATATGCTGCTGCCAAACGCTCCCTTGAGTTGTACATCATTTTCAACCATTCATTATCCCTTAATGATGCACTGCCACTACTGATGTAATCATCCCACCTACTCTCAAATTCGCTCGAGTCAAAACTGTTATACAACAGGTCCCTAAATCCTTCATGATTAGATATGTGAAGATGACGCACCATGTTTAAGTCAACATGCCATGCGCATATACGATGAGTCGCTCGTGGTAAAATCTCTCGAATGGATTTAGCCATGGAAGGACATCCATCGGTCATTATGGATTTGGGCTGGTTTTGATACATTGCGGTTAATAAGGTGGACAAAAGCCACTTGTAGGATTCCGCTGTTTCATTTTTTACTATCCCACACCCAAAAATTGTGGTCGACCGATGATGGTTCACCCCCACAAAAGGTATGAACGGCATGTTATACCGATTCATTCGGTACGTACTATCAAAAATCAAGACATCACCAAAACACTGATAATCTATTCTGGACTGAGCATCAGACCAGAACAAGGTTGTCAATTTTCCGTCATTATCCGTTTTATAATCAAAAAAGAACTCCGTATCATTTTCCTTTCTCAATTTCATACATTGCAAAACATATTCCGCATCCCCATTATAGGTTATTGAGTTCCGATGTTTTGCCAAAAAATTATACATATCTTTCATTAGGAACCCCACATTACGACCCCCTTCTTTATTTTCAAAGACATCCAAGATTTGTCGCTTACGAAGTCCTGCGACACGTACATAAATTATTTCTAATTTCTTGATATTATCGATTTTACGATGAGATCGTAGGTGCACGACCTCTTCTTCATCAGTTAATTGGTGATTATGAACATCCTCAAACTCACTCACGAACCAATCAGTCATCTTGCGATCAAGCGTAACTGCAAACTTGACTGGACAACCAACCCGGGTCAATGCATACTCTCTTTTCTTGCCAGCAACATTTAAAACTTTTTTTGGGAAAGAGCTATGTTCATAATTATAACCAAAAATATTTTCCAGGAAAAATGATAATCGGATTTGGTAATGTTCTCTGTTGATTTTCTATTTACTTCTAAATTTGTCTTCTCATTTGCTTGCTAAAATTGCAGATACCCTAAGATATAGAGGCTATCAAATATGGAAGCTAAATGAAAATTTTGGCAAGAACTTACGTATCATTCCAAAATAGAAAATCTAATTAAATTTGACAATTAATAGCAAATTAATTAAGATGTCTTGCTAAAAGAAAAGTTTTTTGTAATTTTGCATTTAGAAAAATCACTAGACATCTAGAAAATCAGGAAAATAAGTATTACAATCACAATTCACAAGTGGTTGAATGTATAATATATAATACTATTACACAAGAATTACAACAACAGAGAAATAAATAATAAATATCTATAGACAATTAAAATTAGTTATGATGATCCTAAATCCACAATTAAAATTTAAAAGCCACATAAATCATATTAAAGACCCTAAACTTCTAGTTAAATATAATAAAGCCCTTCTTGCTCCCACACATCCACCAAAAATTCCACCATTTTCTGCCCATTTAAAAAAAAATCAAAATATTAATTATCACATAAACTCTCAATTGTAATTATTCATAAAAAAAAAGACTTACATTCTCACATAAAGATCCTGGTACCAGTCAAACCATTAAAACAGAACACAACCGAATTAACTGATTCAACCCTAAATCAGAATATTAAATCATGTAACCCTCCATAAAACTCAAGTAGATCATTCAAAACCCTAAAGCGTACTGTTATAGATCAATTAACACTAATTCCTACTGGTAGAGATCCTGGCTCATAACAATAGAGATATAATTAACCCTTAAACCTAAATAGAATAATGAACCCTAAATGTAACAATCCTGCAACAGCTAAATTAAGCCTTGATTAGTCTTGATAATACCTGATCAGCTGCTGCTAACCAAATTAAGCTCTGATTTGAAGAAATCACAATTAGTTAGTGCTGATTCAGCACACAATCAGTCCCAATCTGGCGAATCGCTGAACAGCACTGAATGAGCCTCATTTCGTACAGATTCAGAATGAATAAGCCCCTTACCTAGAGGCATATAAGGTCGATTCTGTCTGGTAGTATGGCGAGCTCGAGTTGGAGGAGCGGACTCGTGTGTGGAGAGAGGGATTAGGGGACGGAGAGAAATTGGAGAGAGAGAGAGAATCGATATGCTCCTGTAGAAGCTTCGAGAAGATCCGGCACAGCTCCCGGCCGCCACCGTGAGAGGAGGAAGAAGAAGAGGAAGAAGTTAAGTCAGATGAGAAATCGGAGCTCGAGTTCCATGGCGACGGAGATATGTCTCCTATCTTTGCTTCGATCTCCTCTTTCTTTCTTTCGTTCTTTCTATCTCCTCTTCTCGTTTTTTACATTACTGGAGATCGAAGATCAAGTACTGGAGTATTGGAGATGGAGATGGAAGAAAGATATTGGACACAGAAAAGAAAGAATGCAAAATAATTAAACACGAAATTACCATTTTACTCTTTTATCATTTAATTTATGTAGAAAAAATGTCTACAGTACTCTACTTTCACACTTATCTGAACCGTTCATCAAGACTAAAATTTTCAATGTGGAATACTGTAGACAAGCTCGTAAATTATATAGCTGTCATCTCCTTAACATGCATCCTAAGCAAAATATTTTTAGGGAAATGTGCAAATTCGACGCACTATAGCACGACTGTAGCGCGACGCACTGTAGATATACTGTTTTTTTCATTTTTTACATACTGTTTAACTTTTTATATACGGTTATTTATTCTTTGTGTATTTTTTATTTTTTCACTTTTATATACTGTTTTCTCATTTTATATATTGTTTCCCCATTTTTATATACTGTTATGCTTATACTGTTATTAGAAACTAAATTACATATATTGTTATGTATATATCAATGGTTTAAATTGCGATACAGCGGTCCATAGCGTTTGAGCTTTTTTTGTAGCGGATCGCAGTAGCGGGCGCTATTGCGCCGCTACGACCTCATAGCGGGGAAATACCATTTTGTATAGTTATAACAAAATTTTCAATATAAAAATCAAAATCAAAACCACCATAAATAAAGATATTACAATAATCCACAATTAAACATGCACCACACAAAATTCATTGTCCGCATTTAAACATGCGACATAAAATAAACATATGAAAACTTAATTATCTAAAATAAACACACAAATACTTAATTATCCAAAATAAATATTAATACTTAAACTAATTATTTACTCTTCGGATGAAGAGAAATTAGCATTCATTATTTCATCATCTTCGGATGAACATGATGAATCAACTTCATCATTTTAGAAATGTAGGATTTGGGTTTATCATTTTTTTGTCTTTATCATTTGTTTTGCCTTCGTTTGCCTATGGAGAAAGAAATGTGTTTTATTTTTTTTGGGTTTAAGTTTATTTACTTATTGGGTTTGGATTTAATTACATATTGGATTGGGTTCGGGTTAATGAATTTCGGGTCTAAATAAAAAAAATACTATCCAAGTAGCGCTATAGCGCCGGTTTTTTCCGCTATTTTTACCGCAATAGCGCCGCTATAGCGCCTGTAGCAGCGAAAATGCTATTGTTGCTATCATTTCATCGCGAGTTGCGTTTATGAGTAATTTTCGCAATTGCGCGCAATTGCGCCGCTATTTAAAACACTGGTATATATTTATATTAGAAAATGAATTATATATACTATTGTTATTGGGATCCGTCGTGAACAGTCGTACTATAGTAATTGTGCTCTATCAGGTCCCATATTTTTAATATGAGCCGTTTATTTTTGAGTCGGACAACATATAAAAATCATAAATATTATATGTGTTTTGCATAACTATTTCTTTTTTTTTGGGACCATTTCTCGATTTGTGCATATCATCCTTGCACAGGGGCCATTGCATAACTATTTTTATTATTATTATTATCTAGTTATAACTAATCTGTATCGTAATCAATATGTTGAGTTAACCAAATAAGACAGTGAATGCAAGTTCCATTTTAGTTGGTATGTCAACTTGCTGAGTGTTGAAATAACTTAATTTTTCTTTTAAAAAACGATGTTTAATGTAAAAGAAGTTTAGCGAGGATTGAAATTCATTGAACTTAGACATAGTGAACCTGCCCTCTTCCTTAAGCCACTTTCAAGTTTCTTTTCCGACGATCTCCTGATAAAATATATTCGTCATCTAATCTGAGATATAAAAAGCTTATTTTTTGACCTTCAGCTTTTTCCAAATCTGGAAATAGATGAGATTCTCATATTTTTTCCATCCATCGACCCAATATCTACTGGAATGACTTTGATTCCTCTTCCCTTTAGGCCATAATCACAGCAAGGTGCAACGCGATCATTCTCTCATTATTTCTTTCTTCTATTGTAGAATCTTAGCGCACTCAAATTAGCTATAGATTTGTATATAAATACAAGAGACTTAAGGGTTATCATATCCAAGTCAAACTAGTAAGAAGCTAAGATCAAACTAGAATAGAGAGAGTGCAAACTTTGAGTTGGTTGTCAGCTAGAGTTTCTCTCAAGCACTTTACGCAGCCAATTAAGGAAGTGTTGTAACACATGGGCTGTAGTGAACTGTTTGGGGGAACTCCATATATCAACTAGCATTCATGTAATTAGCGAGTTAGTTTTGGGATGGGTCGGTTTTTTCCTAGGGTTTCCTTCAAACACTTCACAAGAGCCTAAAAAGGGCTGAACATATATTTATGGCCAATGTGTGAAGTGTTTGGGGGAACTTTAGGTGTTGCCCGACATTTAGATTACAAGAAAAAATATTACCCCTCAAGCTTACATTAAAAAAAAATATATTACCAATATAGTGAAGATGTCGCGACATAACTTATTTGTTTATTTATATATTTTTGTTCTACTATTGATGATTTCAAATTTTTGTTCTTCTGCATGTAGATGGATTTCGCTTGAAAGCATGAGAATTGGAAACATGCAAAAGGAGTCGAGACAACAAAATGGGAGCAACATATAGCTTCTAGAATAAATATTTGGCTGGCCAAAGTCACATTTTTTTCGAGGATAGTGCTTGGGAAATTTTCACATTTTTTCGAGCGATATTTGGCTGTGACCAAGTCAGTGTCTCTACTAGAATAAATATGGAACCGAAATAAAATTGTGATTAATCAAAATTTATTTATGCAATTACAATTGATTTATAAATGAAAATGAGGATCTAGAATTAAAATTATTTATATAATGTCAACAGATAAAGTATTGGCCAAATTAAAAGATGTGATTAAAGCATCATTATTTTCACTAGTGAAAAATAATATTATGGACATGTAGTCCAAGCATCTGGCGTTGTATACTGATAACTTATAAGCAAGTATAACTTATAAGAGGGTGTTTTAAGAATATATAATGAGAAAATTAAATTGTGATATGCAATTATATTTCTAATTTCTCGTCCCTGGTGGACTTATTAACGCAGTAACAAATTATTCATATCTCATTTGATTGTAATATATTAATGAAAATTCCTGAAGGATTTAGAATGCCTAAAGCATTTCAAACTCTCGAGAGATTTAATTTATTAAATTACAAAGATCTTTGTACGAATTAATGCAATATTGAGATATGTAATAAAATTGCTATAACAAATGTTTGTTGAATGAATGTTATGTAATTGATCAAAATTACGTTTAGGAAACTATATATTTACCTTTTTAATGTTGATATATATATTGATGATTTAAAATCTTATGGTACTCTCGAAGAACTCCAAAAGCTACCATATTATTCAAATGAATATAAGATTAAATTCTTTAAGGCATAAAATATTATCTTGAATTATAAATTGAATATTTCCCTGAAGGAGTCATTGTTTCATAATCCATCTATTATAATAATATAATATGGAGAAATCGCATCCATTAAGTTCATCAAGATAACTTGTTTGATGTATTAACAATTGAAATAAAGGATGGTGAGTTATTTTCATGCATGCATGAGCATGATGATTGTGAAATGAATATTTGACGAAGCTCCTCAAATAATGATCCAGCAGATCTCTTCTTAAGCATATATTAGAAAGATTTAACTTTGTCATCTCACATATAGTTGCATATATGAGGGAGAGAAATAATACGCATTGCACTCTTTTTCCCTTGTCTATGGTTTTTGTCCCAATGAGTTTTCCTAGCAAGATTTTTAACGAGACAGCTTTTGTGCGTAATATATAGTATGATGATACACTCTTTTTCTTTCACTAGGATTTTTGTCCATAGGGTTTTACCTAGTAAGGTTTTAACGAGGCATATTTAATATATGAAATAATGATAATACGCGATGCACTTTTTTTCCCTTAGCCAAGGTTTTGTCCTACTAGGTTTTCTTTGTAAGGTTTTTAATGAGGCAGCTTCTAATGCGTATGAAATATGAACATCCAAGGGGGAGTGTTATGAATATAATTAATATGGATGTTCAATACTTGGCCCCTAGGAAAAGATAAATTAGAAAATGCTTGTAAGAATGAAAGGAGTTGACGCATGGTATTACTACTGTATATTTTATTGTATTTAAGTTAGATTATTTTCTTTATTGTAATTCTAAATCAGACAAAAGATTTCTTAGCCAGCACTCACTCTCTACTTTATAAAGGGAGCAGTGACTATTGTATTATGAATGCACAATTCAATGAAATTCTCTCCTTCTAATTCTCTCTTTTATTGTTCTTTTGTTCTTTATTTTATAACATAAGAGATTTAAAATTGAATTTTATAAATTGCATGTCTTTTTCATACATTTTATATGATTTAAGCGTGAATTTACATGATAAAAACTCTAAAAAATGTATATAGAAATACACATTACAATTCTGTTTTCGTGGTAAATAAAATATAATTTACTAGTAAAACAACTACTCCTTAGAAACATTAATATTAATTTATGTTTTGATCACCACCGAAATATATTTTCCTTATTAACACGGAAGACAAGTGCCAAAAAGAGGCCACTAAACTTCTTTTAACAATTCCTTCTTGTATACCTGTCAATGAAATAAAGAATAATTTTCTAGCAAAACAAGAATTAGATAACCTATGCATCTGGTGAATTGGTGATTCTCACCATTTTTTTTCTTTCTTATTTTTTAAATCAAAACAAAATTAAACAAGTCAGTAAACCGATCCTTTTAAATAAATAAAATCAAGTCGAAATCTAGAAGAATTTTTTTCTTATTCCAGTATTTTGTATTTTGCCAAGAACGAAATAAAGAATCTTCTTTCTTTATTAAAAAAAACTACATCATCTACAGTTGTATTGATTCTCACCATTTTTTATCTCCAAATTATTCAATTAATGGACTCCTATTCACCCGAAAAGCAAATGAAAAAAAAAATTAATCAATAAATAAAAGATACGTATTTCGCCAAAAATGAAATAAAGAATCTTCAGTTTTTAATAAAGAATTTATATAATCAAAATTTGTGATGAGTCTCAGCAATTTTAATCTCAAAAATATTCAATAATAAACTCCCCATACACCCCAAAAGCAAATTACAAAATTAATATATAAAAAATTAGTCATTTCGCCATCACGGTTTGTAGAATCGGCCGATTCCGATCTGATTCAGCTTGATTAGAATCGGAATCGACAAGATTCTATTGGATTAATATGCATTTCTGATAATTATATAAAATGAACGTTTCTTATAATGGTCCAATTTTTAATATGATTCAACCGATTTGAATCGAAACTTTGAGAACACCGATTCCAATTTTTTATTTTTTGAACCATGCTCGCCGATAATGAAAAAAAAAATTCTTGTTTTATAAAAAAAATATATTATCTACATTTATAAAAAATAATACATAATCTACATTTGTGGTGATTCTCACCATTTTTTTAACCTCAATAGCATTCAAATAAACTATGCTCCCAATTTACCCCCAAAAAAAGCAAATGAGAAAATTAATCAATAAAATAAATCAAATAAAATCCTATAAATAAATAAAATCACTAAAATCAAATCAAATATCTAGAAGGAAAGATCTCTTCTTGTATGGTCTCCAAACTAGGTCTCCTTGACCTCCCAACACTCAATCTATGCTTGAACTCTCCAATCTCCGCTGCAACCTTTACATCTTGCACCTCATCAATCTTTACTCTTTCCTCGGCAATTTTCGCATGATCATTCGCAGAATCCGGTCGAACCCGTGCCACCGAACCCCTCTTAGCCTCTTTATTAGCCAAAACCATTAATCGAGCCATATCACTTGCTGCACAAACCGCATTTAGTCTTTTCATCGGAAGCACGACATAGACGGTAGCTATCTCTAGTTCGTCATCAGCAGAAAGGGCTAATAATCTCTTACCAATTTGCATGGACTTCGCCTCGGTTATGAAATGGCCTGAGTAGTCTAGCATGAGTTCTGCTGCGGTGGTTGGTTCATTGACCCGGTGGATTGTTCCGTCAGGAAGAATCACTTTGATGGAAGGAGAAGCCATAGCTGAGTTTGCAAGAGTGCATGAGAGGTAATTGCCCATGTTTTCTTTTGTAGATAGAAGGAAGTTTGAGCTATAGGAGTTCTTTCTTCTTTACGTTTTTGGAGTTGAATTAATGGGGAGAAGAGAAGAGGGTTGAGATATATATGAAAGGATGGATTTGCGCGTAGAAGAAAAGGTAAAAGGATATTGGGGGGAGTAGGAAAGGAGTGTGGGTGTGGAGGCATGGCTGTTATAGCGTGTGGGCCCATCAACTGTTGTGTTGTTGTGGCCCTTGCGTAGGAAGGAGTTGGAAGAACTAGAATTTTTATATTAAAGAAAGAAAAATGTAGATAGCTCCCAAAATATCCTCATGTGAAAAATGACAAATGCAAGCACATCACCTCTTATCTTCTTTTTTATATTTCTGTTATTCTATTTGTAATTTAATTTTCTATTAAATGCAAGGCCAACATCTTTTGTAATTGAACGGTTGAATGAATGGAACTATGAGGTAGGCAATGGCCTACTCTTCTTAAAAAAATGACAAATGCATTCTACGACGAGGAATGAAATAATGACAATAATGTGATGATTGATTTTTTTTTTTTTTTTTTTTTTGGCTTTTAAGCGGTAGGCATAATAATATGATAAAAATGACTAAGCGAAAAAGAGGTGGATAGTCTAAAAGCTCTTGTAGAATTTTTTGTTAAAATAATAATAAATTTAATATTTAATTAATAATTTTATGTAGTTATGTGTGAAAAGTCGTGTGTAGTTACGTGAGGTGTTGTGTGTATGAAAGATTATATATGTGTGTCAAAAAGTATATGTGTGAAAAGTTGTGTATCTGTATGAAGGGTGTGTTTAGATGATAAAATTCTACGAGAATATATTTCTATATAAGAATGTTTTGTGTGTCATTTATAATAATGAGGAAATTATGATGAGATAATAATAAAGAAAAAGAGACAAAATTAAGAGACAAAAAATTTGTGTTCTTCTTCTTCTTCTTCCTCCTCTTCTCAATTTCATTTTTTTAACATTTTTCATCTCGAAGTCCTTGTGTTTTGTGAAGAAATTTTTTAGTTCTTTTTTAAGATAGTTTTGTTATTATTTGTACAAATAAGGCAATTATTTATAGTTTGCAAAACTATTATTTTTTAGATTCGACCTTACAATTTAGTAGATTGAGAGACTTTAGAAAATACTTGAAGATTCGATTTGTCGGGACTTGAATTTGTGATTTTTTCCAAAGTTCAAAGGTGTTTTACCGATTGAACTAGCAAAATTTGACGCAAAATTATTACTTTTCACATTTCTATTGATGATAATTATTCTACTACTTTCATCAGTGAAAATCACAAAATATGGAATCGCCAGTTCTATTGACGGTACCTGTTTTCTTACTATGGGAATCATGCATTGTGTCTAAATTCCAAAAAAATCTTTATTGTTAAAATTTGCACGAGATTAACTCATCTTTGTTATTAATTCTCCTCATATGATGCTAGATTAGCTTATCTATTATTTTTTACTTGTTTGTTTGCTACTCATCTCTTAGTTGTGTTAGATTTATATTAAAATCTAGTATATGTAATGAAAAAAAATATTGGTAATGAAAAAGTAGATTTAATAATATTCATAAGTAAAGATTTGATAAGCTAAATTTAATACGCTAGAGGAAACTTACTTTTTACAAAAAAACAAAGAAAATCTATTTTTTTAGGTCAACCCATAAATTACTGGGCTGAGAAGACTTCGCTAAATACAGATTGCATTCGACAGACTCGATCTTGGGTTTCTCCGAAATTTCAAAAGTCGTTTATCGCTTGAGCTGGTAAGGTTTGGCTGTGAAAACTTATTTTTTAGAGTATTTTTTTTTTAATTTCGTTCGAAGCACACATGACTCATTATTTTTTATATATTTTTTGAAAATTTCAATAAATAATACTAATTATTCTATACATCATATGCAAATATGAAACTCCTTAAGTGTGTACATGCAAACGAAGTTCTTTCAAACAAAAGAAGGAAAGTTTTTTTTATACCTTGACCGAACCTTTAAACTTCCTTGAACTTTCACATTGTAATAAGATAAGAATAAATGTTTCTTAGAATTACAAGAATTTTCACACATTCTTGTACTTCAGAATATATTTTTTCAAAAAATGAGAAATGGAATTTCTGCTTAAGATTCTTCATTCATTAACATGTTACATCCATTTGAATGCAATATCTGACTTTAGAATCCAAACATGTTCTCAGTTCTAGTAATTTTAAATACTGACTGATTTGAAATCCTCAACTCAGTACCAACTCAAATGAAAACATTCTCAAAACAATTATACAAAATACGAATTTTATGTGACATAGAATATGTTACTATTTTGACGAAAATAAATCGCTTTACTAACACGAACACAATATGATTTGAAATCAAAATATTTTGTTCCATATGTAATGTTCTCAATCAATTTAATTATAGTCACTCCTCAAAAAAAAAATTAACTATAATTTATTGATATATGTATGTTTCCATAATATTGTTTATGATTTATTTAAAAAAGGAAAAAAAATAATAATATAGTTTGCATTTTGGTATTGGCCAAATCTTACATCATTTGAAAGATTAAAAACTCACTGAGATCCTAAGAAATCTCTTATCTTCTGAAAATGGAATTAAACCTGTTGTTGACATTTTCATGAAAAGAACGTGAATACAGGTTGACAAAAATAAAAGAGGTGACTTTAACGCGATTCAGAAAATGAGTGTGTTATTTGAATGACACCAAGTAAACGCGATGGAAAAAGAAGCTTCCCGGAATTTCACTTGACGCAAGTCAAAGTCAAAGTTAGAATATAACTTCTACATAATTGACAGTAAGTCCCTATATTTTTTTCAAATTGTAAGGAGAATTTCATGTGTACCCTATAAAATCTCAAAATATCATGTATATACCTAAAAACTAGGAAATATTTTGGGTATCCCTACAAAACATATATGCATGATTTTTGCTTACAAAAAAAGATATAGGAAATATCATGTGTATACCTTATGTATTTTCATTGCTTCAAAAACAATCAAAAAATGTAGCCGATTAAGATACTAAGTCTTTCATTAAAAAATAAAATTTACTACATAGATTATTTGCAATCATCATCTCTTAAAGTAGGATTATAAGCTTATTATAGCTAGTCTTCCCTTAACAAACAAAAAAAACTACGAAAAAACTAATCTACTGTTTGCCCTTGCGTCTTTCTTGTTTAATGAGTTTTTTCTTCCAGTTTCCATCCGCTGCCATTTTCAAGCTTGTCGATTGTGAAGCTTCATGAAGGATCTTCAGACAGTTATTTTTAATGTTTCTGAAGATCCGATAATTTCTTTCATTTCAAATCTCTCAACAGATAGTTGCCCAAAGGTTCTGCCATGTACTTGTCCAAATTTTGAACACTCAATGTAGAATTTTAATCGGACATCCTAAAATTTGCAGTGGCGCTTGGTTGAATTGTTGGCATGTTTTGTAAAGAAACCAGACAGTCACACAGAGACTAAACTAGATAACCGCGTCGCTAACAGAGAAATAGAACAACAGTGACTGTGCAGTAACACAGCAGCACTAAACCAGCAGCGACCTTGTGGTTATCATCAGCGGAAATAATAGTACAGCAATAAGCTCACACTACTCAAAGAAAGAACAATAATAGAAGAAGAAAAGATTGAATAATGGAACTTGAAAAATAAGATAAACTTTTTATTACAAGAGAAAGAAAAAGATACAAAATATTGTTGTTGTTGGAATGAATAAAATTTTACCCCTACCCCTCTTATAGGTTAGTTATTTCCCATAAAATAGTAAATAAAAGATACATGATAATACTAAACTTTCTTGTCAAGAAACCTTATTCATGATAATACTAAACCTCCTTATGAACAAAACTTATTCATGGTAATACTAAACCTCTTTATCAAGAAAGCTTAATTCCAAGAAACTCCTTTCGTAATTTGTTAACCACATTCATAACATACAAATGCATCTTTATATTTTAACACTCCCCCTTAAAGTGCATTTGGCCACGAGCCCCTTGGTGAAGATGTCAGCCACATTGTCAATGTTTCTCACATCCTCAACTCCAATAATTCCATCAAGCACCTTTTCACGAATGAAGTGATGCGCTATCTCGATGTGCTTGGTTCTCGCGTGACAAACAGGATTGGTCGCCAACTTCAACGCACTCTGATTGTCACCTCTAATAACCGTAGGACCAGTAACCGCGTTGTAAACATGCTCGACCAACCTCCGCAACCAAGCACACTCTTGTACCCCAAGTGATGATGCCTTGTACTTCGCCTTGGTAGTAGAAAGAGATACCAAATTTTTCTTCTTACTACACCAAGAAACACATGCAGAACCACAAGAGAAAACATAGCCGGATGTCGTTCTCCGATCATCCAAATCACCGCCCATGTCAGCATCGGTATATCCATGCAAAACGAACTCGGAACCCTTCTTATAAAATACCCGAGATCAAGAGTCGAATTCACATACTTGAGAATTCTCTTTGTTGCATCCAGATGCGACTTTGTCGGAGCTTGCATAAACCGACTCACCAGGCCGACCGCGAAGGCAATATCCGGTCTAGTAATCGTGAGATAAATCAGGCTTCCAACCAGAGCACGAAACTTCTGAGAATCTGGAAGTACCTTTCCATCATCACGCCTCAATTTAAAATTTGCGTCCAGCGGTGTCGAACAATGCTTACCTTTTTTTACACCAAATTTCTCAATGAGCTTCCTGGCATAACCTGTTTGAGAGACAAAATACCCGTCTTTCAAACCTTCCACTTCCAATCCAAGGAAGTGACTAAGCTCTCCAAGATCCTTCATCTCGAATCGAATTGAGGGCTCGCCCCGAAGTCTTGTAACTTCGCCTTCATCATTGCCGTTGATCATGTCGTCCACGTATAAAAGGACGACCACGTTTAGACCCGTCTTCCTTTTCACAAATGAACTGTGATCCGAACTCGAAGAAGAATAACCACAAAATTGTAAATATTCTGCAATCTTATCATACCAAGCTCGAGGTGCCTGTTTCAAACCATACAACGCCTTTTTCAGCTTGCAAACGTAGTCACGACGCACCTTGAAAATATACATAACCAGTTACTCCATATAAATCTCCTTGTCGAGTTCACCATACAGGAAAACATTCTTCACATCCAACTGTCACAGCTTCCAATCTAGCGAAGTAGCTATTGAAATCACAACTCGCACGGATGTCATCTTGGCGACAGGACTAAAAGTCTCTTCATAATCCTTGCCATACTTTTGAGAAAACCCTCTCGCTACAAGCCTCGTTTTATAGCGCTCAATACTCCCATCCGCCTAGCGTTTCAACTTGTAGGCCCATTTGTAAATAACCGGGTCCACTCCCTTGGGCTTCGGAACAAGATCCCAAATTTTATTTTTTCAAAGAGCTTGCATCTCCTCATCCATAGCATCTTCCCACGACTTGTTACTTTTCGCTTCCTCAAAGCATGAAGATTCATCATCCGTTGATCCTGAAAAGAAACATGAATGTGTCGACACAAAGTTTCCATCTTTATATCTAGCCGGCCGAGTTACCGTCCTTGTCGACCTCCTTAGAGCTTGTGCATTTCGCTCTTCTTGCAATTGAACTTCGTTGCTCCCCTTGTCACCTTGATCCATCTCACTTGAACTCTTGACAGTCGACGTAGACGACGAGAACCTCGGATCTTCACGCGGGTTACCCATGTTATCAACACCCGAATTTCCCACATGAACAACAGATGGTGTCGGCAAATTCGAAACTACCGCTTGGGAACCACCATCACCATATAGAGAAGATGCGTCATCAAACACCACGTCTCGAGAAACAATGAATTTATGAGTTGTCGGATCCATGCATTTCTTCCCTTCTTTCTTTGATCATAACCAATAAAAACACACTTCCGAGCCTTAGCGTCTAACTTCTTCCTCTTCTCATCTGGTACGTGAACAAAATGTTGGGGAATCCATAGCCATGTACGTTACATGCACATCAGAACCTATGAATTCAACCCGCCCTAGGATCATCATTAAGGGAATAAAAGTATGAGATTAACTATTAAAATTTATATCTCGGATCTTCCTGATCCGAGAGACGAAGAACGGACGTAGGTCTGAACTTTTCTGACTTGCAACCTTTTCTTTCCTGAAGCTCGATCGCTCGCGAACCTCCTTGCTTCTCCTAGGGATGAAGATCGATCGCTCGCAAGTTCTCAAGTTAGAGAAACTCTACTCGTATCCACCCGAACTTCAGACAAACGGAATAACCGGACTCGGCTAGACGAGTCCGAAAATACTTTCCGAAATTATCTCACAGAACTCTCTCTCTCTCTCTTTCTGTATTGTGACGGCCTCTAAGGCTTCTGAATTGTATGTCTAATAGAGAGGGACTACCCTTCTATTTATACAAGAGAGAGAGACAAACGATTGCTCAGTTACCTTAACTGAAAACCCTAAACTGGGCCTATTCTGTTCCCAACAGAATTATTCCGTTGGGAACGGAATAGGTATTTCCTTAATGAAATTCTTGGCTGTCAAGGAATAAGGACTTTCCATATCCATTCCGTTGGGAACGGAACTATTCCGTTGGGAACGGAAAGGTGCTGTTTCATTCAATCAAATATTCAATAGTTGATTCATTCGTTCACCAATTTATACATCACATGTATAACTGTTTTTGAGGTATTTTCATCCCGTATGAATGGAGTTCATTGTGTGACCGTGTAGGTTTCATTTAACACTGGCAACGATCTTCTAAAGATCGTAAGTCATGAGTAACCTCTAGACAAATGTCATGACTACCCATGTTAAATGAAATGATCAGCGATCATAAACCTATCTGAATAGACATTTAATTATTCTTTTTATTCGAGAATATATATCTTGATCACAAGATACGGTAATATGTCACCCTTGAGTTTGATTAAAGTCTCTTTCCTGATCGAGAATTAGACTGACTAAATACAAAATGATATTAACAACACATGTTAATCCATTTTGAGCATGGCCATGCATTTCCTTCAGTCCTAGTTCATCAGGGGGCCCAGAGATATCTCCCTCTGAACGAGAGGAACAAATTCCATCTTGGTCACTCATATTCCTCATCATGATTCAATGCATACCTAACGATGACCCTAATGATCATCCCATTACGGATGACGTATAATCATATTAAAATATGCAGTTTCACATACATAAATTCATGGTGATCTCAGGTCGTAGGAACAAGCACATTATTCATATGAGAATCACTAATGACATATACGATGCATATTCTCATAGTGTGGTCAATCCAGTACGCGTTCTCTAACACGTACCTATATTCCAGACTTGAAATCCCTATGTCCATGATCAGCAGAACATGATCATTCAGCCTGCGAATATACTAGTGTGGATATGTAGCTTCTTACCTGAAGTATGTTTATCTCTATAAACATCCTACATATCACTAGGGACAGTTTAGAATGTCATTCGTTGGTTCACAGTTCTACTATCAGAATCACGTATTCTGATGACGTGAACCCGAAATGTCATTCATGGTTGATATAAGATATGTAAATGCACATTCACAACTCATACACACAGATATATAAGAAAAAACCTTTATTGAATAAATAATCATGTCTTAATACGTAATCCATTTTCTAGCACAAATACATTTGGCCTAGGGCACTAATCCTACACAAAACACGTACAACCGAACACCTTCAAATGCTTCACACTTGGCTTCTCATCGAACATCAACTTGTGAGGTGACTTCATGTTAATCGGACTGTAGGGAAGCCGATTAACCACGTAGGTAGCACACGCCATACCTTCCGCCCATAAAGCTTTCGGTAAATTCTTCACATACACCCAACTCATGCATACCACCACCAGATGCCGAATTTTTCGTTCCACCACACCATTTTCAACTCCTTCTTGATGCCATGCCCCTCGCAAAATGAGAGAAACTCCTTGGATGTAAACTCGCTTCCATTGTCGGTTCGAAACTTCAGAATCCTTTTACATAGCTTTTCCTCAATATCGTTCTAAATTCTCGAAATTTAGAAAATGCCTCCCGTTTCTCCTTAGGAAATAAACCCAAGTGTACCATGTAAAATCGTCGACGAGTACCAACATATACCGAGCACCACCGTACGACGCGTTTTGCATAGGACCCATCAAATCACCATGAATAAGTTCTAACGCACCTTTACACCTTGACTGAAACTTCTCAAAAGGCAGCCAGTGAGATTTACCATATTGACAACCCTCACACACCTCAACACCACTTGCAAAAGAAAGAGACGGAAGCCTGTTGAAAAGATTTTTCGAAACCATCGCCTTCAACTTGTCAATACCCACATGGCCGAGCCTAGCATGTCAAACCGACACGTCATCTTGTCAACATACGAGGAACAAGCCGAAAGAACATATAAGTCCTTTACCCTCTTACCGACGTGAGTAACATCACCCCTAACCTCCTTCACATTTCGGAGGAACATCACATCCTTCGGGCCAAACAACACATAGTGACCCGCATCGACTGTATTCGCCACCGACAGAAGATTCTTCTTCATACCAAGCACGTGATAAATACTGTCGAGAGTTATCGACCCGTTGTCTTTACCAGAAATAACAACCACGCTCATTCGTCACATGTTGAACACTGTTGTCGGCAGTACCAAGGACAGTATTACCTTTACACCCGCGAGGTGAAGAAAACTTGAAATCGTCACCAGTCAAATGATGACCACAACTGGAATCAATGATCCAGTTGACCTCGTAGTTAACAGAACTACACACGTCTAACGAAACTCCTTCTGCTACGAAACCCGTATCCCAAACTTCACTCTTCACAATATCCTCCTTACCCACGGCATTTCCTTCTCTCAACTTAACACGATAATTCTTCCTTATGTGACCGAGTTTTCCACATCGGTAACACTTGATAGCTAACCGAGAACCACTATTTGAGGAAGACTCCCCCTTCTTCGTAACCTCCTTCTTCCGTTCCTCTTGGTCATACCGAGTTTTTACTTTGTTAGACATAAGAGCGTGACTTTCGCCTTCGAAAACTGAAACACCCGTCATTTATCGAGCCAACTATTCTTGAGAAGTGAGCAAATTTTCAAACTCCGTCAAGGATGGTTGTTGCGCTCACCCTTGTATTGAGGTAATGAACGGGACATACTCTCTTCGAAAATCGCGAATAATATACCGCTTCAACTTCGTCTCCGAAATAGCCTCCTCCGGTTCCAAGATAGAAATTTTATAACATAAACTTTTTACTCTCAAGCAATATTGAGAGATAGAGAGTTCACCTTGTGTGCAACTCGCCAACTCATTCTCCAGAAATTGTAATCGTGTCATGTTCTTCTTGTTGAGCAACTCGTCAAAAGTTCTCCAAATCTCAGCCGCCAATTTGCACCCCTTAATATGCTCGAATAGATCACGTGATATCGACCTCTTCAACAAGAACTCCGCCTTAGCATTCACTTTCGACCACTCCTTTGCTGCGTCTGCATTCGTCACCGTACCATCCGTACCGGTGACAGGCGTCGGTGTAACCTCCGTACCAACAACGGTCTCCCATAACCCCTCACTCCTAATACAAGACTCCATACAACTCTTCCACATAGAATAATTCGAAAGATTTAGAGCCTCAATACCAAGTCCACTAACCCGACCTCCAAACTCCACGGATGCCGTAATAAATAATCATCTTCTTCATCAAGGGACGAGAACAACACCGTCTATCGCCAACGTCGTCTTCTACCATCCTTGAAGCTCTGGTACCATGTAAAGAAACCAGATAGTCACACAGGGACTGAACTAGATAACCGCGTCGCTAACAGAGAAATAGAATAACAGTGACTGCGTAGTAACACGACAACACTAAACCAGCAGCGACCTTGTGGTTATCAGCAACGGAAATAATAGTGCAGCAATAAGCTCATACTAGCCAAAGAAAGAACAATAATAGAAGAAGAAAGGATTGAACAATGGAACTTGAAAAATAAGATAAACTTCTTATTACAAGAGAAAGAAAGAGATACAAAATATTGTTGTTGTTGGAATGAATAAAACTTTACCCCTTCCCCTCTATTTATAGGCTAGTCATTGCCCATAAAATAGTAAATAAAAGATACATGTTAATACTAAACTTCCTTGTCAAGAAATCTTATTCATGGTAATACTAAATCTCCTTGTCAAGAAACCTTATTCATGGTAATACTAAACCTTATTGTGAAGAAATCTTATTCATGTTAATACTAAACCTCCTTGTCAAGAAAGCTTAATTCCAATTAACCTCTTTTCTAATTTATTGACCGCATTCATAACATACAAATGTATCTTTATATTTTAACATGCGTCACAGTTCTTTTGTGAATGTGCATGTTACGAAGATTATACGTCTTTTGTTCTTTTGCGATACAAAGAACGCAATTATCCGGTGGTAAATGTGCTATTGTTTTCAATATGTTTCTTGTTGGCATTTTTCTCTGTGCATTTACCAAGCAATGGAGACGGCATAGTTTTTAGAAAATAATTACTGATAAGTAATTTTTTAAATCCTTGTATGTTTTTGCTAATATTACAAAAAAGGAGGACTAAATTAAAAGGTGCTTTTCAAAATAAAAATAAAAAAGATTAAAAGGTGTTTTTTAGTAATATGGTTGAAAATGTCAAAGTGTTATCGACTGAATTTGTGAACCTTCGCCATCCACTTGTGTGCCCAAGAATAGATGGTGCCACTTGTGTTGTGAAGCCTCCACGTCGTTCTAATCAAAAGATTTAAAAACTTAAAACACAGAGAATAACAGTACGTATGAACATGAAATGAATATAAATTTATTTAAAAATAGTTTACAAAATATCTAAAAAAGTGAATAAAATTCAAAAATATTATATCTCTAATTTAATATGTGTTACTAAAAATATTATTCAAAATAATATATAAAAGTAAAAACTAGTTTACATAAAAAATGAATAAAATATACAAAAAATAGTGTATAAAATATACAAAAAATAGTGTATAAAATATTCAAAAACAATATGTAAAAGCCAAAAACATCCAATTCAACACAAAACAATATATATAAAATGAACAAGACAAAATATGTGTTAAGAAGCAATATATATGCATAAGGAAACAAGTACATATGAGTATAAAAATATATATACATAAACAAAAATAAAATATATGTATAGGATTAAGTTTTAAGAGTATATATTGGAGTATCAAAAAGTATAAATATGATATCAAAAGAGTCTACATTATACACAAGAATATAAAAATGTGTATAAAATAATATATACATAGAGGATGTAAAATATGTATTAATAAAAGTAGTATATTGTGCAATTCTTATATAAATAAATTACATTGAAGAATATATTCTTACCAAACAAGTTAGTGATGCATAGGACTAGCGTGTGATATGGTGATATGTTACGTGAATTGATAAATATATAAATTTGTACAGGACACTAGAGGCCCAACTCAATCATCCTGGGCCGAAATGAGCCTATCATTCCTCCTAACTTACACCTCCTTTCATGGATTCTCTCTGTTTCGATTAATACCATCTCTAATTCAACCAATCAATCAAACAATGGCAATGACATCTGTATCTCTCCATTCTTTCTCTCTTTCCCCTCCAAGAAATAACAACCACAAAATCCATCTTTCCTTCTGTCCTTCTAACCCTAACTCTCTCCCTGTTACCTCCGTTGCTGTGCATATAAAGCTCCATAATCGTCTTTACTGCTTAGCTGAATCAGAGGGAGGAACTCCCGTGGACCAGGTCCAGGAGCTTAGAGTGCCTCAAGCATGGTCCAGCCCCTCAATTGCTCTTCAAGTATGTTTATTATTTAATTTCATTTTGTTTCAACAGTTCTTTTTCAGAATAATTGTTCAAAGTCAAATTTATAAGGTTGCCTTTATGCCAGTTAGATTTGGGTTGCATGTTAAGGGGGAAATTAAGGTACTATTATTTTAACAAGTCTAATACTTAGCGTCGGTATGAAACCTTTAACGATTCTGATTATAGTAAGCAAAATATAAAAAAGCAGAATAGAAATATAAATAAAATTGTAAAAAGTAAATAAAGGAAAAATATGTAAAATAAAATACTCTTTTACATAATGTAAAATCATACAATAAAATATTGTTTGTTAAATAATATTGTCGCTAAATAACTTTTCTTTCCTTCTATTGTTTTTGACTGGGAAAAAATTAAATATTAAAAACACAAGAATGAGGTATGTTTTGTTAAAAAATAAGCAAATTATATAAAATGTTAGTTTTAACTCTCATAAGGGATAAAAAAAATTCAATCATATCAACAAGAAAGAATCTAAAAAGTTAGTTTTTTTTTTTTTTAATATTCATAAAAGTTAGGATTTTTTTTTTTAATTTCCCTTATCCTCAATATTATTTTTCCACCTGGTGTAGGAATCAGAATGGCTGAGAGAAACACTACACAAATGGTTAGATGAAGAGTATTGTCCTGAACCAACCAATATTGAAATCAGTAAAGTTGCCTCACAATCCTATTACGAATCTTTGATTTCAAAAGAGACTGATTTGGGTGAAATTTTACTCAAAATGGCTGGCGATTTGGAGAGAATCTCTTACAGGGAAAGCTTTCATGGAGCTTTTTCTTCTGCAAATGCTGCTGTGCGACTTATAACTCATAAAATGGAGTCATTAACTGACCAATAATGTGTGTCTATATATTCATGTCGTAACAAAATGTTAAAAATTAGAAGTTTATTCAAATTTTGGAGAAATTTGTTTTTATATATGATATATATAGCCCTCAATTTTTGGAGAAAATTTGTTTTTGACCCCTTCAATTTTACTTTTACACTTTAGTTTACTTTGGTTTCTAATTATTTTTTGTTGAATCATTCAATTTCCATGTAACTTTTCGATTTGTCCATATTTAATCATCCATCAGCTATATGCTGATGTGGCTGATGGACAATGATAATATGTTGATTAGTAGTTTTCTCGCTTAAAATCTTCATAAGATGGATAATTGGAGGGTGATTTTTATCAAAAGGAAGTATAACCAAATAACAGTCCTTTTTTTAATTAGTATTTTTTATTTACGAAAACAATTTATTTATTACTAATTGGTAGTATAACCCAATTTGGTAGTAACTAATCCGATTTCATCAACTAGAATGTCGGTTTACATTAAACATACTTAATTAGTGTCATTTATTACGTACAAGTGTAACAAACAAAAATCTTATGGCGATTTTGCTTCTGGGACAACCTGGCAGCCACAAAGAAGAAAAGAGAACATGTATAGCCAATCTGGATTGTGAAATCGCGGTGTCTCTGGATGAGATTTTTTCACTCAATTTCGCCGTCTAGATTGACGGTTTCATTTTTTGTTTGTTTGTTAAGCACTCAGCATTAATGAATAACACTAATTAAGTCTGTTTAATATAAATATTTATTCTAGTTAGCTCAATCAAGAGGCGCCAACTAGAATGACGAAATATGAATAGTTAACATCAATATGGATGGAGGAAACACAAGATTTGCAAATTACAGTAACTATATTTTTACAAATAAATAAAGAGCTAGCGACGAGTTCAAGAACAGTTTTTGAATCATAACAAGGATTGTTCGTTCTCGTTTTTCAATGTATGAATCAATATAATGACATGAGTTGGGGTTTTTAGGGCTTTTGCCCATTGAAGATCTTGCTGCACTTTTTGCTTATATAAGTCTGTCATTATTATTAATTATTTATTATTAATTATTAATTAATCATATATACAAGGAAATTCAAGTTTCATCTCAAGCTGACACGTGTCCGTTCAAGTTATATAATATATCGATACATATATATCATAAATCAATGTGTGCTCCAGTGGTTAGCTGGTCGGGCTTTAATCCAGACGACCCGAGTTCGAATCACGCAGGAGCGTTTTTGTTTTTTGACAATGTGATTGCAAGAGTGGTTATATATATAATCTTTGAGAAACATGGACATCAAAAAGATTTAGCTCCAGTGGTATAGGTGTTGTATTATAAGTCACACATCCCGAGTTCGAAACACGGGGTTGTTCCATTTTTGGAAAATTTAGATGGTGACACGTGGCGGCCCGTTTGTTCAAATATCAAGCCAACTTGCTTAAAAGCCCAGATATAACTATTTAATTTCAAAAATGAAAATTATTTGATCAATTCAAAATCAAGCCCAATTTGCATGATTAATTTGCAAAAAATACCTAAATTGCAAAATACCCCTGCATAATGAAATTTGCAAAAATGCCTAAATTGCAAAAAGCCCCTGCATTAATAGAATTTGCAAAAAAGAACATATGCATTATTGCTAAAATTGAGAAAAAAAAAACTACCGCCCCTGCATTAACAAAAAATATTTTTGGAAAATTAATTAACCTTTTTTTAGAAAAAAAATCTTAATAAAATTATTTATATTTAATAATATGAACAGTATGTTTATATTATCATACACAAATCTCGACATAGCAGAATCAATACAGTTGGATAAGTTCATTCAAAAAATAAAAAAATATATTTACTAAGTAATATTTGTCTATTGAAAACAAATTTAACATAGCAAATCATATTTACTATCATTATGTTTGAATATAAAATAATACTTAGTACGTTCCGAAGCGGAGCGAGGGTTGCCCTAGTTATACTACTATATATAAAAGTTGGTCATCTTTTTGACAAGTGTCAACATATGAGGCTTCGTGGGATCTTCTGTGCCAAGTTTTATACTTCCATCTATATAGCGGATCATTTCCAAATAAACATAATATCCAATACACAATTCGCTACATGGTCATCTTTTTATCACGTGTCAAAATATGAGGCTCTCAAATCACAACCGTTCAATCCAAGCAAATCCAACGGTTGAAAATGAACTTTCTTTCTCCAAGTGACACGTGTCATTTCGTGGGATCTTCTGTGCCAAGTTTTATACTTCCAAATATATAGTGGGTCATTTCCAAATAAACATAATATTCAATACACAATTCTCTATATAATAATTTATTTTACTGATTTATTGTGGCATCAATTTTCTTTTAAATAGTACTCTCAAATTTTAGTTTTATTACTATACATGCCATCAACTATTCTGCGTTAAAAAAGAGTGGCACAATTGTTATTTTTTATAAAGTTGAGGGTTTTCTTTTGGGATTAGTTTTGTTAGGTAGACCCAAGTTATTTCCAATTATGTAAGAGATTTATTGTGTTGCTCCAAATTGTACCTCACAAAAAAATATTAATTATATTCTTTTTTTTGTTTTGAAAATATTTCATATTATCCCTTCAAAAATTTTAATATCAATTTTTTTGCTGTAAAAATATCAATTTATCTTTATTAGGAAAATACATCCCCGAAGTGGAGCAAAGATTTGTACCATTTTTTTTTGCTTTAAAAATATCAATTTTATTTTATTTCAAAAATGTCTTCATTCAAAAAAATTAATACTACTATATATAAAAGTTGGTCATCTTTTTGACAAGTGTCAAAATATGAGGCTTTGTGGGATATTCTGTGCCAAATTTTATACTTCCATATATATAGCGGGTCATTTCCAAATAAACATAATATCCAATACACAATTCGCTACTTGGTCATCTTTTTGCCACGTGTCAAAATATGAGGCTCTAAAATCACAACCGTTCAATCCAAGCAAATCCAACGGTTGAAAATGAACTTTCTTTCTCCAAGTGGGATCTTCTGTGCCAAGTTTTATACTTCAAAATATATAGCGGGTCATTTTCAAATAAACATAATATCCAATACACAATTCTCTACATAATAATTTATTTTACTGATTTATTATGGCATCAATTTTCTTTAAAATAGTACCCTCAAATTTTAGTTTTATTACCATACATGCCATCAACTATTCTGCGTTAAAAAAGAGTGGCACAATTATTATTTTTTATAAAGTTGAGGGTTTTCTTTTAGGGTTAGATTTGTTAGGTAGACCCAAGTTATTTCCAATTATATAAGAGATTTATTATGTTGCTCCACATTGTACCTCACAAAAAAATATTAATTATATTCTTTTTTTTTGTTTTGAAAATATTTCATATTATCCCTTCAAAAATTTTAATATCAATTTTTTTGCTGTAAAAATATCAATTTATCTTTATTAGGAAAATACATTCCCGAAGTGGAGCAAGGATTTGTAATATTTTTTTTGCTTTAAAAATATCAATTTTATTTTATTTCAAAAATGTCTTCATTCAAAAAAATTAATATCATTTTTTTTGCTTTACAAATATCAATTTATTTTTATTAGAAAAATATATCCTTGAAGTGGAGCGATGGTTACATAATTTTTTTTTTTAAATATATCAATTTATCTTTATTATAAAAAATACATCCGCTAAGCGGAGCGACCGTTACACCTAGTTGAAATAAAAATTAGCCCAAAATTAAAAGAAAAAAGGAAACACAACTTTGATGTGCAATTATGTCAGACCTGCAGAGATTTTAGGCTATTAATTTCAGATAAAAGGAGGAAAAGATATTCTGAACAGGTTTTGATTTCCAATCTTATACAACTCAAATCATCATCAGGCCATTAGGTATATGGTCAAAATGAAAAGGTGAAAGAGCAAATACATGATAGCAAGAGTCAAGACAATTGAATTATCATTCTTGCAAAAATTTAGTATTATTTGAAAGAAGAAGGATAATCCAATTTTATCAAAAGGCAAACAATTCAAACGGAATATGTTAAGGAGGTTCTAAAATATAATGTTTTATAAACAAAAAGGGGCAAACAATTAAAACTTCTTCAGTTGAAAACTAATATTGAATTCAGAAGGGGGATGGGGGATAAAACAGACGTACAAATTGCATATCGATAATAGAAAAAATACCGACGAAACAAAAAACATAAAATTTTCAGCCCAAAATCAAGGAGGTAAATTCAACAGAAAAAAGATAATTACAAATCAAATAAATTTTGTGCATCCTCATGGAATTTTTATAAATCAGTCCTTAATTAGTTCTTCTAATGAATATAAAAAGAGCCAAATATGTTGTAGAAATATGCAAAAAAAAAACTTGAGCACTTTTTTGTTAAATTGAATTTAGATACGGTAAAATATATTATTCATTATTATTTATTTTTTAATGATATAAAACATATTCATAGAAAAGGTAGATGTTAAATAAATAAAAATGAACGAATGATTAATCACAATAAATGAGGGTAAATTTAGTATTTCATATAAAAATATTTAGTATGCTCTCAATATAGCAAACTCAGGTCTGCTATCAAGACAATACATTCAATTCTACTAGATTCCAAATATAAAAAAAGAAACTTCCCGCAAAATCTCTTTATTCTGAAAAAAACCCTAAATGCCTATAAATCTCTCATAATTGCACATTCTTACGTTAAACAAATCTGCTATTTTCAACTATCTATACAATTTTAGTTCAAACTCTAATTTGTTAACCGAACGAAACCCTTCATTTGCGTCATGGATCGATTAAGAGAGGCTGCTTTTGCAACTGCTCCTTTGAGGTGTATTATGGCAGAACAAGTTGGTTGAAATTGAAACTATACCACATAAACACAATTAATGACCAAAAGGGAGCTGTGAGAATATTTTTGTTAGGGAAATATCATGCTGAAAATTCAGTGAAGTTGGTTATTGAGGTTAGTTTATAAGATTAATAAATTGTGTTTTATTTAATTGATTTTTTTTGTGAATATCATGAATTGAAAATAGGATTATATGTTTTATCAGGCGCGTTTGGGGGAAAATAATTGCACAGTGAGTCAAATTTGATGTTTGAAAATCCGTGGACAGGAAAATGGTTGTCAATTGTGGATTCGTTGAAGATAAGTAGCTCATGAAACAATGGTTCATGAACAAGGGAAAAAGTTCATTAATAAATTAGCTCATACCGAAAATTGTAAATGTAAATGCACTTTTTTTAATAAAAGATGAGAAATTATGCTCAAAGTTTCCTAATCGATCCTTCTAAGATCACAAAAAATGCGCTTTCATATAAAATTTTCCCTCTACATCCTATTTCTCACACTTCCACGTTTTGCTATCCCTGCCTAATTCGTCACCAAATGGTTTCAACATTAGCGACCAGGTCACATTCTGCACGAGCCTTCTTTCTTTGCATCCTTTCTACTCGCTTTAGAACAATTTTTAGAGTTTCAATTTTTTTATTTTCTTAATTTGCGCCATTTTGGTTCTTGCGGCGAGCAAAACTCCATCGCTTTTTCTGGATAGATGAAAACATAAATGCAATATGGCTGAAGTTTAGCCCAAAACGGCAAGCAGCAGGCGTAAGCCCATCATTGATCATGGCATAAACATCTGCAAGGAAATATTCACCCGGTGTGAACAAATAACTCACTTATGCACGGACCATTGGAAGTTGTGCCGTGTGGCGCACACCATCAGTGGTTATCATGATCGCTTCTTGTTCGATTGGAGGAAAACAATTTCCCATGTTACCCATTTGTTTTAAATCTCCATGTGATGCTATCCTTGCCTAATTCATCCCCAAATGGTTTCAGCATCAACGACCAAGTCACATCCTACATGACCCTTCTTTCTTTGTGTCCTTTCTACTCACTTTAGAACAATTTTCAGAGTTTCAATTTGTTCTTCTCTTAATTTGCGCCATTCTTGGTCTTGCGAGAGTAAAACTTCATTTTTTTCTCGAGGGATGAAAACATAGACACCACCTGACGGAAGTTTTAGCCCAAAACGGTAACGGAGCAGGCGTGTGACCATCATTGATCATGGCATGAACATCTGCAAGGAAATATTTGTCCGATGCGAACAAATCACTCGCTTTTGCACGGTGTATTGAGAGTCATGTTGTGTGGTGCACACCGTCAATGGTTATCACGATCGCTTGTGTGATTGGAGGAAAACACGATCCCATGTCAGCCGTTTGCTTTACACCTCCACGTGATGCTATCGCTGCCTAATTCATCCCCAAATGGTTTCAGCATCAACGACCAAGTCATAGCCTGCACGAGCCTTCTTTCTTCGTGTTCTTTCTACTCGCTTCACAACAAATTTAAGAGTTTCAATCTGTTCTTCGCTTAGTTTGCATCATTCGCGGTCTTGCGGGGAGTAAAACTCCACCATTTTTTTTTGGACGAAATTGCCTCTGTATCTGTATAATTGAAGGGCTAGGATTCAATCCATTCAAAATTTTCCTTAGAGGCTAAATTTTTTTTGATGGTGCATGAAAGATGCGCTCTAAAATATTATATATGAACCGTATCTACTGAATGGGTATGGAAGATGCGCCCTAAAATGTCACTACTGGAAAAATGACTTGTAGATGCGGTTTAAACCGTATCTATATTTCTTTAGTACAGTTTTGATCCGCTATAAGAACCGTATTTTCGGGAGCCGTAGCAAAGAATATAGATACGCAGCCCAAACCGCAGCTATATAGATGTAATTTTAACCGCGGTTTTCACCGCATGAAAATAGATGCGGTTTTAACCGCATGGAGATAGATGCGGCTTTAACATATATTCCATTTGATTGTTAAGTAGAAATATTTCATCAAACAGATAATTATCAAGAAGTCATAGTTAAGTTGAAATATTAGAGTAAAATTGAGGGTGGTTTTTTAGTTAAGTTGAAAAGTAGATTGAAATGTTACAATAGCTTTTCTGTTTGATTGTAATATTTAGCAGTACCTTTCTAGTTAAGTTGAAAATCATAGTTGTATTTACAATTTTACAGAAAAATCTGAACCTTAGTCAAAAGGAAAACAAAATATCTGAAATATAAAAACTAGTAATCTCAAACTTAGGTATTCGAATTTCTTTTTTTGTAAAATAGCACTTTTTTGAAGAATAATTAATCAGATGGCATTTTTTTCAAAATATTTCAGCCGATAGCACTTCTGCCAGACCCTCTGGTGGAACTAGTTAATTTTTTTTTGTTAATCCCGGGTTTGGCACCCGTAAACACGCTTAATTAAGGAAAAAAGCTAATTCCGCCATAGGGTATGACGGAACTTGGTGAAATTTATTTTTGGCCCAATTTGGACGGTGAAATTGGCCCAAAAATAACGATTTCATAGGTTCCACCAGGTCTGGCGGAACTGAAGGGCTTTTTTAACTTACAATCTGGCGGAACTAGGTAGAAATAACAGGTTCCCTCCAACCCCCAAATAAGAATCGAAATGTATGTTGTTTTGCGTTCCAAGCCTTCCAATACGATATGGTATATTCAATCTTCAATTTAACGGCTTCTATTATGGTTACGGGTTTAACATCTAAATCCGCTCTTACGATATCTAGAATTAGTCCCCCAACAAGCGCACTCGTTAACTGTTTGTGGTCTTTTCTAGGTGTTTGGTAAATACATACGTGTGGTTGTCTAAATGTTTTAATCTCCCATAAATTATTTTTTTTATTAATCGAAGCGTGTATCCTCCAACTACATCCTCTAGTACCTTCATCTTTAAACTTGCATATCACAATGTATCTCGTTATTTGAGTAGTCTACTTCTATTTCTCGGTGATGCTTGATACTGTATACTCTTACAGCCGATTTTAGTTCGATTTCGTTTCAAATGTACGTCCCTTATACAATATTTCATCATCATTTTCATTCACATTCATGCCAGATAGGACATCATTTCTCGCATATTCCCACATTGAACTATCTTCGAATTCTGCAGCTGGCGCATCACCGAAAGTACCTACACTAACCATCTCACCCTCTTTCGTATATATAAATCCCGCCTGATGGTTCACTCTCTCCATTTCTTCATCGCCATCTCCATAAATTTTTTCCTCATCCTCTGACTCCATTTCTGGTTCCTCATCTAATTCATTTTCATCATCATCTATTTCGGAAAGTACATTATTGCTCACACATGCCATATCAAAGGTCGCAAACAGGTCCTCATTCACATTTTCATTATTTATTTCATTTTCTACGGGTTCTAATATCTCATTTTCGTATGCATTTGGAATTACATTTGATCTACTACTAGTTCCTATCTGATATTCTTTATTTTGGACGCGATCAACATATATTTCTAATTCCTCCATCCCAATCCTTATGACGCGCTCCGCAAAATTAAAGAATTGTGTATTATTCATAATTTTCACTAACCTATAATGCCAAATGACTTTCTTAAGGGAAGGAAGCCGATCTCGGATTAAAAGAATATCACTATACGACCACCGAGATTCTCATAAATTTCGTTACGAAGTTGGTCATAATCCCTATTTGCGGTTGTACATTCTGGAATATAAGCCGGTTCCTCCGGGTCGTAATTGCATCCGTTCGGTAGATTTACAATAAGATCATCGTAATATACAAAAATTGGAGAGTTTTGTGCCATTTTCTTCTTCCTAATTGCAATAATATTTCAACAAATTAACAACAAATCTATGGTAAAATCAATTAATTATTTAATTTTTGAAAAAAAATCTATAATAGAATACCTAATTTCCGTCTTCCTTTTCTTCTTTAATTTCTCTCTATTTTCTCTATTTATTTGGGTCAAATACACCTAAAAATCACCTGAATATGATTTTTTTTTGGGGGGCGGACTTTAGGTTAGATTTAGGGAGAGAGAGAAAGATTCCTCGTTTTATAAGAGACTCCAATGATTGAACTAGTTCCGCCATAGGGTCTGGCGGTCCGCCATAGGGTCTGGCGGAACTAAGCTATTTCTCAATTTTTTGGGGTCAGACTTGTCCGGAAGATACGCTGAGACAGGTTCCGCCAGACCATTTTTTATTTATATTTTGGTCAGATTGTAAGTCGAAAAAAATGGTCTGGTTCCGCCAGACCCTTGGCAGAACTTGTTATTTCTAGCTAGTTCCGCCAGAGGGTCTGGCGAAACTAGACCATTTTTTATTTTTTTTGGCTTCAGATTGTAAGTTGAAAAAAATGGTCTAGTTCCGCCATATCCTCTGGCGGAACTTGTTATTTCTACCTAGTTCCGCTAGAGGGTCAGCCAGAACCTATGAAATCCTCATTTTTGGGCCAATTTCATCGTCCAAATTTGGCCAAAAATAAATTTCACCTAGTTCCGCCAGACCCTATGGCGGAACTAACTTTTTTCTTAATTAAGCGTGTTTACGGGTGCCAAATGGCTAGGATCAAAAAAAAAAAAATTAACTAGTTCCGCCAGACCCCTGGCGGAACTACTTTAGTTCCGCAAAATGGTCTGGCGGAAGTGTTATCTGCTGAAATATTTGAAAAAAATGCTATCTGATAAATTATTCTTCAAAAAAGTTCTACTGTGCAAAAAAATTCTAGGTATTCTGAGAAATACACAATTCAAAATTCAACTAAAGGCCGAAGGAGAGAGATATGTACCACTAGACTTGGGGGCTGGTTTTTGGACTTTTTTTTTTTTATAGCACTATTAAGAAAAATAAAGCAACAGTTGCCACTGGTTTGAAAATAATGTGGTAACTACCATTTCCGCCACTATTAGTGGCGGAACAACCTGTGTTCCGCCACTCGGAACAGATAGATTTTCAGTTCTGCCAAAAACGGTCCATTTTACGCACTAAACGTGGTTAATTAGTATTAAAAATCTTGTTCCGCCACTAGTAGTGGCCGAACATGTTAAAATATTTCATTAAAGATTAACATGGCTCATGAATGGGCAATTAGCGTAAAAATTGAAGAATTACTATGTTCCGCCACTATTAGTGGCGGAACAGTGTAATTAGTAACGGTTTTTATGAAAAAACCGTTACTAATAGTGTAATTAGTAACGGTTTTTCTGAAAGAACCGTTACTAATAGTGTAATTAGTAACGGTTTTTCTGAAAGAACCGTTACTAATAGTGTAATTAGTTACGGTTTTTATGAAAGAACCGTTACTAATATGTATTTAGTAACGGTTTTTTTAAAGAACCGTTACTAATAGCCCAAAATAAATAACGGCCATGGAATTCTCTTATCTATTAGTAACCGTCTTTAAAGCTTTATTAGTAACGGTTATTTAAAAAAACCGTTACTAAATACATATTAGTAACGGTTCTTTCATAAAAACCGTTACTAATTACACTATTAGTAACGGTTTTTTCATAAAAACCGTTACTAATTACACTGTTCCGCCACTAATAGTGGCGGAACATAGTAATTATTCAATTTTTACGCTAATTGCCCATTCATGAGCCGTGTGGGAGTAAAGAAATATTTTAACATGTTCCGCCACTACTAGCGGCGGAACAAGATTTTTAATACTAATTAACCACGTTTAGTGCGTAAAATGGACCGTTTTTGGCAGAACTGAAATTCTATCTGTTCCGCCACTACTAGTGGCGGAACACAGGTTATTCCGCCACTAATAGTGGCGGAAATGATAGTTACCACATTATTTTCAAACCAGTGGCAACTGTTGCTTTATTTTTCTTAATAGTGCTATAAAAAAAAAAAAAGTCTGGTTTTTGGCATGCAATACTCACCCCCGGATGGGCTTTTGCGAGCTATTTTGTGTGTAAGGCTGAATTTTCACATCTGGGCTGTCATGTGAAAAAAATGAATATAAAAAAGGGTTAGTGGGTGGGAATCAGCTTGTTGTTAGGTGGATGCATTTATTGGGCTGGATACTTGTCTGACATTCAACGGCGGAGAGCGTGACTCCATTTCAAAATCAGAATTTCGAAAACCAGGGAGCAGAAAGTTCGTCGGAAGGTTTCTTCCATATAACTCGAAGAGTTTGTCTTTGTTTAGGTCAGAAAGGGTGAATGTAAAAAGATGAGTGGGAATCGGCCTGTGTCAGTGAATTTGGACTGAATTTCAAAACTCCCCTATGTACTAGAACGTTCTGAACCCTCTCTTCGCAAGTTCAATTTGAAACGAAAAAGGGAAGGTAAAAAAAAAAAAACCCATTCTCTTTGCTGTTTTGGGTGAGAAGTGAGAAGTGGTTGGTAGGATTGAGTGGTCCTTCGCGGTTATCTATGATTTTGGTAGAACCTTCGTGTCCATGGAGGTCGGATCCTCCACAGGGAGGTAGAATTTTTAGTGGAACGTTTTTTTGTTTAAGTTGTTTCTCATTTTTTGAGTTTTTCGATCGATGCTGACTTGATTTATAACCTGAATGTGTTATGAAAAGATTGTCAAGGCTCCGACGTGGTAATCAAGGCAGCAGACCATGGAGTCGGGATCCCCTTCATTCAGGTACGATAATCTGACATTCCTTCTCTTCTTTCTTCGTAAATCCTCCTCTTTTCTTTGCGTTTTTTTTTTCATTCTACTTTTTATTTTGAAAATTCCCACCATCGTTAAATGCATCCAGCAGCCTTTTTCTCTTCCATCAGCCCCACAAACCTTTACTATTTTCTTCTTATTTTTTGAATTTTTGTATCAATTTTGTAAAAATCATATGAAAAACAAAAATTTTAGGGTTGCAAATTCCTTGTTTTAATTTTTACTTCATCTGATAATAATCACGATTTCTTTCAATTTTCAATTCTAATTTCCAGGGTTATTTTAATTACAAAATCTGATAACTGGTTAGTTCAATTTCTAGGATTTGGGTTTGTAGTAGATTTGAATTTTTGGTTTTTTTTCCTTTTCCTTTTCTTTTTTACTTTTTATTGTGTTTTTAATTCTGTTGATTTGCTTTTTTGCTTTTGATTTTTTTTCTAATTCTGAATTTTTATTCTGATCTTTTGATTTTTAATTCTGATTTTTTTCCCCTCTGTGTTAATTTTAGAGTTTCATTTTCAAGAGATTTTTTCCTTAAATTGTAATAATTTATTCTTTCAAACTCCAGTGGTAATTGTGGCGTGTATTTTTGATCATTTTTCTGTCATATTTGACATTTTTCTGCCATATATTGAATGTTTGAGCTAATTTTTGAGTTAATAATTTGGGGTGGTACTAGTTATTATTTTTTATATTAGTTAACATAATATTAGAAATTTCAGTTTCTATGTTAGGTTTTTAGTTCATTTTTTTGTGTTGATAATTGTTACTTTTAGGTAAGGATATAAGAAAATTTAATGCTAATTACTCGAAAATTTTGTTTCTTTTTTTCAGTACATGGCTGATATTCATGCCGGATGTGATTTTGCAATTTTTTTTTTTGTTGCTATATTGCCACATATCATGAAATGAGAGGAGAACAGGCTCTGTTCAAGATTTCCTAAAACATAATTTCGGTGAAAGTATTCTGTAATACTAGTAGAATTTTTGTATATTTTGTGTATGATTGACATATTCATTGGTGTTAATTATGGTAATGATATTTAATTTGTATTCAATGATGTAATTTAAGGTAATTAATTTATTTATTTTTATGTTAATAGTTGGTAATGAATTTATTTTGTTTCTCACTAATTGATATTATTGGATTTAGTTCCTAATTTAAATCCCAAATGATTTAGAATTATGTGTAGATGTATCATTATAAATCAGAATGTTATAAGAAAATTATTTCATTGCTTGGATTGTTCTATTCATTACTGTTGTTGGTTTCTTCATAAAATTATGTTGATGGTTTCTTCGAAAATTAACAAGGGAAGGATATTAGCATTACTTTCCATCCCTGTCATGATTATTTAACAATTGAAAACTTGCGTTATTCTACTAGTTATTAGAGATTCAGGAGCTAGCACGGACATTTTCGCATCTTCGAACTATCCTTAAAATTACTATCAAATCTAAATGATAATTTTGTAATAGTCTTACTTATTTTCTCTATTTACCATATACAAAATCAATTTACTCACATCCTTTAATGGATCCACATTCCAAATCTACTACAAATTCTCCTTTTAAAGTATTCCTAAAAAAGAAAAGTATTCCCTGCCATCCAAATTACAAAATTAGAAATTAATAAGAACACCAATTCAATCATGTCCTCGATGGTTCATTCCACATTCCAATTATACAATTACGATCTAAAGTAATAATTACTGCTGATATTAAGGATGACCATTAGCATGCTTATGAATTGCCATCTAAAATAACTGCAACTAGATTCAATTTTTTTATCAATGAAATAAATATTTGGAAATAAATTCAGTTATTAAATAACAAATCATTTATCCCAGATTTCAATATACTTACCACCCAAAATCAACACCACAACAAATAAGAATAATTGATTTTATAAGGAATATAATAAAAATAAATCAAAAATCCTGATATAATCATATAAAAAACATGACGAAAAAAACCTAAAATTTGAATTAAACACCAGGCAAACTAAAAAAAAAATAAAAAAAATAATGATAAAATATTAGAACCTACTCAAACCATAAACCTACAAATCACTCCAGTTTCAAATCCTAAACCCAAAATTATAACCTTCACCTTTAAATCCATCATCAAAAACAGAATTATAAAATGTGAACCCTACAAAAACAGAATAAAAAGAAATAAATAAGAAAAGAAAAGAAATGAAGCAACATAAAAAAAAAAGAATTAAAAGAAAATAAATTAAATAACAGAAAAAAGACGCAAATTCAAACCCTAAACCTTAGGATTTACTAGCAAAAATAAAACCCAGAGTTCTAATTCAATCTGAAAAACTCAAAAAAAAGACTTTTTATTTTGATTTAAAAACAGAATTTACAAATACAAAATAAGAATGGAGTATTTTCCTTGTATTAGATTTTAATTTTTGTGGTTTTGTGAAAAACAATACGAAATTGTGTTTTTTCCACGTATTAGATTTCTTATTTTGCGGTTTTGTGAAAAAAACAAAATATTATTTTTTTTCATGTATTATACCTCAATTCGATTATTTTGGTATTGTGAAAATCAATAACAACGGAGTTTTTTGCATGTATTAGATTTTAATTTTTGTGGTTTTGTGAAAAACAATACAAAATTGTGTTTTTTTCTATATATTAGACTTTCTATTTTACGATTTTGTGAAAATAACAAAATATTATTTCTTTCCATGTATTGTCCCTCAATTCGATTATTTTGGTATTGTGAAAATCAATAACAATGGAGTTTTTTTCATGTATTAGATTTTAATTTTAATGGTTTTGTGAAAAACAATACAAAATTATGTTTTTTCCATGTATTAGACTTCTTATTTTGCGGTTTTGTGAAAATAACAAAATATTATTTCTTTCCATGTATTGTACCTCAATTCGATTATTTTGGTATTGTGAAAATCAATAACAATAGAGTTTTTTGCATGTATTAGATTTTAATTTTAGTGATTTTGTGAAAAACAATACAAAATTGTGTTATTTCCATGTATTAGATTTCTTATTTTGTGGTTTTGTGAAAATAACAAAATATAATTTCTTTCCATGTGTTGTACCTCAATTCGATTATTTTGGTATTGTGAAAATCAATAACAATGGAGTTTTTTCATGTATTAAATTTTATTTTTTGATGGATCCACAATCATCGCCGCCGATAGCTCTGACCGCCTGTAGGCAAGAGGATCAAAAGATCCATTATTTTCTGCCCAAATCAAGTCGCCTCTAAATCATGACTCACAAATTTCGATTTCTTTCTGATTGTTGGGATTTCCAATTTATTCTGTCATTCCAGAATAAATATTAGAATTTCGAATTATTTTTGTGATTCTCTATTTTAGGGTTTCTGATTTCGTTTTCAGATCTTGTATCGAGCATCAGATTCACCATTAATGGCGAACAATGGCATAATTTGTGTTTCTGCTCAAACACAATCCCTTTCGTCGTATTTTTGTAACAATGGATTAAAGTTTGTAGACCAAGATAATATGTTGACAGTACTTTTTGAAAGGACTGGCTCTTCTTCCTCAACAGAAAGTTGAAGCCTCATTTTGATGGTTTTAGTCCTGCCCTGTAGTGATGATCTTGCAAGGCGGTGAAAACGCAAATTCGATGTTAAATTTCTACATGTAGGTTTTCAGCTTAAACATGAAATTAGCCAAGGATAGCTCGGTTCGTAAGGTTTTATCGGATCTTCTATGTAGAGAAGGCCCATTGATTCTCTCAGATGATCTAAATGAAAGAGATAAACAACACTGTATAATGATTGAAGATTTGATTTGCATTTTCAACAAAAGGCGAAACTAGGCTTGCATTGATTTGCATTTTCAACAAAAGGCGAAACTAGGCTTGCACAGTACGCCCTTGAGGTGTTCGATCAAATTTCTCTGTTAAGTTTCAGGCCAAACACTTGTTTGTAGAACACGGTTATTGATGCGTCGATCATATCCAAATTTGTGGACTTGGCCTCAGGGCCGGCCCCGACATTTCGGTTGCCCTAGCTCGAGTGGTAACCATCCCGAGATATTGCGCTAAAATGTTGCCCTCACAATAAATAAATGCAAGGAAAAACAAAGGAAAAAAAATTGATGAAACACCTTATGAACAATCCGCACTATTCATAATATTTTTCTCTCTTAGAAAATCAGTCAAACACCTTTTGAGCAATATTATCCTCTCTTGGAATTCATAATATTTTCCTCTCTTTGGAATTAGTCAGACACCTCTTGTTCACCTCTTAATTCATAATATTCTATTTATTTTTGTTCAATTGGTTTCAGTTCAGTTTAATGACAAATAGATTGTCTGATCCTTGTAAATTCATCACAAGAATGAATAAAAATTAAATTCAGTTTTTCAATTCACTTTTATCATGACATTAGAGTCAGAACCTATTTTTTCTTCTCAAGAGTTCAAGATAAACTTCCAAAAAACATTTCAGATCCAAAGATCAAGCCATCAACTACCTCAAACTTCAATCAAGAGTGATTTAAAAATAAAATATTAATCAGAATATTGCTACCTTTATGAATTTCTCGTCATCATCATCTCATCTTTCTTCAGTTTTTCCATTTAAAAATGACCAATATTCTGGTCAGACACCTCAGTTCACCTCTTAATTCATAATATTATGGTTTATTAGATAATTAGTCAAACACCTTGTGATCAATGAAAAGGAGAAATAATTTAGATGAAAAATACTATAATTCAACCAGAAAAATGAGATATTAGAACTATCAACGATAAAAAAATATTATATAAACTTATTGGAGAAGAAAAAGTGTCAAAAGTTATCTACTTTTTTCTTTCAAAAACCCAAGGTTGCTTCATTGATAGAAAGAAAGTCTTATAAAATAAGAGGAAAGTGTAAAGATAAAAGAAAGAAGCTAGACCACAATGATAAAACAATAAGCAAAAATCAAATTAACAACTGAACCATTTGCGAGAAGATAACCATGAATTCTTGAGATATTGGCCAATGGGTGAGCTTCTAAATTTTGCACCCTACTAATTTGAGCAAAAAAAAGACTCGTTTATTTTTCTTTCATTTTTCATTTTCTTCTTTCTTTGATTGTTTCACTTTTCTGACTTTTTTTTTGAACTAGCAGTCTTTTGAAAAATAATTCAACAGATGCCATAACGGCATTGTGGCACGCCAGATCACAATGACAATATATATTTACTACGGTGTAATAACACTACATATAATTCATTTTTTTTATAACAGTATGTACATAAATAGTGAAAACAGTATATGAAAAACAAAATAGTATGTTAGAACGGTATATACAAATTCTAAAAGTAAAATAAATACATAAAGAATAAAAACGGTATAATGGTAAAGCAATATATAATAATATATTGAAAAGTGAAAAACAGTATATATATCATACGTCGAGATATCAAATTTCTCTTCTTTAGAATCTATTTTTAAGAAAAATATAAAAAATATTTTCTTAAAATATTTTTTGAAAATATTTTTTTCCGAAAAAAATTAGAGAGTTTGTTTTTTTTCTGTTTATCCCTATCTAATTTACGGTAGATAATTTTTTGTAGAAAAAGTATGTTGTCAAAAAATTCTTAAAAAATATTTTTTATTTGTCAAAAAAATATTTTTAATAAAAATGTTTCTGAAAAAAAAAATACTTTTAAGAATTCTTAAAACAATTTTGAAAAAAATATTTCTTAGAATTTTTTTATGATTTTTTTTAAATATGATAAAATATTTTTTAAGAATTTTTTTTTACAGAAATATTTCTGAAAAATTATTTTTGCAAAACATTCTTATGTAGGGGTAAAATGGAAATTTTAAAAAAGTTAACCAATAATTGGATGGAAAAGTGGATGGAGGGGGTTATTTGTAAATTATGAAAATATAAGGGGTTATTTGTAATATTCCGAAAAGTTAGGGGGTTATTTGTAAATTTTCCTTATAAATATCTATAAAATTAAAAATAGTTTAAAAACCGTAAACGTATTTGAAAGCATAAACTCTTATCTTAAAACGAACACGACATAACTAATCGACGATTCGAAAGTTTCGATCATAACTATCTCTTGAATGAACTCACATCATCAAATACCAATATTTCATATTCTTCTTCTTCAAATTTGAATTGTTTATTTGCTTTATTAGAGAGATTAGAGGGAAAGAAAGTTGGGAAATAGATATCAAAATTCAAAACTAAATTTTTTTGTGTTTTGCTTTAACAGAGAAAGAACGAAAGAGAGAGGGAGAGAAGAAAATGACGACATAAGAGAATAAGGAGAGGGAGAACAAGGGGTAGAAATGGTTATATAGATCTCCTACTTGAGAACTAGAAAGATGAAAGTAGATGAAAGTGATGGAAGAAAATAATCTTATAAGAAGAAGCCAGTTAACTTGAGCACGGACGGAGATAACGGGGGGCAAGTATGGGCCTTGGCCCCCCCTATGCTTGGTGTTTCTTATTTAATACACTCTTTTTATAATATGACAACTAAATATTATCTTTAATAAATAATTTTACACAATAAATTATGTTCCAAGTGTACCAACGTTTATGCTATAAATGCATGCTCGAAGAGACTATAATCATACTTGAATTTTTCCTTTGAATAAAATCATGTAACGAGTTATTAAAATTTCAAAATAAGTACAAAGTACTCACTACTCAAACAATTCATACTTTCAGTAACAATGAATCAATAATGTTACCTGACACAAAAACATTAATAATTTACTTATAACTTGAGAAATAATACACTACCACCTATGTGCACAAATCTTATTGATAGCTAATATTATGTTTTTGCATTCTAAATTTGTTTTTGGAATAGGTTGTGTAAAAATATGTAATATTTATATTTCAGATATTATTATCTCTTTAAACATACAATACACAATAATATGTTGAAATACTCAATTTGTGAGCACGCAATATTTCTTTTTCAAAACAAAAGTTTCATTCTTAGGATGCAATAATTTCTAGATACACAATATGTATTGTTGTAAATAAACACATTTTTCTTTGATAAACATCACATATGCATGCAATATTCATTGTTTTATTAGGATTATATTAAATTTTTCTTACTAATATATATAATAAAAAAATTAACTTTAACATTATAAGTAGGTTTAAAGTATGGTAAAATAACTAAAATTTTGGTCCCCTCTATCAAAAATTTCTGACTCTGTCCCTGAACTTGAGAGCAAATAATATATTTTGTCTCCTTACTCTCTCTTCACTCTCATTAGGAATAAGAGGACCCAAATTATGAACGGATGTGACTGGTCATTGGGCCAAGGGAAAATGATGGTTTTATTAAAGAGAAATGAAACGGTTTGCATGAAGAAATGAAGAGATCTTATTATTCATAAATATCATTAAATGACATATTCTTGTTTTTTTTATTGAATGGAAATGCATGGAAATTAGAAACGGTGCAAATGAAAATGGATTAGATGAGAATATAGGAATAAAATAAGTCAACTTTGCAAAAAGACCCTCAAATCTCCATATTAACAATTTAGCCCCCTTTATATATATATATATATATATATATATATATATATATATATATATATATATATATATATATATATATGTCAATGGTTTAAATTGCGATACAACGGTCCATAGCGTTTGAGTTTTTTTTGTAGCGGATCGCGGTAGCGGGCGCTATTGTGCCGCTACGACCTCATAACGGGGAAATGTCATTTTGTATAGTTATAACAAAATTTCCAATATAAAAATCAAAATCCAAACCACCACACAAAATTCATTGTCCGCATTTAAACATGCGACATAAAATAAACATATGAAAACTTAATTATCTAAAATAAACACACAAATACTTAATTATCCAAAATAAATATTAACACTTAAACTAATTATTTACTCTTCGGATGAAGAGAAATTAGCATTCATTATTTCATCATCTTCGGATGAACATGATGAATCAACTTCATCATTTTAGAAATGTAGAGTTTGGATTTATCATTTTTTTTTGCCTTCGTTTGCCTATGGAGAAAGAAATGTGTTTTATATTTTTTGGGTTTGGGTTTATTTACTTATTGGGTTTGAATTTAATTACTTATTGGATTGGGTTTGGATTAATGAATTTCGGGTCTAAATAAAAAAACACTATCCAAATAGCGCTATAGCGTCGGTTTTTTCCGCTATTTCAACCGCAATAGCGCTTATAGCGACGAAAACGCTATTGTTGCTATAATTTCATCGCGAGTTGCGTTTATGGGTAATTTCCGCAATTGCGCCGCTATTTAAAACACTGATATATATATATATATATATATATATATATATATATATATATATATATATATTTTTTTTTTTTTTTAATAAAAATATGGGATATAACAGTTGGCATATCAATTCCATTTTTTGTCTTTGTTTCTGTAACATATTTATATGGTCAATGTTGACAACAAAATTTATTAAATTATTTCTTAAATATTTGTTTAAGAACAAATTTTGATTTGTATTGATTTGATCAAAATAATTTACAGATGTAACTAGTCACTAATGTGAATAAATACTGACTAAAATTTTATTTAATGTTGTTACATAGAGCTAAATAGTGCAAGTATAGTAAAAAATTATTGAAAGATTAAATCCTGTCAAAGGTTGCATGTATCAATATTGAAAGTTTAAATTTGAATGTATATATTACTTGAAAAAATTACATAAAATAAAATGATTATATTGATAGTCATATTTTTACTTACCAATATATAAAATTATAAACTAATCTCATAAATTTTTTATTTTGTACCGGCCCCCCCTAAAGTCGAATTCCGATTCCGCCCCTGGAGATGATATCAACATAAAATGATTTTACTATCCACAAAAAAATAGCATTTAAAATATTTAATTTATTTTAAACATAAACCAATTTAGATACTAATATTCTATACATAATAAAAAGGAATTTATGCCCATATCACTACACTTTGAAGATAAGCATGCAAATAGGAACAAGACAAGTTCTTGCTTGAAGTTGGTGCAGATTTTTTTTTGTGACGAAGAATCATGCTATTACTGCGTGGGATAACAAAGGTGTGATTACCTAATGATATTTGTGTTTCTTGTGCTATTGATATCAAACTTATCAAACTCATTTGCATGTTGCCAAGCTCTTTGATGTCTATCTTTTTTTTGCATATGTTTATAATATTCGAGTTTAAACTGTTATACAAATTATTTAGGTCATAGGAGGTAATTAAAAAATGTAACACAAAAGTGATGATAGAGTTCGGTAAGGAGATAAATGCATGAGTAAAGAAACATATTAAAAGTCTTGAGTGTTTTAGATTTGACTGGACTGGTATAAATCTGGTAAAACCGTCGTTATATTTCACATAATTTAACAAAACAATTTATATTTTTCTATTAATTAATTTATGAGTATGAGCGGTAAATGAGTTTAGGGGTCGAACACAAGGAGGTGTGGCCTCAAGAATTAACTAGTCTCAATGATTTATCTCTAGTGTAAAATCTTTTAATTCAAGGGTTATTAGATAAATTTCCAAGTTTAAATTCACTTTTCAGTTTTGTCTTAAGAATTCAGCACGTCACATTTTCGTGATTTAATTCATAACTAGAACAAATAAACTCTGAATCCAACTCACGAGATACCGTTGGAAACTAGAAAGAGAGATCTAAGATATGGTTCTCTATTGTTATTATTATTTTATTCAAGAATTTCGAGATATTTATAATTCAGTCCAGAACTTATTTCAAATTTAAGATCGGTCCAGCAGCAACTTCAGAAAATTATAGAAAAATCACTTCAGCTTGAAAAATCCCAAAACCTTTACAGAAATTCAACTATCAAGTTATGGATTATCTGTCAAAATTTGGTATAATTATGCTTTGCAGTTTGAGATTTATAATGAAAACTCAGATCTGAATCAGAAACTGGTTTTGACAGACCAGTACTCGCAAAAGTTATAATATCTCCTGATTTGTTTTAACAACTACTATTTTAAAATTCAGATTTGGATTCAAAATTCAAAATACTTCAAGTAAGACAATTTTTGTATTCTTATTATTTTTTTTTATATTTTTAAAAATTCGGAAGAAAAGAAACAGTAAATATGGACAGAAAGATCAAAAAACAGAAAAATTACAAATTTAGAAAATTAATATCTCACAGATTACAAATCGGAATTGGGAAAAATTTGGTTTAGAAATTATCGACTAAATGAGAAATAAATTGTAAAAATATTTATTTAATTTTTCAGATCGGAATTTGACACGAAATTAAGGCAACAATAGACTGAAAAACAGAGAAAGAACAGCAGCAAGATAGAAACTGGATTAGGGTTTGATTTTCGGTTTAAAAATAGGGATTTATAGGAAATTTATGATGTGTAACAATTATTAATCACTAAGTGTATAATTTCTCAGATTTAGATGATGGATTTGAGCAATCTAAGCTAAGATTTACTCAAGAAATTGACTGAAGAACTAGTTTAATCCAAAACAGCCATTTCAAAACAAAACTTGATTTAAATCAATCACAACTCCAAATTAATCACACAAAATACTAAGCTAAGTGTTTCAAATGATTAACAAGCCAATAAACTCTAGATTTAAAAGATCAATTGATGAAAAACACTAAGCTCAGTAATTTTTCTCAATTTATTCAAAAATGTGTATGTTCATGACTATTCATCAAAATTCCAAGATTATAAAGCAAGATTTCATGTATACAAATCACAAATTCCCCTCCCTATCTAGATCTACTCACACATATTCACAAGAACAAGAATTTGACAAGATTTAATCATGATTACTACAAAATTGAGTTTTTGTGTTCTAAAATTCAAATCAATCAATTAAAAGAGAATTGGATTAAACCGAGAGTTGGAAGACCAACCGGTAGTTCCCTTGAGTCGATTTGAAGCTCCAATTGCCCCTTGATTCAAGGTAGAATTGACTGATTCGAATTTTCCCCAAATCAGCCCCAAATTGCGCGATTTCACTCAAAAACGAAAATTAGAGCTCAAGAAAGCTTGAAACTCATTAATGGTGGTTCTAGAGGTAGAAGAAGAAGAATGAAGAGTGGTGTTCTCAATGGTGAGGACTGAGGGGTATTTTATAGGCTGAATTGGACTTGAGAGTCCAATAGTCTGTTTTGAATGGAGAGGAGAGTAGGGGACAAACCGAGACTTGTGATTGCCTCAGGCGGATCAAGGGGTTATACTGAAGATCTGGCTGACATTTCATTGAAAATGGTTGAGATTTGTTCCGGTTTTGGGCGGTTGAATTTTACTCTGTTTTTGATTAGGCGAAAATCATTCAGATCCAATCTGAACTGTTTTGACTTGCGAGTTGTTACGCTGAACTGTGGTCCCCTCTGTGATTATCTACGGCATAACGGGTCACGGATCGGATGGAATGAGTCGCGCGCAAGTCTCAGATTGGCGTTGAGTTTTTGAACGAATGTTTTCGATTTTCTGTGTCGTAGCGACTCAAAATGCCGTGAAATGAGTCGTGTTGTGTAACGAGTCATCTCCTTCTTTAGTTAACGCGCTGAGATTCTTGAAGATTTTTTTTTTTTTTAGATATTCTGTGGCGTACCGGGTTGAATTTCGCGTGAAACGAGTCGTCGTCATCTGGTTTGCGCGCATGGATTTTTCAAATGAGTACCTCAATCTTCTGTGGCTCATGAGTTGCGTTAAATTCTAAAAGATTCATCTGACAATCAGTTCGGTTTAACAATTTTTTTCGGATTTGGATCCATTTTCTGATCAGTTCTGCATCCGTTTCACCCGTTTCTCAACTCAATGATCGAACTCGCCATTATGCTTCACTTAAGCTTGAATTCTCGCTCCAAATCATTTCCTTATTTCCTCACGAAACAGTAGTGATTCAAATGGGGTGAAACCGTTGAGTGAAACTCAAACCACCATCGTTTAACAGCTATTGTTCGGTATTTTTCTCCAGTACCGCCATTAGTGGCATTTCAAGCTCCAGTTTACTATTTAGTCACCGAGAACTCAAACCAGCTTGTGAGCCAGTTTCGCAACCCCCAGAGATGCTTCACATTGAATTACAAGTCCTAATTCCTCTGCCAACAGTTGAATTTCACCAATTCCTCCAGTCTTCCGAAAACTCGAAAAATTAACCAAAACTCGCGATTCAAAACCCGTTTTACACTTGTTTTCAGATCGAATTGAAACTCTAAAACTCATTCAGAGTCCTCATTGAAGCCTTGCGACTTGTCAAACAACAGCAACTTTCGAGAAAAATGTGAGAAGGTCGATCGAGTTCGTTTTAATGCTGAAAATTTTACCGTTGGTTCATCATACTCAAAAAGTTCATTGAGGATTTCATCGAACAGTTGGTTCAATTTCTCGTTTCTCTCTTGATTCTACACCATTTGATGAGTTCTTTGGATGGTTAGAAAGGGCAGAAGAAGGAGAAGAGAGTGAGGCAAGTCTTGGTTCGAATGGAAACCTGCAAAGGTCGAGGCAAGTCAGCCATGGTTTCTAGCTCGTTTTTACACATGTTTCGGCCAATTCCGGCGATCGCCGAAGTTATCAAGAACGGAGAAGGTTACAGGCGAATTCCTATTGTCATGCTGAATTCATGGCTGGCCAGTTTGGTCATTTTCGAGCAAGTTTGAAAAATCGAACTTTGGAGAAGAAAGGTCTGACCTGATCAGAATGTTGACTTTGACCAGGTTTTCAATTAGCGATTCTGAGAGTTCTAGAAGGTTTCTAATCGTGAGACTTGTACCGTTGGATTCGTCTCGTCGAGCTCTTCGTTTTGGTATACCGTTTGTTTTAGAAGAGTTGACTTTTGGTCAATTCGGCGATTTTTGGTGTTTGACTCGGTTTGACTTGGTTGTAGAAGGTTGTTGAATTGTTGTAAAAGTTTGAGAAATTTTTTGTAGAGTGTTTGAGGGTTTTGTTTGGCCATGTTTGGCCCATTATTTTGCGTTTTGGTACAATTTCTCTTTTTATGGCCTTTTCGCCTGTAAAATAACACAAAAAATGTATTAAGAGGTTTCAAATCATGTTTTATGAATTATGAGTAATTACTATACATTTTATGTGAATTATGATTAATTTTGAGATGATAAAAACCATAAAAATGTGTATAAAAATACACATTACAACTGGCCAATGAGAATTTAGCCATAATATCCGGATCTCAAAGGACATGAAGAAACCACAACACTTTTCCTAACACGCCTCCTCATCAGCCGCAAGAGCGGATTCGAAAAGAGGAATCACCACCTCCTTTTTCTAGCATTGCCCCTTTCTCCACAAGAAAGCAATTAATGTGTCGTACAATAATTTATATTTAGGAGATAAAACTATGTTGCAACCATACTATCTATTAGTATTAATGTGTTTTACAACAATTTATATTGCTTGTCTATGTATAGACTAACGTGCATCTCAATGAATTCTCTGTTTAATATATTGTACGCCCTATAGGCTCAATATAACATGCACATAAAAAATTCGACAGTACTTCCATTTTATTTGAAAAAAAAAAATAAACAAAAACAACAAGATGTGATCATACTACAAAATTAACAAGGAAAAAAAATACATTTAAGGGATCATAATGCAGTTATTTTCCCTTTATCACCCTCAATTGTCTGAAATTGCGATTAAGTACATTGCAAGCTACAAACTGAGGGAAATAATAACAAAAAGGGAAGAATAGACGAATGAAAAACTCTTACAAATAAACAGATAAATAACAAGTGAAAATTTTCACTGCGTACCAAAGGCAATGATGACATAAAGAAAAGCCCATTTTCATGTGTTTTTCATCACAATTTCACGCATCAGGCTCTCCGGGGCTGAAATTAGTAAAAATACAAACTTAAACAAGTCTATATATATATATCCAAATAAAAAGTCATCAATCCATAACATTGAGGGAAAGTTTAACTCAGCAACTTTAATATTTAAAAACTTCAGATAAACATCTCCAAACAACTCACCAAAGTACATCAAACTCATCCATCCAAAACTAAAAACATCAAATATTTCCAAATCCATTGTATTTAAAAAGGACGGGCAAACATTGCAATCCAAATTTGATACTTGCAAACTTTCAGTTTTTAAATGTTGAGAAATGAAATTACCGGCGAGGCCAGTGAAGAGTTCGAACTGGCCCATGGCCTGTCTGATAAACATCTCCAAACCACTGACCACGTTCGCGCCGCACTCTCCCGATTCTCTGAGGAGTCGGGTCACCTTCGGTGTGTATACCGCGTCAAACACCACCGAGTAGCTCTTCAACGCTTCCTGAAGTTCCATTGTTATAATATTTTTAGTTGTGTTTTAAACTTTTAATTAAGAAAGATGGATGTTGTCAAGTTTAATTCTTCTAATTTTGGTTCTAAGTTTAGTTGTTCAAACTTGATGAAATGGATCATGTTAAGTTAGTCAATGAAGAAAAGGAGCTTGACCATTTTCTTTTTCGTGGTTTTCTTCATTTCTGAAAATAAGAAAAGGAGTGAAGCGAAAATAACCTTAGAAAGAGGGGTGTCATTGACATTTGGATGCATCCCAATTGATGTAGTATTCGCGAGAATCATATTATCATCAGGATGATAGTTTTCCAGCTCAGCAAGAGTCAACGCATGGCCACCGATTAAATTCGCCAGCTCTTGCGCTCTTCCTAGTAAATAAAGAAGAAAATAAAATAAAATGTGGTTATAAACTCAAAAATTAAGCCTCAATTGTGAAATTAAAAATATTAGTAAATTGATCCTGAATTAGTACTCAATTGGGCACAAAATGGACCAAATCTAAGATCAAACTTACCACAATTTAGTATCACACTAAGATGTACTATCAAACTGCATTTTTAACTCAATCAAGCTTTAATTCTACTCTATTTAACCAAAACCAAACTGCATTTTTAACTCAATCAAGCTTTAATTCTACTCTATTTATCCAAAACCAAACTCAATTTACCCTCAATCTCCCAATTAAACACCAAACTTTGGTAATAAAAACCATCAAACAACTATTTCACAAGTAAATTAGAAAATCAATTAGGTACCGAAAGTTCGATTGGCTATGACGACTTTTGCGCCCTTTTCTTTCGCACCGTAAGCGAGAGCCTTGCCGGCCCCGCCGGCTCCGATCACCACAAAAAGACGGCCCGCCAAGGGTGAAACGCTCGCGTTTTTCACTCTGTAACCTATTGAAATATGGAATAAATATTTATGTGAATGACAATATGTCAATGAACCATGCCTTAGAGAGAGAGAGAGAGAGAGAGAGAGAGAGAGAGAGAGAGAGAGATCTTTTTGAATGATAAAAAAAATGATATTTTAGTAGTTTATTTGGCTCATTCTTTAGGAGAGAAAGGGAGACTAGAGAGAGACTAGATAGAGAAACTAAAGAAAGTGACTAGAGATTAAAAACGATTGAAATTTTGTTGTTTTATGTTAAAGTTTGAAAGAAAAACATGCTATTTTTATGCAAGAGTCAAAGAAAAAAAGAGGATGTAGTATCATGATTTTTAATTGATTTGGATTGTACAGACCTGCAATTCCATCCTCAATCGCAGAAATTGCACCGACATAGTCCGTATTATAACCAATCAACTTTCCGTCAGAAGTCCTTCTGATTATCGTATTAACTGCTCCAATGGCCTGCAAAAAAAGAAAAGAAATCATTTTTAACATTTCTTTTCGAAATATCGTAAAAAAGCAGGATGAAACGTCATGAAAATTACACAACAATTAAATTACCTTTGCAATTGGATCCACCTCATCACAACACACAACAGCCGCCTCCTTGTGAGGAATTGTACAGCTGAAACAAAAAACAATAAATATAATCAAAATCAAAGGTCCTTTCTACAAAATTCCAACAGACCTTCAACTTAAAATAAAATAATCATTTTCTTTACCTAAATCCAGCAAAATCAGGAGAAGAATAAGTATCCAAAAAGCTCTTCAAATCATCGACCAAAAACGGCACATAAACCGCATTAAACCCAACCGATTTAAAAGCCTCATTATGCAAATTAGGGCTTTTGCTATGCCCAACCGGATTTCCAATAATCCCAAAAACCTTAGTATCGCTTCCAAGCTCCTTGATTCTATAAATATTTATTAAATCCGAAACAGTCGGTTGGCCTGATGCGGATTCTCGTCCGTTTGTGAACGAGCCAAAAGTTAAAAATCCTCCAAATTTAGGGCAAATTAGGCGGGAAATTACGCCTCGCTCTTTCATGACCAGCCCTATTATTGGCACCTGCTTTTCCTACTTCATTATTTTGAAATATATTATGCAATTAAATAAAGAATTAACTTTATCTAACTTGTACAAGGGTTTGTTTATCGGGATATATGCACCGTTAGTCCCTGTACTTTATTTGAGTTGGAAGTTAGTTTGTGTACCACCAATTTAACTTTTTTAGTCCCTGAACATCTTAAAATTTTGCGTGTTTAGTCCTTTAGTTTGCAAAACATTCACTATTTTATAAAGTTTAGCGACTAATAAGTTAAATGTGCAGTACATGGACTATCATGCAACCCAATTAAAGCACAGGGGCCAATGGTGCAATTATCCCTTGTTCATTTACTGATAGGAAAGAATAAGAATCAATTATTAGGTAATATATTTTGGACATAATTGAGTCTTAATTGCAAACATGGAGGTTGGTCAAGCTAAAATTAGCTAAAATTGAACTTTAATTATGCATTAAATTGATAATTGAAGTGCTTACTTGGCAACGAACAATGAGTTGGAACATTCTAGAAACGTCCGAAATATCGACAGCTGTCGTGGCTATTTTTACCACATCAGCCCCTAACGCCTGTATATTCGCGACTAAATTACCCAAATCCTCAACTGAAGGGGTATTTTCGTAATTGTGTGCGGAAATAATCAGCTTGAATTTCTCAGGCTTCTTACCGGATATTAACTTCACAAACTTCTCAGCTACCTATATTATTTCATTCGTTAATTTTATGAATTAATTTTGCTTTCAACAAAAAGATAAAGGAATTCAATTTGAAATATTTGAATAAAAAAGGACCTTTAATTCAATGTCAATAAATTCGGCGCCTAATTCCATCGCAATTAAAAGTGCTTTGAGTCGTGAATCATCATCACCATTGTATTCTCCCCCTTCCCATTTCGGCCTATAAAAATATTAGGGTAATGAACGTATTTTAATCTTGTAAACCAATAATAATAGATTATTAAATTGTTATACACACAAATTGGGGTTAGAAATTATTGACATGAACTCATCAGTTAGTGCAAAAGAAGATACATTGCCCTTAATTTTACATAATTTATTAAAATTAAACAAGTATCACTACCATTTCTTCTAGAATTGGCACGAAATTACTAAAGAAAAGATAAGGGTTAATTTATAAATGCGAATAACCTGTAACAACCTGTAAGTAACGAGAGTAGGGAGGGGCCGATTCGCAAGAAGTCTCTCTAAGTCAGAACGTGGTTTGAAGGAAGAGAGGTAGTCGAGCCGGAGCTCCACGACGTCAGCGCCCACCTCCGCCGCGGCCGTCATGTCGCCCGCCATCTCCTCCGCCGTCTTCGCCATCGAGGGCACGCATAACAGCGTCTTGCTAAGGACCATATTTATCTCTCTCTATCCCGTTATATATCGGAGTGAAGAGAGTTTGAGAGGATGTTTAATTCAGGGTTTTGGAGAGGTAGAGGTAGGTATGGGGAGTGAATGATAGATAGATAGGGAGAGATAGAGAGAGAGAAAGCCGGCATGTAAAAAAAAGGAAAAAAAGGAAAAAGCTCACTTTAGCACCTTAACTCTTGAATTTGCTCATTTTTGCACCCCCAACTATTTTTTTGCTTACTTTTACATCCTAAACTATTTAAATTGAGCAATTTTGCACCCTCCATCTGTTAAATGTCTACTCAGCAGTTAGATAATGACATGACACTATGATGTGGCAAAAAATATTATTTATTTATGCTGACTAGATATTTATTTAAAAAAAATAAAAGAAATATACTTTCCCTTCCCCTTCCCTCCCCCCTCTCTCTCCCCTCTCTGCCTCACGAAAGAAAAAAACAAAGAAAAAAACACAAACACACCCGCCCCTCCCTCCATCTCTGTTCGTCCGCCGATCAGTTCGCCGGCCGCCGGTCACCGCCGCCGGCCTCTCTCTCGCCGGCCGCCACCTCTGGCGGTAGATTTTTTTTTTTTTTTTTTCAAATTAGTAACGGTTCTTTCATAAAAACCGTTACTAATTGTTATGTTTAGTAACGGTTTTTGTGAAAGAACCGTTACTAATTGTTATATTTAGTAACGGTTTTTTAAAAGAACCGTTACAAATTTGATTAATTCTGTAACGGTTCTTTAATAAAAACCGTTACTAATTTGGAAAAAAAAAACCGTTACTAAATATAACAATTAGTAACGGTTTTTATGAAAGAACCGTTACTAATTTGAAAAAAAAAAAAAATCTACCGCCAGAGGTGGCGGCCGGCGAGAGAGAGGCCGGCGAACTGATCGGCGGACGGACAAAGATGGAGGGAGGGGCGGGTGTGTTTGTGTTTTTTTCTTTGTTTTTTTCTTTCGTGAGGCAGAGAGGGGAGAGAGAGGGGGGAGGGAAGGGGAAGGGAAGGTATATTTCTTTTATTTTTTTTAAATAAATATCCAGTCAGCATAAATAAATAATATTTTGCCACATCATGGTGTCATGTCATCATCTAACTGCTGACTAGACATTTAACGGATGGAGGGTGCAAAATTGCTCAATTTAAATAATTTAGGATGCAAAAGTGAGTAAAAAATAGTTGGGGGTGCAAAAGTGAGCAAACTCAAGAGTTAAGGATGCTAAACTGAGCTTTTTCCAAAAAAAAAAAAAAAAAAGCCGGCATGTTCTTACTTGTTTGTGGACACTGAGCCAGTGGGAATATGCCACGTGATTTAATTTGCTGGCCTAAGCGGCCTTCATGTTCGATTTTTTTTTTTCCGATTACAGGCCTTCATGTTCCATTGTTCTTACAAATTTTCCCCTGAGGGCCTGTTTGATATGGTGGAAAAGTAAGGGAAAAAAAAATGTAATTCCTAGAATTAGTTTTCTTTCTCATGTTTGATCTCATTTTTTACTAATAGTCTAAAAAAAAAATCTCATTTTTTACTGAGAACTTTTATTCTTGGGCCCACCAAAACAGCCCCGTTTTCCTCTTTTGTTTTCCGTCCAAAATGAGCGGAAAACATGTTTCTTTTCTCTCTCTCGCCTCTCTTCACTTCATACTCGCGTGGCTCTCTTCCCTCTTTTGGCTCGCTGGTTCTCTCTCGCTCTGAGTAACTTGATCGAAGAAACAACGCGCTGGGTTTGAATCCAATGCTTCAAATCAAATAGGTCCTCACTGGATGAATTCAATGCTTCAGCTAATGATCTAATTAAAAGATGAAAATAAATTGAATCCAATTTTCCGAATTGGGTTTGGGTTCCTTGTTCTAGACTAGGCGTATCATCTCTCACTTTCAATCTCACTTTCCAAGGTTAATCACTAATTGCAAAGATGGGAAATTGAATGACAATTGGATAAAATTGCCCTCTGTTCTTTTTGAAGTTTTTCCAATTCGAATTTAATTCTTTTTTTTTACCCCACTGATTTTGATAAATCATCTCTCCTCTCTCTCTGTCTAAGTGAAATTCACAACCTAGGTGGACCTTACTGGTACACAATTGAGATGCCGCTATGATACTGCAAGACATAATTAATTTGGTTAATATGGATGAAATTGGTTTTACTTTGGCTAAATTTTGTGAAATTTGAGTTTGATTCATGTGTAATTTGTTAATTTGGATGTAATTGGCCCTCTCTATTAAATCAAAAAAAAATTTGGATGTAATTGGGTTAATGTATGAATTAAAATTTATTTATTTATTTTTAGGCATTAGATTAGGGTTAGTTATTGAATTACAGATGAGGACTTTAGCTTCGACTAAAGATTGTGGTGAAATTATAGATTAAGAATTAGATGGTGAAATTGTAAAATAAATTTGAAATATGAATTTAATTTTATTGTCAGAATTGGTCCTATTGAGTTTTAAGTTTTTTTTTATACTATTTATTTGTTATAATTTTTTAATTTCTTAAAACAACATTATTTATTTTTAATCATATTTCAGTTTTTCTTCACATCAAATAACAATTTTCACTTTCCATTATCTTGTATTCTAACAAATCAAACAACACATCAAGAAAAGCAATTCTCTCAATTATTTTACTATCATTTACATTTCTTGGAACTCCTTTTCTTTCCCTTAAATTCTCTCATATCAAACATGCCCTAATTTCAAAATTGAGGATTATTGCATGTTAGTAATTATATTGTTTTAAGGGATCTAATGTTGTGTGACGGACTTTTTTCGTCGTGCAACACGATAAGAGAAAACAATGTATATAGACAATAAAAAGTATATAGATTTCATTTTTTTAGAGACAATAAAGAGTATATACGTAAAATAATGAAAAAATATATAGAAAACAAAAAGTATATTGAAATGCAAAAAAAAAAAAAATAGTATATCATCATGTTTTGGACGTGATCAAACCCATCGCGTTCTCAGTTTCCCTTATTTTTATTGAAATGATAATTATGAAATTTGCTATTGCTAACTTTTCAAGAGTATTTGGTAATTTTATAAATGAATAAATAAATAAAAATCACTTTACCAAATATCTAAATTTATCAAACAAATAACAATATTGTCGTGATAAGATAATTACATTTCCAGGGACGGCCCCGACATCTTGGTTGCCCCAGCTTGAGTTGTAACTGTCACAGAGATATTGTCCCGAGATATTGCCCTCACAATAAAGAAATGCAAGAAAAAACAAAGCAAAAAGATCGTCAAACACCTTAATCTTTTTCTCTTTTAAAATTCATAATATTTTTCTCTCTTAGGAAATTAGTCAAAAACTTATGAACAATATTATCCTCTCATGAAATTCATAATACTTTCCTCTCTTAATTCATAACATATTAATCTCTTAGATAATTAGTTAAACACCTTATGATAAAAAAGAGAAATAATTTAGCTGAAAATACTAGAGTAAAACTAGAAAAATAAAATATTAGAACTAAAAAAATAGAAAAATAATAAGAACTGGAAGAGAGAAATTATGCACACTATCAACTTGAACAAAAGAAGGGTCTTCATTTTCTCTTCTTTTTTTATTATTTCAACTTCACTTCCATCTGAAACAGGAAATAGGGCCAAGAGTTTCACTCTTCTCCATTAATTTGGATTTTTTTTCTTCTCCAGTATAGTTTCCCATGAAAAAAAGAAAAGAGGAGGGCAAAGGTTTGTGGTTCAGTGGTGAAAGAAACAGAGAGAGCTGAGACTGATGCGATACAAATTTTTATCTAGAAGCACATGAAAAAAGAGAAACAATAACGGACCCAAATTTACGGAAATAAATTACCAACGGTCCAAACCTAAATACCTCAAATCATTCGAAAAAAAGGCCAGGCCTAAATAAGTATATACCAAAAATTGTTTCCCTTGACCCAATGACTGCCCTAACCTACGGGCTTACTGGGCTCAACTCAGGGCCGGGCCTATACATTTCTATGGAACATATTTTCAGAAAGAGAAAAATAACATAACATGATTTAATATAAATCATTACCATATTTACATAGAGGAAAAAACGGAAAAATAAAAAAATAATGTTATTCTTAACACTAAATATATCATAGGGATATACAAGATATTTAAGTGATTTTGCACAGGTATTGGTGCTATTTCACCTTTTGTAGGGGTATACGTGAAATTATGATATTTTGTAGGGGTACATGTGAAATTTGGTCTTAATGTAATATTGTCTCCTATTTTGTATTCGTTTTATACGCTACATGAAATATGTTTTTATTAAATTTTTAATTTAATTTCTGACCGTAGATCATATGGATTTAGTTTCTTGTGGTTTGTTGAAATTTTTTCGAAAATAAGATGAAAATGATGCAAACATATTTTTCGGATCATATAAAATAATAGAAAGCATATGTTGTCATCAATCTATTGAATCTTATTTTAATAAAAATGTTAATTATATAAATAAGAAAAAATAATATAGAAATGATAATTATGCAAATTTCGATATAATAGATTAATACATTTCTAATATTATTGCTAGTTTTTCATGATTATACTGGTAATTTCATCACTTTGCCAAATATCTAAATTCATCAACCAAACAACAATATTGTCATTAGAAGATAATTATATTTCTATCAAACACATTATCAGAACTCTTATTCCCATAATAAAGTAATATTACCGAGATTCATACTCATCCTTAAAGGCCACTCATATATCAGATACCATGGTTATTAATAATATTTTTTTGGTTTATGGTCATTAATAATATTATCATGCTTAATTTAATATATCATTCGTATACTTTAAATCACATCAGGCAATTGCAAAGATAATATCAAAATTCGTGAATTTTTCAATTCACTTTTAAAATCCAAAGAAATCTAGAAAATATCACTTAAATCAAATATGCCATTGATCAATTTTCACTCCAAAAATCTAGCAAATATAAAATTCAAATCACTCAAAACAAATAAGAGATAACTCAAAACAAATAAGAAAGTTAAATGGCCCCAATCTCTCACCCAATGTCAGCCGATCTCACTGATAACTGGTTAGCGTCCTTAATCCAATGATAACTAAATCCAAAAAACGAATATACAAAATTTCTTTAGCCACTAAACTAAAGTCTATATAAGTTATAGAATAATTTGCACATTTTAGAACTTTCTCTTTTGTCAACATAAACTGTCTTAATTGACTTTCGACTAAGATTGAATTTCTATTTTTTTTTCTCTGTCTCAAATAATTTTGAAAACAACTTCAAAATAAAAATAACTTGAAAACATGCAAAAATAGACAAAATCTGTTTTTTCTAAAATCTGTCGTGATTCGTTCAAAATTTCAACCCTTTCCATCAAATTTTCAAATTTAGTAAATAAAACCGTCTGCCATCGAAATCAACAAGGATTGCTCTTTTTTTAGAGTACAGTTATCCTTCAATTTTTTATATAAACGTCACTTGTTATCATTTCAAAAATCCCCAAATATCAATTACAACACTTTCTTTGTCTTCTTCATTCTCTTAGCCAACAAACATCAAAACCACAAACAACCAAGAAAACTAATGGGTAACATGGGATCATGTTTTCCTCCAATCGCACAAGAAGCGATCGTGATAACCATTGACGATGTGCACCACACGGCACTACCCCCAATGGACCGTGCAGAAGCGACTGATTTTTTCGCACCAGATGAATATTTCCTTGTAGATGTTCATGCCATGGTCAATGATGGGCTTACGCCTGCTCCATTACCACACTGGGCTAAACTTCAGCCAGGAGGCATCTATGTTTTCATCATTCTCGTTTCTTCTCTTCCCATTCCTTCGTATAGAATGAACGAATGGCAAAATTCCTCCCTATCCGAATGAAACTCATCTCTCCTCTCCTAGCAAATGCCCCCTTAGAATCGATCCGTCCCCATAGCCTCAAACTGATGTAATTCCTTTGAGTTCTTGATTTATCTCCTTGTGGACCATGGTGAATTTCCATAATGGGCTAGAGTTCTCCACTTGGTCTCAGTTGACTCTCCTTGGATTATTTCTTCATTGAAAGAACAGGACCTAACAACTGAAACAGTACCAAAATTTTCATCATTTCTATACTTGGTGCAAATCACTTTGAGTTCCATGCCATTAGCTTGATTTGATGATGTTTCTTGAGCTACAGCCATTTCTTAATTAAAAAATTGACAAAAGAGAACAGAAAAAAAAAGATATACAGGTCAATCCGAATGTGAGGCATGATGTTTTAACATTTGCGTGGAATGTAGTAAAATGATTTTGTTTTAAATTTTGTTCAATGTATATTTTATTAAATGTAAGATTGGTTTAAATTTATTCAATGTAATATATATTATGAATGCCTTACATTTAGGAATAAATGTATTATGATTTATTATCAAAATTGAATTGCTCTTTTGGAACTGAGATCGTCACGCCCCCAAATCTAAATCTAGAGTTTGGAACTGAACAACCGCCGTAGCCATTAGGCTACAAGGCATCTTCACAATACGTTCACATAGAATTTAATAAAATCTTCCAACTTCATTTAATAACTTTTAAATATTCAAACATGAACATTTATTCAAAATAACAAAATAGTTTTTAGTCCAACTTAAATAAAATAATTAAGTAAACAAGATATTCAGAACAATGTTGACGCCACTCAAGATCTCCGCTCCCAACACTTCACTAACCTGGGCAAAACAAACAGAAAATAAAAGGGATGAGTATAAATATACTCAGTAAGGTCGTACAAATAATAAAACATGCCCAGCCTCCTTCGGGTATGCTTCAATATCTACTACTTAATTAGCTCACGCCAAATATATCTCGTAATACGTATGAATCGGACTGAAATAAAATAACCAAAATATAAATTTATAAATTCCTTCTAAATTTTGTAATAAATTGTTGGGCGCTCTCGAGACCTCTTACTTGCCTCAAGAAAACCTCTTACTTATCTTGACGCACAAATTACTTCTCTAATTCTTTTGGAAACTCCGAAACCTCTTACTTGTCTCGGAGAGGCCTCTTACTTGCCCTTAACATTCAAATTATCATGCGCATCCAAGATCTCTTACGTGCCTTGGATAGAGCTCTTACTTGCCTTTGCGCACAAATCTCGATATTCATTTGTGTGTTCCGAAACTTCTTACTTGTTTCGGATGGACCTCTTACTTGCCCGCGCACATCAACAAGTTTCTATTTGGTAATATCTACCACTCTCCTAAATTATTAACCTATCTCACAATCCCTCAATATAACATATATGCATAACTATAACACACACACACACACACACACACATATATATATATATATATATATATATATATATATATATATATATATATATTAATATAATTTATTATAGCATCTAAATTAATGTAGATAAATCAATATAACATATATAACATATATAACATATAAAATAAACTAATATAATATATAACATATATTCATCCTAATTACGAGATTATTTAACCATCATAATTTATCACAACTTAATATTCTACCATATTCGTTAGCAAAATAAATCACAGATATAATCAATTGGAAACCGAGGGAGAGCATAAATAAAATCCCTTACTTTAATCTTCAGTGAATGTGCTCGTCCTCAACCTCGTCTTCTAGAGTTCCAATACGCACACCAGACGCTAAAATTATAGTTTAAATAAGTTACTTTCTACCAGTCACATCATGTACACAAATTATGCAATCTACTATGCTTCTGAACATACACCTAATTTATTTTTCATAACTCCAAAAGCTATAATGAGCACTGCTATTAAATTTGTTTCATCAAAATAATGTAAACAATTTATTTATGGGTTCAGATATAGAGTGTCAGCATTTTGGAGCGCGCAGCATTGCTCGATTACAAAATGTATGATAAAATTACAAAAATATATTTTTGTAAACACAAAAGGTACAGTGAAATTACAAAAAAATATATTTTCAAAAATGTATATTTGTAAACACAAAAATTATATCCAAGTGCAAATATATATGCATACAGCTAAAAATATAGTGAACGCTTCTGGGCACTCTGAATAATTTCTCTTTATTTATTTTTCTTTTGCTAAAACATAGTAAAGATTAATGAAATTCTTACTTCTTTTTAATGATTAATATCTCCAAATTGCATGTGGAGCTGACACGTGTCCATATGAGATTTGATAACTCCACCCATTTTGCACCCAAATAATTCTCCATAAGTATTTCTTATTCGATATGCATCCCCATTTTGTACCCAATAAATAATATTATTTTTTATAGAATTTAATAAGGATTCCCAGTTTGAACCTAATAATTATTTTCATTTTTATAATTTTTTTTAATTATACATGTTATTAGAAGTAAAAATGTCACATATATGTATGTATATATGTTTAAATATGACTTTAGTTACAACCAAAAAAATATCTCGCTTTTAATCATATAATTTAAAATTATTATGCATTTATCAATTAACTTCTGCATGGTTAGTCAAATTCACTAATAATTATGGTCTTAAAATTCCAAAACATATTAACAATAACTTCATGATTATATTTCAGTAATAGCATGAATTGTTATAAACAATACAAATTAAATTATAATTGATATATCTCACTATTTTTCTTTATAGGAGTGTATAATATAAAAATATCATATATACACCTTAAATCTTAACGTATAGTACATGATAAAAGAGCCTACTAAAATACATATGTAGAATATTGCAAAATCTCAAATTATCAGTTGCCCAACAAATTTCATATTTATGACGTTGCTGTTATATGATTTTCTAAGCTTTAAATCACAAGTGATAAAATATTATTTTTTCACATTTAATGCAAAAAATGTTACAAAATATAATAATTGCGGTAGAAAAAAAAAATAAACATTCTTATTTGAATCCATGCAAAACTAAAAACATGCATTAACTAAGATGGTCATAATAGGTAATATCATATAAATCCGTCATGTTCAATTTTGTAAAAAAGTAATAAGCTACAAAATTAAAAATTATACTTTTAAACTATGAAATATATGACTATTATTTTTACCATTTCCGATAAAACTATTAAGTCCGATGCGGAGCGAGGCACCCTCTCGCTTCTTTTAAAGTTGAAATATATGACATATGTCCCAAGTGGGGATCTTCTGTGAAATGTCTGATATTCATATTATAAAACGAGTCATTTCAGGCCAATATATTCTTTGCACAAAATAACCATATAATTATGGATTATTTTTTATTTTTCACTTTACTTTTTAATAAAAATCTTAACTTTAAATTTATTACCATATATGTCATCCAATATTATGACTATTAAAAGTGTATCATAGGTGTAATTTTAATCAATATTGAGAGTCTTTTAATGACCAATAGCGAGTCAACAGGTGAGGCGTGACTTATGGGTCACACAATATTTTCTGTTTTCTTTTTTAAAAAAAGTATTAGTTTTAAATTTTATTACACTAGATGTCATCCAGTATTGTGCTTATTAAAAATGAATGACATTACTGCTATTTCAATTACTATGAAGAATCTTTTTAAACAACCAATAGTGAGAATCATGGCTAAGTGAGTCCCACATGATTTATTATATTTTTCTAGATTCAATTTAATAGGGACGGAGAGAAGAATGAGTTAACTTTTCATCTTTTCGAAGAGAAGAATAAGTTAAATTTTCATCTTCTTCTATTTTTGCTTGGATTTAATTTCATTATCATTTCTTCAACTTCATATCTCTTTGTTCTTCAAAATTTTCCCTACTTAAGTAGTCTATAATCTATGATTAAAATTAACATGTGCAATTCTATATGTGAAAAATTAGTTTTTCTATCTTTTGGCTCAACTATTATTATTTTATTAAACTTATTTTTTTGGGTATAATTTAATTAAATTATTATTTTTAATTGTATATCATCTTTAGTACATTCCGAAACGTAGCGAGGGCCGACCTAGTAAAGTTTGAACTTAAGATGTTTGAACTTTGTCCACCTCGTACAAATTCCCAGATTTAGTATTTCTTCAAGATAAATATTTCATGTACCCAACCTGCCCCTCAACTAGAGATGTATAATTTATTTTATCAAAACCATTATTATTCTTTATATAATTATTTCCAATCTAACAAAATAATGTACTCCATGAACAAGTTAATCATATCCAGAATTTAATTAACTAGAAATTTAACAAATACCATCCCAAAGAATTCTAACAAGATTAATCTTCTTAAATATTAACTAATTCTAACAGTAGCAACTAGAATATTAAATATTAAGTATATTAACCAATATACACATTACAAACTCATGACCAATCTATTTTGATCAAAGTAGTCAGCGGAAAAATCAACAGAGAGAGAGGAGACCCAATGGCCTTAAATATTTACTAGAGCGTACTCTCGTCACTCCGCTTCGAATAATTTTTTTGTAATTTACTATGAAGAAAATAGATGAAAGATGATTTATAATTTCAATTGAAACTTTATTTAGAAACACAATACCTATGAATTTATTATTTACAGCATATATGATATTTTCTTATTTACTTTATAAGGAATATAACTATCAGCTATGTTGCACGGATACAAATACGGGTATCGTATCTGATACAATATGATACGATACGATATGGATACGACGATATTGCAAATCTTAAAAAATCTTGGATACGGATACGGCAATTTATATATTATTTTATTATTTATTAATTATATTTTATATATTTAATTAATTGATTTATATTTAGATATTAGACTTTGATGTAGGCGATACTAAAAATTTGTTATTATAGAAATATCTTGATATAGAATATTTGTTTGTTATAGTTAATTAAATAATTAGATATCTTAATCTTATTTTATTGATTCTATATATGTAATCATATAATTTAAGAATAAATATTGTTACGTTGGAAGTATCCGATGCGGATACGGGAAATATCTATGAAGTATCCAACATTATTTTGGAATAAAATATTAGTGTCCGATACGGTATCCGAGTATCCGATATGGGTATAAATATCTGATACGATACGGCTGAATTTTTGAAGTATCCGCGCAATATAGATTATCAGTATCATTTTTGGGCAGAAATTTTTTAGTTGCAAAACATAGAGGAGAGTGAATCGAACAAGGGCACCCCCTCCAAACCAACTGGAACCATTTACTTTGATGATTACTATTACTATTGTTCAAAATATTTATATAAACTATATGCATTGCAGACACGTGTCACTTGTTGTAAAAAATAATACAAAGAAGAATTTAAGAGTAGGTGTTTCGAACATGTGACCGATTGATCAAAACCTACCAACTCTACCACCATACCATAAAAATATAAGTGATTAATTACTACTATTATCCTTTTATATTCAAGGGAAGTTGATACTGCCGTTTTGAAATTCAAATAACCTGCTGCCCGTCCAAAATTATAGATAGTATAAATGTAACCTTTCATTCTAAATTAGGAAATGTTCTAGGGTTTTTTTTTATTAGGAGTAATTTAGGAAACAAAAGCCAGTCAAATTTTGGTGAGATTAAATGCCTGATAATACTCTTCACTGACAATTGAAAAATTAGGAAACTATCTCAATCATTTAAGAAACTAAAATAAAATCAAGTCAAAGTAATATCACAATCTACCTATGTTGTCTATCGGCTCATTGTTGGTACCGGCTGACATCACATACATGCCACCCTTTCGCTTATATGGATCACCGTGATGATTAACGCGAGAATGCTGAGGGGGATATCGCTTGACCGTCGTAGGGCTAGCAGGCATGGTCGGCGCAGGAAGAGCAGCAGGAGCCGGGGGAGATTTCTTTTCGGGGCATTCTGGAGCTCGATGACCTAGTTGGTGACAATTGTAGCATTCTACACTTAAATCGGAGCCAAACGGCCAATGGACACAAACACTTAGATATTTGTATGGTTTTGAGGACCCGGCTGACCTAACAAATATCGCTCAACCGGTCTCATTCTTTTTAGCACAATTGGTCAAACTAATTCCTATTTTCTCAACATCGATTTCCTACGAATTGGGTGAGGGCACCAATATCAATTTCTAGAATGACATATGGGTATTCGAGGGCACTCTTAAGTCCTTCTTTCCGACAATCTATGCAATTATGAGAGATGACAATGTGACGATGGCGCAAGTGCTTAATGGGGCAATAAATTTCGAGGAATTACTATCGTCCCCGGATGAAAGAATTAAAGCCGAGGCGCAAGACATTTACCTCGCCATTGCTCTCGTCAACCCTACTTCCCAAAGAGACAAGCCAAGATGGCGTTGGAAAATCTCGGGAGAAATCACCACTAAATCGGCATTTAAAATGCTTCATTTGACATACACATCCTCCAGGGAAAATACAATACTTTGGAAAATAAAATGTCCAGAGAAAGTACGCTTCTTTGGTTGGCAAATGGTTCTAGGATGACTTATGGATCAAGATAATCTCGCAAAAAGAGGATGGCCCAATCAAGGTGAATGCACGATGTACAATCAACAAGAAGCGAAGACCGCGGCTCACCTATTTCTACATTGTGACTTTGCATTGCAAATTTGGAGAAGGAAGGGGAGAGACTCAGATTTAGCCGACAACGTAGCCGACTTCTGGAAAGAATGTCAATTGGCTAGGAGAAAAGAAGATAGGAGTGCTTGGGGGACGGAGTGACTTAGTACTTGTTGGAGTATATGGAAGGCGCGCAACCATCTCATCTTCTGACAAATGAGGCCTACCAAGAATACGTTCTAGAGGAGATCGCTCAGTAGAATAACAATTGGAGAAATTTCTGCTAGAGAGGATTTTATCTTTTACTCTTCTTTACTTTCTTACATTGGAAATGTAAATTATTTTTTCTTTCTTTTTTTTTTTTGCTTTTTTGTTAAACCAAAACTCTTTTATTTATTTCAATAGAATCTCAGCGAGGCATTTCGTTTCCTGAAGCTTAAAAAAACAGTTAGAAATTATAGGGTACTTCAAGAATAAAATTCCAAACTGATGTTTATAAGACACCTTATCAGTTCAAATATACAAGAGCAATATTTGGACAAGACTAATTGAAATGTCTAGGAATGCACAAGATGTCTATGACCACAATCATCTAGAGAAATTAAGTAAAATCATTTTAAGAGGCGGGGAAAGGCGTCGTCGGCTTGGCTCGCCGGAGCTTAGGCGGCGGGCGGCAAGAACAGCCGGGGCGTGGAAGCTCGAGTCATAGAAGGGAGAAAGGGAAGAACGAAGAGAGAGAAGTGGAGAGAGAAGAGGGGAACCTAGGGTTTGAGAGCGGAGTGGGAGAGGTAGGGCGGCGTCTGGCTGGGGCGGAAAGAGAACGGGAATGGAGGCTGGAGCACTCATGAGTTGAGATTGAGGGAGAAAGAGAGCGAAGAGAGTACGTTGTGTTTTTTTTTTTATAAAATTCAGTCATAATATAAAATCAATATAATTTGCCACATCATCGTGTCATATCAGCACTTAACTGATAATTGTGCATTTAACGGATAAAATATACAAAAATGCTCAAATAAATTCAGTCATAATATAAAATCAATATAATTTGCCACATCATCGTGTCATGTCAGAACTTAGCTGATGATTGTGCATTTAACATATAGAGTGTACAAAATGCTCAAATTAAAAAATTGTGGTACTAAAATGCTCAAAAAATAGCTAGGGGGATACAAGGGTGAGCAAACTCAAGTGTTGAGGGGTGAGCTTTTTCGAACACAGAAGGGGCATGCTAAATCACTCTCTAAGTGTACTCGGGGTTTTTTTTGTTTAGCGAAAAAGTTTATAGAACAGAAAAAACAATATATAAAATATACTTTTCGGAAAAGCAATATATATAAAAAACAAACATAAATAAAAATTAGATAGAGAACATTAATATATATCAAAACAGTACCTGTTATTTTGTGCACTTTGCGGATGATTACTCGCGTTACACATGGATTTACTTTCTCTCTTCCAAAGACCAAGTTCCTCAAGTATTCAACCTCTTTAAAGCACAAGCCGAAAACCTTCTCTCTTACTCCATCAAAACCCTTCAAACCGATGACGGGACGAAGTTTAAACGCATTGCACGCCTTCATCCTTCCATCTCTCATATTACTACATGCGCGTACATACCTGAGTAGAACGGGCGTGCCGAGAGGAAACATCGCCACATCGTTGAACTCGCCCTCTCCACTATGTCACAAGCCTCTGTTCCAATTTGGTTTTGGGACGACATGTTCTACAGCATTGTCTACCTCATTAACCGATTGCCGAACACCGCCGATCCGCACAAATCTCCTTTTGAAATACTATTCCACAAAGAACCCGACTACAACTTCATGCGAGTCTTAGGTTGCCTGTGTTTTCCATACACACGACCTTATAACTCGCATAAGTTACAAAATCGGTTTCTTATTTGTGTGTTTCTTGGTTATGCACCTAACCAAAAAGGCTATAAATGCCTCCATCTCCCAACAAATAAAGTCTACGTGAGTCGCCACGTCATCTTCAATGAAACTTAGTTTCCTTTCATGCATGACCAACCTCTTCCGTCATCTCAAACTTCATCTTCTCCACCTCAAACGACTCTCAGACTTATCTCAAGACCCTCAGCTGAGGACTCTCCATCCATCAATGAGGTCTCTACTTCCTCACTTGACGATTCTCAACCCTCGAGTGCAGATTCCTCCCTTCCCTCCTCCTCTTCCACTCCACCACAAACTATTCATCCGATGGTTACCCGAACACGTGATAACACGCGAAGAATGTGCCAATTTCCCGATCATGTTACATATGCAACTACAAAACATCCCATGTTACCCTCACTCTCCGCACAAGAAAGCGAACCGACTTGCTTTACTCAAGCCAACAAGGATCCCAACTGGCGTGCTGCAATGGAAAACGAGTTTAATACTCTCCTTGAGAATAAAACTTGGGACCTTATTCCTTCCTACTCGTCTCAAAATCTAGTTGGCTGTAAATGGGTGTTCAAAATAAAGAGAAATGCGGATGGTTCAATCGAAAGATACAAAACGCGACTTGTCGCAAAAGGTTATCACCAAGAGGAAGGGATTGACTCTATACGGAGACCTTTAGTCTGGTAGTCAAATCCACCATCATTCGTGTGGTTCTTACGCTTGCCTTATCAAAAGGTTGGTCGGTGCGACAACTTGATGTAAACAATGCCTTTCTCAATGGGGATCTTGAAGAAACGGTATTCATGCAACAACCTCCTGGCTTTGTAGACGACTCGCGACCAAATCATGTATGCCTTCTCAAAAAGGCTCTTTATGGCCTCAAACAAGCACCACGTGCTTGGTTCACAAAACTAAAGATTACCCTCATCAATCTTGATTTTGTTGGCTCTCGAACCGATACATCTCTCTTTATTCGTTTTCAACATAATGAGCTCCTCGTACTCTTAGTTTATGTGGATGACATCATTGTAACCGGGAGCAATCCTGCCTCGGTTGAACAACTTATCATCGACCTAAACGCACAATTCTCTTTAAAGGATCTTGGTTCTCTCCACTACTTTCTTGGGATTGAGGCACAACAAGTGACTGACGGAGTTCTTCTCTCCCAACCCCAATATATCTTGAATCTTCTAAAGAAGGCCAAGATGGATGGTGCCAAACCATGTTCCATGGTGGCCGGCGAACAACTCTCAAAGTTAAGTGAAAAACCAATGGAGGATCCGAAATTTTATCGAAGTACGATTGGTGCACTTCAGTACGCAACAATAACCCGACCTGAAATTGCGTTTGCGGTCAACAAGGTTTCCCAATTCATGCATTCAGCGACTGACACTTATTGGGGAGCGGTGAAGTGCATCTTGCGTTATCTCAAAGGCACCATAACACATGGTCTCTTACTTCGCTCTTCTCCATTCCTACGACTCCAAGCCTTCTCTGATGCAAATTGGGCTGGCTGTCCAGATGACCGACAGTCCACTACCGGATACTGTATCTTTCTTGGTCCCAATCTTGTTTCATGGAGCGCAAAGAAGCAGGCAACGGTAGCTCGATCAAGCACCGAAGTGGAATATCGCAGCCTAGCAATGGCTACCGCGGAACTTATGTGGATCCAATTCCTCCTACGTAAACTCCATATTCTTCAAAAGGAAGTCCCAATCCTATGGTGTGATAATATTGGTGCAACATATCTCGCTATCAATCCAATGTTTCACGCTCGCACAAAACACATCGAGATTGATTATCATTTCGTACGTGAATTAATCAAACTCAAGACGCTTCAAGTCCATTTTATTAGCACCAAAGTCCAGATTGCGGATATCCTTACGAAGGGACTCACAGCACCTCGCTTTACTCGACTACGTGACAAGCTCACCGTGTTTAGACCCAGCTAGTCTTGGGGGTGGGGGGGGGGGGGGGGGGATAAGAGTAGTGTATATAGGAGTTCATTATACCTTGTATAGGATTGTAGAGGATGGATTGTAGGGTGTATAGATTTATTGTAGAGTAAGATTAGGTAGGTATTCAACTATATAAATAGAGTGCTCATGTATAGCCTAAACATTCAATTAAATCTAATCAATTATTATTCCACGATAATCATCTCTCTCTCACTTCTATTATATAGGTATAAAAATATATATTTTATTTCCATCAAAAAAAGAAATATATATATTTTAATCACTTGGAAAGAAAATTGCAATAATATTGATAAACCAAGAGAAGGAATCAACGTGAGTGACACAAAATGGAAATACTACAAATGGAATTAACTCTTATAATTCTATTTTTGTAACCGGACTATTACAAATTTCCACATGTTGTTTTCCTATACATACATATTTTTCATAAATATAGTGTTGCTATATGTTAGAATTTAGGTTTTATTTTGGTTCACAAACCAAGTTCGAGGAAATGCGCACCAATAAGCTGATTTCTAAAACAACGACGCTTTAAAACATCGGCGCAAATGGTTTTGATTTTCTTACACGTGGCAGTCATCCACTCTCTCATCCAATGGCCGTGATGCAAGCTCTCTCCCTATAAATAGGATATAGGTGTGAGGCTTTTTCATTCCGAATTATAAGGGCGTGGAGGGAAAGAGAGAGAAGAGAATTGCGGAAGATTTAGCTAGTTCGTTGTTTATGTGGATGGACATGGGCGAGGTAAAGAAATTTGTATTGTTTTATGGATATTTTATTATTTTACTTTGTTGATTATTTTCATTTTTTCGCTCGCTTATTGGACAAACGGCTATTTTGTTTTCATGATGTTTACAGTAAAATGAATAGAGAAAAAAAAATATGTATTTTGAATGATACAAAGTTCACTAGTAAGAAAGAAAATGTTAAAATAAACAATAACAAGTGAATCAAAGATGATGAAGAAGCAAAACGCATATATTCTAATATCTTCTCTTCTTTTCGCAATTATGTAGTCGCTCTACAATGAAATTGGTTCTGCTTTTGCGTTGTATCCAGGCAAAGTCGAGCTGATAGAATGTCTGGATCGTACTTTAAAAACAGTTATATTCAATGAGTTTCAAGGATGGGCAGGCGAGTTTCGCCAGATTCCTCATTTCAAGAGGGCGAGTCCATCAAGAAATCAGGTTTACAGGATATCGCACTAAGAACGCATGGACGACAAGAATGGAGAAAAAACTCACATGTGAAACGAGTGATGTTAATTAAGTTATAAAAAGATGACGAAGGTTCACGAGTTTATCTCAAAGACTGACGACACTTCAAACTGGTTGAACCCTTTTGAAACCAGGAAGTTGTAGTAGGAGTTGGAAAAGGAGGGAGGAAATCGACAGTTTCTACTGTTCGGGATGTTTACGGTTTATGATTTTAGGTTTAAGAACTGAATTTTAGCGAGTTTTCTTCTCTCTTTTGTTTTTGACATAAGGTGCCATTTTGTATTATATTCTGTTTGATGTGGAAAAAATAGGTTAAGATTGAAAAGTTTATCTATTTTGTAATATTTAGAAAGATTAGTAAGTCTACAAAGTCTCAGATTTCTCAAAGAAAAGAAAAAAGAGGTTCAATTCTTCCAGATGGTCTTTTTGAGTGCAGTGCACTCATTTTGTATCACAAAATAGATGCTTTTAATGCGTTTTATATTTAAAAAAGTTTTTTTATTTTTTTCATTCATTTTTACAATAAAAGATATGCCATTTAATTATGTAACTTAATCTTTCTTTCATTTTTCTGGCACGGATAATTGTTGCTCGAGTCGGACTAGTCCACCTAGTCCTCAAGCAAACCAGGGTCCGCATTTGATTTATGAAAGCCATGATTTCAACTTTGAATCACTCCGCTCTTCCCAATTCGATTAAAATCAAATGCTTTTGTTGGTAGAGACATTTCGTACATTTGCAAAAAGAATTTAAATTTATAGAAACAATTTGGTTAGAAAGTGTGTAATTATGTAGGATTTTTGTTTTCTGTTCTTAGATATTGTAAGCGATATCTACTGAATTTATGTTTATGGGTTATTCACTTATTTGAGATAAAGAGATTCATTCCATGCTTGTTAAAAAGGTAAAAAATATTGTGCATTTATGAGCAATATCTTTAAACATTTTATATATTGTATTTTAATTTTTGAATTTATTTGAACCATACATGTATCAAAGAAAAAGTGGAAATAATTTATTTGTACCACTGAATCCTTTTGAGCAGTTTTGAAACCAAAATTGTGGATGAAATTTGAAGTGGTATTGTAAAACCGCTTCAATTTATGTCTATACAAACACCCTTCTTCCATCTCCTTGCAATCCACCAAAAAATTGTCTATTGGCTTGAAAGCAAAAAAAAAAAAAAAAAAAATCCGCCAAAAAATAAAAATAAAAAACATTTTTTAGGGTTTTGATAAGTAATTTAATGGATGTGTGAGGAAAGTAAGAATACGAGTGTAAATTGTAAGAATGAGTGGTATGGAAACTAATTTTATAAATCTCAATAAAAAATTTGGGTTTGAGAGTTTTTAAGGTTTCAGTTTCCTAACCCACTTATTCTAATGATTTTCATTGGTTCCTTCCTTTCCTTCATCCCTTCTGATCTCCTTCCGCTTTTTATGTTCTTCAAATGGTGAATGAATGAAGAAGGTAAAACTGACATTCATCCTTTATTTGTGCAAAATTTTACTATTTTTAGAAGAAATAATATATTGTTTCCCTAATTTGATTCATTGTTACATTTTGTGATGGACTGATGTTTGACGCCGCTAAATTTGTTAACGTCTCGAATTAATGGATATTAAATTTTTAAATGCATGTTCAATTGCTCTCTCACACATAAATTTGATTTGTAGAGTCTAAGGATTTGCATTTTTGAAAAATTATGATCGTTGCAATTTGTTTTGAATGAATCAGGTCGTCTCGTCTGCTCAATAGACTCATTCATCATGGCCAAGCAAGTTGACCACACAGTTTTATAGTTTCAGAAGAAATTACTTTCATGAAACGGAAATTATTGTTATTAACTCTCAGAAATACATTTTTTTGTTTTTTAAACAAAATTTTGGGTCTCCGTTTTGATGAAGTATTATTTTTCGTCAAATGAATATCCTTCCAAAAGAACCCCAAGTACGAGTTATTCAATTTGGGCTACATGTAAGCCTGGGTGTATTTCGATCATGAGCAAGTTCATGGGAATGTGATTCGCATAAAAATATTGCATCAAACTTTTCTATTCACACGTTTGGTTCAACCATGAAATTATACGTGACAGTAATATAACATTACCATGGATGTGATATATTTCCATTGACCATGGAATGTGATTCCCGTGAAAATTCATGAAAATGTTACTTTCCAATGCTTAAGACAAATTTACCTTTAAATTAATACTTTACGCCTATATATAATTTAGAAACAAGATAATATATATATCATAAGAAAAAATAATTCAGAAAATTAGTATAATTATATCATTAATTATTTTTTTAATTAAGATAAGAATAAGAATCAACATATGAAAGTGATAATTATATATATAAATAAATTTAATGAGCAACATATATTTAATTAATTATTTTTTAATTAAGATAAGAATGATAATTATATTTAAGTTAATGAAAATAATAATTATATTAATTAAGAAAAAAATATATTCATCTTGTTTTATAATGGTCACATTTTAAGGGTATAATGGTCATTTTATAAATGAACAAATTATGAAAAGTCCACTTTACCAAGCATATAAAATTTTCATCCAAACAACAATATTCACATGAGGGAGTAATCACATTCCCATCTATCATATTTCCGGAAATGTTATTTCCATGATAATATAACATTACCGCAATCCAAACGCACCAATGATTTTCTATATACGTGTGAAGATAAGTTTTTTTTCTTCATAATGAACTAAAGACTCGCTCCGCTTCGAGATTGTAGTTTTTACTTTTTATATAGATAATAAATTAATAACTAAACCTTTACAACATAAATAATTTAATTCTCTTTTGGATTGCAGTCAAACTTATTTCTTTAGATTTGAAAATAGTAATTTCAAATTTAGAAGAGTATGAATAATTATTACTTTTTCGATTGCAATCATATTTTTTCTTTATGTTTGAAAAAAAACAGCAGCAGGAAGAAAGTGAATTTCCTTGTTTTATATTGTAGAATTTCCCCTACACAACAGTGAATCATATCTCAAATTGCTCACTATAATATATATTTTTTAATTGTTATAAGAAAAAAGAATTATTATGGCACAAGTCCATACCGTTTTACTAATAACAAAGATATAATAAAGGGTTTATCACGGATAATAGATACAACCAAAAAGGTTTGCGAAAGCCTACACATTAAGAATACACATAAACTAGGCATGTGACATAAATGTCACGGAAAATATCAAAACAAAAGCGGCACACAAACCCGGAAATAAAACTAAAATTAAAAGGATTAAAATGTCGCTAACTCCGTGATCCCTACTAATAAAGGCGCCGTTCTGGCTCCACCCTCCTGTGACGACGAACGGTTATACTAAGCAACCATCTGCGATGATCCGGCGCCTGCTTGACAACGAGCGGCTACATTAGTGGTGGGACAGTAGTACTTGACTGCCCGACGTTCCTATCTAGACCCAAAACAAGAAACACGAGAGGGGTTAGTCAAGAAAATGACTAAGTGAGGAGTTATGGATCTGGCTTATTAAGACGGGCCAATTTGTCTCAAACCAGTGCCAAATCTTGCTCAAAAATTTAAGAAGCTTCTAAAAGAAAATCATAAAGAATATTTCTCACTCTAATCCAAAAGAAAGCTTGAAGTAAAATTAGAAACCTTTCAAATTCGTAACTTAAATTTACCATAATTTACTCTTATTTATTATAATATAGAAAATATCATATTTTATAATTGAGGGGTCAAGTAGTATTCAACTGAAGTGCCAAACAGAAAGGAGAGCTAATCACAATATGTTCAGAATAACAAAAAGCTCGAGAACCGCACATTCTCACACAAGAGCCTTGATGTCCCAGGATCGTTCGTGCCAACTAACTCAGGATTTTCTCACTACATATGGCAATTATCCTTCCCCTAAAATGAAAATCACGCTCATACATATATTTTCAAAAATCACATTAGCGAGGTAATCCCCTCCAGCCATAACACAAAATTTTAGCATGATTCATAAAATAATTAATTCGGTCTTGAAGGAGCGGGTTTAGTACCGACCTCTTTCTTGAACCCTAAACCAGTTTTTTTGTTTGGTTTTTGCCCTATAAATAAGTTGTCTAAATCAAGTTTGCTCGAGACATTTTTGGCATAAGCAGACTTGAGGGATTTATTTTCACTTTTTAAACTCACAACTTCGTCTTTTAAATGACTTATTTAAGATTTTAATTTTTCACAAACACAATTATTTAGCTTCTTATTTAAGTTATCGTCGATTTAGTTGTTATTAGTAATTAAGTTTAATTTTTTAAATTATTTTATCTGTGTCTTGTACGACCATACCGAGGTTTCGAAAACAATGAGAAGTTCTTAGGTACTAATAAGAGACTCCCGAAACCTTTTCAATTCTTGTTCTAGGTCATCTCTAGGTCCAAGTTCTACACTATTAATTAATTTATCGGAACTTGGAAACTTTACCTCTTCTAAAACATAATTAAGAGTTGGATCTAGATATATATACCTCGCGACTCGTGTCGCGGTAAGAAACGGAGGAAGTTGTGTCGATGGAGGATGTCGCGGAAGGAGGACGGGCTGGAGCTAGAAGCTGTCCTAGTTGAATCATTTCTTGTATAGCTTTTTTGCACACCTCGTCCACATCATCGTACGCCATGAATGCTAAGTTCCCCATTTCTGGGTCGGAGTCGGATTCCGATTCGGCGGAGTTGGATGAATCGCTCGAGTAGTTCTTCGACTTCTTTTTCTTGTCCCTTGCCTTGACATCACGTCTTTTCTCACGTCTTTTCTCATGTCTATCATCATATCGTTCTTCTCGTCGCTCGTCGCTCGTCTTTTTTCTTATTCCAAGGTACAAGCTTAGGGTGAAGCATGTAACAGTTTTCCATCGTATGCCCCATATTATTGCACTCAAAACAATATGCCTTCTTGTTGTTGCATCGACGGTTGTCGTTAAACCGTTTCTCTCGTGCTCGTAAATTTCCAAATCATTTCACAAGAAACTCCATCTCCTCATCGTGTGCATCGACTACGGTTATCGGTTGAGAGTCTGTTTGCTTGAGTCGGGCTTCGTAGTTTCAGAAGTAACTGATTAGACCTTCTGGCCCGATCTCTTGCGCCACCATCATCGTCTCCATTGAAACTCGAAGCGCTTCCCAGCTTTGCGGCGTTCCCCTGATTCATTTTCCTACAACTCGAGAATTTGTTAGGGTCTCTCCTAAAGCGGTGAATCCATTTCGAATATGCGACATATGAGTGTGCATATCCTTGACGGATTCACCTTCGATCATCCGAAATCAGTCAAATTATTGTTCGAGTCCCATTAATTTGGTCGTCTTCATTTGACTATTTCTCTCAAATTGATTTAGAAGGGCTCTTCACATTTGATGGGAATTAATACAACCATCTGTTATAACCGATAAATTATTTATCATATTTGTGAGAATTAAATTCTGTGCCATTATGTCAAGTGTGATATTTGTTTTGGTTGTATCAGTATGGTTTGTGGTATTATTGGGTACAAATTCCATGATAAAACCATTTTCTATTACCTGACGAAGTCCATCTAGTTCGAAGATATTCACCATGCATCTCTTCCAAATATTCCAATTTTTACTATCGAGTTTTTCCGGATAAAAGACGTGTAGTTGATTTGTCGGGAGTATCGCCATAGATCAAAAATACACGTTGTTTCAAATTGAATTCGAAACGGTCTGTATTCCTGCTCTGGTACCAATTATTATTTACTGGAGGCTTATAGGGGTGTTAAATTGACCTAATTTTGTGCGAAAGCGTGAATAATTGAACTTTTTAGGGTTTCACAATTTTAAGTCTTAGATCTTTTAGATGATGGTTGTACAAATTCTAATTAACAAAGTAATTAAATAAACCAGAAATTTAAAGTAAAAAGAAAAAGAAAATCGATACCGAACACCAGATCTGTTGACAAAGTTCGGCGAGGTGGTTACGTTAGCCTTAACCACCCGTTTACTCACTAGCGGGCCTTACCGCATTCACGAGTTGCCTACTCTCCGGGACTTGTCTTGCGGCTCCGATTTCACTAACAAATAAGATCATTTACAGGACCTTGAACCACCGTCGCCTTACAACAACCTCTTGACGGCCGGTGGAACAATCAACTTACAATCCGATCTCAATAATCTAAACAAACAAACATGAGCAACACGCTCAAAACTTCACTAATCTCACTTTAAGATTTAGATTAATTTAACTAGTATTAAGAAGAGAGTTTTCTTGCCTTTTCAATTCAAAATTCGTCAAAGAAATTGAGGAGAGCGGCCCCCTTTTAATGGAGGAAAGAGCAGCCCTCAAAAAATAGAAACTTGTGCAGTTCCGTTGCTAACGGACCAGTTCTATTGCCAACATACTGCAAAAACAGCAGGAAATCAATGAGGATTTCAAATCAAACGGCTATATTCATGTAATTCCGTTGCCAACGGAACTCACGCAACAATTTTTCAGCCAAAACTCAAGGATGAAGAGTATGGCAACGGTGAGGTCCGTTGCCAACGGACTGCTTCTGTTGGCAATGGACTGGGTCCATTGCCAATGGAACTAGCAGAAATTGAATAAATTGCAGATTTTACTCTCTTTTTAGTATAAATTAAATTTCTTACTCCACACAACACACTAGACGACTAAAGAAGCTTGCTCCCATACCTTGAAATCCTCTCTTGAAACATTTAAAAGCGTGACGACTTCTAGTCTTCCCGAGATTAGAGAGATGCTTCCATTCTGATGAAATCTCCATTTCCGAAAACTTGAACGTGTGACATTCTGAGCTAATAAGACATTCTCAAACAAGATTAGTAATTACGGAATTATTTTAAATATCATCAAATCGAGAACAACATCAATATGTGCTCCCCCTTAAATTTATAACCCATAAATATTTTAGAGAATACAACTACATGCACACAATAAATTTTGAATCAAAATTAATTTTGAAATAAGTTCATAAATTAAAATATTACAATGCAAGTTCGAAAAAAAAGTAGAAAGAAAATACACCACACAAAAGCGAAACTACTACAACAACACAAAGAAAAAATAAAGCCTTTGACGAAATAAAAAGCATATCACTAGGAGGTTTTAGGATAAAAGGCTCGGAAGGGTCACGATTTACTTGGTCGGTCCGACAAAATCGGAAGGGTTAGGGTTGGAGGAGGAAGATCCCGGAGCATAACAGGTATTAAAAGTCGTGAGTATGGTTTGAAAGTTCTGTTGTTGAATCCGATAAAGGTCTGTCTGCATCTGGTTACTTTCACGAACAAATTCCGTGAATCTTGCATCGCTCTCATCTTGGCGAAGTCGTAACTCTTGTTGGCCGTCATGAAGAGCCGCGAGATCCCGGGTTTGGTGTCGGGCCATAGCACATAACACTTGATCGGTTGTACCGATGGTGTAGTCGAAGTCGATAACATCATCATTGTCAAGGTCATTGTGCTCAGCCTCGGGGTCCAATGGCGGTACATGGTTGATAACGGGTTCATCCGTAGGGATAGGGTTAGGGTTTGCCGGGGCCGGGTTTGATTGAGGGTTTAATGCACGTAAAGCGCCCGCGAGATTTTCCGGTGTCTTGGATTCCGTATCGGAAGGCCACAGGGGTAGTCCGCATTCATTCAAAAGGGGCAAGTAATGAAAGATTTTCCTGCCCGTCAACTCGAAATGGCCATATGTTTCGTCGTCGAAAGAGTAAGGTAGAAGGTTGTATTGGCGCGCATACTTCTCCATGTTGAGAAGATCATAGTTAGGGATCTTTTCAACGGTGTTAGCAAGTATGCGACGGGGAATCTCGATGTTGAGGCGGTCATAGATCTAGGTGAGAAGATTCCCATAGCATAGGTTTCCGGTTCACGAGAAATATTTCATATGATGATAGATCAAGAAAGAAATATTCACCATTTTGGATTTATACACAAGTGTCGAAGAAGATAGATATTTCACCATTCGAAATTTGTTTTAAGAGCCGGGACCGGTGCCAGGATGTTATTGACGAAGTGAAACGCAATCCGTTGTCGCGGTTCGTAATTTGTCAGGTTGTGGTTAGGAATGTCGCCTCGCATATACTCACACATATCGTCGTAGGAATGACCATCACGTGGAAATTCCTTTGAGCGCTCGATATAGAAGCATTCTTGGTCTTGGGTCACTTCAAATCCAAACCATTCGCAAAGGTTTATCGGATTTATAATGACCGGGTGCCCGAAAAGCTAGGAGGTTACTTGATAGTTTAGGTTATCAAAGGTCGCATTTGCATAAAAAAGTTTAACTAGCGTGACATAACCGGTTTCGGATATGCGCAAGAGACCGGTAAATTTTCAAAATTCCGGAAATTGGATGACAAAGTCATAGATTCTATTAGATTTGTCATTACGAGTCGCATGAAAACACTTGCATGCATCCTTTTCACTGAACTGGTCATGGAATTTATTGGAAGCGTGCGGATTTTTGAAAAGATATTTATTTTCCTTGTTACTAAAGTCCAATTCTGGGTGAGTACCCAATTTTTGGGTTGTCGCCTTTCTAGCAGTGGATTTGGGTTTGGGTGTCATTGGTAATTTTGAAAAATTGAGACATTGATAGAAAGATATAGAGTTATACCAAGTCCTTGTTGAATCCTTGAAGCTCTGGTTGCCGATAGGTTGATTTCGCGAAGGAACTAGAAGAACGGCGGCTACCAAGTTCAATTTAGAAAAGCTTCAAATCCAATTAATTTTGGGTTTAGATGGAGATTTTGAGAGTGGATTTGGAGGTTATTGATGATTTGGATTTTATTTGGAGTGGTTTTGGAGTCCAAAATGGTTGGATTTGGGGGTTATATTCTTTGGAGAGAACTTGGTCTCTTGGTCGAGTTGAAAACAGAACTCGGTCGTGCTTTCATCAGCCGAAGCAGAATACGTTATGGCCGGGAGCTGTTATGCACAACTACATTGGCTAAATCAGAATCTAGGCGACTACGGACTTGACTTTCGGAAAATTCCAATTCTGTGCGACAATACGAGTGCAATTTGTATCGCCAAGAATCTCGTCCAACACTCCAAGATGAAGCACATCGAGATTCGCCATCATTTCATTCGTGACCACATCAAGAAGGAGGACGTCGAGATTTTTCACATTGAAATAGATGATCAAGCCGCGGGCATCTTCACGAAACCGCTAGCTTATGCTCAATCTACGATTAAAGCTCGGTATGCTCGAATTAAAAGATCAATCTCTCAATCTTTAATATTTTATGATTTTGGGCATTTTTAATGAATTCTCCTCGGTGTTAAATCTTTCTTCAACTTGTTTTTACTTTCCTTGTTGGCTTTTGCAAACATCATTACTCTACTTTCTATTATTTTTAAATATTTTTATAAAATAATTTTAAATTTTAACGAAAAATTGAGCAAAAACACTAGCAAAACAGCCTTTATCGTGAAAACTTGTCTCAGTGCGAACGGACTGCACGCAAAAATGTCAGCCAAACTCCAGGGGCTAATCTCTCAGAACAGAACATTCTGTTCTCAACGGAGCCTCAACGGAAGTTTCGTTGGGAACGGAGCGGTTTCGTTGCCAACGGACTATGCGAATTTCGAATTCCAAATCTGATTTTCCAAGAATCCAAATCCAAAATCCTCTCTATAACCGGCGGACCTCTTCCCTTCTCCCCCAAAACTCCTCTTCTTCTCCATTAAACCTCAAAGAAATAAACCCCCCCCTCCCCCCTCAAACCTAAACCCTAACCTCCAATTTCACTCATCAAATCAAATTCCCACAATAGCTTTAATCCTCCAATTTTTTTTAATAAAAATAGTAGTACATAAATTAAAGAGGGTTGTTGGCATCAATTACTACTATAAACTAATACCAAATCGAAACAAAATACCATGTATTATTGATCAAATTAAACATGCTCCATGATTTTCTCCATAATTAACATATCTCAAATATATACTAACATGCCTTAAATTATGCTATCATTTTTCATTTCACATACTAAATAATTCATTTCACATACTTGCCATAAATAAAAAATTTCAATTGCCATCAATTAAAGATCCATTTTTAGTACCTACTATTAAATTACAGATTTGTTGCTAAAAAAGGTCCTGCATAAAATAAAAGTTTGAATTCTGTGGGCATCAATTACACTAATTATGTGTTCTAATTCCTGGATTTTAGGCATCAGTTACACTCTAAATATATCATCAAATTTCCAATAATTTGAATTTCTATTTTTTTTTTTGAAATTACCACCAAAACAAAGAAAGATTGGATTTCGAAAGAAATAAATAAAAAATATTAAGTAGAAAAATTTTAAATAAAAGGAAAATTAATACAAAATCAGAAAAAAAAAGTATAGAGCAAAATCAATGTATAGATGTGATAATTAAAACCATAAATTTCGTATCCTAAAAATAAATAAAAACAGTAAATAAAACCAAAATCAATGTACATAGCAAGAAAAATCGAAATAGATGTGATAATTAAGAAGAAGAAACATTAAGAGATGTGATTTCCCTTAACATTAGTAGGTTGAAAATACCATGTATTACTACTAATTTACTTAGAAATTTGAATACTTTTCAATAATTACCATTTAATATAACACAACAACAATTACCATTTAATACTTTTCAATATAAAAATCAATGACCATTTAATAATTACCATTTAATAATTTCATTATAAAAATTACCATTTAATATATCACAACAATAATTATCATTATAAAAATTCCAAAAGAAAAAAAACTAAAACTGAAATATAAAGTTGAATTTTTTCAAAAATAAATTTAAAAAAAGAAATGAAAAATGATAAGAAAAAAATATCTGGAAAAAAGAAATGAGAAAAAAAGAAATCTGGAAAATGAATAAAAGGAAAATGAATAAAAGAAAAATGAAATAAAATATGAAATAAAGAATTAAATCAACACAAATCTAAAATTAGGAATTTCCCACTTTAAAAATCCAAAAAAAGAACTTTAAATAAAATTGATTTTTTTTTCGACAAATAAATCAAAAAACTGAAAAAGAAATATCAAAAAAAAATCCTGGAAAAAATGAAAAACAAAAAATATTATTCGGAGGTAAGAAATCTGGAAAACAATCTCCAAAATAGGATGCTCCATGGAGTACTAGTATTCGAAGGGATTACTTCTCAGGAGGAGAGAAAGAGTAGCCGTTATTGGTGTAAGCTTATCAGCTGTTGAATAAGCAGTGTTAGCAATATACGCTTTTGTTGAAATAAAAGATCTTGGGTTCATAACCGGTCCTATGAAATCAGTTGCACATGATCAATATGGTCATCTCGGCTTGACCTTTCCCGGGATTGATCCCTAGCTTTGATTCTTTCGATCTCTGGTTTGCCCGTTTATAACCAATGCTTGGATGACTGTCTTTACAGTTTTCTTTCCCAGATTATCCTTCCCGGGCCAATTAAATATTCATCTAATGGTCACTAATGGTCACTATTGAAATAAACATCTTAAAGAAAAATGTTTAGGATTAAGAACTATTAATAATATCGGCAGGAGTTGCCAAGGTTAAAAAATGATAAAGCTTAAATATTTTGAGGATATTGTAGCCTTGTAGGTCTTCTTCTTGGTTGTCTTTTTTTTTTTAATTTCTCTTCTTCTTCTATTTTTTTATTAGGCCTTATATTTTCTTGTTGTCCTTTTCATCCTTTTTTGTCTTTTTCCTACAGGAAAAGATCAAATAACAAAAAGAGCATTTATATTTTTTTGTTAGACTTCTAAATGAATTTTGGGCTGAGTATCGACAGAATAATTTGTTTTGCTTCTTTATGGAACTTATAAAATAAAATATTTTAGAGGTCCTTATTTGTTGGAGACCTTTGACGTTTGCCTACTGGGCTATGAAGTAGGGCCGGACCAACAACCAATTAACATCAGAAATGAAACCGCCTATGCTAAACAGCTGGACCTGGTCTTCTTTTTAGTCCTTTTTCTTTCAGCGTCTTCATTCTTCTTCTTCTTCTTCTCTTTCTCTACCTTTTTAACTCTTAGACAAGAGATGAACTTCATGGTGAAAATGGCGAATTTGGATTTTTTCTCTTTTCTCTTTTCCTTCTTTGGTGAAGATGTGAAGTGTTAGTGTACAAAGGAAAATGATAACAGTTAATATACTTGTTGAAGGAGTGTGTCTAGTTTTTTATGGATTTTACTAACGGACATAATTCAAAGGGATGGATTTCTTTGTTCTCAGGCCAAACAGCTATAGAAAGGAGAAATCATAATGCAATATGAAAATGTCTAATTTGGCACAAAGATAGCCCCAACATGAGTTGATGTTGTCATCATACATCACACTCAGCGATAACAGGTCCTACTTGTCGGGAAAGATGGTTTTCTCTTCATGACAGCTAGGAAAAAGATGGTTTACACTAGTCCCAAGGTCAGAATATGTTTCAGGGGCAAGTACAATGATGAAAATGACAAATCTTTTCCTAGTAAATGTTTGGATTTTTTTTATTGGTTGAATTGATAGGAAGCATGGGGACAAAATCAATATTAATGAGTATATACTGTACATGACCCTACAATTCAAGTCTCTCTTTTTTCCGGCAATACAAGACAAGTCTATTTTAACAGGGGTTTTTATTCTAGAGTTGCAAATGACCAAGCTCCACTATTCTTTAATATGAGTTTAAAACTCATTAATGATGGATTCCAAAATGATGGTAACAGTATATATTTATCATTAATGGCGTGTTTACCAAATTTATGTAGTAGTATTTGTTCACATTTATTTTTTTGTGTGTTTTAGTAATAAATGATATGTACTTGGTGGTATTTTAACCTCTTTTTCATGACTGATGCATGCAAAATATTGTTAGTATTATGAAGATAAGGAATAAAATATATAAAATACTCATATTTTCACAACAATAATTTATATTTTATCTTCAACATTGAAATTATATTTTAAGGAAATGAATATTATTCTTTTAATTTCCAGTGGTAATCAAATTATAGAAAAGATGGCATATTGTTACGTTCACTGGTGGTAATCAAATTATTATTGGGTGGTAAAAAGTGGTATTAAAAATATTAATTTTTAAGAGAAATAGTAATTTCGATGTGTTTTGGTTACTGGCTAGTTTATATATGAGAAATAATGAATTTGTTTTGAAATAAAATGCAGTTGTTGCTGATAAGCGGGTACTGGTAAGTAGAATAAAACATGATTAGCAAAAATATAAACAATACAAAAAGTTTCAATAAATCACCAATGAATTTTCATTTCTATTTATATTTCAATACACCCAAATATCACTATATAAATTGTCATCAATTACATTTACACCAAATTTCAATTTCTTTATACACCTAGGCTTCGTTTGGAAGGAGGATAAGAGAGGTGTAATTTAATCTAGGCGTAAGGACTTATGCTTTCTTATTCCTCAATTTTAGAAAGGTGTTTGGTAAGATGATAAGAATAAGAAAGAGGATAGTGTTGAATTTAAAATGGAAATAATTTGTAATGACCTCAACTTGTACTTTTACGATCCACTTTTGATCCTGCAAAGTCAGCATCCGTATATCCCAAAAGTGACAGGCTACTGTCATGTCCATATCGTAATCCTAGATTTATTGTCCCTTTTAGGCATTTAAAAGTCCTTTTAACTGCATTTAGGTGTGAGATTTTGGGATTTGCTTGAAATCGGGTACATAAACATACATCAAACATAATATCAGGTCTACTGACCATTAAATAAAGTAAACAGTAACCATTGGCATGTCGCTCGTCTTTCCTTGGTCCATACCGAATCTTTTGAGCAGTTCATGCGTGTACTTCACTTGGTTGATGAAGATACCGTTGATGGTTTGTTTGATTTGCAATCCAAGGAATAAGTTGAGTTCACCCATCATGCTCATCTCGAACTCACTACGCCTAAAAATAGAAAATTCCTCGGCAAGTGTTGCATCACTAGATCCAAATATAATATCATCAACATAAATTTGAACTATTAATATCGAATCTTTCCTTTTCTTTCTGAAGAGTGTCATGTCGCTCGTCCCTCTTTCGAAATCATGAGATGCAAGAAATGTTGAGAGCCGTCCATACCAAGCTCGAGGCGCTTGCTTGAACTTGTATAACGCGTTCATCAACTTGTAAACGTGATCGGAATGGACGGATCCTTGAAGCCGGGAGGTTGCTCGACGTAGACTTCTTCTTCGAGGAACCCATTTAGGAACGCACTCTTAACATCTATTTGAAAGAGCGTGAATACTTTAATTGATGCGTGTGTTAAGAGTAGCCTAATGGATTCCAACCGAGCAACCGGTATAAATGTCTCTTCAAAATCAACTCCTTCTTGTTGCTTGAAACCTTGAGCAACTAGTCTTGCCTTGTTTCGCACTACCGCACCGTGCTCGTCGAGTTTATTTCGGAAGACCCATTTAGTATCGATAATGGATCGGTTGTCGGGTCGACGTACTGGGGTCCAAACCCGATTACGCTGGAATTGGGCGAGTTCATCTTGCATCGCGAGGATCCAGTCGGTGTCACCATTTGCCTCCTTGAAGGATTAGGCTCGGTTTGAGATAGGAAGACACAAAAGGCGACTAGGTTTCTTGTACCGGATTGGGTTCAAACTCCTCCTCGTGGGTCTCCCACTACATTTGTTAATGGATGTGCGGATACCTCTCGCAACACTTCCGGAATTTAATAAGACGGTTGTTCTAGCTCGGGTTGAATAATCGGTTGAGAGTCGACTTGATTAGGGTTTTGATCTTGTTGAGTCGAGTTGTCGCCGTTCGGTTGATTTTCTTGTATGGCGGTATTGTCGGGTTCGTCTAAAGTTGGATCACCAAGGTTGAGTTCGATGATATTCAGTTGGTTTGCTCCTATCAATCCGCCAATTTTACCTGTATATGTCAAAGAAATACCTTTCTCGGTCCCATTTTTAGTTTCATCAAAGTGCAAGTGTACGGATTCAACAATAATCCGTGAAGATTTAATATAAACTCTATACGCTTTACTTGTATTAGAATATCCAACGAAAATACCTTAATAAGATTTCGAATAAAATTTGTCAAGTTTATTAGATTCATCAAGAATAAAATATTTAGAACCAAAAACTTTCATGTAGGAGATGTTTGGCTTGCGACCATACTATAATTGATAAAGAGATTTTTTGAAAATTGACCTCAGGCTGACACGATATGCGACATGACAAGTAGTGTTAACTGTCTCAGCCCAAAGGTATTTTGAAGTGGGATGTTCGTTTAACATGATACGGGTGTTATAAACCGTATTTTTGAGAAAATATACTATTTTAAAAATTTAAGTAAAACTTTGATTTTATAATAAATAAATAAATAAATATAAAATCATCCTTTTATAATGTATACACCCCTATATATTATATTATATTATATTATATTTAACATAGCAATGAATCTTACAACGACTTTAATGAGCCTAATAGCTATATTTTATCTGATGTACTCTATTTTCATTTAGCTAAAAATTTATTAATAACTTGATTATTGAGAGTCTTGATTTTTAACAATAAAGCATCAAAATAATTGACCGGGTCAAAAGAAGGTTTGCACATTCATCACATTAAATATTGGATTAGTAACCCATGGGAATTAGTGGTCTGTTTCATCTTTTTCATTCACAAACGAAATAAAAATATGGATGCATATTTTAATTGGTCTTTCTTTTGTACACTATCGGGTGGAAGATAAATGTTTTCTCAACCGAAATGAAAGTTAAATGCTAGATACTTGGTTACAAGTTTATACTCCTATAAATATCCATTCAAGCCATATTCTCCAGAGGAGTCTTTTACTCATCAATAAGTCAGCCACAAAATTTAGAATTCTATATTATTTATATTTCTCCATTGCAGCTTTGCATCCCGAATATGGAGACAGAAAGGGATCGACGCAGATACGGCAACCAACATTGCCAAATTCTGGAGGGAGCAAAGGCTACGGAAGGATAAGGACGGACATGGCGCTTGGGGAACGGATTGGCGAAGCACGTGCTGGAGTATTTAGAAGGCACGCAACCAACAAATGTTCAAACAAAGAAGGCCAACCCGACAAAACGTCATGGCAGAGATTGCTCAACAGACGGAGGACTGGTGGACGTACTGTTAGAGTTTAGTTTCCTACCTTTGGAAATAGAAATCTCTCTGTCTTTTCTCTCTTTTCTCTTCTTCGGTTGGCCTATTTGTAACTTAAACAACTTTTTAATTTGATTTAATGGAATCTTATCAAGGCTATCGCCTTCTGAAGCTTCAAAAAAATAAAAAAACACAAACACCTAGTGTGACTAAGCATGATAGTTAACTAAAAACAGTAAATTAGAATTTTCGATCAGCCAAGAATGACTACTCTGAACGGGTTAACAATGAAGATCCGACTATAGGACTTCACACAAATGGTACAACAAGTTTGAGAAGCCCACTGGATCCAACCATGCACTGAATCAAATAAGAAGACGAATGGTTCTGTATGACTTAAGCATGTTTAATGGAGTAAAGCATATTTAATCTATACTCTAACTAGCATCCCCTGTAGTGTTCTTCTGATGAATTTAGTCTGGTTTATAATTTGTCTTGTATCTGAAAAATCTAACAAATTGTAACAAAATCGTGTTGTGCCAAATTGTGACAAATTATCTTGCAAATATACCCAAAAAAAAATCACAGATTCATATCTTCCCTTTTTCAAACTTGGGAGAATACTACAGAGCAAATTTTTATTATGATGGGAATAAAAAAGAAAGTATACTCATGTTTACATATGAGGTCATTAATATTTCTTCAGATAAATAATGAAGTGCACATCCGGGCTTGGCCCAATAAATAATACAACTTGCTCTTTAAGAGACTTCTACCAAAATTCCCCCGAAAAAGTTAGGAATTCGTTTCCCGGTTTCTGATAAAATCGGGAATTGAAATTATGCGCGAAACGAAATTAAAACCCCTACTTAAACCTTTTGTTTTCGTTATTTCTGCCACCTCTCTCTCTCTCTCTCTCTCTCTCTCTCTCTCTATAGGCGATGATGCATGAAAACCTTGTTCTCAAACTCTGAGTAAGTGGATTTAACTTAAGAACACTTGATCTGTCTGAAGGATTTGGAAAGGTATGGCTTTTCCTCTTTTATTCAGTCAATTCTAGCATTTGTTTGCCATAATCCTAGATACAGAGCGTATTTTAATGCGATGCCGCTTTTAGTCGTCGACTGCTATTCTTTATTTGTGTTACCGCACTTTTGTTAAAACCTAAGGCTAATCTTTTGTAAAGAGTGGAAGTCCAATATTTTTAAAGCTTAGCCTGGTGAAATTAAAGCAGGACACTCAACACTGCAATCTTGAGCTGTCTAATTCTTCTCTTTCTGAGAATGTTAAGTTAGATTTATGAGATCGTGCCAATTTGGGCACACTTCTAAGTTTTCTATAGATCAATCTAATGTTTTGCTTCTTTGTTATCACTCTTTTAGTACTCTTAGAAATAAAAAAAGAACATAATCTTTCACATGCAGTCAACAATGTCAGACGAAGCATCAACCGCACACATGGAGACCCACTCCAGCGACTCCACTCCACCTCCAAACAGGCGAAACTCATGAAATTCTGCAAAGACGCCGCTCGAGCCTTCTTCAAAGAACACGGCTTGATCAGCCGCCAACTCAGCTCACACAACGACTTTGAACACGGTATTCAAGAGTTGTTCGATTTATTATGGGAAGTGAACGTCACGCCGGGTTACGACCCGTCTAAAAAAGGCGATTGTTATGTTTGGAAAAGTTGAGTTGGTAAAGCCGACATTTTGGACAAAGATAGAGGGGAACCCAAACAGATTCAGCTGGATGCTAAACATGCGAGATTGCAGAACATGACTTATGCTACCCAAATGATTTTTATTTATTTATTATTTATTTATTTATTTATTTATTATTATTATTATTATTATTATTATTATTATTATTATTATTATTATTATTATTATTATTATTTCCTTTTCTCTCTCTAAATATTTTCTTTTTCATTTTCATTAGGTATATACGTATGAGAGGAGCGACAAAGTCAAGACGGGGTCCACATCTTCTTCTTGAGGAAAAGAAGCATTATTTATGAACAAGAAAGAATTGCATTATTTAGGATTTCTTGTCGGAAACGTGAATTTTAACGTGGATTCGAGATAACTTTTGGTGTCTTTAATGGTGGCCAAAAGAGAGAGAGAGAGAGAGAGAGAGGAGAGAGAAAAATGAAGAGATGCAAAATGAACCCTTGTCTTATCCTTTAGATCAAAAGTTTTAAAAAAATACTAAAAATAAAAGTCCAAATGAACCCAAATATGCAATTAGGGGGTCCATTCTACAATCTCCACCTTGGACCCGAATTGCATCATAACTAAGCATAAACAAATGCAAAAATAAAAACATACATAATATACTAGCAACATGCTAGTTACAAACTGAAATTAAATCGGAACACAATTTAAACTTAGCAATCGGAAGAGGCTTGGTGAGCATATCTGCCGGATTCGATTTGGTACCAACCTTGTTCACCACAATTTTTCCATCCGCCGTCACGTCTCGCACAAAATGGTACCTCACGTCAATATGCTTCGTCTTGTCTTGGTACATGCGATCCTTCGTCAAATGAATGGCGCTTTGATTGTCACAATACATCGTGACCGGATTCTGAATGGACAATATCTCGCCAATAAAACCCCTTAGACAAATACCTTCCTTTATCGCTTCGGTTAACGCCATGTACTCGGCCTCGGTAGTTGAAAGAGCAATGGTTGATTGAAGTGTGGCTTTCCAATTAATCGCACACTTTCCAAACGTAAACATGTACCCGGTTAGCGAACGCCTCTTATCGAGATCGCCCGCAAAATTCGAGTCAACATAACCCGTTAACTCACCATTCGGATTGGATCCGAATTCTAAATATACATTCATCGTACCTTTCAAATAACGGAAAATCCATTTTACCGCTTCCCAATGTCCCTTTCCGGGACACGACAAATACCGGCTCACGACACTAACCGCTTGCGCCAAATCCGGTCGAGTACACACCATCAAATACATCAAACTCCCGACCGCACTCGAATATGGAATCTTCTCCATATATTTCCGCTCTGAATCGGTTTTCGGAGATAAATCCACCGACAATTTAAAATGTGCCGCAAGAGGGGTAGAAACTACCTTCGATTTATAAAACGGCGTAAAACCTTTTCGGTGAAACCCGCTTGCGGAAGAGTCAACTTCTGCTCGGGTCGGATCCTCGAAATCTCCATTCCGAGAATTTTCTTAGCGGGTCCCAAATCCTTCATCTCATTCAAATCCGCCTTTAACCGCTTAATTTCCCCCAAATTGGACGACGCAATAAGAATGTCATCCACATAAAGAAGTAGATACACAAAACTCCCGTCATCTAATTTCTTTAAATAGACGCAACTATCGTAATTAGATCGAGAAAAATTAACGCTTACCATAAAAGCGTCAAACTTCTTGTACCATTGTCGGGGCGATTGCTTTAGACCATAAAGCGATTTAATCGACATACACGAGTTGGTTCGGTTTGGGGTTCGGTTAGGTTTTCAAAATCCGGAAGTCCTTCCGGCTCATAAAAATTTCCTCCTCCAAATCACCATGTAGAAAAGCCGTTTTTACGTCTATTTGCTTGAGTTCCAAATTTTTCGACGCGACAATCCCGAGCAATAATCGAATAGACGTGTGTTTCACGACCGGAGAAAACACGTCATTAAAGTCCACACCTTGGACTTGACTATACCCTTTCGCGACTAGCCTTTCTAGGTCTTTCTGCTCGGTATTTCGCCTTTTTCGGAAATGAGGTCCTTGCTTACTTGCCGAATAAACATCCTTCGCAAAACTTGGTGGTGTAGTCCATGTCTGGTAGCCCATGGACCATGTTCTTCTTGGCCAACTCCTTTAGGCCACCATAATGAAGGTGACCGAACCTTAGATGCCACAATGCCGATTTGTCCTCCATATCAACTTGTAGACATTTTTCCTGCACATTTAGCAAGTTGAGCTTGTACATGCGATTTTTGGCCATTTCAACTCGTGCTACCAAGCGTCCTCGATTGTCTTTTAATTGTAGTACCCGATTTTTCATGAATACCGAGTATCCCCTCTCCATGAGTTGTCCCATACTCAAAATATTGCTCTTAAGATCAGATAAACATCCTCGATTGACCCTTCCGTACCACTTTTTTGTAAATAGTGAACCGTACCTTGACCATTTACTTGGATCTTTGACGCGTCTCCGAACGACATGTGTCCATCTTCAACCTCTCACATCTCCTTGAATAGGTGCTTGTGCCCGCACATGTGGTTGCTTGCACCGGTGTCGAGGTACTAGACTGTATCGCCATCGGTGTTGATATCGTTGTATGCCATCATGAGAAACCCATCTTTCATCTCATCCTCCGTGACAAGGTTGGTGTTCTTCTCCACTTTCTTCTCGGCATAGCAAACTTTTGTGTAATGCCCGACCTTGCCGCAATTGTAACACTTGTCAGAGTTGCAATCCTTCGCATAGTGACCGTATTTGCCACACTTATAGCACTCGACATTATAGTGATTTGACCGGCCGCCTCTCCCACGACCAGGTCCTCTACCTCGCCAATTTTGTTGGCTTGACTGCCCCTTCTCCTCATAGTATCCACTTCGACCACGGCCTCCACCACCGCGATCATTGCTGCGACCTCCACGGTCGGGCCCTCTACCACGAAAGTTTTGAGTGTAGAGTGTCTTTTCGTCTTTGATAGACATCTTGGCTTGCAACACTTCCTCAAGCGACTCGTTCTTCTTCTTCTTGCGTTGCTCGTGTGCCTCTAGCGACCCAGCGAGATCGTCGATAGTTAGCTCCTCTAGGTCCTTCGATTCTTCGATGGCGCACACGACATTCTCGAAATTGTCGGTTAGCGACCGCAGAATTTTTTCCACGACCCTCGAGTCCTTTAGAGTTTCACCATTACAGTTGAGCTGATTTACCATGGTTTGCACACGTGTGATGTAGTCGGATACACCTTCTGACTCCTTCATCTTCATATACTCCAACTCGCCGCGTAGAGTTTGGAGTCTTACTTGCTTTACTCGGTCGGTTCCCTTGAAAACTTTTTGCAATGTATCCCATGCTTCCTTACCCGTTACCGCGCTTGCTATCTTTTCAAAATCTGACTCGTCGACTGTTTGGAACAGCATGTATAGCGCTGTCTTGTCCTTCATTCGCTTTTGTTTCAACGCCTTGATTTCACTTACTGTCATATCGTCGGTATTCTCTGGTTCGGTGTAGCCGTTCTCGACTACGTCCCATGCATCTTGGGCCCCGAGTAGTGCTCACATCTGGATGCTCCAGTTGTCGTAGTTAGCTCTCGTCAATCATGGTAGTGACATACCCCCAAACGACATTCTCCCGGAATTTGCCATCGGCTTGTAATGTGTATTTTCATACACATTTTTAGGGTTTTTATCATGTAAAATTCACCATTAAATCACATAAAATGTATGAAAAATGTTTAAAATTAATAAAAATTATTTGTGAAACTCTTAATACACTTTTTTGTGATTTTTCAGGTAAAAAGACCAAGAAAACGATATTTGGAGGCCTCGGCAAAAAGTCAACTCCAAATGACGGACCGATTCGCAAATCATGGGCCAAAGATGGCCGAATTCTCGACAAATCTCCGCGAAAACCCTACACACGTTTCTCCAAAATTCTTATAACCCTAACCCGCCGACCATTCAAGCCGAGATCTACAAAATCCACAAAAAGATGAAAAGTCAACCCCGAGAAATCTCATAGTTGACCAAAAGTCAACTGTCTCAAAAATGGTCAAACCAGATACTAAATCGAAGAGCGCGACGATACGAACCCAACGGTATAAATCTCGCGAAAAAAGACCTTCTAGAACTCCCAGAAATTGCGATACAAGATTTGGCCTAACCATACTATCAGCCAATCAGACAGTGACACGTGGCAGATTCCATTCGAAAATAACCAACAAGACGATGACACGTAGCTGGTTAGTTGAGGCTGGATTAAGACGAGACACGTGTCGATCCGTGATTGGGGAGCATCGCTGATGCTACTGACAAAAGTCAGTACGAGGTGCAGTACGAGATTCCCATCCAGTCAGCGAGTGACACGTGGCGTGCAGACCCCAGAAAACGCGTTGCTGTGCAAAGCAGCTCAGTTCGCCTCTGGTGTCTGGAAGAATGGAAATCTCCGATTGAGTTATAAGGCGTGTTTTGGAGAGTAATGGACCGTGCGATGATGAGAAATGGAGAAAAACGTTTAGCGGATCTGCAAAATCTGTGAAAATCAGTACGAGGTTAAGGGAGAGCCAATAGCAGATGGCCACGTGGCGAGCAATGTTCAACAGAAATTGAAGGGTTAGACGCGTGGCAAAATCGTGGCCATTGGATCGGATATCTGATTTTGATCAGCCAAACCCCTGAGCGACACGTGTACAATCCGTTGGATTCGGATGAGATCAAGGATGAAATGATAAATGTACCCAAAAATTACACCCAAGCTGAATTTGAGTAGAAATGAAGGAAAAGAGTGATAAATACCCCCCAAATTGTTACCCAGATCAGAATCCGGATCAACCTAAATTTTTAGTCCCACAATCCTAATTCTAAATATTTTCTAGGGCAAATTTCTCTATAAAAAGACCCCTCCTTCTCTCTCAAACAATCCATCATATCATTCACACATCCATTCATCTATCCACTCATACAACCATTCTCATATCTATCATCACACACATTTCTTCATCCATTTTTCACCATTTTCACTCTTCATCTTTTCTTTCACACCATTAATGTCCACAAGTTCCAAATCCTAATTTCTTGAGAGTAAAAAGAAAGAGTAGAATTTTAGAAAGAGGGAAGTGCTTAATCTAGAAGGAGCAAGTGGCAAATCAACCAAGAAGGGAAGAAATCGAGAACGATTCGCAACTTTAGGGGTTTGATTTATTTTCCCCTTTATTTTTGGATGAATAAAATGAATCAAGAACTTGTAAATATGGTTTTTGTGGACATGAGTGAGTAGTTTTAAGAGTAGGGAAAGACTTTTTGTGTGACTTTTGTTGATGAAATCTTAAGTGAAACTTTACATTTTATTATGGTATTTTAAGATTTAATCTTGACATTTTTTTTATGAGATCTAAGTTGAGTTATTTAGAATAATGATTTGACGTGAAATATCTATAAGAAGTGTTTAGATTTGTTTGAGCAATATTGACTTGGAAGAGTTTTCTTTTATTCAAATAAGGGTTGAATCAAATATAAGAAAAATTTAAAAATAGAAGTTTTTGAATGGATCTGAATTTTGATGAGTTTATTGATTGATTTTTGGAAGGAAATTAATTAAACCTTGCTTATAAATACCATATAATTAATTTGCTATCTTTCGTGATTAGTGATTCTCAAGTTACACAAATCGTCATCATTTCCCTACTATTTCTCTTTTAAACTTTTAAAAAGAAATTTGTTTTTATCTTTTTCTTGCAACTTATCTTATTTAAAACAACAACAACAACTTTTCCAAACCACAACACTAAAATAAAAGTGAGAATCGAACGTTAAAACATTTAAGGCCTTGCTTCCTTGTGTCCGACACCCTAAACTCAATTCCACATATACACTTTGTTAATGAATTAGGGGACTTATAAATTTCTTTGTTAACACGTGATTACACAAACGACAAGTTTTCGCGTCGTTACACGGCTCTGATGCCAATTTGTGGATTTACCCTCACAAACTCACAATTTTAATGGAAGAAGAACAATTTTCTTTTACTTAATTTTTCTTAATATATTTCTTTCTTCTTGTCTCTTAGAAAACAAAATGAGTTTTATTTATAGACTAAATGATTCATGCATACATGAATCACATTAAACCCTAACATTAAACTCACACAATTATTCAAGTACATGATCCATATTTCTAGATGGTGGATACATATATTACAATTTTCTAGATGAACTTACATAGAAAAACACAAATATTATTTCTTTTGGCTTGGGCTTATCAACAGAGATCATGATGCATTCCTTAGTCTTCATCGGGACGACATTCTACCAGCGACTGATCCACATGGCATAAGACAAGGTGAAGATCCGCAACACGGGCCCCGTCCACCCTCTGTCGTGCCAGCCTGTCCCCGATCGGAAACGGTTCGGTGGGTCAGGTTCGGTGAGATGGAGCGAGACTGCCTGTTGGCTCACGGAGCCGCCTCCAATCTGCACGAGAGGTTATTCACGCTGACTGACATTTTCCAGGTTCATAATTGCGGAAATTGAAAGAGAGCGGCTAACATGGTGATGAGGCCTCTGTCAGGTGGGACCAAGTTGCAGGGCCCGTATTGTGGGTTTTGTGAGTACGGGGCCAAGTTGTTGTATGAGGACTTGTTCAGTATGACAATTAGTTTGAAATTTGAGACTGAGTTGTACTAGGACTAGGCGGTTAATTAAGGGCTTGTGTAATTGAGTAGTGGAGTATATGTGGCGTGTTTTGAAGCATATGATGGTTGGCTAATGTTTAGGACTGTTGGCTGTAGTTATTGGGCGATTATGTATGAATGTGTGGTGGGTATGCTGGTATGTTACTTTTGTGTTTTGAATTTGATGGAGTAGTAATTCTCAAAAAAAAAAAAAAAAAAAAAAAAAAATTTGATGTAGTACCAGTATCTTTTATCCTAAGTTTAGTTGAAGTTTTAGATATGTTATAACTCATTTATAAATCTAACTTAGGAAACATCTACTTCATAGTGATTATCTGAATCTACAATAATCCGTTCAGCGCAGCCAAAAGAGAATCATTTTGAGTGTGTATATGGTGAGGGAAGCATTCATTGAACGTAGACATGTTTGTAATCTAGACATGAATGGGCCAGTGGGGGGTATCAGGTCAGCTGTTGTGTCATGTCCTTCTGCGATCCTTCTATCTCCATGCATGGCTTTGGTATCTCACGATACAATACTGGCCCACTTCAGCAACTGTTTAATGTAACATAGACAATTTAACAATAGAACCACCTGTTTTCATCTAATGGAAGGAATTACTATGCTATTACGTGGTTCTTTTTCACATATTTAGCATCTAGATGAGTTTGACAGACGCAAAAAGACATAACTTCGTATATTAATGAAGTTAGGGGCTGCCAGTATTTTGTTCATTCCTTCTGAATTTAATCTTGGCTAGGAACATGACTAGGTGCAGTTTCGCTTGTGTGTTCGGCATCATTTTCATGTCATGAGAAAGATGAGAATTTGTGCTATATTCTTTCTTATATTATAAATGGATCTTTCTATGGTGACACTATATTGCCCCCCTACTTTCTTGATGTGGTCAGCGTGATGTCAGCAAACCATGTGGTAAGTGAAGTGAATTCGGTTTTCTAATTTCTGATTTTTTTTTTGGGCTGAAATTATCAGTACGGATTGCAGAATTTGTCAGCTGACAAAACATTGGGCTCAGTTATCACTTATAAAAAGCCCGTCTATTTTTTTCAAAAAAATTTGAAATTAAAACTCATTACCTAGCCCATTTATAATTCCTGTTTCTCTCTCTTCAATTCCAAAAAAAAAGAAAATAAAACAAAAACAATATTCTCTTCTGGGCGATTTGAGCGAAGGGCGACTTCCGACGAATGAACGACACCGGTTACCACCTGCAACTCCGTTTTCCACCTCACCGCCTCCAGTAAGCAGGAGTTTCTTCCTTGTTAATTTTTCCTGATTTTTCTGCATCTTTTTCCCCTTTTTGTTGGTAATAATTTTCCATTTTCGTAGATTTAGAAGTGAATTTTTCTGCATATCATTTTTTGTAGGAATTTTGTTTGGATTTACAATCCATTTTCTGCATTTCTCTGAAAAAAATCTTGTTTTGCCCGATTCACAGTCCATTTTAAATCTGGTTTTTTCTTAAATTTTTGAAATTAACGCTTAATTGTTTGGATTTTCTCTTTTGTTATTTGGAGTTTGAAATGGTAATTGTCCGAAGTTTCGCAATAACTTACTTTTCCTGATTTTAGCTGATCCGAGACTAAACCGAGTTACCATCAAATCATGCCAGTACCTTGATTTTTCTTATTTAAATATGGTAAATAGAATTTCTTTTCTTTTTTGTAGTTAAAATTTTGTATGATGGTACCTTGATTTTTCTGGTTTTTGTTTTCGAAATTAAAAGTTTAATTGGGATTTTTCAATCATTATATCTCAATTTAAGTGGTTATTTTCGAAATTCAGGGTTTTATTGCAATTTCGAGTAATTTATAAGTTTGGGTTTATGGTAATTTCAATTTCTGTATCTTTTTCATTCTTTTATCTTTTGATTCAGATTTTGATTCTTATTTTTCAGATTTTTTTTTCATATTTCAGATTTTTTTACTTAGATTTTAATAGATTTTTGTTTTGTACTCTTTCTTTATTTTGAATATTTTGAAGATCATTTATGATCATATAAAAATAGTAATATTTAAAAAAGAATCTTGTTTTCAATTGCAGGTTTTAATTTAAGATGAAGATGGGGTGATTAAAACTAAAAGTGTGGTGGTAATTTCTAGGGCCCCGTTTGGATGAGGGATAAGCAAATAAGCAAGGTATAAGTCTACTTATCCCTCTATACCTTGCCAAACACCAAACTAAAATGATGGAATAAGAAGGTATAGTAGGTATAAGATTATAACTACCTTTATTGGTTATAAGATTATACCTCATCTATTCCTCCAATTTTTTACCATAATACCCTTACTCGTTATTATTATTATTATTATTATTATTATTATTATTATTATTATTATTATTATTATTATTATTATTACTATTATTATTATTATTATTATTATTATTATTATTATTAATAATAATAATAATAATAAAATAATATTTGATTTAAATAATTAATTAATATTAATTATTATATAATTAATTATAATCTAAGTAAATAAATACAATAAATAATAATTTATAAAATAAATCATAAATAGTATTAATAATATATTATTAATAATTAATATATAACAATTTTATTATTAATAATATTTATATATAAATTAAAAAATAATTAAAAAATAAAAATTAATATGAAGTAATATCATTAATTAAGTATATCTAATTTTAATTTAATTAAATATATTTAATTCTAATTTTAGTTTAATATAATTTAATACAATATGGTTTAATTAAATTTATTATATTATTTAATTATTATATTATTCTTATATAATTATAAATAAAATAATAAATTATTAATTGAATAACATATTAAATTATTAATTAACGATTCTTGTTAATTATAGATTTAGTATATCATTTGAAATAACTTTACAATTCATTAATTTAATATAAATATTAATTATATACTAGACACTAATAATTTAAAATATAAATGAATAACATGATTATATACAAATATATAAATGTTACATAATATATAATATAAACAGCCCTTGATTTATTTCCTTATTACTTTCTTTTATTTCCATTAATAAATTTCATTTTTGCTAATATTTTGGCATGTGATTATTGTAGATAATTAAGGAGGATTAAATATATAGATCAATGGCTAATTAATTGGTGATTGAAACCAATTATTAATGACAATCAAAAAAAGAAATGGCTGAATACTGTTGTACATGTTAGGTTATTATATTTTGGTGATTTAAAGTGGTGATTGAAAGTGTGACGGTAATTTTGAGGAGTATAACTAAATTGAAAATTTGGTGTAAATGTAATTGATTGACAATTTGTAGAGTGATGTTTTCGTGTATTGAAATGTAAATCAAGATGAAAATTGGTTGGTGATTTTATTTTAACTTAGAAAAATGGCTATAAACAATTCTGCAATTACCATCATATGTGTCACCATTAATTAAATTTGTCGGCCCCACTTGTAAGAACAATTCTGCAATTACCACAAAAAATATTTATATTTGAATTGCAAATTAAAAATTGTACCATCTACAGTACTTGTCAGACTGTCAATTTTTGGAAAAAATCTCGCCTAAACTTTTTTCAAAAAATTTCAAATTTCAAATTAATTACCCAATCATTAATTACCACCAGCCAATTTGAATTAATACTTCAGCTACTAATGATAAGTGGTAAGTAGTCCATTTTATTAAAAAAATTTCAAATTAATTATCAACCATATATACATTTTCTCTCTCCCCAATTTATTTCCTCTTCCATCTCTCTCAACCCAATTCATTTCTTCTTTCCAGAGAAAAAAATTTCCTATTGCAGGTAAGCAAATTGATGGTTCAATTCCAGTTTTGTATGAATTTAATGAAATTACTTAAGTCTTCCATAAACTGGTAGGCAAATTCTTCCATATAAATGAAAATTATTTTGGAATGTAAGATATATTTGGAATGCAACTATTGCAGGTAATTTTGGTGCTAATTGGAAATTAATTATAGAAAGATTTGGAAGATGGAACAATCCAAGGGAGGTTTTTATTTGCATTTTTTCAGTAGGAAATTAATGATGTAAATTTATCTTGAAGATGGGATAACATAATGGGAGTTTTCCTTTAGTATATTGATGTAAATTTATCTGTAAATTTTCCTGCAAAACAAGTTCATATTTTTTTTTTATCTTTAAATTCATATTTTTTACGTATATATTTTACTAAGTGGTGATAATTAATTGATAATCAATATTTCAATTACTGCTTACCACTTCTATGTGGATATAATACTAACATGTATATATATATATATATATATATATGAAATTAATTTATCACATTCAATTCATTAAGTTACCACATTCGATTCATGGATGCACCATTAATGGATATATATCTTTGTTTACATATATATATATATATATATATATATATATATATATATATATATATATATATATATATATATTTTACAATATGAACATTTTCATATATTAGCACATTAAAAAAAATTCTTATAAAACAAGTTCATATTTTTTTTAATCTTTAAGTTCATATTTTTACATATATATATTTGTTTCTCATATATATTTTACTAAGTGATGATAATTAATGATAATCAATATTTCAGTTACTGCTTACCACATTCAATTCAACGGAAGAAGAAAACGTTGAGACTCTATAAGCAAATATTCTGATCGGTGGGACCCACCAACTTAGCATGACATGAGATGATGAAATAGTACTTAACATGTGCTTACTTTGGTCAGTTAACAGTACTTGCATTGGTAGTCATCCATGCCTAGGAAATGGTGAAACCATCTTGAAAAATATATCCGGTTTTATTAAGAGGTATTTTCTGATTTCTAATGGGTCCGCTTATCACATCAGATAATTTGCTGACTCATCAAGAGGTTGTGGGGGCAATCTAGTGTCACAAAAGAATTTCTCATTATAAATTTAGCTATCGAGGTTGGTACTGAGTCAAAATAGCAAGAAATATCAGGGTCTATGAGAGATGAAGCATGTTGGTTGTCCCATGGAGTTTCCCTCAAGCACTTCAATAGGGTCCAAAATACCACTAAATGTTTGGGGAACATTGAGAGGTGCCTAATATTTTCTAGCATGATAGAGGCTAACAAATTGGTTGGTCTCTAGAGTTCCTTTCAAATACTTCACGACTGCTTTAAATAAATTGTGCATTAGCCATTGTGAAGTGTTTGGAGGAACTCTAGATGACATATCCAATATTTTGTGACATAATGTCAACTGAGAAATAATAATTAGTTGGTTGTTCTCTAGAGTTCTCTTCAAGCACTTCACATTGACCTAAAATGCATTATGTATTAGTTTGTAGTGAAGTGTTTGGGGGAACTCTGGATGAAATCCAACATTTTTTAATGCAATAAAAATTCGTGAAACAATAATTATGCTAGTTGTTCTCTAGAGTTCTTTCAAGCACTTCACACTGGCCTAAAATGCACTATGCATTTGCTGTAGTTAAGTGTTTGAGTGAACTCTAAATAATACCCAACATTTTCCGATGTACTGAGAATTTGAGAAACAATAATTAAGTTGGTTGTTCTCTAGAATTCCTTTCAAGCACTTTACATTATCTATGCATTATGCATTTGCTACAATGAAGTGTTTGGAGGAACTCTAGATGATACCCAAGCATGTTATAATACCTATGCGTACAAAGAATCCATTCATGTTTATGTAGCAGCTAAAGTAATTATGATATTTTTAAATTTCAAGGGTATATATGAAGATTGCATGTTATAATACTCCTTAAAATATCTATCTTCAATTTGTTTAATATTTTAAGTTTGTTAAAAAGTGTATCTTGAAGGGACTTTTCTGCTTATGATATCTCTGGATATTCACAGTAACTTGTAGCGGATCATATATTATTATATAACTTTGACTCGCTTCAACATTTTTGTATTATGATGGTGATGCAGAAAATCAAGATATAGTCAAAGATCAAGATCCAAACTGGCATCTGGTGGGGCCCATACTAAATTGAGTGGCGTTGTATACTGTTTCTGGGTTTTGAACCCAAGTCCCAGTGCCACAGGTAAGTTCAAATACCAATTGCACCAAAGTTCGTAATACTTATTAACGCAGAAAATATAAGTATGTGACTGTGAGAGGAGGGACAAGTGTCAGCACCAGCGAAAGCGATCAGCTTTTATATATATATCTATTATAATATGTTGCATGGACCTTGGAAAAGACCAGGCAATTGAAGTGAAATGAAAGGGAAACTCCACGAATCAAACTCCTGAATTCCTTGTTACATGGCCATGCCTTCCTTCTTCTCTTCTTTTAAATCATATTTCTTCATAATTCTCGTGCTTCAAATGATATGCTAGAACAATATCAATTATCAAGAAACCAAGCGAAACTTTTTATTGGATTTGGGATTGATTTTTATGATTATTTGGAAGAATTGCATTGATTCTTATGGTCTGAAGAGCACATTCATCGAACCTAGACAGGCTGGAATGACTCGTATTTTCCTGTTCGTATGCGTAAAAAGAATCTCCCCACTTATTAATTAAGGGTTTATATATACACATCCCCCCACACACACCCCCCCCCCCCTTTTGTTTATTATTATTATTATTATTATTATTATTATTATTATTGTGGTGTTTATTATTATTATTATTATTATTATTATTATAATTATTATTGCGTTTGTCATGGTTTCCCCATTTTGTTTGGTTATTAGAAAATCGATTATTGAGAAATTGAATGGTGAGCTCTTCGAGAAGTGGTTGGTTTGGAATCGAGCCTAAAATAGATGGTTGAAATGGGCCAATTTGAATATTGGGCTGAATTGGGTCAGATGGGAGAGAATATTAGTTAAGGCCCATATAATTAGTCCAATTTGAATGGAACGATTTGGAGGCCCATTAGAGAATTGTTTGATGAATTTGTAGACCAGGTCCACTGAGCGGAGATCCATTCAAGGTGCCGCTGAAGTTTGAAGAAGAAGAGCTCGCGATATTAATGGAGATTTGGCGATTTCGTGTTAGGTTTTGCTCCTGACTGAGGAGACGGCTGGAAAATTTAGGAAATGACGGCGTGTTTGGCCATTGATTGATCGCCATTACGAAGCTCTCGTACTCTGGCCCTAAGCCGTTGAGGCAGTAATCCACCATATCGTCGTCTTGAACTGGACAACCAATGGTGGTGAGTTGATCGGCTGTGTACTTCATTTTGTTCAGAAATTCTGAGCAAGTAAGCCCCAATTGTTTCAAGTTTTCGAGTTGATGTTTAAGCTCGTGCCGTCTCGCTTTAGAATGAGTGTAGTCCAGACTGCATCACTAATTGTGTAACTAATTAACCGAGCCACAACAGACTCAATGACAGAGGACAAGATCCAACAAAGAATGAGTTTATCTTGCCTTTGCCAATTGAGAAATTCTTGATTGGGTATGATTTCAGTGGTATTGTTGGTCGATTTGGTACTGTTTATTTAGAGAGAAAGAGAGAAGAGAGCAAATATTTAGACTATATTATTGCTTGTAGCTGAAGAGATTAAAATTGCTATTTATAAGTCTAAGTTTAATCCTAGCCCTACACTAACTAGTCGTTGGATTAAGTTCAATCATTGATTATTCTAGAGTACAAATCTTAATTGACAACTAATCCTCCTATTGTATTTAATACTCTATCAAGTATACTATAGGCTTATCACACATGTAAGTAAAATCTAACTTTAAATATACTACAAATAATATATATATATATATATATATATATATATATATATATATATATATATATATATACATATATACATATATAGCTTGATGAAAACGGTATATAGGAATATAGGTAAGTACTCTGTAAAACAGTATATGTATATATATATATATATATATATACATCAGGCGTGTTGGGCCCATCTGGCATGATTCCTTAACTCCCATAGGCCTAATACAATATCAGCAGTTGTAGGGTTCAAGGATCCTGCTTCTAGCGAGGCAGGATACTTTATGCCTCTCTATTTCTTACCATTTGATTAAGGGGCCCAATCAATATTAATGACTATATTTTAACGGAGGATGGCTTTGTTAATAGCCTTTTTTTGGAAGTAAAGCTAATCATAATCTTACCTAATCTTGTTGATAATTACAAAATAATTTATTCTTTCTTTCCTTGTTTATTTTGTAATTCTTTTCAACTGAACAACTTAATATCTCAATTCTAAACTTCTCTTTTACTCTAAACCTTTTCAAAACCAAAGAAATAGAATTATTATTTTCTCATAGAAACAATGGAAGAGAGCATCCAACTATCTCATACGACATACTTCATATGAGGTATATTTTGTTTTCTAATTGTTAAATAATTTAAGTAGTTATTTTCCCATAATTAAAAATTCTAAAAGAATAAAAGAATTTCACATGTCAAATTGAAATATACAGTACTACATTTATTATGATTAGCTTTACTTTCAAAAAAGCTGTTAACAGAGGCCATCCTCCGTTAAAATAGTCATTAACATTGATTGGGCTATATCACGGCCCATTAATCAAATGGCAAGGAATAGAGAGGCATGGAGTATCATGTTTCTCTAGAAGCAGGATCCTTGAACCCGCAGTTGTAATATCTTCCAGCAGATACTAGGAGCAACTTTATTTTCTTATTCTATCAAAATTCTCTGTGTAATTAATTATGTGTATCAAACTATTATTATTATTATTATAATATAAATTAAACAGCTCAGTAGGCAATCGCCTACTTGAGATTCAAAATATATATATATATATATATATATATATATATATATATATATATATATATATATATATATATATATATATATCTTCCAGCAGATACTTAGCATTTTTTATTTGTATTGAGAAAATTAGCACAAAAAAGTTCGCACGTTCTACAATTATATAGTTCTTTTTAATAACATGAAAATTATGACAGATAAAAAGCATACAAAGTAACAAAATTAACTTCCCCAAACCAATATGACAAAGCAAATTATATGTCATATAATTCTTCAAATAAAAGTGAGACATGTGTCTTACTTTCTTCATGTGAGAAAAATGGGCATGATGCAAATTGTGCAACATTTGTAGAGGAGATAAGGAACTTTACATTGCTAAGAAAGATTCCATAAAAGGTCTTAACCAAAGAAAGGAACTCGCATGTATTCACCTTTCTGATTCCCTCTCCCCTTTAGGCCATAAACACGGCAAGGTGTAACCAAAGAAAGGAACTCGCATGTATTCACCTTTCTGATTCCCTCTCCCCTTTAGGCCATAAACACGGCAAGGTGCAACGCGATGCTTCACTTATTATTTCTTCAATCACAGAATCTTAGCGCATTGAACTCAGCTTTAGACTTCTATATAAATACAAGAGAATGAGGGTTACCATATTGCCCAAAGACAAGCTAGTAATAAGAAACTAAGAGCAACTAGAATAGATCCTAAGTTCCAATTTTGAGTTGGTTGTCAGCTAGAGTTTCTCTCAAGCACTTCACGCAGCCAGCCAAAGGAATGTATAAGTACATGAGCTGTGTGAAGTGTTTGGGGGAACTCCAGATGTTATCTTGCATTTAGTCTGATCATGAAATTTGCGAGTATATGTTTTAGGATGAGCCGGTTTTCTCCTAGAGTTCCTTCCAAACACTTCACAAAAGCCTTCAAAAGGATTCAATATATATTTATGTGTTAATGTGAAGTGTTTGGGGGAACTCTGGGTGTTACCCGACAAAAAAATTATTACCAATAGTGAAGATGTTGGCGATATAACTTATTGGTTTAGTTATTTAATTTTAATTATTTTTATTCTAATCTTACTTAAATGATTTCATATTTTTGTTCTTCTGCATGCAACGCCATGAGAACTCGAAACACACAAAAGGAGATCAACAAAATGAAGACATTGAAGAAATGAAAGAAGTCAAGAACATATAGCTTTGGGAGACTGCTACTAAAGAAAATATCATGAGCACTTTCATTTTATTTCCTGCTTAATTTCACCTTAGTTTATTTAAGTATATAATGGATGTCAACCTCCCTTATTAATTCTTCTTGGCACAATGCTTAAATGGAGAATAAAGGATATTTATGGAATTCTTTTTTTTTTTAAATGGACATATATCAAATTAGATTTAAGTATTAGTCATTATGTTGTCTTAAAGATTAAGTATAGAAGTTTAATTAATTATTTATTTAAACATTTAAAGACTCTACAAAAACAAAAATAAAATATAAACTCATAATAATCCCCTCATTTTTTTAGTATTATTTAGCCAAAAGATTCAAGTTTAGAGTGAGGGGGCATTTAAGATTGTCTATTATTCTAAATGTAGTATATCGTCTATGTGCCCTTGAGATGAAGTCAGAATATTTGGGTTGCCTTGAGAAACGTATAAAAGACAATACATTTAACAATTACTTTCCAGTATATTTATACTAGCCGCGAGTATGAGTATTTCCATCTTGGTTGATTTGTGGTATGTGAAATTGCTCTTTTGGTTCAATACTTTATAGAACAGGTGATCGTAAATTATATAACAATTCCATTATTCCATACATTCCATTTTATACTGCAAATTGAAGAGTAAATAATTTTTCTTGCACACAATTTTTTTTAAGAGTTAAATCTATTATCAATGAGTTGAAGGACTTCTAAATAGTGCTAAACCTCGCACACACAATTAGTATTTCTTTAATATTTGTTAGGTCACATTTTCTTTGCATGCATGGTCATTAAATCCCTATAAATAGTATTGGAAAACTATAACTTGCCCAATCATTTCTCTACAAAAATATCATATATATCATTATTGTATCATTATTGTATTTTCTTGCATCGTTATCATTATTTTTATTATTATTTACACCTCCTATGATATTATAATTTTTGTATTTACATCTTTTATGATGTCATGATTTTTACATTTAAATCTTCTATAATGTCATCGTGAACTAAATAAAACTTTTGTGAGAAATGGGGAGACCCTGTATATGTTCTCGTATTGGAAAACTATTGAAAACTATAACTTGACAAAAAGAAAATGTGACCATACACCTTGGTTTGGCACGATTTGTTATCCAAACTTCATCTAGCTAAAGTTTGCCTATCCTATTCCTAATTCAACCCAGATGAGCATTTGTTCAAATAAAATACTTGCTCATTTGTTAAAATAAAAAACATGGAAATCATATAACAATTATCTAGCAACTATTAGCATAATTTTTAAATTTAATTGCTCCAAAATAAAACATACACATGCTATTGTATTATGCACCCTATAAGATAAGTTCTACAGATAACCAAGTTCACAGAAAAATAAAATAAAAAAGAATGGAACACAAAATGACTGGCAATTAACACTAAGATCACCTATAGGAAGGAGTAGTTGGTAGTTAGTAGTTAATAGTTAGACGCCAATAACATAAATTGAAATTTAAGCTCATATTATTTCATTTCAAACTTTATTTGAAGATACATGCTGCATCGATGCAATCACACAAGAGAGACAAGATAGCAACATAAAGATATTTCAGTATGGCATCCTCAATTCATCGAAACATAAATCCAACTCATACATGAGAATCAAAATAAAATAATAATAATAAGCTATTGCTTGATGCCTTGAAGGTTTGAACCTTGAAATGAAGTGACAAACAGGGGGAACTCCAGTCCAGACATTTTTACTGTAGACAAACTCTTGGATCTTCTTCTTATACCATGGCTGCTGCTTCCTTCTCCTCCAATTTCTTGTACTGTACTGATAAAAAAGTGATGATATTTCTAATGAGAACAATATTCATGTTGTCTTTTCAGCTCAGAATAAGATTCAAAGTTTATAGTTGGTAAAAAGCACATTCATTGAACCTAGACAAGTGTTTTGGTGAGACAGCTCGAATCTTTCTTTGACTGATCAGCAAAGTTTGAACCTCGGGTTCGTTCAAAAAGCACAAAGTTAAATATTAGAGTTCTTATACGGTGCCGGACTAATAATTTAATTTGCATGATTAAATCTAGACCTTTCAATTTAAAATGTATATTTTGGGTACTTGCCAATTAATTACATAAAAGCTCATTCCGTATTTTTAGATTTTTTTTTTGAACTAGACCAAAAAAAAAAATTAATTAAACGAATAACCTAGGCCTCGTTTGGCATCATTTTCGTTTTTCTGTTTTTCGTTTTTTAAAAACAAAAATCAGTGTTCTGTTTTTTTGTTTTTGTTTTCAAAAAAAATGTTTTTTGTTTTTAAAACCGATAATATTTTTTCTAGTTATTATTTTATCAAATGTATATTTATAACATTTTCAACGGCAATATATTAAGTTTTCAGCGCCAATATGCCGTTTATAGTATCAACATAATATTTTCAGCTTTAATATACCGTTTTAAATACCAATATATAATTTCCAATATCAATGTACCGTTTATAATGTTGATTTATCATTATTGAGTATTAATATCCTATTTTCAGGAATCATTTTTAGAGTTAATATGATGTTTTCAATGCCAATATATTGAGTATTTAGTGTCAATCTACCGTTTACAATATCAATGTATCATTTTCCGTGTCAATATACTATTTTCAGTGAAAATATATTGTTTTTAATGTATCAAAATACTGTTTTTTTAATATCAATATAACATTTTCAATGTCAATATATCATTTCAGTATTAAAAATGTTAATATATCATTTTTAATATCGGCATATATTTTTTCTAGTGTCAATATACCATTTCAGTGTGAATATAAAGATTTCAGTATTAATAAACCTTTTTCGCTATCATTATATTATTTTCAGTGGTAAGTTATTTTATTTTTACTGCAATATAAAGTTTCATGGTCAAGATTTTTAATTAGTGTCAGCTTACCTTTTTTAGTGGATATAAAGTTTTACGGTCAAAATTCCTTTTTAATATAAATATACTATTTTTTACGCCAACTTACCTTTTTTAGCGCAATACAATATTTCAAGGTCCATATTTTTTTTTAGTATTATCATATTATTTTCGTGTGGTTTCGGACATTTATATGTTTGGCAGTGAAAAACAGAAAAGAAGAAACAACTTTTTCTTGTTTCCAAAATCCTGTTTTTTTTGTCATTTAGATAGAAAAAAATGAAACCGGAGGCATTTTGCCAAACACGTTTTGTTTTTTTTCTGGAGAAAAAAAACAGAAAACAGAAAACGGCAACGATACCAAACGAGGCCCTAGTTTTCAATTAATTTGCGAAATTAGCTATTTAGCTCATCTACTAGGCGAAACAAATTTTGTATCGCCCAGTAGCAAAGAGAAGCAACTGTTACAGCTAAAAATGATGTTAATTAAGATAAAAATACTATTTCGACTCATGGCGGGGCGAAACAGCAAAAAAAATTATTTTCCCCGCGAAACTTGTGGTTATTAAGATTTTTTAACAAAAAAAAAATTATACATTTCGCCTCTTTAGACCCAGTTTTTGGGCAATGGACTGAGCCCAGTATAATTTCTCAATTATACGGCCTAAAACCCAAAAAAAGATAAATTTGTTCACTAGAGCTTCATTTTTGGGTGATACTATCAAAAGAGCTAACATTGCTTAATTAAGAGCAATTTTAAACTTTTTAAGTTAAATACCAGTTATACCCTTTATTAATGATGTCTTTCATTCTTCCATTTATTATTTTTGTTTATTGACTAAATACCTCTTCTCGTCAATACAATAATTATGAATTAAATCAATTAAAATCTTTCACATATGGAAACATAAATCAACCCCTCATCCCCTCCATGATTTTTGATCTCTTGATCTTTATCTCTACACAATGAAAATCAGTGATGAAAATTAGAGAAAATTGATATTAATCTGTGCCTCAATAATTGATGCGTCTTTAATTGTTTGTTTGTCTTTCTATCGGTTTTTTTTTATATATTATCGAATGGCACATGTGACGTGTTTGGATGAAATATTTTTTTGTGCCAAGTGAATGAATTATTTATAAATTATTGTTATGTATGAATAAATGACTCAAAAAATAAGTTGTTATGCCAATGGACTCATAGCCTAGTGATTAAGTGCAAAACATCACAAACCATAGGTTATGGGTAAACTTCTCATTAGCACCAAAAATAGAAGTGGGACAAAGAGCCCTCTCTATTCAATAAAAAAAATTTGTTATATTTTATTTTGTTTTATAAGTTAACTTTAATAAATGACTTATATTTTTTTTAATACATGTTCAACATATTTTTGTAGTTTGGTTGTTAATTTGAAAGAAATTACAAAAGCTGAACTTATTCATTTTTATGTTTAGTACAATGAAGCAAAACAACTAGAAAAATATATGAGGATGACACAAATATAAAAATAAACAAAATAATGCCCCCCCTCCCCCCCCCCCCCCCCAAAACAAAAAAAACAATAGAAAATGAAAGTCTATGAGGAGACAAAAATCATGGAGGGATGAGATGAGAGTTTGATTTTGTGTTTCCATATATGAAAGATTTTAATTGATTTAGTTAATAATTAGTGTATATTGAGAAAAAGATTAGAGTCAATAAACAGAGTAATAAATAGAAGACATCGTTACTAAGGGGTATAACTGGTATTTGTTGTAAAAAATTTTAAATTGCTTTTAATTAAGCAAAGTGAGCTCTTTTGATAGTACCACCCTCATTTTTTTCTCTTATTTTACTCAAAGCATATTGAATTTTTAAATGAAAAAAGATAAAGGAGATGAAAGAACCCTTGTAGCCATATAAGTTGTGTATCATGTGCGGAAGTACAAATTTGTGTTTCATTTTCAATGTGGTCAATACACAGACTTCATAAGAGTTAAAGCTACAAAACATCCGTAACTAAATATCCTCATGCTGCACAATAAGAGCTACCTTATTTGAGTATACCAAGAATACAATATTAAAAATATTTCATAGTCAAACCCTATCAAAGTTAGAAACTTAGAATCACACTTCCTTCTATAATAAATACTACACCAAGAGCATGCAGTATTTTAATGGACTTTTTGGAGAGAGTTGATATTTCCAAAAAAGGCAAGAATATATACAATTATCTTTTTACTCTTATGATAAATGCATCACTTAAATGTCTTGAGAGTCAAATTAAAAGACTCCTTATTTGCTCTCTATAATTAATCTCAAATATTATTTATCTCTTTCGATAATTTTTTAAAATTTTTAAAAATGCAAAATTGAATAAACAAGATAATAAATAACTACAAAATTGTGATTGAATGTTATAATATAATTAAGCTCATGATTAAGAAAGATTTGATATTTACTTGATGTATAAAATTAAAATCATAAAAGAATTTATGTCTCAATGAATAATATAAAAATGTTTATATCTTTATAATATTCATTTGGGCTTGGCAGATGACTTGTTGTATCACATTTTTTTTAATAATTTTTTTAAGAAATAAATATTTTAGAGAACATGATATGAAAAATATAAGGATTGATATAAATATCACCACATACATGGAAATATACTTTTCATTCTTTTTTATATATTTATCAAATCTATAAAAATATATGAGATATCTTACTAATAAAAAATATTATTTAGATAAGGAAAAAAATGATAATTTCATTTGACTGTTAAAATTCTAAATTGGAAAGATAGCATATTTAGAAATTTTAAATGGTGTATTCATTGCAGGGGTAAAATTGTCATAAAAAATTTCAAAACCTATACTCCTCAAAAATGTGCCTGGCAATATCAATTCCCTTTTTGAATTGATGAATCTGAGCAAACTTTTGTCAGACGTGTTTTAGGGCTTGTTCGTTTCACAATATGTTTCGCCCCACGGCGAAACATCTTTTTTTTTTTTTTTATTTTGTTTGGGCTTTGGGCTGTATTATTGGGAAATTATACTGGGCTGCCCAAAAATTGGGCCTAAAGAGTTGTTTTGCCCCACTATGGGGCGAAACGTGTAATTTTTTTTCTATTATAAAATCTTCGTAACCACAGGTTTAGCGGGAAAATAATTTTTTTGTTGTTTCACCCCTCCAATTGGGCGAAATAGTATTTTTAGCTTAATTAACACCATTTTTAGTGGTAACAATTATTTCCGCCTACTACTGGACCATCGATATAAAGTTTGTTTCACCCAGTAGATGGGCAAAATAGCTAGTTTGGCAAATAATTTGAAAACTAGGTTATTCGCTTAATTAATTTTGTTTTGTTGTCAAGTTAAAAAAAAAGTCGTATTTTTGCATATTTCTACTTGTGTATTCTCACCTCTCCATTCAATCCTCCATTCAATTTTGTGGCTTTGTTAAAGAAACAAAACTTATCTCTTTTCCACGTATTGCACTTCAATTCAATTTTTGTGGTTTTGTGAAAATCAATAAGATTGGAGTAATTTTCACGTATTAGAATTCATTTTTTGTGGTTTTGTGAAAAACAATACAAATTTTATTTTTTCGATCTAAAACACTTCAATTTTGTGGCTTTGTTAAAGAAACAAAACTTATCTCTTTTCCACGTATTGCACTTCAATTCAATTTTTGTGGTTTTGTGAAAATCAATAAGATTGGAGCTATTTTCACGTATTACAATTCATTTTTTGTGGTTTTGTGAAAAACTATACAAATTTTATTTTTTCGATCTAAAACACTTCAATTTTGTGGCTTTGTTAAAGAAACAAAACTTTTCTCTTTTCCACGTATTGCACTTCAATTCAATTTTTGTTGTTTTTCGAAAATCAATAAGATTGGAGTTATTTTCACGTATTAGAATTCATTTTTTGTGGTTTTATTAAAAACAATAAAAATTTTATTTTTTCCATCTAAAACACTTCAATTTTAGTGAAAAACAATAAGAACAAAGCCATTTTCAGGTATTACACTTCATTTTTTTTTAGTTTTGTGAAAAACAATACAAATTATATTTTTTTCCAAGTAAAAGACTTCAATTTTGTGGTTTTGTTAAAAAAACAAAACTTATCTCTTTTCCACGTATTGTACTTCAATTCCATTTTTGTGTTTTTGTGAAAATCAGTAAGAACGGAGTTATTTTCATGTATTAGACTTCATTTTTTGTGGTTTTGTGAAAAACAATACAAATTTTATTTTTTCCACGTAAAAGACTTCAATTTTGTGGCTTTGTCAAAGAATAAAAACTTCTCTCTTTTCCACATATTGCACTTCAAATCAATTTTTGTGGTTTTGTGAAAATCAATAAGATTGGAGTTATTTTCACGTAATAGAGTTCTTTTTTTGTTGTTTTGTGGAAAACAATACAAATTTGGTTTTTTCCTTGTAAAAAACTTCAATTTTTGTGGCTCTGTTATAAAACAATACTTATCTATTTTCCACGTATTGCACTTCAATGCAATATTTGTGTTTTTGTGAAATACAATAAGAACGGTGTTATTTCCATGTATCAGAATTCATTTTTTGTGATTTTTGAAAAACAATATAAATTATATTTTTTTCCATCTAAAAGTCTTCAATTTTTGTGGATTTGTTATGAAATAAAACTTGTCTATATTTCCACGTATTGCACTTCAATTCAATTTTTGTGTTTTTGTGAAAATCAGTAAGAACGGAGTTATTTTCTCGTATTAGACTTCAATTTTTGTGGTTTTGTGAAAAACAATACAAATTTTATTTTTTCCATGTATAAGACTTCAATTTTGTGGCTTTGTTAAAGAAACAAAACTTATCTCTTTTCCACCTATTGCACTTCAATTTAATTTCGATTACTACGGAGTTATTTTCACGTATTGGACATCATTTTTTGTGGTTTTGTGAAAAACAAGACAAATTTAGTTTTTTCTATCCAAAAGACTTCAATTTTGTGGCTTTGTTAAAAAAACAAAACTTATCTTTTTTCCACGTATTACACTTCAATTCAATTTTTGTGTTTTTGTGAAAATCAATAAGAACAGAGTAATTTCCATGTATTAGACTTCTTTTTTTGTGGTTTTGTGAAAAACAATACAAATTTTATTTTTCCGTCTAAAACACTTCAATTTTGTGGCTTTGTTAAAGAAACAAAACTTATCTCTTTTCCACGTATTGCACTTCAATTCAATTTTTGTGGTTTTGTGAAAATCAATAATATTGGAGTCATTTTCACGTATCAGAATTCATTTTTTGTGGTTTTGGGAAAAACGATACAAATTTTATTTTTTCGATCTAAAACAGTTCAATTTTGTGGCTTTGTTAAAGAAACAAAACTTATCTCTTTTCCACGTATTGCACTTCAATTCAATTTTTGTGGTTTTGCGAAAATCAATAAGGTTGGACTAATTTTCACGTATTAGAATTCATTTTTTGTGGTTTTGTGAAAAACAATACAAATTTTATTTTTTCCATGTAAAAGACTTCAATTTGGTGGCTTTGTTAAAGAAACAAAACATATCTCTTTTCCACGTATTGCACTTCAATTCAATTTTTGTGGTTTTGTGAATATCAATAAGATTGGAGTTATTTTCACGTAATAGAGTTCTTTTTTTGTTGTTTTGTGGAAAACAATACAAATTTGGTTTTTTCCTTGTAAAAGTCTTCAATTTTTGTGGCTCTGTTATAAAACAATACTTATCTATTTTCCACGTATTGCACTTCAATGCAATTTTTGTGTTTTTGTGAAATTCAATAAGAACGGTGTTATTTCGATGTATCAGAATTCATTTTTTATGATTTTTGAAAAACAATACAAATTATATTTTTTTCCATCTAAAAGACTTCAATTTTTGTGGATTTGTTATGAAAGAAAACCTGTCTATATTTCCATGTATTGCACTTCAATTCAATTTTTGTGTTTTTGTGAAAATCAATAAGAACGGAGTAATTTTCGCGTATTGGACTTCATTTTTTTTGGTTTTGTGAAAAACAATACAAATTTTATTTTTTCGATCTAAAACACTTCAATTTTGTGGCTTTGTTAAAGAAAGAAAACTTATCTCTTTTCCACGTAATGCACTTCAATTCAATTTTTGTGGTTTTGTGAAAATCAATAAGATTGGAGTCATTTTCACGTATTAGACTTCAATTTTTGTGGTTTTGTGAAAACAATACAAATTTTATTTTTTCCATGTATAAGACTTCAATTTTGTGGCTTTGTTAAAGAAACAAAACTTATCTCTTTTCCACGTATTGCACTTCAATTCAATTTCGATAACTACGGAGTTATTTTAACGTATTGGACTTCATTTTTTGTGGTTTTGTGAAAAACAATACAAATTTAGTTTTTTCTATCCAAAAGACTTCAATTTTGTGGTTTTGTTAAAAAAACAAAACTTATCTTTTTTCCACGTATTACACTTCAATTCAATTTTTGTGTTTTTGTGAAAATCAATAAGAACAGAGTTATTTCCATATATTAGACTTCTTTTTTTGTGGTTTTGTGAAAAACAATACAAATTTTATTTTTCCATCTAAAACACTTCAATTTTCTGGCTTTGTTAAAGAAACAAAACTTATCTCGTTTTCACGTATTGCACTTCAATTAAATTTTTGTGGTTTTGTGAAAATCAATAAGATCGGAGTCATTTTCACGTATTACAATTCATTTTTTCTGGTTCTGTGAAAAACAATACAAATTTTAATTTTTCGATCTAAAATACTTCAATTTTGTGGCTTTGTTAAAGAAACAAAACTTATCTCTTTTCCACGTATTGCACTTGAATTCAATTTTTGTGGTTTTGTGAAAATCAATAAGATTGGAGTTATTTTCACGTATTAGAATTCATTTTTTGTGGTTTTGTGAAAAACTGTACAAATTTTATTTTTTCGATCTAAAACACTTCAATTTTGTGGCTTTGTTAAAGAAACAAAACTTATCTCTTTTCCACGTATTGCACTTCAATTCAATTTTTGTGGTTTTGTGAAAATCAATAAGATTGGAGTTATTTTCACGTATTCGAATTCATTTTTTGTGGTTTTGCGAAAAACAATACAAATTTTATTTTTTCGATCTAAAACACTTCAATTTTGTGGATTTGTCAAAGAAACAAAACTTATCTCTTTTCCACGTATTGCACTTCAATTCAATTTTTGTGGTTTTGTGAAAATCAATAAGATTGGTGCTATTTTCACGTATTACAATTCATTTTTTGTGGTTTTGAGAAAAACTATACAAATTTTATTTTTTCGATCTAAAACACTTCAATTTTGTGGCTTTGTTAAAGAAACAAAACTTTTCTCTTTTCCACGTATTGCACTTCAATTCAATTTTTGTTGTTTTTCGAAAATCAATAAGATTGGAGTTATTTTCTCGTATTAGAATTCATTTTTTGTGGTTTTATTAAAAACAATAAAATTTTTATTTTTTCCATCTAAAACACTTCAATTTTAGTGAAAAACAATAAGAACAAAGCCATTTTCACGTATTACACTTCATTTTTTTTTAGTTTTGTGAAAAACAATACAAATTTTATTTTTTCGATCTAAAACACTTCAATTTTGTGGCTTTGTTAAAAAAACAAAACTTATCTCTTTTCCACGTATTGTACTTCAATTCCATTTTTGTGTTTTTGTGAAAATCAGTAAGAACGGAGTCATTTTCATGTATTAGACTTCATTTTTTGTGGTTTTGTGAAAAACAATACAAATTTTATTTTTTCCACGTAAAAGACTTCAATTTTGTGGCTTTGTCAAAGAATAAAAACTTGTCTCTTTTCCACATATTGCACTTCAAATCAATTTTTGTGATTTTGTGAAAATCAATAAGATTGGAGTTATTTTCACGTAATAGAGTTCTTTTTTTTGTTGTTTTGTGGAAAACAATACAAATTTGGTTTTTTCCTTGTAAAAAACTTCAATTTTTGTGGCTCCGTTATAAAACAATACTTATCTATTTTCCACGTATTGCACTTCAATGCAATATTTGTGTTTTTGTGAAATACAATAAGAACGGTGTTATTTCCATGTATCAGAATTCATTTTTTGTGATTTTTGAAAAACAATACAAATTATATTTTTTTCCATCTAAAAGTCTTCAATTTTTGTGGATTTGTTATGAAATAAAACTTGTCTATTTTTCCACGTATTGCACTTCAATTCAATTTTTGTGTTTTTGTGAAAATCAACAAGAACGGGGTTATTTTCACGTAGTAGACTTCAGTTTTTGTGGTTTTGTGAAAAATAATACAAATTTTATTTTTGTGGCTTTCTTAAAGAAACAAAACTTATCTCTTATCCACGTATTGCTCTTCAATTAAATTTTTGTGGTTTTGTGAAAATCAATAAGATTGGAGTTATTTTCACGTATTAGAATTCATTTTTTGTGGTTTTGTGATAAACAATACAAATTTTGTTTTTTCGATCTAAAAGACTTCAATTTTGTGGCTTTGTCAAAGAAACAAAACTTATCTCTTTTCCACGTATTGCTCTTCAATTAAATTTTTGTGGTTTTGTGAAAATCAATAAGATTGAAGTTATTTTCACGTATTAGAATTCATTTTTTGTGGTTTTGTGATAAACAATACAAATTTTGTTTTTTCGATCTAAAACACTTCAATTTTGTGGCTTTGTTAAAGAAACAAAACTTATCTCTTTTCCACGTATTGCACTTCAATTCAATTTTTGTGGTTTTGTGAAAATCAATAAGATTGGAGCTATTTTCACGTATTACACTTCATTTTTTTTTGGTTTGTGAAAAACAATACAAATTTTATTTTTTTCAAGTAAAAGACTTCAATTTTGTGGCTTTGTTAAAAAAACAAAACTTATCTCTTTTCCACGTATTGTACTTCAATTCAATTTTTGTGTTTTTGTGAAAATCAGTAAGAACGGAGTTATTTTCTCGTATTAGACTTCAATTTTTGTGGTTTTGTGAAAAACAATACAAATTTTATTTTTTCCATGTATAAGACTTCAATTTTGTGGCTTTGTTAAAGAAACAAAACTTATCTCTTTTCCACCTATTGCACTTCAATTTAATTTCGATTACTACGGAGTTATTTTCACGTATTGGACTTCATTTTTTGTGGTTTTGTGAAAAACAGTACAAATTTAGTTTTTTCTATCCAAAAGACTTCAATTTTGTGGCTTTGTTAAAAAAACAAAACTTATCTTTTTTCCACGTATTACACTTCAATTCATTTTTTGTGTTTTTGTGAAAATCAATAAGAACAGAGTTATTTCCATATATTAGACTTCTTTTTTTGTGGTTTTGTGAAAAACAATACAAATTTTATTTTTCCATCTAAAACACTTCAATTTCGTGGCTTTGTTAAAGAAACAAAACTTATCTCTTTTACACGTATTGCACTTCAATTAAATTTTTGTCGTTTTGTGAAAGTCAATAAGATCGGAGTTATTTTCATGTATTACAATTCATTTTTTGTGGTTTTGTGAAAAACAATACAAATTTTATTTTTTCGATCTAAAACACTTCAATTTTGTGGCTTTGTTAAAAAACAAAACTTATCACTTTTCCACGTATTGCACTTGAATTCAATTTTTGTGGTTTTGTGAAAATCAATAAGATTGGAGTTATTTTCACGTATTAGAATTCATTTTTTGTGGTTTCGTGAAAAACTGTACAAATTTTATTTTTTCGATCTAAAACACTTCAATTTTGTGGCTTTGTTAAAGAAACAAAACTTATCTCTTTTCCACGTATTTCACTTCAATTTAATTTTTGTGGTTTTGTGAAAATCAATAAGATTGGAGTTATTTTCACGTATTAGAATTCATTTTTTGTGGTTTCGTGAAAAACAATACAAATTTTATTTTTTCGATCTAAAACACTTCAATTTTGTGGCTTTGTCAAAGAAACAAAACTTATCTCTTTTCCACGTATTGCACTTCAATTCAATTTTTGTGGTTTTTCGAAAATCAATAAGATTGGAGTTATTTTCACGTATTAGAATTCATTTTTTGTGGTTTTGTGAATAACAATACAAATTTTATTTTTTCGATCTAAAACACTTCAATTTTGTGGCTTTGTTAAAGAAACAAAACTTATCTCTTTTCCACGTATTGCACTTCAATTCAATTTTTGTGGTTTTGTGAAAATCAATAAGATTGGAGTTATTTTCACGTATTCGAATTCATTTTTTGTGGTTTTGCGAAAAACAAAACAAATTTTATTTTTTCGATCTAAAACACTTCAATTTTTTGGCTCTGTTAAGGAAACAAAACTTATCTCTTTTCCACGTATTGCACTTCAATTCAATTTTTGTGGTTTTGTGAAAATCAATAAGATTGGAGTTATTTTCACGTATTACACTTCATTTTTTTTTTTGGTTTGTGAAAAACAATACAAATTTTATTTTTTTCCAAGTAAAAGACTTCAATTTTGTGGCTTTGTTGAAAAAACAAAACTTATCTCTTTTCCACGTATTGTACTTCAATTCAATTTTTGTGTTTTTGTGAAAATCAGTAAGAACGGATTTATTTTCACGTATTAGACTTCATTTTTTGTGGTTTTGTGAAAAACAATACAAATTTTATTTTTTCGATCTAAAATACTTCAATTTTGTGGCTTTGTTAATGAAACAAAACTTATCTCTTTTCCACGTATGGCACTTCAATTCAATTTTTGTGGTTTTGTGAAAATCAATAAGATTGGAGTCATTTTCACGTATTAGAATTTATTTTTTGTGGTTTTGTGAAAAACAATACAAATTTTATTTTTTCCATGTAAAAGACGTCAATTTGGTGGCTTTGTTAAAGAAACAAAACATATCTCTTTTCCACGTATTGCACTTCAATTCAATTTTTGTGGTTTTGTGGATATCAATAAGATTGGAGTCATTTTCACGTAATAGAGTTCTTTTTTTGTTGTTTTGTGGAAAACAATACAAATTTGGTTTTTTCCTTGTAAAAGTCTTCAATTTTTGTGGCTTTGTTAAAGTAACAAAACTTATCTCTTTTCCACGTATTGCACTTCAATTCAATTTCGATAACTACGGAGTTATTTTCACGTATTGGACTTCATTATTTGTGGTTTTGTGAAAAACAATACAAATTTAGTTTTTTCTATCCAAAAGACTTTAATTTTGTGGCTTTGTTAAAAAAACAAAACTTATCTTTTTTCCACGTATTACACTTCAATTCAATTTTTGTGTTTTTGTGAAAATCAATAAGAACAGAGTTATTTCCATATATTAGACTTCTTTTTTTGTGGTTTTGTGAAAAACAATACAAATTTTATTTTTCCATCTAAAACACTTCAATTTTGTAGCTTTGTTAAAGAAACAAAACTTATCTCGTTTTCACGTATTGCACTTCAATTAAATTTTTGTGGTTTTGTGAAAATCAATAAGATCGGAGTCATTTTCACGTATTACAATTCATTTTTTGTGGTTTTGTGAAAAACAATACAAATTTTAATTTTTCGATCTAAAACACTTCAATTTTGTCGCTTTGTTAAAGAAACAATACTTATCTCTTTTCCACGTATTTCACTTCAATTTAATTTTTGTGGTCTTGTGAAAATCAATAAGATTGGATTTATTTTCACGTATTAGTATTCATTTTTTGTGGTTTTGTGAAAGACAATACAAATTTGATTTTTTCGATCTAAAACACTTCAATTTTGTGGCTTTGTTAAAGAAACAAAACTTATCTCTTTTCCACGTATTGCACTTCAATTCAATTTTTGTGGTTTTGTGAAAATCAATAAGATTGGAGTAATTTTCACGTATTAGAATTCATTTTTTGTGGTTTTGTGAAAAACAATACAAATTTTATTTTTTCGATCTAAAACACTTCAATTTTGTGGCTTTGTTAAAGAAACAAAACTTATCTCTTTTCCACGTATTGCACTTCAATTCAATTTTTGTGGTTTTGTGAAAATCAATAAGATTGGAGCTATTTTCACGTATTACAATTCATTTTTTGTGGTTTTGTGAAAAACTATACAAATTTTATTTTTTCGATCTAAAACACTTCAATTTTGTGGCTTTGTTAAAGAAACAAAACTTTTCTCTTTTCCACGTATTGCACTTCAATTCAATTTTTGTTGTTTTTCGAAAATCAATAAGATTGGAGTTATTTTCACGTATTAGAATTCATTTTTTGTGGTTTTATTAAAAACAATAAAAATTTTATTTTTTCCATCTAAAACACTTCAATTTTAGTGAAAAACAATAAGAACAAAGCCATTTTCAGGTATTACACTTCATTTTTTTTTAGTTTTGTGAAAAACAATACAAATTTTATATTTTTCCAAGTAAAAGACTTCAATTTTGTGGTTTTGTTAAAAAAACAAAACTTATCTCTTTTCCACGTATTGTACTTCAATTCCATTTTTGTGTTTTTGTGAAAATCAGTAAGAACGGAGTTATTTTCATGTATTAGACTTCATTTTTTGTGGTTTTGTGAAAAACAATACAAATTTTATTTTTTCCACGTAAAAGACTTCAATTTTGTGGCTTTGTCAAAGAATAAAAACTTCTCTCTTTTCCACATATTGCACTTCAAATCAATTTTTGTGGTTTTGTGAAAATCAATAAGATTGGAGTTATTTTCACGTAATAGAGTTCTTTTTTTGTTGTTTTGTGGAAAACAATACAAATTTGGTTTTTTCCTTGTAAAAAACTTCAATTTTTGTGGCTCTGTTATAAAACAATACTTATCTATTTTCCACGTATTGCAATTCAATGCAATATTTGTGTTTTTGTGAAATACAATAAGAACGGTGTGATTTCCATGTATCAGAATTCATTTTTTGTGATTTTTGAAAAACAATACAAATTATATTTTTTTCCATCTAAAAGTCTTCAATTTTTGTGGATTTGTTATGAAATAAAACTTGTCTATATTTCCACGTATTGCACTTCAATTCAATTTTTGTGTTTTTGTGAAAATCAGTAAGAACGGAGTTATTTTCTCGTATTAGACTTCAATTTTTGTGGTTTTGTGAAAAACAATACAAATTTTATTTTTTCCATGTATAAGACTTCAATTTTGTGGCTTTGTTAAAGAAACAAAACTTATCTCTTTTCCACCTATTGCACTTCAATTTAATTTCGATTACTACGGAGTTATTTTCACGTATTGGACTTCATTTTTTGTGGTTTTGTGAAAAACAAGACAAATTTAGTTTTTTCTATCCAAAAGACTTCAATTTTGTGGCTTTGTTAAAAAAACAAAACTTATCTTTTTTCCACGTATTACACTTCAATTCAATTTTTGTGTTTTTGTGAAAATCAATAAGAACAGAGTTATTTCCATATATTAGACTTCTTTTTTTGTGGTTTTGTGAAAAACAATACAAATTTTATTTTTCCATCTAAAACACTTCAATTTTGTGGCTTTGTTAAAGAAACAAAACTTATCTCTTTTCCACGTATTGCACTTCAATTAAATTTTTGTCGTTTTGTGAAAATCAATAAGATCGGAGTTATTTTCACGTATTACAATTCATTTTTTGTGGTTTTGTGAAAAACTATACAAATTTTATTTTTTCGATCTAAAACACTTCAATTTTGTGGCTTTGTTAAAGAAACAAAACTTTTCTCTTTTCCACGTATTGCACTTCAATTCAATTTTTGTTGTTTTTCGAAAATCAATAAGATTGGAGTTATTTTCACGTATTAGAATTCATTTTTTGTGGTTTTATTAAAAACAATAAAAATTTTATTTTTTCCATCTAAAACACTTCAATTTTAGTGAAAAACAATAAGAACAAAGCCATTTTCAGGTATTACACTTCATTTTTTTTTAGTTTTGTGAAAAACAATACAAATTTTATTTTTTTCCAAGTAAAAGACTTCAATTTTGTGGTTTTGTTAAAAAAACAAAACTTATCTCTTTTCCACGTATTGTACTTCAATTCCATTTTTGTGTTTTTGTGAAAATCAGTAAGAACGGAGTTATTTTCATGTATTAGACTTCATTTTTTGTGGTTTTGTGAAAAACAATACAAATTTTATTTTTTCCACGTAAAAGACTTCAATTTTGTGGCTTTGTCAAAGAATAAAAACTTCTCTCTTTTCCACATATTGCACTTCAAATCAATTTTTGTGGTTTTGTGAAAATCAATAAGATTGGAGTTATTTTCACGTAATAGAGTTCTTTTTTTGTTGTTTTGTGGAAAACAATACAAATTTTATTTTTTTCCAAGTAAAAGACTTCAATTTTGTGGCTTTGTTGAAAAAACAAAACTTATCTCTTTTCCACGTATTGTACTTCAATTCAATTTTTGTGTTTTTGTGAAAATCAGTAAGAACGGATTTATTTTCACGTATTAGACTTCATTTTTTGTGGTTTTGTGAAAAACAATACAAATTTTATTTTTTCGATCTAAAATACTTCAATTTTGTGGCTTTGTTAATGAAACAAAACTTATCTCTTTTCCACGTATGGCACTTCAATTCAATTTTTGTGGTTTTGTGAAAATCAATAAGATTGGAGTCATTTTCACGTATTAGAATTTATTTTTTGTGGTTTTGTGAAAAACAATACAAATTTTATTTTTTCCATGTAAAAGACTTCAATTTGGTGGCTTTGTTAAAGAAACAAAACATATCTCTTTTCCACGTATTGCACTTCAATTCAATTTTTGTGGTTTTGTGGATATCAATAAGATTGGAGTCATTTTCACGTAATAGAGTTCTTTTTTTGTTGTTTTGTGGAAAACAATACAAATTTGGTTTTTTCCTTGTAAAAGTCTTCAATTTTTGTGGCTTTGTTAAAGTAACAAAACTTATCTCTTTTCCACGTATTGCACTTCAATTCAATTTCGATAACTACGGAGTTATTTTCACGTATTGGACTTCATTATTTGTGGTTTTGTGAAAAACAATACAAATTTAGTTTTTTCTATCCAAAAGACTTTAATTTTGTGGCTTTGTTAAAAAAACAAAACTTATCTTTTTTCCACGTATTACACTTCAATTCAATTTTTGTGTTTTTGTGAAAATCAATAAGAACAGAGTTATTTCCATATATTAGACTTCTTTTTTTGTGGTTTTGTGAAAAACAATACAAATTTTATTTTTCCATCTAAAACACTTCAATTTTGTAGCTTTGTTAAAGAAACAAAACTTATCTCGTTTTCACGTATTGCACTTCAATTAAATTTTTGTGGTTTTGTGAAAATCAATAAGATCGGAGTCATTTTCACGTATTACAATTCATTTTTTGTGGTTTTGTGAAAAACAATACAAATTTTAATTTTTCGATCTAAAACACTTCAATTTTGTCGCTTTGTTAAAGAAACAATACTTATCTCTTTTCCACGTATTTCACTTCAATTTAATTTTTGTGGTCTTGTGAAAATCAATAAGATTGGATTTATTTTCACGTATTAGTATTCATTTTTTGTGGTTTTGTGAAAGACAATACAAATTTGATTTTTTCGATCTAAAACACTTCAATTTTGTGGCTTTGTTAAAGAAACAAAACTTATCTCTTTTCCACGTATTGCACTTCAATTCAATTTTTGTGGTTTTGTGAAAATCAATAAGATTGGAGTAATTTTCACGTATTAGAATTCATTTTTTGTGGTTTTGTGAAAAACAATACAAATTTTATTTTTTCGATCTAAAACACTTCAATTTTGTGGCTTTGTTAAAGAAACAAAACTTATCTCTTTTCCACGTATTGCACTTCAATTCAATTTTTGTGGTTTTGTGAAAATCAATAAGATTGGAGCTATTTTCACGTATTACAATTCATTTTTTGTGGTTTTGTGAAAAACTATACAAATTTTATTTTTTCGATCTAAAACACTTCAATTTTGTGGCTTTGTTAAAGAAACAAAACTTTTCTCTTTTCCACGTATTGCACTTCAATTCAATTTTTGTTGTTTTTCGAAAATCAATAAGATTGGAGTTATTTTCACGTATTAGAATTCATTTTTTGTGGTTTTATTAAAAACAATAAAAATTTTATTTTTTCCATCTAAAACACTTCAATTTTAGTGAAAAACAATAAGAACAAAGCCATTTTCAGGTATTACACTTCATTTTTTTTTAGTTTTGTGAAAAACAATACAAATTTTATATTTTTCCAAGTAAAAGACTTCAATTTTGTGGTTTTGTTAAAAAAACAAAACTTATCTCTTTTCCACGTATTGTACTTCAATTCCATTTTTGTGTTTTTGTGAAAATCAGTAAGAACGGAGTTATTTTCATGTATTAGACTTCATTTTTTGTGGTTTTGTGAAAAACAATACAAATTTTATTTTTTCCACGTAAAAGACTTCAATTTTGTGGCTTTGTCAAAGAATAAAAACTTCTCTCTTTTCCACATATTGCACTTCAAATCAATTTTTGTGGTTTTGTGAAAATCAATAAGATTGGAGTTATTTTCACGTAATAGAGTTCTTTTTTTGTTGTTTTGTGGAAAACAATAGAAATTTGGTTTTTTCCTTGTAAAAAACTTCAATTTTTGTGGCTCTGTTATAAAACAATACTTATCTATTTTCCACGTATTGCAATTCAATGCAATATTTGTGTTTTTGTGAAATACAATAAGAACGGTGTTATTTCCATGTATCAGAATTCATTTTTTGTGATTTTTGAAAAACAATACAAATTATATTTTTTTCCATCTAAAAGTCTTCAATTTTTGTGGATTTGTTATGAAATAAAACTTGTCTATATTTCCACGTATTGCACTTCAATTCAATTTTTGTGTTTTTGTGAAAATCAGTAAGAACGGAGTTATTTTCTCGTATTAGACTTCAATTTTTGTGGTTTTGTGAAAAACAATACAAATTTTATTTTTTCCATGTATAAGACTTCAATTTTGTGGCTTTGTTAAAGAAACAAAACTTATCTCTTTTCCACCTATTGCACTTCAATTTAATTTCGATTACTACGGAGTTATTTTCACGTATTGGACTTCATTTTTTGTGGTTTTGTGAAAAACAAGACAAATTTAGTTTTTTCTATCCAAAAGACTTCAATTTTGTGGCTTTGTTAAAAAAACAAAACTTATCTTTTTTCCACGTATTACACTTCAATTCAATTTTTGTGTTTTTGTGAAAATCAATAAGAACAGAGTTATTTCCATATATTAGACTTCTTTTTTTGTGGTTTTGTGAAAAACAATACAAATTTTATTTTTCCATCTAAAACACTTCAATTTTGTGGCTTTGTTAAAGAAACAAAACTTATCTCTTTTCCACGTATTGCACTTCAATTAAATTTTTGTCGTTTTGTGAAAATCAATAAGATCGGAGTTATTTTCACGTATTACAATTCATTTTTTGTGGTTTTGTGAAAAACTATACAAATTTTATTTTTTCGATCTAAAACACTTCAATTTTGTGGCTTTGTTAAAGAAACAAAACTTTTCTCTTTTCCACGTATTGCACTTCAATTCAATTTTTGTTGTTTTTCGAAAATCAATAAGATTGGAGTTATTTTCACGTATTAGAATTCATTTTTTGTGGTTTTATTAAAAACAATAAAAATTTTATTTTTTCCATCTAAAACACTTCAATTTTAGTGAAAAACAATAAGAACAAAGCCATTTTCAGGTATTACACTTCATTTTTTTTTAGTTTTGTGAAAAACAATACAAATTTTATTTTTTTCCAAGTAAAAGACTTCAATTTTGTGGTTTTGTTAAAAAAACAAAACTTATCTCTTTTCCACGTATTGTACTTCAATTCCATTTTTGTGTTTTTGTGAAAATCAGTAAGAACGGAGTTATTTTCATGTATTAGACTTCATTTTTTGTGGTTTTGTGAAAAACAATACAAATTTTATTTTTTCCACGTAAAAGACTTCAATTTTGTGGCTTTGTCAAAGAATAAAAACTTCTCTCTTTTCCACATATTGCACTTCAAATCAATTTTTGTGGTTTTGTGAAAATCAATAAGATTGGAGTTATTTTCACGTAATAGAGTTCTTTTTTTGTTGTTTTGTGGAAAACAATACAAATTTGGTTTTTTCCTTGTAAAAAACTTCAATTTTTGTGGCTCTGTTATAAAACAATACTTATCTATTTTCCACGTATTGCAATTCAATGCAATATTTGTGTTTTTGTGAAATACAATAAGAACGGTGTTATTTCCATGTATCAGAATTCATTTTTTGTGATTTTTGAAAAACAATACAAATTATATTTTTTTCCATCTAAAAGTCTTCAATTTTTGTGGATTTGTTATGAAATAAAACTTGTCTATATTTCCACGTATTGCACTTCAATTCAATTTTTGTGTTTTTGTGAAAATCAGTAAGAACGGAGTTATTTTCTCGTATTAGACTTCAATTTTTGTGGTTTTGTGAAAAACAATACAAATTTTATTTTTTCCATGTAAAAGACTTCAATTTGGTGGCTTTGTTAAAGAAACAAAACATATCTCTTTTCCACCTATTGCACTTCAATTCAATTTTTGTGGTTTTGTGGATATCAATAAGATTGGAGTCATTTTCACGTAATAGAGTTCTTTTTTTGTTGTTTTGTGGAAAACAATACAAATTTGGTTTTTTCCTTGTAAAAGTCTTCAATTTTTGTGGCTTTGTTAAAGTAACAAAACTTATCTCTTTTCCACGTATTGCACTTCAATTCAATTTCGATAACTACGGAGTTATTTTCACGTATTGGACTTCATTATTTGTGGTTTTGTGAAAAACAATACAAATTTAGTTTTTTCTATCCAAAAGACTTTAATTTTGTGGCTTTGTTAAAAAAACAAAACTTATCTTTTTTCCACGTATTACACTTCAATTCAATTTTTGTGTTTTTGTGAAAATCAATAAGAACAGAGTTATTTCCATATATTAGACTTCTTTTTTTGTGGTTTTGTGAAAAACAATACAAATTTTATTTTTCCATCTAAAACACTTCAATTTTGTAGCTTTGTTAAAGAAACAAAACTTATCTCGTTTTCACGTATTGCACTTCAATTAAATTTTTGTGGTTTTGTGAAAATCAATAAGATCGGAGTCATTTTCACGTATTACAATTCATTTTTTGTGGTTTTGTGAAAAACAATACAAATTTTAATTTTTCGATCTAAAACACTTCAATTTTGTCGCTTTGTTAAAGAAACAATACTTATCTCTTTTCCACGTATTTCACTTCAATTTAATTTTTGTGGTCTTGTGAAAATCAATAAGATTGGATTTATTTTCACGTATTAGTATTCATTTTTTGTGGTTTTGTGAAAGACAATACAAATTTGATTTTTTCGATCTAAAACACTTCAATTTTGTGGCTTTGTTAAAGAAACAAAACTTATCTCTTTTCCACGTATTGCACTTCAATTCAATTTTTGTGGTTTTGTGAAAATCAATAAGATTGGAGTAATTTTCACGTATTAGAATTCATTTTTTGTGGTTTTGTGAAAAACAATACAAATTTTATTTTTTCGATCTAAAACACTTCAATTTTGTGGCTTTGTTAAAGAAACAAAACTTATCTCTTTTCCACGTATTGCACTTCAATTCAATTTTTGTGGTTTTGTGAAAATCAATAAGATTGGAGCTATTTTCACGTATTACAATTCATTTTTTGTGGTTTTGTTAAAAACTATACAAATTTTATTTTTTCGATCTAAAACACTTCAATTTTGTGGCTTTGTTAAAGAAACAAAACTTTTCTCTTTTCCACGTATTGCACTTCAATTCAATTTTTGTTGTTTTTCGAAAATCAATAAGATTGGAGTTATTTTCACGTATTAGAATTCATTTTTTGTGGTTTTATTAAAAACAATAAAAATTTTATTTTTTCCATCTAAAACACTTCAATTTTAGTGAAAAACAATAAGAACAAAGCCATTTTCAGGTATTACACTTCATTTTTTTTTAGTTTTGTGAAAAACAATACAAATTTTATATTTTTCCAAGTAAAAGACTTCAATTTTGTGGTTTTGTTAAAAAAACAAAACTTATCTCTTTTCCACGTATTGTACTTCAATTCCATTTTTGTGTTTTTGTGAAAATCAGTAAGAACGGAGTTATTTTCATGTATTAGACTTCATTTTTTGTGGTTTTGTGAAAAACAATACAAATTTTATTTTTTCCACGTAAAAGACTTCAATTTTGTGGCTTTGTCAAAGAATAAAAACTTCTCTCTTTTCCACATATTGCACTTCAAATCAATTTTTGTGGTTTTGTGAAAATCAATAAGATTGGAGTTATTTTCACGTAATAGAGTTCTTTTTTTGTTGTTTTGTGGAAAACAATAGAAATTTGGTTTTTTCCTTGTAAAAAACTTCAATTTTTGTGGCTCTGTTATAAAACAATACTTATCTATTTTCCACGTATTGCAATTCAATGCAATATTTGTGTTTTTGTGAAATACAATAAGAACGGTGTTATTTCCATGTATCAGAATTCATTTTTTGTGATTTTTGAAAAACAATACAAATTATATTTTTTTCCATCTAAAAGTCTTCAATTTTTGTGGATTTGTTATGAAATAAAACTTGTCTATATTTCCACGTATTGCACTTCAATTCAATTTTTGTGTTTTTGTGAAAATCAGTAAGAACGGAGTTATTTTCTCGTATTAGACTTCAATTTTTGTGGTTTTGTGAAAAACAATACAAATTTTATTTTTTCCATGTATAAGACTTCAATTTTGTGGCTTTGTTAAAGAAACAAAACTTATCTCTTTTCCACCTATTGCACTTCAATTTAATTTCGATTACTACGGAGTTATTTTCACGTATTGGACTTCATTTTTTGTGGTTTTGTGAAAAACAAGACAAATTTAGTTTTTTCTATCCAAAAGACTTCAATTTTGTGGCTTTGTTAAAAAAACAAAACTTATCTTTTTTCCACGTATTACACTTCAATTCAATTTTTGTGTTTTTGTGAAAATCAATAAGAACAGAGTTATTTCCATATATTAGACTTCTTTTTTTGTGGTTTTGTGAAAAACAATACAAATTTTATTTTTCCATCTAAAACACTTCAATTTTGTGGCTTTGTTAAAGAAACAAAACTTATCTCTTTTCCACGTATTGCACTTCAATTAAATTTTTGTCGTTTTGTGAAAATCAATAAGATCGGAGTTATTTTCACGTATTACAATTCATTTTTTGTGGTTTTGTGAAAAACTATACAAATTTTATTTTTTCGATCTAAAACACTTCAATTTTGTGGCTTTGTTAAAGAAACAAAACTTTTCTCTTTTCCACGTATTGCACTTCAATTCAATTTTTGTTGTTTTTCGAAAATCAATAAGATTGGAGTTATTTTCACGTATTAGAATTCATTTTTTGTGGTTTTATTAAAAACAATAAAAATTTTATTTTTTCCATCTAAAACACTTCAATTTTAGTGAAAAACAATAAGAACAAAGCCATTTTCAGGTATTACACTTCATTTTTTTTTAGTTTTGTGAAAAACAATACAAATTATATTTTTTTCCAAGTAAAAGACTTCAATTTTGTGGTTTTGTTAAAAAAACAAAACTTATCTCTTTTCCACGTATTGTACTTCAATTCCATTTTTGTGTTTTTGTGAAAATCAGTAAGAACGGAGTTATTTTCATGTATTAGACTTCATTTTTTGTGGTTTTGTGAAAAACAATACAAATTTTATTTTTTCCACGTAAAAGACTTCAATTTTGTGGCTTTGTCAAAGAATAAAAACTTCTCTCTTTTGCACATATTGCACTTCAAATCAATTTTTGTGGTTTTGTCAAAATCAATAAGATTGGAGTTATTTTCACGTAATAGAGTTCTTTTTTTGTTGTTTTGTGGAAAACAATACAAATTTGGTTTTTTCCTTGTAAAAAACTTCAATTTTTGTGGCTCTGTTATAAAACAATACTTATCTATTTTCCACGTATTGCAATTCAATGCAATATTTGTGTTTTTGTGAAATACAATAAGAACGGTGTTATTTCCATGTATCAGAATTCATTTTTTGTGATTTTTGAAAAACAATACAAATTATATTTTTTTCCATCTAAAAGTCTTCAATTTTTGTGGATTTGTTATGAAATAAAACTTGTCTATATTTCCACGTATTGCACTTCAATTCAATTTTTGTGTTTTTGTGAAAATCAGTAAGAACGGAGTTATTTTCTTGTATTAGACTTCAATTTTTGTGGTTTTGTGAAAAACAATACAAATTTTATTTTTTCCATGTATAAGACTTCAATTTTGTGGCTTTGTTAAAGAAACAAAACTTATCTCTTTTCCACCTATTGCACTTCAATTTAATTTCGATTACTACGGAGTTATTTTCACGTATTGGACTTCATTTTTTGTGGTTTTGTGAAAAACAAGACAAATTTAGTTTTTTCTATCCAAAAGACTTCAATTTTGTGGCTTTGTTAAAAAAACAAAACTTATCTTTTTTCCACGTATTACACTTCAATTCAATTTTTGTGTTTTTGTGAAAATCAATAAGAACAGAGTTATTTCCATATATTAGACTTCTTTTTTTGTGGTTTTGTGAAAAACAATACAAATTTTATTTTTCCATCTAAAACACTTCAATTTTGTGGCTTTGTTAAAGAAACAAAACTTATCTCTTTTCCACGTATTGCACTTCAATTAAATTTTTGTCGTTTTGTGAAAATCAATAAGATCGGAGTTATTTTCACGTATTACAATTCATTTTTTGTGGTTTTGTGAAAAACAATAGAAATTTTATTTTTTCGATCTAAAACACTTCAATTTTGTGGCTTTGTTAAAGAAACAAAACTTATCTCTTTTCCACGTATTGCACTTCAATTCAATTTTTGTAGTTTTGTGAAAATCAATAAGATTGGAGTTATTTTCACGTATTAGAATTCATTTTTTGTGGTTTTGTGAAAAACTGTACAAATTTTATTTTTCCATCTAAAACACTTCAATTTTGTGGCTTTGTTAAAGAAACAAAACTTATCTCTTTTCCACGTATTGCACTTAAATTAAATTTTTGTCGTTTTGTGAAAATCAATAAGATCGGAGTTATTTTCACGTATTACAATTCATTTTTTGTGGTTTTGTGAAAAACAATACAAATTTTATTTTTTCGATCTAAAACACTTCAATTTTGTGGCTTTGTTAAAGAAACAAAACTTATCTCTTTTCCACGTATTGCACTTCAATTCAATTTTTGTAGTTTTGTGAAAATCAATAAGATTGGAGTTATTTTCACGTATTAGAATTCATTTTTTGTGGTTTTGTGAAAAACTGTACAAATTTTATTTTTTCGATCTAAAACACTTCAATTTTGTGGCTTTGTTAAAGAAACAAAACTTATCTCTTTTCCACGTATTTCACTTCAATTAAATTTTTGTCGTTTTGTGAAAATCAATAAGATCGGAGTTATTTTCACGTATTACAATTCATTTTTTGTGGTTTTGTGAAAAACTATACAAATTTTATTTTTTCGATCTAAAACACTTCAATTTTGTGGCTTTGTTAAAGAAACAAAACTTATCTCTTTTCCACGTATTTCACTTCAATTTAATTTTTGTGGTTTTGTGAAAATCAATAAGATTGGAGTTATTTTCACGTATTAGAATTCATTTTTTGTGGTTTCGTGAAAAACAATACAAATTTTATTTTTTCGATCTAAAACACTTCAATTTTGTGGCTTTGTCAAAGAAACAAAACTTATCTCTTTTCCACGTATTGCACTTCAATTCAATTTTTGTGGTTTTGCGAAAATCAATAAGATTGGAGTTATTTTCACGTATTAGAATTCATTTTTTGTGGTTTTGTTAAAAACAATACAAATTTTATTTTTTCCATCTAAAACACTTCAATTTTAGTGGCTTTGTTCAAAAACAAAACTTGCCTTTTTTCCATGTATTGCACTTCAATTCAATTTCTGTGTTTTTGTGAAAATCAGTAAGAACGGAGTTATTTTCACGTTTTAGACTTCATTTTTATGGTTTTGTGAAAAACAATACAAATTTTATTATTTCCGTGTAAAAGACTTCAATTTTGTGGCTTTGTTAAAGAAACAATACTTATCTCTTTTCCACGTATTGCACTTCAATTCAATTTTTGTGGTTTTGTTAAAATCAATAAGATTGGAGTTATTTTCACGTATTCGAATTCATTTTTTGTGGTTTTGCGAAAAACAATACAAATTTTATTTTTTCGATCTAAAACACTTCAATTTTTTGGCTCTGTTAAGGAAACAAAACTTATCTCTTTTCCACGTACTGCACTTCAATTCAATTTTTGTGGTTTTGTGAAAATCAATAAGATTGGAGTCATTTTCACGTATTACACTTCATTTTTTTTTTTGGTTTGTGAAAAACAATACAAATTTTATTTTTTTTCAAGTAAAAGACTTCAATTTTGTGGCTTTGTTAAAAAAACAAAACTTATCTTTTTTCCACGTATTACACTTCAAATTCAATTTTTGTGTTTTTGTGAAAATCAATAAGAACAGAGTTATTTCCATATATTAGACTTCTTTTTTTGTGGTTTTGTGAAAAACAATAGAAATTTTATTTTTCCATCTAAAACACTTCAATTTTCTGGCTTTGTTAAAGAAACAAAACTTATCTCGTTTTCACGTATTGCACTTCAATTAAATTTTTGTGGTTTTGTGAAAATCAATAAGATCGGAGTCATTTTCACGTATTACAATTCATTTTTTGTGGTTTTGTGAAAAACAATACAAATTTTAATTTTTCGATCTAAAACACTTCAATTTTGTGGCTTTGTTAAAGAAACAAAACTTATCTCTTTTCCACGTATTGCACTTGAATTCAATTTTTGTGGTTTTGTGAAAATCAATAAGATTGGAGTTATTTTCACGTATTAGAATTCATTTTTTGTGGTTTTGTGAAAAACTGTACAAATTTTATTTTTTCGATCTAAAACACTTCAATTTTGTGGCTTTTGTTAAAGAAACAAAACTTATCTCTTTTCCACGTATTTCACTTCAATTCAATTTTTGTGGATTTGCGAAAATCAATAAGATTGGAGTTATTTTCACGTATTCGAATTCATTTTTTGTGGTTTTGCGAAAAACAATACAAATTTTGTTTTTTCGATCTAAAACACTTCAATTTTGTGGATTTGTCAAAGAAACAAAACTTATCTCTTTTCCACGTTTTGCACTTCAATTCAATTTTTGTGGTTTTGTGAAAATCAATAAGATTGGAGCTATTTTCACGTATTACAATTCATTTTTTGTGGTTTTGTGAAAAACTATACAAATTTTATTTTTTCGATCTAAAACACTTCAATTTTGTGGCTTTGTTAAAGAAACAAAACTTATCTCTTTTCCACATATTCCACTTCAAATCAATTTTTGTGATTTTGTGAAAATCAATAAGATTGGAGTTATTTTCACGTAATAGAGTTCTTTTTTTGTTGTTTTGTGGAAAACAATACAAATTTGGTTTTTTCCTTGTAAAAAACTTCAATTTTTGTGGCTCTGTTATAAAACAATACTTATCTATTTTCCACGTATTGCACTTCAATGCAATATTTGTGTTTTTGTGAAATACAATAAGAACGGTGTTATTTCCATGTATCAGAATTCATTTTTTGTGATTTTTGAAAAACAATACAAATTATATTTTTTTCCATCTAAAAGTCTTCAATTTTTGTGGATTTGTTATGAAATAAAACTTGTCTATTTTTCCACGTATTGCACTTCAATTCAATTTTTGTGTTTTTGTGAAAATCAACAAGAACGGGGTTATTTTCACGTAGTAGACTTCAGTTTTTGTGGTTTTGTGAAAAATAATACAAATTTTATTTTTGTGGCTTTCTTAAAGAAACAAAACTTATCTCTTATCCACGTATTGCTCTTCAATTAAATTTTTGTGGTTTTGTGAAAATCAATAAGATTGGAGTTATTTTCACGTATTAGAATTCATTTTTTGTGGTTTTGTGATAAACAATACAAATTTTGTTTTTTCGATCTAAAAGACTTCAATTTTGTGGCTTTGTCAAAGAAACAAAACTTATCTCTTTTCCACGTATTGCTCTTCAATTAAATTTTTGTGGTTTTATGAAAATCAATAAGATTGAAGTTATTTTCACGTATTAGAATTCATTTTTTGTGGTTTTGTGATAAACAATACAAATTTTGTTTTTTCGATCTAAAACACTTCAATTTTGTGGCTTTGTTAAAGAAACAAAACTTATCTCTTTTCTACGTATTGCACTTCAATTCAATTTTTGTGGTTTTGTGAAAATCAATAAGATTGGAGCTATTTTCACGTATTACACTTCATTTTTTTTTGGTTTGTGAAAAACAATACAAATTTTATTTTTTTCAAGTAAAAGACTTCAATTTTGTGGCTTTGTTAAAAAAACAAAACTTATCTCTTTTCCACGTATTGTACTTCAATTCAATTTTTGTGTTTTTGTGAAAATCAGTAAGAACGGAGTTATTTTCTCGTATTAGACTTCAATTTTTGTGGTTTTGTGAAAAACAATACAAATTTTATTTTTTCCATGTATAAGACTTCAATTTTGTGGCTTTGTTAAAGAAACAAAACTTATCTCTTTTCCACCTATTGCACTTCAATTTAATTTCGATTACTACGGAGTTATTTTCACGTATTGGACTTCATTTTTTGTGGTTTTGTGAAAAACAGTACAAATTTAGTTTTTTCTATCCAAAAGACTTCAATTTTGTGGCTTTGTTAAAAAAACAAAACTTATCTTTTTTCCACGTATTACACTTCAATTCATTTTTTGTGTTTTTGTGAAAATCAATAAGAACAGAGTTATTTCCATATATTAGACTTCTTTTTTTGTGGTTTTGTGAAAAACAATACAAATTTTATTTTTCCATCTAAAACACTTCAATTTCGTGGCTTTGTTGAAGAAACAAAACTTATCTCTTTTCCACGTATTGCACTTCAATTAAATTTTTGTCGTTTTGTGAAAATCAATAAGATCGGAGTTATTTTCACGTATTACAATTCATTTTTTGTGGTTTTGTGAAAAACAATACAAATTTTATTTTTTCGATCTAAAACACTTCAATTTTGTGGCTTTGTTAAAGAAACAAAACTTATCTCTTTTCCACGTATTGCACTTGAATTCAATTTTTGTGGTTTTGTGAAAATCAATAAGATTGGAGTTATTTTCACGTATTAGAATTCATTTTTTGTGGTTTTGTGAAAAACTGTACAAATTTTATTTTTTCGATCTAAAACACTTCAATTTTGTGGCTTTGTTAAAGAAACAAAACTTATCTCTTTTCCACGTATTTCACTTCAATTTAATTTTTGTGGTTTTGTGAAAATCAATAAGATTGGAGTTATTTTCACGTATTAGAATTCATTTTTTGTGGTTTCGTGAAAAACAATACAAATTTTATTTTTTCGATCTAAAACACTTCAATTTTGTGGCTTTGTCAAAGAAACAAAACTTATCTCTTTTCCACGTATTGCACTTCAATTCAATTTTTGTGGTTTTTCGAAAATCAATAAGATTGGAGATATTTTCACGTATTAGAATTCATTTTTTGTGGTTTTGTTAAAAACAATACAAATTTTATTTTTTCCATCTAAAACACTTCAGTTTTAGTGGCTTTGTTCAAAAACAAAACTTGCCTTTTTTCCATGTATTGCACTTCAATTCAATTTCTGTGTTTATGTGAAATTCAGTAAGAACGGAGTTATTTTCACGTTTTAGACTTCATTTTTTGTGGTTTTGTGAAAAACAATACAAATTTTATTATTTCCATGTAAAAGACTTCAATTTTGTGGCTTTGTTAAAGAAACAAAACTTATCTCTTTTCCACGTATTGCACTTCAATTCAATTTTTGTGGTTTTGTGAAAATCAATAAGATTGGAGTTATTTTCACGTATTCGAATTCATTTTTTGTGGTTTTGCGAAAAACAATACAAATTTTATTTTTTCGATCTAAAACACTTCAATTTTTTGGCTCTGTTAAAGAAACAAAACTTATCTCTTTTCCACGTATTGCACTTCAATTCAATTTTTGTGGTTTTGTGAAAATCAATAAGATTGGAGTTATTTTCACGTATTACACTTCATTTTTTTTTTTTGGTTTGTGAAAAACAATACAAATTTTATTTTTTTCCAAGTAAAAGACTTCAATTTTGTGGCTTTGTTAAAAAAACAAAACTTATCTCTTTTCCACGTATTGTACTTCAATTCAATTTTTGTGTTTTTGTGAAAATCAGTAAGAACGGATTTATTTTCACGTATTAGACTTCATTTTTTGTGGTTTTGTGAAAAACAATACAAATTTTATTTTTTCGATCTAAAATACTTCAATTTTGTGGCTTTGTTAATGAAACAAAACTTATCTCTTTTCCACGTATGGCACTTCAATTCAATTTTTGTGGTTTTGTGAAAATCAATAAGATTGGAGTCATTTTCACGTATTAGAATTCATTTTTTGTGGTTTTGTGAAAAACAATACAAATTTTATTTTTTCCATGTAAAAGACTTCAATTTGGTGGCTTTGTTAAAGAAACAAAACATATCTCTTTTCCACGTATTGCACTTCAATTCAATTTTTGTGGTTTTGTGGATATCAATAAGATTGGAGATATTTTCACGTAATAGAGTTCTTTTTTTGTTGTTTTGTGGAAAACAATACAAATTTGGTTTTTTCCTTGTAAAAGTCTTCAATTTTTGTGGCTTTGTTAAAGTAACAAAACTTATCTCTTTTCCACGTATTGCACTTCAATTCAATTTCGATAACTACGGAGTTATTTTCACGTATTGGACTTCATTTTTTGTGGTTTTGTGAAAAACAATACAAATTTTAATTTTTCGATCTAAAACACTTCAATTTTGTCGCTTTGTTAAAGAAACAATACTTATCTCTTTTCCACGTATTTCACTTCAATTTAATTTTTGTGGTTTTGTGAAAATCAATAAGATTGGAGTTATTTTCACGTATTAGTATTCATTTTTTGTGGTTTTGTGAAAGACAATACAAATTTTATTTTTTCGATCTAAAACACTTCAATTTTGTGGCTTTGTTAAAGAAACAAAACTTATCTCTTTTCCACGTATTGCACTTCAATTCAATTTTTGTGGATTTGCGAAAATCAATAAGATTGGAGTTATTTTCACGTATTAGAATTCATTTTTTGTGGTTTTGTTAAAAACAATACAAATTTTATTTTTTCCATCTAAAACACTTCAATTCTAGTGGCTTTGTTCAAAAACAAAACTTGCCTTTTTTCCATGTATTGCACTTCAATTCAATTTCTGTGTTTATGTGAAAATCAATAAGAACAAAGCCACTTTCACGTATTACACTTCATTTTTTTTTAGTTTTGTGAAAAACAATACAAATATTATTTTTTTCCAAGTAAAAGACTTCAATTTTGTGGCTTTGTTAAAAAAACAAAACTTATCTCTTTTCCACGTATCGTACTTCAATTCAATTTTTGTGTTTTTGTGAAAATCAGTAATGAACGGATTTATTTTAACGTTTTAGACTTCATTTTTTGTGGTTTTGTGAAAAACAATACAAATTTTATTATTTCCATGTAAAAGACTTCAATTTTGTGGCTTTCTTAAAGAAACAAAACTTATCTCTTTTCCACGTATTGCACTTCAATTCAATTTTTGTGGTTTTGTGAAAATCAATAAGATTGGAGTTATTTTCACGTATTCGAATTCTTTTTTTGTGGTTTTGCGAAAAACAATACAAATTTTATTTTTTCGATCTAAAACACTTCAATTTTTTGGCTCTGTTAAAGAAACAAAACTTATCTCTTTTCCACGTATTGCACTTGAATTCAATTTTTGTGGTTTTGTGAAAATCAATAAGATTGGAGCTATTTTCACGTATTACACTTCATTTTTTTTTTTGGTTTGTGAAAAAAAATACAAATTTTATTTTTTTCCAAGTAAAAGACTTCAATTTTGTGGCTTTGTTAAAAAAACAAAACTTATCTCTTTTCCACGTATTGTACTTGAATTCAATTTTTGTGTTTTTGTGAAAATCAGTAAGAACGGAGTTATTTTCACGTATTAGACTTCATTTTTTGTGGTTTTGTGAAAAACAATACAAATTTTATTTTTTCGATCTAAAATACTTCAATTTTGTGCCTTTGTTAATGAAACAAAACTTATCTCTTTTCCACGTATGGCACTTCAATTCCATTTTTGTGGTTTTGTGAAAATCAATAAGATTGGAGTTATTTTCACGTATTAGAATTCATTTTTTGTGGTTTTGTGAAAAACAATACAAATTTTATTTTTTCCATGTAAAAGACTTCAATTTGGTGGCTTTGTTAAAGAAAGAAAACATATCCATTTTCCACGTATTGCACTTCAATTCAATTTTTGTGGTTTTGTGAATATCAATAAGATTGGAGTTATTTTCATGTAATAGAGTTCTTTTTTTGTTGTTTTGTGGAAAACAATACAAATTTGGTTTTTTCCTTGTAAAAAACTTCAATTTTTGTGGCTCTGTTATAAAACAATACTTATCTATTTTCCACGTATTGCACTGCAATGCAATTTTTGTGTTTTTGTGAAATCCAATAAGAACGGTGTTATTTCCATGTATCAGAATTCATTTTTTATGATTTTTGAAAAACAATACAAATTATATTTTTTTCCATCTAAAAGACTTCAATTTTTGTGGATTTGTTATGAAAGAAAACTTGTCTATATTTCCACGTATTGCACTTCAATTCAATTTTTGTGTTTTTGTGAAAATCAATAAGAACGGAATAATTTTGGCGTATTGGACTTCATTTTTTTTGGTTTTGTGAAAAGCAATAATCCATGTATTAGACTTCTTTTTTTGTGGTTTTGTGAAAAACAATACAAATTTTATTTTTCCATCTAAAACACTTCAATTTTGTGGCTTTGTTAAAGAAACAAAACTTATCTCTTTTCCACGTATTGCACTTCAATTCAATTTTTGTGGTTTTGTGAAAATCAATAATATTGGAGTCATTTTCACGTATCAGAATTCATTTTTTGTGGTTTTGGGAAAACGATACAAATTTTATTTTTTCGATCTAAAACACTTCAATTTTGTGGCTTTGTTAAAGAAACAAAACTTATCCCTTTTCCACGTATTGCACTTCAATTCAATTTTTGTGGTTTTGCGAAAATCAATAAGGTTGGACTAATTTTCACCTATTAGAATTCATTTTTTGTGGTTTTGTGAAAAACAATACAAATTTTATTTTTTCCATGTAAAAGACTTCAATTTGGTGGCTTTGTTAAAGAAACAAAACATATCTCTTTTCCACGTATTGCACTTCAATTCAATTTTTTGGTTTTGTGAATATCAATAAGATTGGAGTTATTTTTACGTAATAGAGTTCTTTTTTTGTTGTTTTGTGGAAAACAATACAAATTTGGTTTTTTCCTTGTAAAAGTCTTCACTTTTTGTGGCTCTGTTATAAAACAATACTTATCTATTTTCCACGTATTGCACTTCAATACAATTTTTGTGTTTTTGTGAAATTCAATAAGAACGGTGTTATTTCGATGTATCAGAATTCATTTTTTATGATTTTTGAAAAACAATACAAATTATATTTATTTCCATCTAAAAGACTTCAATTTTTGTGGATTTGTTATGAAAGAAAACTTGTCTATATTTCCATGTATTGCACTTCAATTCAATTTTTGTGGTTTTGTGAAAATCAATAAGAACGGAGTAATTTTCGCGTATTGGACTTCATTTTTCTTGGTTTTGTGAAAAACAATACAAATTTTATTTTTTCGATCTAAAACACTTCAATTTTGTGGCTTTGTTAAAGAAAGAAAACTTATCTCTTTTCCACGTATTGCATTTCAATTCAATTTTTGTGGTTTTGTGAAAATCAATAAGATTGGAGTCATTTTCACGTATTAGACTTCATTTTTTGTGGTTTTGTGATAAACAATACAAATTTTGTTTTTTCGATCTAAAACACTTCAATTTTGTGGCTTTGTTAAAGAAACAAAACTTATCTCTTTTCCACGTATTGCTCTTCAATTAAATTTTTGTGGTTTTGTGAAAGTCAATAAGATTGGAGTTATTTTCACGTATTAGAATTCTTTTTTTGTGGTTTTGTGAAAAACAATACAAATTTTGTTTTTTCGATCTAAAACACTTCAATTTTGTGGCTTTGTTAAAGAAACAAAACTTATCTCTTTTCCACGTATTGCACTTCAATTCAATTTTTGTGGTTGTGTGAAAATCAATAATATTGGAGCTATTTTCACGTATTACACTTCATTTTTTTTTGGTTTGTGAAAAACAATACAAATTTTATTTTTTTCAAGTAAAAGACTTCAATTTTGTGGCTTTGTTAAAAAAACAAAACTTATCTCTTTTCCACGTATTGTACTTCAATTCAATTTTTGTGTTTTTGTGAAAATCAGTAAGAACGGAATTATTTTCTCGTATTAGACTTCAATTTTTGTGGTTTTGTGAAAGACAATACAAATTTTATTTTTTCCATGTATAAGACTTCAATTTTGTGGCTTTGTTAAAGAAACAAAACTTATCTCTTTTCCACCTATTGCACTTCAATTTAATTTCGATTACTACGGAGTTATTTTCACGTATTGGACTTCATTTTTTGTGGTTTTGTGAAAAACAGTACAAATTTAGTTTTCCACGTATTGCACTTCAATGCAATTTTTGTGTTTTTGTGAAATTCAATAAGAACGGTGTTATTTCGATGTATCAGAATTCATTTTTTATGATTTTTGAAAAACAATACAAATTATATTTTTTTCCATCTAAAAGACTTCAATTTTTGTGGATTTGTTATGAAAGAAAACTTGTCTATATTTCCATGTATTGCACTTCAATTCAATTTTTGTGTTTTTGTGAAAATCAATAAGAACGGAGTAATTTTCGCGTATTGGACTTCATTTTTTTTGGTTTTGTGAAAAACAATACAAATTTTATTTTTTCGATCTAAAACACTTCAATTTTGTGGCTTTGTTAAAGAAACAAAACTTATCTCTTTTCCACGTATTGCACTTCAATTCAATTTTTGTGGTTTTGTGAAAATCAATAAGATTGGAGTCATTTTCACGTATTAGACTTCATTTTTTGTGGTTTTGTGAAAACAATACAAATTTTATTTTTTCCATGTATAAGACTTCAATTTTGTGGCTTTGTTAAAGAAACAAAACTTATCTCTTTTCCACGTATTGCACTTCAATTCAATTTCGATAACTACGGAGTTATTTTCACGTATTGGACTTCATTTTTTGTGGTTTTGTGAAAAACAATACAAATTTAGTTTTTTCTATCCAAAAGACTTCAATTTTGTGGCTTTGTTAAAAAAACAAAACTTATCTTTTTTCCACGTATTACACTTCAATTAAATTTTTGTGGTTTTGTGAAAATCAATAAGATCGGAGTCATTATCACGTATTACAATTCATTTTTTGTGGTTCTGTGAAAAACAATACAAATTTTAATTTTTCGATCTAAAACACTTCAATTTTGTGGCTTTGTTAAAGAAACAAAACTTACCTCTTTTCCACGTATTGCACTTGAATTCAATTTTTGTGGTTTTGTGAAAATCAATAAGATTGGAGTTATTTTCACGTATTAGAATTCATTTTTTGTGGTTTTTTGAAAAACTGTACAAATTTTATTTTTTCGATCTAAAACACTTCAATTTTGTGGCTTTGTTAAAGAAACAAAACTTATCTCTTTTCCACGTATTTCACTTCAATTTAATTTTTGTGGTTTTGTGAAAATCAATAAGATTGGAGTTATTTTCACGTATTAGAATTCATTTTTTGTGGTTTCGTGAAAAACAATACAAATTTTATTTTTTCGATCTAAAACACTTCAATTTTGTGGCTTTGTCAAAGAAACAAAACTTATCTCTTTTCCGCGTATTGCACTTCAATTCAATTTTTGTGGTTTTGTGACAATCGCTAAGGTTGGACTAATTTTCACGTATTAGAATTCATTTTTTGTGGTTTTGTGAAAAACAATACAAATTTTATTTTTTCGATCTAAAACACTTCAATTTTGTGGCTTTGTTAATGAAACAAAACTTATCTCTTTTCCACGTATTGCACTTCAATTCAATTTTTGTGGTTTTGTGAAAATCAATAAGATTGGAGTTATTTTCACGTATTAGAATTCATTTTTTGTGGTTTTGTGAAAAACTATACAAATTTTATTTTTTCGATCTAAAACACTTCAATTTTGAGGCCTTGTTAAAGAAACAAAACTTATCTATTTTCCACGTATTGCACTTCAATTCAATTTTTGTGGTTTTGTGAAAATCAATAAGATCGGAGTTATTTTCACGTATTACAATTCATTTTTTGTGGTTTTGTGAAAATCAATACAAATTTTATTTTTTCCATGTATAAGACTTCAATTTTGTGGCTTTGTTAAAGAAACAAAACTTATCTCTTTTCCACCTATTGCACTTCAATTTAATTTCGATTACTACGGAGTTATTTTCACGTATTGGACTTCATTTTTTGTGGTTTTATTAAAAAAAATAAAAATTTATTTTTTCCATCTAAAACACTTCAATTTTAGTGGCTTTGTACAAAAACAAAACTTGCCATTTTTCCATGTATTGCACTTCAATTCAATTTCTGTGTTTATGTGAAAATCAATAAGAACAAAGCCATTTTCAGATATTATTTTTTTTTGGTTTTGTGAAAAACAATACAAATTTTATTTTTTCCATGTAAAAGACTTCAATTTTGTGGCTTTGTTAAAAAAACAAAACTTATCATTTTTCCACGTATTACACTTCATTTCAATTTTTGTGTTTTTGTGAAAATCAATAAGAACAGAGTTATTTCCATATATTAGACTTCTTTTTTTGTGTTTTTGTGAAAAACAATACAAATTTTATTTTTCCATCTAACACACTTCAATTTTGTGGCTTTGTTAAAGAAACAAAACTTATCTCTTTTCCACGTATTGCACTTCAATTCAATTTTTGTGGTTTTGTGAAAATCAATAAGATCGGAGTAATTTTCACGTATTAGAATTCAATTTTTGTCGTTTTGTGAAAAAAAATACAAATTTTATTTTTCCCTCTAAAAGACTTCAATTTTAGTGGCTTTGTTCAAAAACAAGACTTATCTTTTTTCAATGTATTGCACTTCAATTCAATTTCTGTGTTTATGTGAAAATCAATAAGAACAAAGCCATTTTCAGGTATTACACTTCATTTTTTTTTTGGTTTTCTGAAAAACAATACAAATTTGGTTTTTTCTATCCAAAACATTTCAATTTTGTGGCTTTGTTAAAAGAACAAAACTTATCTTTTTTCCACGTATTACACTTCAATTCAATTTTTGTGTTTTTGTGAAAATCAATAAGAACAGAGTAATTTCCATGTATTAGACTTCTTTTTTTGTGGTTTTGTGAAAAACAATACAAATTTTATTTTTCCATCTAAAACACTTCAATTTTGTGGCTTTGTTAAAGAAACAAAACTTATCTCTTTTCCACGTATTGCACTTCAATTCAATTTTTGTGGTTTTGTGAAAATCAATAATATTGGAGTCATTTTCACGTATCAGAATTCATTTTTTGTGGTTTTGGGAAAAACGATACAAATTTTATTTTTTCGATCTAAAACACTTCAATTTTGTGGGTTTGTTAAAGAAACAAAACTTATCTCTTTTCCACGTATTGCACTTCAATTCAATTTTTGTAGTTTTGTGAAAATCAATAAGGTTGGACTAATTTTCACGTATTAGAATTCATTTTTTGTGGTTTTGTGAAAAACAATACAAATTTTATTTTTTCGATCTAAAACACTTCAATTTTGTGGCTTTGTTAATGAAACAAAACTTATCTCTTTTCCACGTATTGCACTTCAATTCAATTTTTGTGGTTTTGTGAAAATCAATAAGATTGGAGTTATTTTCAAGTATTAGAATTCATTTTTTGTGGTTTTGTGAAAAACTATACAAATTTTATTTTTTGGATCTAAAACACTTCAATTTTGTGGCTTTGTTAAAGAAACAAAACTTATCTCTTTTCCACGTATTGCACTTCAATTAAATTTTTGTGGTTTTGCGAAAATCAATAAGATTGGAGTTATTTTCACGTATTAGAATTCATTTTTTGTGGTTTTATTAAAAACAATAAAAATTTTATTTTTTCCGTCTAAAACACTTCAATTTTAGTGGCTTTGTTCAAAAACAAAACTTGCCATTTTTCCATGTATTGCACTTCAATTCAATTTCTGTCTTTATGTGAAAATCAATAAGAACAAAGCCATTTTCACATATTATTTTTTTTTGGTTTTGTGAAAAACAATACAAATTTTATTTTATCCATGTAAAAGACTTTAATTTTGTGGCTTTGTTAAAAAAACAAAACTTATCTTTTTTCCACGTATTACACTTCAATTCAATTTTTGTTTTTTTGTGAAAATCAATAAGAACAAAGTTATTTCCATATATTAGACTTCTTTTTTTCTGATTTTGTGAAAAACAATACAAATTTTATTTTTCCATCTAAAACACTTCAATTTTGTGGCTTTGTTAAAGAAACAAAACTTATCTCTTTTCCACGTATTGCACTTCAATTCAATTTTTGTGGTTTTGTGAAAATCAATAAGATTGGAGTTATTTTCACGTATTAGAATTTCATTTTTTGTGGTTTTGTGAAAAACTGTACAAATTTTATTTTTTCGATCTAAAACACTTCAATTTTGTGGCTTTGTTAAAGAAACAAAACTTATCTCTTTTCCACGTATTTCACTTCAATTTAATTTTTGTGGTTTTGTGAAAATCAATAAGATTGGAGTTATTTTCACGTATTAGAATTCATTTTTTGTGGTTTCGTGAAAAACAATACAAATTTTATTTTTTCGATCTAAAACACTTCAATTTTGTGGCTTTGTTAAAGAAACAAAACTTATCTCTTTTCCACGTATTGCACTTCAATTCAATTTTTGTGGTTTTGCGAAAATCAATAAGATTGGAGTTATTTTCACGTATTAGAATTCATTTTTTGTGGTTTTGTTAAAAACAATACAAATTTTATTTTTTCCATCTAAAACACTTCAATTTTAGTGGCTTTGTTCAAAAACAAAACTTGCCTTTTTTCCATGTATTGCACTTCAATTCAATTTCTGTGTTTATGTGAAAATCAATAAGAACAAAGCCACTTTCACGTATTACACTTCATTTTTTTTAGTTTTGTGAAAAACAATACAAATTTTTTTTTTTCCTAGTAAAAGACTTCAATTTTGTGGCTTTGTTAAAAAAAGAAAACTTATCTCTTTTCCATGTATCGTACTTCAATTCAATTTTTTTGTTTTTGTGAAAATCAGTACGAACGGAGTTATTTTCACGTTTTAGACTTCATTTTTTGTGGTTTTGTGAAAAACAATACAAATTTTATTATTTCCATGTAAGAGACTTCAATTTTGTGGCTTTGTTAAAGAAACAAAACTTATTTCTTTTCCACGTATTGCACTTCAATTCAATTTTTGTGGTTTTGTGAAAATCAATAAGATTGGAGTTATTTTCACGTATTCGAATTCATTTTTTGTGGTTTTGCGAAAAACAATACAAATTTTATTTTTCGATCTAAAACACTTCAATTTTTTGGCTCTGTTAAAGAAACAAAACTTATCTCTTTTCCACGTATTGCACTTCAATTCAATTTTTGTGGTTTTGTGAAAATCAATAAGATTGGAGTTATTTTCACGTATTACACTTCATTTTTTTTTTTGGTTTGTGAAAAACAATACAAATTTTATTTTTTTCCAAGTAAAAGACTTTAATTTTGTGGCTTTGTTAAAAAAACAAAACTTATCTCTTTTCCACGTATTGTACTTCAATTCAATTTTTGTGTTTTTGTGAAAATCAGTAAGAACGGAGTTATTTTCACGTATTAGACTTCATTTTTTATGGTTTTGTGAAAAACAATAGAAATTTTATTTTTCCATCTAAAACACTTCAATTTTGTGGCTTTCGTAAAGAAACAAAACTTATCTCTTTTCCACGTATTGTACTTCAATTCAATTTTTGTGTTTTTGTGAAAATCAGTAAGAACGGAGTTATTTTCACGTTTTAGACTTCATTTTTTGTGGTTTTGTGAAAAACAATACAAATTTTATTTTTTCGATCTAAAACACTTCAATTTTGTGGCTTTGTTAATGAAACAAAACTTATCTCTTTTCCACGTATTGCACTTCAATTCAATTTTTGTGGTTTTGTGACAATCGCTAAGGTTGGACTAATTTTCACGTATTAGAATTCATTTTTTGTGGTTTTGTGAAAAACAATAGAAATTTTATTTTTCCATCTAAAACACTTCAATTTTGTGGCTTTCGTAAAGAAACAAAACTTATCTCTTTTCCACGTATTGCACTTCAATTCAATTTTTGTGGTTTTGTGAAAATCAATAATATTGGAGTCATTTTCACGTATTAGAATTCATTTTTTGTGGTCTTGGGAAAAACGATACAAATTTTATTTTTTCGATCTAAAACACTTCAATTTTGTGGCTTTGTTAATGAAACAAAACTTATCTCTTTTCCACGTATTGCACTTCAATTCAATTTTTGTGGTTTTGTGACAATCGCTAAGGTTGGACTAATTTTCACGTATTAGAATTCATTTTTTGTGGTTTTGTGAAAAACAATACAAATTTTATTTTTTCGATCTAAAACACTTCAATTTTGTGGCTTTGTTAATGAAACAAAACTTATCTCTTTTCCACGTATTGCACTTCAATTCAATTTTTGTGGTTTTGTGAAAATCAATAAGATTGGAGTTATTTTCACGTATTAGAATTCATTTTTTGTGGTTTTGTGAAAAACTATACAAATTTTATTTTTTCGATCTAAAACACTTCAATTTTGAGGCCTTGTTAAAGAAACAAATCTTATCTATTTTCCACGTATTGCACTTCAATTCAATTTTTGTGGTTTTGTGAAAATCAATAAGATTGGAGCTATTTTCACGTATTACAATTCATTTTTTTTTGGTTTGTGAAAAACAATACAAATTTTATTTTTTTCCAAGTAAAAGACTTCAATTTTGTGGCTTTGTTAAAAAAAACAAAACTTATCTCTTTTCCACGTATTGCACTTCAATTCAATTTTTGTGTTTTTGTGAAAATCAGTAAGAACGGAGTGATTTTCTCGTATCAGACTTCAATTTTTGTGGTTTTGTGAAAAACAATACAAATTTTATTTTTTCCATGTATAAGACTTCAATTTTGTGGCTTTGTTAAAGAAACAAAACTTATCTCTTTTCCACCTATTGCACTTCAATTTAATTTCGATTACTACGGAGTTATTTTCACGTATTGGACTTCATTTTTTGTGGTTTTATTAAAAACAATAAAAATTTATTTTTTCCATCTAAAACACTTCAATTTTAGTGGCTTTGTACCAAAACAAAACTTGCCATTTTTCCATGTATTGCACTTCAATTCAATTTCTGTGTTTATGTGAAAATCAATAAGAACAAAGCCATTTTAACATATTATTTTTTTTTGGTTTTGTGAAAAACAATACAAATTTTATTTTTTCCATGTAAAAGACTTTAATTTTGTGGCTTTGTTAAAAAAACAAAACTTATCTTTTTTCCACGTATTACACTTCAATTCAATTTTTGTTTTTTTGTGAAAATCAATAAGAACAAAGTTATTTCCATATATTAGACTTCTTTTTGTCTGGTCTTGTGAAAAACAATACAAATTTTATTTTTCCATCTAAAACACTTCAATTTTGTGGCTTTGTTAAAGAAACAAAACTTATCTCTTTTCCACGTATTGCACTTCAATTAAATTTTTGTGGTTTTCTGAAAATTAATAAGATCGGAGTTATTTTCACGTATTACAATTCATTTTTTGTGGTTTTGTGAAAAACAATACAAATTTTATTTTTTCGATCTAAAACACTTCAATTTTGTGGCTTTGTTAAAGAAACAAAACTTATCTCTTTTCCACGTATTGCACTTCAATTCAATTTTTGTGGTTTTGTGAAAATCAATAAGATTGGAGTTATTTTCACGTATTAGAATTCATTTTTTGTGGTTTTGTGAAAAACTGTACAAATTTTATTTTTTCGATCTAAAACACTTCAATTTTGTGGCTTTGTTAAAGAAACAAAACTTATCTCTTTTCCACGTATTTCACTTCAATTTAATTTTTGTGGTTTTGTGAAAATCAATAAGATTGGAGTTATTTTCACGTATTAGAATTCATTTTTTGTGGTTTCGTGAAAAACAATACAAATTTTATTTTTTCGATCTAAAACACTTCAATTTTGTGGCTTTGTTAAAGAAACAAAACTTATCTCTTTTCCACGTATTGCACTTCAATTAAATTTTTGTGGTTTTGCGAAAATCAATAAGATTGGAGTTATTTTCACGTATTAGAATTCATTTTTTGTGGTTTTATTAAAAACAATAAAAATTTTATTTTTTCCATCTAAAACACTTCAATTTTAGTGGCTTTGTTCAAAAACAAAACTTGCCATTTTTCCATGTATTGCACTTCAATTCAATTTCTGTTTTTATGTGAAAATCAATAAGAACAAAGCCATTTTCACATATTATTTTTTTTTGGTTTTGTGAAAAACAATACAAATTTTATTTTTTCCATGTAAAAGACTTTAATTTTGTGGCTTTGTTAAAAAAACAAGACTTATCTTTTTTCCACGTATTACACTTCATTTCAATTTTTGTGTTTTTGTGAAAATCAATAAGAACAAAGTTATTTCCATATATTAGACTTCTTTTTGTCTGGTCTTGTGAAAAACAATACAAATTTTATTTTTCCATCTAAAACACTTCAATTTTGTGGCTTTGTTAAAGAAACAAAACTTATCTCTTTTCCACGTATTGCACTTCAATTAAATTTTTGTGGTTTTCTGAAAATTAATAAGATCGGAGTTATTTTCACGTATTACAATTCATTTTTTGTGGTTTTGTGAAAAACAATACAAATTTTATTTTTTCGATCTAAAACACTTCAATTTTGTGGCTTTGTTAAAGAAACAAAACTTATCTCTTTTCCACGTATTGCACTTCAATTCAATTTTTGTGGTTTTGTGAAAATCAATAAGATTGGAGTTATTTTCACGTATTAGAATTCATTTTTTGTGGTTTTGTGAAAAACTGTACAAATTTTATTTTTTCGATCTAAAACACTTCAATTTTGTGGCTTTGTTAAAGAAACAAAACTTATCTCTTTTCCACGTATTTCACTTCAATTTAATTTTTGTGGTTTTGTGAAAATCAATAAGATTGGAGTTATTTTCACGTATTAGAATTCATTTTTTGTGGTTTCGTGAAAAACAATACAAATTTTATTTTTTCGATCTAAAACACTTCAATTTTGTGGCTTTGTTAAAGAAACAAAACTTATCTCTTTTCCACGTATTGCATTTCAATTCAATTTTTGTGGTTTTGCGAAAATCAATAAGATTGGAGTTATTTTCACGTATTAGAATTCATTTTTTGTGGTTTTGTTAAAAACAATACAAATTTTATTTTTTCCATCTAAAACACTTCAATTTTAGTGGCTTTGTTCAAAAACAAAACTTGCCTTTTTTCCATGTATTGCACTTCAATTCAATTTCTGTCTTTATGTGAAAATCAATAAGAACAAAGCCACTTTCACGTATTACATTTCATTTTTTTTAGTTTTGTGAAAAACAATACAAATTTTATTTTTTTCCAAGTAAAAGACTTCAATTTTGTGGCTTTGTTAAAAAAACAAAACTTATCTCTTTTCCACGTATCGTACTTCAATTCAGTTTTTGTGTTTTTGTGAAAATCAGTAAGAACGGAGTTATTTTCACGTATTAGAATTCATTTTTTGCAGTTTCGTGAAAAACAATACAAATTTTATTTTTTCGATCTAAAACACTTCAATTTTGTGGCTTTGTTAAAGAAACAAAACTAATCTCTTTTCCAGGTATTGCACTTCAATTCAATTTTTGTGGTTTTGTGAAAATCAATAAGATTGGAGTTATTTTCACGTATTCGAATTCATTTTTTGTGGTTTTGCGAAAAACAATACAAATTTTATTTTTTCGATCTAAAACACTTCAATTTTTTGGCCCTGTTAAAGAAACAAAACTTATCTCTTTTCCACGTATTGCACTTCAATTCAATTTTTGTGGTTTTGTGAAAATCAATAAGATTGGAGTTATTTTCACGTATTACACTTCATTTTTTTTTGGTTTTGTGAAAAACAATACAAATTTTATTTTTTCCATGTAAAAGACTTTAATTTTGTGGCTTTGTTAAAAAAACAAAACTTATCTTTTTTCCACGTATTACACTTCAATTCAATTTTTGTTTTTTTATGAAAATCAATAAGAACAAAGTTATTTCCATATATTAGATTTCTTTTTGTCTGGTTTTGTGAAAAACAATACAAATTTTATTTTTCCATCTAAAACACTTCAATTTTGTGGCTTTGTTAAAGAAACAAAACTTATCTCTTTTCCACGTATTGCACTTCAATTAAATTTTTGTGGTTTTCTGAAAATTAATAAGATCGGAGTTATTTTCACGTATTACAATTCATTTTTTGTGGTTTTGTGAAAAACAATACAAATTTTATTTTTTCGATCTAAAACACTTCAATTTTGTGGCTTTGTTAATGAAACAAAACTTATCTCTTTTCCACGTATTGCACTTCAATTCAATTTTTGTGGCTTTGTGACAATCGCTAAGGTTGGACTAATTTTCACGTATTAGAATTCATTTTTTGTGGTTTTGTGAAAAACAATACAAATTTTATTTTTTCGATCTAAAACACTTCAATTTTGTGGCTTTGTTAATGAAACAAAACTTATCTCTTTTCCACGTATTGCACTTCAATTCAATTTTTGTGGTTTTGTGAAAATCAATAAGATTGGAGTTATTTTCACGTATTAGAATTCATTTTTTGTGGTTTTGTGAAAAACTATACAAATTTTATTTTTTCGATCTAAAACACTTCAATTTTGAGGCCTTGTTAAAGAAACAAAACTTATCTATTTTCCACGTATTGCACTTCAATTCAATTTTTGTGGTTTTGTGAAAATCAATAAGATTGGAGCTATTTTCACGTATTACAATTCATTTTTTTTTGGTTTGTGAAAAACAATACAAATTTTATTTTTTTCCAAGTAAAAGACTTCAATTTTGTGGCTTTGTTAAAAAAAACAAAACTTATCTCTTTTCCACGTATTGTACTTCAATTCAATTTTTGTGTTTTTGTGAAAATCAGTAAGAACGGAGTGATTTTCTCGTATCAGACTTCAATTTTTGTGGTTTTGTGAAAAACAATACAAATTTTATTTTTTCCATGTATAAGACTTCAATTTTGTGGCTTTGTTAAAGAAACAAAACTTATCTCTTTTCCACCTATTGCACTTCAATTTAATTTCGATTACTACGGAGTTATTTTCACGTATTGGACTTCATTTTTTGTGGTTTTATTAAAAACAATAAAAATTTATTTTTTCCATCTAAAACACTTCAATTTTAGTGGCTTTGTACATAAACAAAACTTGCCATTTTTCCATGTATTGCACTTCAATTCAATTTCTGTGTTTATGTGAGAATCAATAAGAACAAAGCCATTTTCACATATTATTTTTTTTTGGTTTTGTGAAAAACAATACAAATTTTATTTTTTCCATGTAAAAGACTTCAATTTTGTGGCTTTGTTAAAAAAACAAGACTTATCTTTTTTCCACGTATTACACTTCATTTCAATTTTTGTGTTTTTGTGAAAATCAATAAGAACAGAGTTATTTCCATATATTAGACTTCTTTTTTTGTGGTTTTGTGAAAAACAATACAAATTTTATTTTTCCATCTAAGACACTTCAATTTTGTGGCTTTGTTAAAGAAACAAAACTTATCTCTTTTCCACGTATTGCACTTCAATTCAATTTTTGTGGTTTTGTGAAAATCAGTAAGATCGGAGTAATTTTCACGTATTAGAATTCATTTTTTGTGGTTTTGTGAAAAACTGTACAAATTTTATTTTTTCGATCTAAAACACTTCAATTTTGTGGATTTGTTACAAAACTTATCTCTTTTCCACGTATTTCACTTCAATTTAATTTTTGTGGTTTTGTGAAAATCAATAAGATTTGAGTTATTTTCACGTATTAGAATTCATTTTTTGTGGTTTCGTGAAATACAATACAAATTTTATTTTTTCGATCTAAAACACTTCAATTTTGTGGCTTTGTTAAAGAAACAAAACTTATCTCTTTTCCACGTATTGCACTTCAATTCAATTTTTGTGGTTTTGCGAAAATCAATAAGATTGGAGTAATTTTCACGTATTAGAATTCATTTTTTGTGGTTTTGTTAAAAACAATACAAATTTTGTTTTTTCGATCTAAAACACTTCAATTTTGTGGCTTTGTTAAAGAAACAAAACTTATCTCTTTTCCACGTATTTCACTTCAATTTAATTTTTGTGGTTTTGTGAAAATCAATAAGATTGGAGTTATTTTCACGTATTAGAATTCATTTTTTGTGGTTTCGTGAAAAACAATACAAATTTTATTTTTTCGATCTAAAACACTTCAATTTTGTGGCTTTGTTAAAGAAACAAAACTTATCTCTTTTCCACGTATTGCACTTCAATTCAATTTTTGTGGTTTTGCGAAAATCAATAAGATTGGAGTTATTTTCACGTATTAGAATTCATTTTTTGTGGTTTTGTTAAAAACAATACAAATTTTATTTTTTCCATCTAAAACACTTCAATTTTAGTGGCTTTGTTCAAAAACAAAACTTGCCTTTTTTCCATGTATTGCAGTTCAATTCAATTTCTGTTTTTATGTGAAAATCAATAAGAACAAAGCCATTTTCACATATTATTTTTTTTTGGTTTTGTGAAAAACAATACAAATTTTATTTTTTCCATGTAAAAGACTTTAATTTTGTGGCTTTGTTAAAAAAAAAAAACTTATCTTTTTTCCACGTATTACACTTCAATTCAATTTTTGTTTTTTTGTGAAAATCAATAAGAACAAAGTTATTTCCATATATTAGACTTCTTTTTGTCTGGTCTTGTGAAAAACAATACAAATTTTATTTTTTCGATCTAAAACACTTCAATTTTGTGGCTTTGTTAAAGAAACAAAACTTATCTCTTTTCCACGTATTGCACTTCAATTCAATTTTTGTGGTTTTGTGAAAATCAATAAGATTGGAGTTATTTTCACGTATTAGAATTCATTTTTTGTGGTTTTGTGAAAAACTGTACAAATTTTATTTTTTCGATCTAAAACACTTCAATTTTGTGGCTTTGTTAAAGAAACAAAACTTATCTCTTTTCCACGTATTGCACTTCAATTAAATTTTTGTGGTTTTCTGAAAATTAATAAGATCGGAGTAATTTTCACGTATTACAATTCATTTTTTGTGGTTTTGTGAAAAACAATACAAATTTTATTTTTTCGATCTAAAACACTTCAATTTTGTGGCTTTGTTAAAGAAACAAAACTTATCTCTTTTCCACGTATTGCACTTCAATTCAATTTTTGTGGTTTTGCGAAAATCAATAAGATTGGAGTAATTTTCACGTATTAGAATTCATTTTTTGTGGTTTTGTTAAAAACAATACAAATTTTGTTTTTTCGATCTAAAACACTTCAATTTTGTGGCTTTGTTAAAGAAACAAAACTTATCTCTTTTCCACGTATTTCACTTCAATTTAATTTTTGTGGTTTTGTGAAAATCAATAAGATTGGAGTTATTTTCACGTATTAGAATTCATTTTTTGTGGTTTCGTGAAAAACAATACAAATTTTATTTTTTCGATCTAAAACACTTCAATTTTGTGGCTTTGTTAAAGAAACAAAACTTATCTCTTTTCCACGTATTGCACTTCAATTCAATTTTTGTGGTTTTGCGAAAATCAATAAGATTGGAGTTATTTTCACGTATTAGAATTCATTTTTTGTGGTTTTGTTAAAAACAATACAAAATTTATTTTTTCCATCTAAAACACTTCAATTTTAGTGGCTTTGTTCAAAAACAAAACTTGCCTTTTTTCCATGTATTGCACTTCAATTCAATTTCTGTCTTTATGTGAAAATCAATAAGAACAAAGCCACTTTCACGTATTACATTTCATTTTTTTTAGTTTTGTGAAAAACAATACAAATTTTATTTTTTTCCAAGTAAAAGACTTCAATTTTGTGGCTTTGTTAAAAAAACAAAACTTATCTCTTTTCCACGTATCGTACTTCAATTCAATTTTTGTGTTTTTGTGAAAATCAGTAAGAACGGAGTTATTTTCACGTATTAGAATTCATTTTTTCCAGTTTCGTGAAAAACAATACAAATTTTATTTTTTCGATCTAAAACACTTCAATTTTGTGGCTTTGTTGAAGAAACAAAACTAATCTCTTTTCCACGTATTGCACTTCAATTCAATTTTTGTGGTTTTGTGAAAATCAATAAGATTGGAGTTATTTTCACGTATTCGAATTCATTTTTTGTGGTTTTGCGAAAAACAATACAAATTTTATTTTTTCGATCTAAAACACTTCAATTTTTTGGCTCTGTTAAAGAAACAAAACTTATCTCTTTTCCACGTATTGCACTTCAATTCAATTTTTGTGGTTTTGTGAAAATCAATAAGATTGGAGTTATTTTCACGTATTACACTTCATTTTTTTTTGGTTTTGTGAAAAACAATACAAATTTTATTTTTTCCATGTAAAAGACTTTAATTTTGTGGCTTTGTTAAAAAAACAAAACTTATCTTTTTTCCACGTATTACACTTCAATTCAATTTTTGTTTTTTTATGAAAATCAATAAGAACAAAGTTATTTCCATATATTAGATTTCTTTTTGTCTGGTTTTGTGAAAAACAATACAAATTTTATTTTTCCATCTAAAACACTTCAATTTTGTGGCTTTGTTAAAGAAACAAAACTTATCTCTTTTCCACGTATTGCACTTCAATTAAATTTTTGTGGTTTTCTGAAAATTAATAAGATCGGAGTTATTTTCACGTATTAGAATTCATTTTTTGTGGTTTTGTGAAAAACAATACAAATTTTATTTTTTCGATCTAAAACACTTCAATTTTGTGGCTTTGTTAATGAAACAAAACTTATCTCTTTTCCACGTATTGCACTTCAATTCAATTTTTGTGGTTTTGTGAAAATCAATAAGATTGGAGTTATTTTCACGTATTAGAATTCATTTTTTGTGGTTTTGTGAAAAACTATACAAATTTTATTTTTTCGATCTAAAACACTTCAATTTTGAGGCCTTGTTAAAGAAACAAAACTTATCTATTTTCCACGTATTGCACTTCAATTCAATTTTTGTGGTTTTGTGAAAATCAATAAGATTGGAGCTATTTTCACGTATTACAATTCATTTTTTTTTGGTTTGTGAAAAACAATACAAATTTTATTTTTTTCCAAGTAAAAGACTTCAATTTTGTGGCTTTGTTAAAAAAAACAAAACTTATCTCTTTTCCACGTATTGTACTTCAATTCAATTTTTGTGTTTTTGTGAAAATCAGTAAGAACGGAGTGATTTTCTCGTATCAGACTTCAATTTTTGTGGTTTTGTGAAAAACAATACAAATTTTATTTTTTCCATGTATAAGACTTCAATTTTGTGGCTTTGTTAAAGAAACAAAACTTATCTCTTTTCCACCTATTGCACTTCAATTTAATTTCGATTACTACGGAGTTATTTTCACGTATTGGACTTCATTTTTTGTGGTTTTATTAAAAACAATAAAAATTTATTTTTTCCATCTAAAACACTTCAATTTTAGTGGCTTTGTACATAAACAAAACTTGCCATTTTTCCATGTATTGCACTTCAATTCAATTTCTGTGTTTATGTGAAAATCAATAAGAACAAAGCCATTTTCACATATTATTTTTTTTTGGTTTTGTGAAAAACAATACAAATTTTATTTTTTCCATGTAAAAGACTTCAATTTTGTGGCTTTGTTAAAAAAACAAGACTTATCTTTTTTCCACGTATTACACTTCATTTCAATTTTTGTGTTTTTGTGAAAATCAATAAGAACAGAGTTATTTCCATATATTAGACTTCTTTTTTTGTGGTTTTGTGAAAAACAATACAAATTTTATTTTTCCATCTAAGACACTTCAATTTTGTGGCTTTGTTAAAGAAACAAAACTTATCTCTTTTCCACGTATTGCACTTCAATTCAATTTTTGTGGTTTTGTGAAAATCAGTAAGATCGGAGTAATTTTCACGTATTAGAATTCATTTTTTGTGGTTTTGTGAAAAACAGTACAAATTTTATTTTTTCGATCTAAAACACTTCAATTTTGTGGCTTTGTTACAAAACTTATCTCTTTTCCACGTATTTCACTTCAATTTAATTTTTGTGGTTTTGTGAAAATCAATGAGATTTGAGTTATTTTCACGTATTAGAATTCATTTTTTGTGGTTTCGTGAAATACAATACAAATTTTATTTTTTCGATCTAAAACACTTCAATTTTGTGGCTTTGTTAAAGAAACAAAACTTATCTCTTTTCCACGTATTGCACTTCAATTCAATTTTTGTGGTTTTGCGAAAATCAATAAGATTGGAGTTATTTTCACGTATTAGAATTCATTTTTTGTGGTTTTGTTAAAAACAATACAAATTTTGTTTTTTCGATCTAAAACACTTCAATTTTGTGGCTTTGTTAAAGAAACAAAACTTATCTCTTTTCCACGTATTGCACTTCAATTCAATTTTTGTGGTTTTGCGAAAATCAATAAGATTGGAGTTATTTTCACGTATTAGAATTCATTTTTTGTGGTTTTATTAAAAACAATAAAAATTTTATTTTTTCCATCTAAAACACTTCAATTTTAGTGGCTTTGTTCAAAAACAAAACTTGCCATTTTTCCATGTATTGCACTTCAATTCAATTTCTGTGTTTATGTGAAAATCAATAAGAACAAAGCCATTTTCACATATTATTTTTTTTTGGTTTTGTGAAAAACAATACAAATTTTATTTTTTCCATGTAAAAGACTTTAATTTTGTGGCTTTGTTAAAAAAACAAAACTTATCTTTTTTCCACGTATTACACTTCAATTCAATTTTTGTTTTTTTATGAAAATCAATAAGAACAAAGTTATTTCCATATATTATATTTCTTTTTGTCTGGTTTTGTGAAAAACAATACAAATTTTATTTTTCCATCTAAAACACTTCAATTTTGTGGCTTTGTTAAAGAAACAAAACTTATCTCTTTTCCACGTATTGCACTTCAATTAAATTTTTGTGGTTTTCTGAAAATTAATAAGATCGGAGTTTTTTTCACGTATTAGAATTCATTTTTTGTGGTTTTGTGAAAAACAATACAAATTTTATTTTTTCGATCTAAAACACTTCAATTTTGTGGCTTTGTTAATGAAACAAAACTTATCTCTTTTCCACGTATTGCACTTCAATTCAATTTTTGTGGTTTTGTGAAAATCAATAAGATTGGAGTTATTTTCACGTATTAGAATTCATTTTTTGTGGTTTTGTGAAAAACAATACAAATTTTATTTTTCCATCTAAAACACTTCAATTTTGTGGCTTTGTTAAAGAAACAAAACTTATCTCTTTTCCACGTATTGCACTTCAATTAAATTTTTGTGGTTTTCTGAAAATTAATAAGATCGGAGTTATTTTCACGTATTACAATTCATTTTTTGTGGTTTTGTGAAAAACAATACAAATTTTATTTTTTCGATCTAAAACACTTCAATTTTGTGGCTTTGTTAATGAAACAAAACTTATCTCTTTTCCACGTATTGCACTTCAATTCAATTTTTGTGGTTTTGTGACAATCGCTAAGGTTGGACTAATTTTCACGTATTAGAATTCATTTTTTGTGGTTTTGTGAAAAACAATACAAATTTTATTTTTTCGATCTAAAACACTTCAATTTTGTGGCTTTGTTAATGAAACAAAACTTATCTCTTTTCCACGTATTGCACTTCAATTCAATTTTTGTGGTTTTGTGAAAATCAATAAGATTGGAGTTATTTTCACGTATTAGAATTCATTTTTTGTGGTTTTGTGAAAAACTGTACAAATTTTATTTTTTCGATCTAAAACACTTCAATTTTGTGGCTTTGTTAAAGAAACAAAACTTATCTTTTTTCCACGTATTACACTTCAATTCAATTTTTGTTTTTTTATGAAAATCAATAAGAACAAAGTTATTTCCATATATTAGACTTTTTTTTGTCTGGTTTTGTGAAAAACAATACAAATTTTATTTTTCCATCTAAAACACTTCAATTTTGTGGCTTTGTTAAAGAAACAAAACTTATCTCTTTTCCACGTATTGCACTTCAATTAAATTTTTGTGGTTTTCTGAAAATTAATAAGATCGGAGTTATTTTCACGTATTACAATTCATTTTTTGTGGTTTTGTGAAAAACAATACAAATTTTATTTTTTCGATCTAAAACACTTCAATTTTGTGGCTTTGTTAATGAAACAAAACTTATCTCTTTTCCATGTATTGCACTTCAATTCAATTTTTGTGGTTTTGTGACAATCGCTAAGGTTGGACTAATTTTCACGTATTAGAATTCATTTTTTGTGGTTTTGTGAAAAACAATACAAATTTTATTTTTTCGATCTAAAACACTTCAATTTTGTGGCTTTGTTAATGAAACAAAACTTATCTCTTTTCCACGTATTGCACTTCAATTCAATTTTTGTGGTTTTGTGAAAATCAATAAGATTGGAGTTATTTTCACGTATTAGAATTCATTTTTTGTGGTTTTGTGAAAAACTGTACAAATTTTATTTTTTCGATCTAAAACACTTCAATTTTGTGGCTTTGTTAAAGAAACAAAACTTATCTCTGAATCCACCTAGAGAATCAAGTAAGAATAGCAAAAGAGAATCCATAGCAAAAGCAAAATGAATTCTCTCTTTCTATGTCTTATTATAGAATTCTATATCATGATCCATATGAAATGCAACCCCATAAAATTCTGAGTTACATTCCTTCAAATAACTTGCTTCTTTTTGTACCAAATTCGATATAGTTTCATGGATTCTCTCTTTCTATTCTTACTGGTGCGGAGACGGGATTTGAACCCGTGACCCCAAGGTTATGAGCCTTGTGAGCTACCCAGACTGCTCTACTCCGCCTGAATCCACCTAGAGAATCAAGTAAGAATAGCAAAAGAGAATCCATAGCAAAAGCAAAATGAATTCTCTCTTTCTATGTCTTATTATAGAATTCTATATCATGATCCATATGAAATGCAACCCCATAAAATTCTGAGTTACATTCCTTCAAATAACTTGCTTCTTTTTGTACCAAATTCGATATAGTTTCATGGATTCTCTCTTTCTATGTATTATATTATATACGTCATTTAAAAACTGGATAACGCATTGAGAAAAGTAGAGCAGAAATAATATGCAAATACAAAAGAAGTATTATATTACTGTATTCTGACTCTGGTAATTTACATAGCTTTCCAAGAAAATATTCCAAAGTCAAATACAAAAGTTTGAGAGTAAGCATTTGAAAATCTCCAAAATAAAATCTTTTTTTCTTTTATTATTATAAAATAAAGGGAATCAATTACCTCTCTTTTTACCATATTTAAACCTTTTTTTGTTCTGTTCTGAGATCCCAAAATGATAAAGAATTCATTCTTACATTAATACGAAATAGAATCATTTTTGATGATTTTTACACGCGTCTTTTTTTAGGAGCTCGACAGCCATTATGTGGGAAAGGTGTTCCATCACGTATGAATTTGACTTTCACACCACTACGAAGAACGGTTCTGAATGCTGCATCTCTTCCGGGACCGGCACCTTTGATCATAAGTTGTGCTTGTATCATACCTTGTTTCACTAACATACGAATAGCATTTTTCGTTGCGATTTGAGCAGCATAGGGTGTTCCTCTTTTTGGACCTTTCAATCGAGAAGTACCAGCGGAGTCCCAAGAAACCAAAGAAATATGAAAAATATCTTCTTTTTTGAATATTTGTTTCAATAGGATTGATTTTCTCTCTATCTAAACAAATATTCAAAGAAACACATAAAGAAGATATCAGAGTTTCAAAGATTCCAAATTAAGAAGTTCTAAATAAGAACTTCTTAATTGGAAATCTTTTTTTTTCATAGGATAGACTGAAGCATATTCAATATCAAAAGGAATATGTCGAAATATTGTTCTGCACCAATACCTGGAACTTGAGCCAAATCATCTATTTCTAACCTACAATGATCTTAAGCATATTCAATATAGAAAGAACTATTTCGAGATATTCTACTTTACCAATACCTGGAACTTGAACCAAACCATCTATCACTAATCTACGAAGAAGGTCCGCGATTGTTTCGATATTAAAGTTGATTAAAGAAATATAGGTTGAGCGGCATATATTTAATCGGTCAATAGGATATGAACTCCAACCCAGGTCCATGAAATTCTCATTGTTACTTTGGATTGATTCTATTATGATTTGCAATATTTCATTTTTGATTTCTCTTAAATTTTCATCATATTGTAATTCAGCCTTTTCATCGGGCAAGATGAAACGGGACATAGTTTCTTTTTTTTCCACACCTGTACCTATATCTACAGAAATATGAAATAATTTCATTAATTTGTTAGAAGCTTCATAAAGTGCTTCTATAGGTGTTATGCTTCCGTTTGTCGATATTTCAAAAATAAGCATTTCTTCTTCTTCATCATTCAGCATATAATCATGAATGGAAAAATGCACATTTTCAACAGGCATAAATACAGCATCTATTGAATAAGCTCCATCTTTGGGATTATTCTCCTCTTCGATACAACGAGATCCTCGACCTCTCTCGATTTCTAAATCCATAGAGAAATCGACTGCTTCCGTTAGATTAGCTATACATTTTGTTCTATCCACGATTGTCACGGAAGACGGTAGACTGATATCATTAGCAGTGACGCGTCCGGGACCACTGACGCGAATTGATGCTTTTCCTTTATTTTGGCTATTACTTCTAAGTACAATTTGTTGGAGATTTTCTAAGATCTCAAACAAGCATTCCTCAATTCCGAATATTGGACTATATTTATGCGGCACGTCAATGTTTTGTTTTTCATTAAGTTCACAAATTGAGAGCCGGTCTGTGCTTGTTAAGATAGAAGAGTATCTATATCTAGTCTCAATCCCAAGATACTTTCTATTTCGATGACACATTTCATAAATTCTCGATTTACTCGAAATTCTGCCTCAACTTCTCTTAAAAGGGAAATTCGATGGGCAACCAGCATTGCCAGCTCAAGGTCGGCTTGTGCAATCTCATTTAATACGAGAAATTTTTGAATTTCTCGCTCCTCTTCTAAGCTCTTTACCTTGCAGAGATTCTTTTTTGCTTTTTCGATTTTTTTCTGATACTTGTTAATATGGAAGAAAGTTCGTGTATGTATATTTCTACCGCCGTAACACTCCCAAATGAGAAAAGGGGGAAAGTTCCTGTATTTTTTGCCGAGTTCGCGCAAACCGACCTCTTTGTTGTAATCATAAACGCGTTTTTTTTTTTTCCCTTCAAAACGCATCATACTAAGCTCGAGGTCTTTGACTGTGATTAGGCCTTCGTTTATATTCTTGTTTATAAATTCGGATAACTCTTTCCACGAAGATGATATTTTTTTTTTCACCTTCTCTATCTTGTCCATTGTTATTCTCATTTTCGAACAGCGTTCCCGACTTGCTCTTCTTTTGAAATTTCGAACCTTTTCCATAAGGCCGGGAAGTTTTTCGTTCGTTTCTAAAGCTGTCAAGAAATGATGCACTCCAATCCAAACCATTTTCAATCGATAAGACCAATACACTGCGATTATAGTAGCACTAACGTAAAAAAGCCTGAAGCGATAGTAAACCCAAATCGCTGTTAGAACGCGATTTAGGTATAAAGATATCAAACGTCTGAAGACATAAGCTAAATAAATGGAGATCAGAGTGTCTCTAACGCGTCGACGGGCGTTTTGTAACGACCGAATAAACCCTTGCATTTGTATTTGATTAAAATCTTTCATATTTTCTTTTTTTGTTTTTTATTCCCAATATTTGGATTGTATTGTATGGCCAACCATTGGCGGGATAATGGTTGATGCTCGACACCAGAGGAAGACAAGATGTTGTCAAGTTTCGGATAATCATTCACTAGATATTATATTCAAAATATTCATGATTGTCAAGTTTCGGGTAATCATTCACTAGATATTGTATTCAAAATATTCATGATTGTCAAGTTTCGGATAATCATTCACTAGAATATTGTATTCAAAATATTCATGATTGTCAAGTTTCGGATAATCATTCACTAGAATATTGTATTCAAAATATTCATGATTGTCAAGTTTCGGGTAATCATTCACTAGATTCGGATAATCATTCACTAGAATATTGTATTCAAAATATTCATGATTGTCAAGTTTCGGATAATCATTCACTAGAATATTGTATTCAAAATATTCATGATTGTCAAGTTTCGGATAATCATTCACTAGAATATTGTATTCAAAATATTCATGATTGTCAAGTTTCGGGTAATCATTCACTAGATTCGGATAATCATTCACTAGAATATTGTATTCAAAATATTCATGATTGTCAAGTTTCGGATAATCATTCACTAGAATATTGTATTCAAAATATTCATGATTGTCAAGTTTCGGATAATTCATGGACCTGGGTTGGAGTTCATATCCTATTGACCGATTAAATATATGCCGCTCAACCTATATTTCTTTAATCAACTTTAATATCGAAACAATCGCGGACCTTCTTCGTAGATTAGTGATAGATGGTTTGGTTCAAGTTCCAGGTATTGGTAAAGTAGAATATCTCGAAATAGTTCTTTCTATATTGAATATGCTTAAGATCATTGTAGGTTAGAAATAGATGATTTGGCTCAAGTTCCAGGTATTGGTGCAGAACAATATTTCGACATATTCCTTTTGATATTGAATATGCTTCAGTCTATCCTATGAAAAAAAAAGATTTCCAATTAAGAAGTTCTTATTTAGAACTTCTTAATTTGGAATCTTTGAAACTCTGATATCTTCTTTATGTGTTTCTTTGAATATTTGTTTAGATAGAGAGAAAATCAATCCTATTGAAACAAATATTCAAAAAAGAAGATATTTTTCATATTTCTTTGGTTTCTTGGGACTCCGCTGGTACTTCTCGATTGAAAGGTCCAAAAAGAGGAACACCCTATGCTGCTCAAATCGCAACGAAAAATGCTATTCGTATGTTAGTGAAACAAGGTATGATACAAGCACAACTTATGATCAAAGGTGCCGGTCCCGGAAGAGATGCAGCATTCAGAACCGTTCTTCGTAGTGGTGTGAAAGTCAAATTCATACGTGATGGAACACCTTTCCCACATAATGGCTGTCGAGCTCCTAAAAAAAGACGCGTGTAAAAATCATCAAAAATGATTCTATTTCGTATTAATGTAAGAATGAATTCTTTATCATTTTGGGATCTCAGAACAGAACAAAAAAAGGTTTAAATATGGTAAAAAGAGAGGTAATTGATTCCCTTTATTTTATAATAATAAAAGAAAAAAAGATTTTATTTTGGAGATTTTCAAATGCTTACTCTCAAACTTTTTGTTTACACAATAGTTCTATTCTTTGTTATTCGCTGTTTTTTGATTAGAAAATTGGATATAACTTGTATATTTGAAAGTTGGATAAAACTCGGCTATATATTAACAATTAGTTCTTTATTTAGATTGATGGAGGTACAACAATATAAATGACTTTCAAAGACTGTCTTCGCTTCTTCACTAACTTACTTATCCGCTCGCTTCTATGATACTCCGCATGTGGGGATTCATCATATGATCATCGTGTATCCGGTATTCTTTATCATCGTCGTAATGGGCTATGGCCTTTTCGAAAATTTTCTTCAAAAGGTATGCGATTTACAAAAGCGATTTGATTTACGAGTTATATATTATAGATATCTATGTGTTCCTCTTTATGCCCTGATACTTTTCTTCCTGATCTCCCCGAAAAAAACCATCCAATTGTTTGATAATATATATATCGAATTGGTGGCTATTTATTTATATGTTCACAAATTCATATTTCAGTATTTGAAAAAATGAATGGATTTTGTTTTCTTTTAGTCGGAAAAAGTATTAAGACCAGAAGAATATAATCAAAAAGATCCTTCTTGTACGGATCGGGATTTTCTTTGGGAGGTATCGGGAAGAAATTGGAATGGAATAATATCGATTCATAGAGAAGAAAAGGCTCTCTATTGATTCAAACGCTATACCTATGGGATAGGGATAGAGGAAGAAGAACAAATCGAAATGAAATGAAAGAATCAAGGAAAAAAGGAAATAGAACAAATCGGACTGGTGCCGACAGCTCATCACGGAAGAAAGGACTGACAGAGCCGGGCTAAGGGGATCACTAACTCATACTAAAACGAATACTAATAGAATAGAAAAGAACTGTATTTTCTGTATACTTTCCCCGGTTCCATTGCTACCGCGGGCCTTACGCAATCGATCGGATCATATAGATATCCCTTCAACACAACATAGGTCATTGAAAGGATCTCGGACGACTCACCAAAGCACGAAAGCCAGGATCTTTCAGAAACAAGTTGATTCCTATTTGAAGAGTGCAGAACCGCATGGATAAGCTCACATTAACCCGTCAATTTTGGATGCAATTCGGGATTTTCCTTGGGAGGTATCGGGAAGAAATTGGAGGGGTTTCCGAGGAATACAAATAACCTCCGGCTTTTTTCAAATTTGGCGAGCATCTGGAATAACTAGTGAATTACAACTCTATTGTACCGCAATTGGTGCATTGGTTTTTGCCTCGTTAATGCTTTTTGCCGGTTGGTTCCATTATCACAAAGCTGCCCCAAAATTGGCTTGGTTCCAAGATGTAGAATCTATGTTGAATCATCACTTAGCGGGGTCACTAGGACTTGGGTCTCTTTCTTGGGCGGGACACCAAATTCATGTATCTTTTCCACGTATTTCACTTCAATTTAATTTTTGTGGTTTTGTGAAAATCAATAAGATTTGAGTTATTTTCACGTATTAGAATTCATTTTTTGTGGTTTCGTGAAAAACAATACAAATTTTATTTTTTCGATCTAAAACACTTCAATTTTGTGGCTTTGTTAAAGAAACAAAACTTATCTCTTTTCCACGTATTGCACTTCAATTCAATTTTTGTGGTTTTGCGAAAATCAATAAGATTGGAGTTATTTTCACGTATTAGAATTCATTTTTTGTGGTTTTGTTAAAAACAATACAAATTTTGTTTTTTCGATCTAAAACACTTCAATTTTGTGGCTTTGTTAAAGAAACAAAACTTATCTCTTTTCCACGTATTGCACTTCAATTAAATTTTTGTGGTTTTGCGAAAATCAATAAGATTGGAGTTATTTTCACGTATTAGAATTCATTTTTTGTGGTTTTATTAAAAACAATAAAAATTTTATTTTTTCCATCTAAAACACTTCAATTTTAGTGGCTTTGTTCAAAAACAAAACTTGCCATTTTTCCATGTATTGCACTTCAATTCAATTTCTGTGTTTATGTGAAAATCAATAAGAACAAAGCCATTTTCACATATTATTTTTTTTTGGTTTTGTGAAAAACAATACAAATTTTATTTTTTCCATGTAAAAGACTTTAATTTTGTGGCTTTGTTAAAAAAACAAAACTTATCTTTTTTCCACGTATTACACTTCAATTCAATTTTTGTTTTTTTATGAAAATCAATAAGAACAAAGTTATTTCCATATATTAGACTTCTTTTTGTCTGGTTTTGTGAAAAACAATACAAATTTTATTTTTGCATCTAAAACACTTCAATTTTGTGGCTTTGTTAAAGAAACAAAACTTATCTCTTTTCCACGTATTGCACTTCAATTAAATTTTTGTGGTTTTCTGAAAATTAATAAGATCGGAGTTATTTTCACGTATTACAATTCATTTTTTGTGGTTTTGTGAAAAACAATACAAATTTTATTTTTTCGATCTAAAACACTTCAATTTTGTGGCTTTGTTAATGAAACAAAACTTATCTCTTTTCCACGTATTGCACTTCAATTCAATTTTTGTGGTTTTGTGACAATCGCTAAGGTTGGACTAATTTTCACGTATTAGAATTCATTTTTTGTGGTTTTGTGAAAAACAATACAAATTTTATTTTTTCGATCTAAAACACTTCAATTTTGTGGCTTTGTTAATGAAACAAAACTTATCTCTTTTCCACGTATTGCACTTCAATTCAATTTTTGTGGTTTTGTGAAAATCATTAAGATTGGAGTTATTTTCACGTATTAGAATTCATTTTTTGTGGTTTTGTGAAAAACTATACAAATTTTATTTTTTCGATCTAAAACACTTCAATTTTGAGGCCTTGTTAAAGAAACAAAACTTATCTATTTTCCACGTATTGCACTTCAATTCAATTTTTGTGGTTTTGTGAAAATCAATAAGATTGGAGCTATTTTCACGTATTACAATTCATTTTTTTTTGGTTTGTGAAAAACAATACAAATTTTATTTTTTTCCAAGTAAAAGACTTCAATTTTGTGGCTTTGTTAAAAAAAACAAAACTTATCTCTTTTCCACGTATTGTACTTCAATTCAATTTTTGTGTTTTTGTGAAAATCAGTAAGAACGGAGTGATTTTCTCGTATCAGACTTCAATTTTTGTGGTTTTGTGAAAAACAATACAAATTTTATTTTTTCCATGTATAAGACTTCAATTTTGTGGCTTTGTTAAAGAAACAAAACTTATCTCTTTTCCACCTATTGCACTTCAATTTAATTTCGATTACTACGGAGTTATTTTCACGTATTGGACTTCATTTTTTGTGGTTTTATTAAAAACAATAAAAATTTATTTTTTCCATCTAAAACACTTCAATTTTAGTGGCTTTGTACATAAACAAAACTTGCCATTTTTCCATGTATTGCACTTCAATTCAATTTCTGTGTTTATGTGAAAATCAATAAGAACAAAGCCATTTTCACATATTATTTTTTTTTGGTTTTGTGAAAAACAATACAAATTTTATTTTTTCCATGTAAAAGACCTCAATTTTGTGGCTTTGTTAAAAAAACAAGACTTATCTTTTTTCCACGTATTACACTTCATTTCAATTTTTGTGATTTTGTGAAAATCAATAAGAACAGAGTTATTTCCATATATTAGACTTCTTTTTTTGTGGTTTTGTGAAAAACAATACAAATTTTATTTTTCCATCTAAGACACTTCAATTTTGTGGCTTTGTTAAAGAAACAAAACTTATCTCTTTTCCACGTATTGCACTTCAATTCAATTTTTGTGGTTTTGTGAAAATCAATAAGATCGGAGTAATTTTCACGTATTAGAATTCATTTTTTGTGGTTTTGTGAAAAACTGTACAAATTTTATTTTTTCGATCTAAAACACTTCAATTTTGTGGCTTTGTTGAAGAAACAAAACTTATCTCTTTTCCACGTATTTCACTTCAATTTAATTTTTGTGGTTTTGTGAAAATCAATAAGATTTGAGTTATTTTCACGTATTAGAATTCATTTTTTGTGGTTTCGTGAAAAACAATACAAATTTTATTTTTTCGATCTAAAACACTTCAATTTTGTGGCTTTGTTAAAGAAACAAAACTTATCTCTTTTCCACGTATTGCACTTCAATTCAATTTTTGTGGTTTTGCGAAAATCAATAAGATTGGAGTTATTTTCACGTATTAGAATTCATTTTTTGTGGTTTTGTTAAAAACAATACAAATTTTGTTTTTTCGATCTAAAACACTTCAATTTTGTGGCTTTGTTAAAGAAACAAAACTTATCTCTTTTCCACGTATTGCACTTCAATTAAATTTTGGTGGTATTGCGAAAATCAATAAGATTGGAGTTATTTTCACGTATTAGAATTCATTTTTTGTGGTTTTATTAAAAACAATAAAAATTTTATTTTTTCCATCTAAAACACTTCAATTTTAGTGGCTTTGTTCAAAAACAAAACTTGCCATTTTTCCATGTATTCCACTTCAATTCAATTTCTGTGTTTATGTGAAAATCAATAAGAACAAAGCCATTTTCACATATTATTTTTTTTTGGTTTTGTGAAAAACAATACAAATTTTATTTTTTCCATGTAAAAGACTTTAATTTTGTGGCTTTGTTAAAAAAACAAAACTTATCTTTTTTCCACGTATTACACTTCAATTCAATTTTTGTTTTTTTATGAAAATCAATAAGAACAAAGTTATTTCCATATATTAGACTTCTTTTTGTCTGGTTTTGTGAAAAACAATACAAATTTTATTTTTCCATCTAAACCACTTCAATTTTGTGGCTTTGTTAAAGAAACAAAACTTATCTCTTTTCCACGTATTGCACTTCAATTAAATTTTTGTGGTTTTCTGAAAATTAATAAGATCGGATTTATTTTCACGTATTACAATTCATTTTTTGTGGTTTTGTGAAAAACAATACAAATTTTATTTTTTCGATCTAAAACACTTCAATTTTGTGGCTTTGTTAAAGAAACAAAACTTATCTCTTTTCCACGTATTGCACTTCAATTCAATTTTTGTGGTTTTGTGAAAATCAATAAGATTGGAGTTATTTTCACGTATTAGAATTCATTTTTTGTGGTTTTGTGAAAAACTGTACAAATTTTATTTTTTCGATGTAAAACACTTCAATTTTGTGGCTTTGTTAAAGAAACAAAACTTATCTCTTTTCCACGTATTTCACTTCAATTTAATTTTTGTGGTTTTGTGAAAATCAATAAGATTGGAGTTATTTTCACGTATTAGAATTCATTTTTTGTGGTTTCGTGAAAAACAATACAAATTTTATTTTTTCGATCTAAAACACTTCAATTTTGTGGCTTTGTTAAAGAAACAAAACTTCTCTTTTCCACGTATTGCACTTCAATTCAATTTTTGTGGTTTTGCGAAAATCAATAAGATTGGAGTTATTTTCACGTATTAGAATTCATTTTTTGTGGTTTTGTTAAAAACAATACAAATTTTATTTTTTCCATCTAAAACACTTCAATTTTAGTGGCTTTGTTCAAAAACAAAACTTGCCTTTTTTCCATGTATTGCACTTCAATTCAATTTCTGTGTTTTTGTGAAAATCAATAAGAACAAAGCCACTTTCACGTATTACACTTCATTTTTTTTAGTTTTGTGAAAAACAATACAAATTTTATTTTTTTCCAAGTAAAAGACTTCAATTTTGTGGCTTTGTTAAAAAAACAAAACTTATCTCTTTTCCACGTATCGTACTTCAATTCAATTTTTGTGTTTTTGTGAAAATCAGTAAGAACGGAGTTATTTTCACGTTTTAGACTTCATTTTTTGTGGTTTTGTGAAAAACAATACAAATTTTATTATTTCCATGTAAGAGACATCAATTTTGTGGCTTTGTTAAAGAAACAAAACTTATCTCTTTTCCACGTATTGCACTTCAATTCAATTTTTGAGGTTTTGTGAAAATCAATAAGATTGGAGTTATTTTCACGTATTCGAATTCATTTTTTGTGGTTTTGCGAAAAACAATACAACTTTTATTTTTTCGATCTAAAACACTTCAATTTTTTGGCTCTGTTAAAGAAACAAAACTTATCTCTTTTCCACGTATTGCACTTCAATTCAATTTTTGTGGTTTTGTGAAAATCAATAAGATTGGAGTTATTTTCACGTATTACACTTCATTTTTTTTTTTGGTTTGTGAAAAACAAGACAAATTTTATTTTTTTCCATGTAAAAGACTTTAATTTTGTGGCTTTGTTAAAAAAACAAAACTTATCTCTTTTCCACGTATTGTACTTCAATTCAATTTTTGTGTTTTTGTGAAAATCAGTAAGAACGGAGTTATTTTCACGTATTAGACTTCATTTTTTGTGGTTTTGTGAAAAACAATAGAAATTTTATTTTTCCATCTAAAACACTTCAATTTTGTGGCTTTCGTAAAGAAACAAAACTTATCTCTTTTCCACGTATTGCACTTGAATTTAATTTTTGTGGTTTTGTGAAAATCAATAATATTGGAGTCATTTTCACGTATTAGAATTCATTTTTTGTGGTCTTGGGAAAAACGATACAAATTTTATTTTTTCGATCTAAAACACTTCAATTTTGTGGCTTTGTTAATGAAACAAAACTTATCTCTTTTCCACGTATTGCACTTCAATTTAATTTTTGTGGTTTTGTGAAAATCAGTAAGAACGGAGTGATTTTCTCGTATCAGACTTCAATTTTTGTGGTTTTGTGAAAAACAATACAAATTTTATTTTTTCCATGTATAAGACTTCAATTTTGTGGCTTTGTTAATGAAACAAAACTTATCTCTTTTCCACGTATTGCACTTCAATTCAATTTTTGTGGTTTTGTGAAAATCAATAAGATTGGAGTTATTTTCACGTATTAGAATTCATTTTTTGTGGTTTTGTGAAAAACTATACAAATTTTATTTTTTCGATCTAAAACACTTCAATTTTGAGGCCTTGTTAAAGAAACAAAACTTATCTATTTTCCACGTATTGCACTTCAATTCAATTTTTGTGGTTTTGTGAAAATCAATAAGATTGGAGCCATTTTCACGTATTACAATTCATTTTTTTTTGGTTTGTGAAAAACAATACAAATTTTATTTTTTTCCAAGTAAAAGACTTCAATTTTGTGGCTTTGTTAAAAAAAACAAAACTTATCTCTTTTCCACGTATTGTACTTCAATTCAATTTTTGTGTTTTTGTGAAAATCAGTAAGAACGTGATTTTCTCGTATCAGACTTCAATTTTTGTGGTTTTGTGAAAAACAATACAAATTTTATTTTTTCCATGTATAAGACTTCAATTTTGTGGCTTTGTTAAAGAAACAAAACTTATCTCTTTTCCACCTATTGCACTTCAATTTAATTTCGATTACTACGGAGTCATTTTCACGTATTGGACTTCATTTTTTGTGGTTTTATTAAAAACAATAAAAATTTATTTTTTCCATCTAAAACACTTCAATTTTAGTGGCTTTGTACAAAAACAAAACTTGCCATTTTTCCATGTATTGCACTTCAATTCAATTTCTGTGTTTATGTGAAAATCAATAAGAACAAAGCCATTTTCACATATTATTTTTTTTTGGTTTTGTGAAAAACAATACAAATTTTGTTTTTTCCATGTAAAAGACTTCAATTTTGTGGCTTTGTTAAAAAAACAAGACTTATCTTTTTTCCACGTATTACACTTCATTTCAATTTTTGTGTTTTTGTGAAAATCAATAAGAACAGAGTTATTTCCATATATTAATCTTCTTTTTTTGTGGTTTTGTGAAAAACAATACATATTTTATTTTTCCATCTAAAACACTTCAATTTTGTGGCTTTGTTAAAGAAACAAAACTTATCTCTTTTCCACGTATTGCACTTCAATTCAATTTTTGTGGTTTTGTGAAAATCAATAAGATCGGAGTAATTTTCACGTATTAGAATTCATTTTTTGTGGTTTTGTGAAAAACTGTACAAATTTTATTTTTTCGATCTAAAACACTTCAATTTTGTGGCTTTGTTAAAGAAACAAAACTTATCTCTTTTCCACGTATTTCACTTCAATTTAATTTTTGTGGTTTTGTGAAAATCAATAAGATTTGAGTTATTTTCACGTATTAGAATTCATTTTTTGTGGTTTCGTGAAAAACAATACAAATTTTATTTTTTCGATCTAAAACACTTCAATTTTGTTGCTTTGTTAAAGAAGCAAAACTTATATCTTTTCCACGTAGTGCACTTCAATTCAATTTTTGTGGTTTTTTGAAAATCAATAAGATTGGAGTTGTTTTCACGTATTAGAATTCATTTTTTGTGGTTTTGTTAAAAACAATACAAATTTTGTTTTTTCGATCTAAAACACTTCAATTTTGTGGCTTTGTTAAAGAAACAAAACTTATCTCTTTTCCACGTATTGCACTTCAATTCAATTTTTTTGGTTTTGTGAAAATCAATAAGATTGGAGCTATTTTCACGTATTACAATTCATTTTTTTTTGGTTTGTGAAAAACAATACAAATTTTATTTTTTTCCAAGTAAAAGACTTCAATTTTGTGGCTTTGTTAAAAAAACAAAACTTATCTCTTTTCCACGTATTGTACTTCAATTCAATTTTTGTGTTTTTGTGAAAATCAGTAAGAACGGAGTGATTTTCTCGTATCAGACTTCAATTTTTGTGGTCGTGTGAAAAACAATACAAATTTTATTTTTTCCATGTATAAGACTTCAATTTTGTGGCTTTGTTAAAGAAACAAAACTTATCACTTTTCCACCTATTGCACTTCAATTTAATTTCGATTACTACGGAGTTATTTTCACGTATTGGACTTCATTTTTTGTGGTTTTGTGAAAAACAGTACAAATTTAGTTTTTTCTATCCAAAAGACTTCAATTTTGTGGCTTTGTTAAAAAAACAAAACTTATCTCTTTTCCACGTATTACACTTCAATTCAATTTTTGTGTTTTTGTGAAAATCAATAAGAAGAGAGGTGTTTCCATATATTAGATTTCTTTTTTTGGGGTTTTTTGAAAAACAATACAAATTTTATTTTTCCATCTAAAACACTTCAATTTTAGTGGCTTTGTTCAAAAACAAAACTTGCCATTTTTCCATGTATTGCACTTCAATTCAATTTCTGTGTTTATGTGAAAATCAATAAGAACAAAGCCATTTTCACATATTATTTTTTTTTGGTTTTGTGAAAAACAATACAAATTTTATTTTTCCATGTAAAAGACTTTAATTTTGTGGCTTTGTTAAAAAAACAAAACTTATCTTTTTTCCACGTATTACACTTCAATTCAATTTTTGTTTTTTTATGAAAATCAATAAGAACAAAGTTATTTCCATATATTAGACTTTTTTTTGTCTGGTTTTGTGAAAAACAATACAAATTTTATTTTTCCATCTAAAACACTTCAATTTTGTGGCTTTGTTAAAGAAACAAAACTTATCTCTTTTCCACGTATTGCACTTCAATTAAATTTTTGTGGTTTTCTGAAAATTAATAAGATCGGAGTTATTTTCACGTATTACAATTCATTTTTTGTGGTTTTGTGAAAAACAATACAAATTTTATTTTTTCGATCTAAAACACTTCAATTTTGTGGCTTTGTTAATGAAACAAAACTTATCTCTTTTCCACGTATTGCACTTCAATTCAATTTTTGTGGTTTTGTGACAATCGCTAAGGTTGGACTAATTTTCACGTATTAGAATTCATTTTTTGTGGTTTTGTGAAAAACAATACAAATTTTATTTTTTCGATCTAAAACACTTCAATTTTGTGGCTTTGTTAATGAAACAAAACTTATCTCTTTTCCACGTATTGCACTTCAATTCAATTTTTGTGGTTTTGTGAAAATCAATAAGATTGGAGTTATTTTCACGTATTAGAATTCATTTTTTGTGGTTTTGTGAAAAACTGTACAAATTTTATTTTTTCGATCTAAAACACTTCAATTTTGTGGCTTTGTTAAAGAAACAAAACTTATCTCTTTTCCACGTATTTCACTTCAATTTAATTTTTGTGGTTTTGTGAAAATCAATAAGATTTGAGTTATTTTCACGTATTAGAATTCATTTTTTGTGGTTTCGTGAAAAACAATACAAATTTTATTTTTTCGATCTAAAACACTTCAATTTTGTGGCTTTGTTAAAGAAACAAAACTTATCTCTTTTCCACGTATTGCACTTCAATTCAATTTTTGTGGTTTTGCGAAAATCAATAAGATTGGAGTTATTTTCACGTATTAGAATTCATTTTTTGTGGTTTTGTTAAAAACAATACAAATTTTGTTTTTTCGATCTAAAACACTTCAATTTTGTGGCTTTGTTAAAGAAACAAAACTTATCTCTTTTCCACGTATTGCACTTCAATTAAATTTTTGTGGTTTTGCGAAAATCAATAAGATTGGAGTTATTTTCACGTATTAGAATTCATTTTTTGTGGTTTTATTAAAAACAATAAAAATTTTATTTTTTCCATCTAAAACACTTCAATTTTAGTGGCTTTGTTCAAAAACAAAACTTGCCATTTTTCCATGTATTGCACTTCAATTCAATTTCTGTGTTTATGTGAAAATCAATAAGAACAAAGCCATTTTCACATATTATTTTTTTTTGGTTTTGTGAAAAACAATACAAATTTTATTTTTCCATGTAAAAGACTTTAATTTTGTGGCTTTGTTAAAAAAACAAAACTTATCTTTTTTCCACGTATTACACTTCAATTAAATTTTTGTTTTTTTATGAAAATCAATAAGAACAAAGTTATTTCCATATATTAGACTTTTTTTTGTCTGGTTTTGTGAAAAACAATACAAATTTTATTTTTCCATCTAAAACACTTCAATTTTGTGGCTTTGTTAAAGAAACAAAACTTATCTCTTTTCCACGTATTGCACTTCAATTAAATTTTTGTGGTTTTCTGAAAATTAATAAGATCGGAGTTATTTTCACGTATTACAATTCATTTTTTGTGGTTTTGTGAAAAACAATACAAATTTTATTTTTTCGATCTAAAACACTTCAATTTTGTGGCTTTGTTAATGAAACAAAACTTATCTCTTTTCCACGTATTGCACTTCAATTCAATTTTTGTGGTTTTGTGACAATCGCTAAGGTTGGACTAATTTTCACGTATTAGAATTCATTTTTTGTGGTTTTGTGAAAAACAATACAAATTTTATTTTTTCGATCTAAAACACTTCAATTTTGTGGCTTTGTTAATGAAACAAAACTTATCTCTTTTCCACGTATTGCACTTCAATTCAATTTTTGTGGTTTTGTGAAAATCAATAAGATTGGAGTTATTTTCACGTATTAGAATTCATTTTTTGTGGTTTTGTGAAAAACTATACAAATTTTATTTTTTCGATCTAAAACACTTCAATTTTGAGGCCTTGTTAAAGAAACAAAACTTATCTATTTTCCACGTAATGCACTTCAATTCAATTTTTGTGGTTTTGTGAAAATCAATAAGATTGGAGCTATTTTCACGTATTACAATTCATTTTTTTTTGGTTTGTGAAAAACAATACAAATTTTATTTTTTTCCAAGTAAAAGACTTCAATTTTGTGGCTTTGTTAAAAAAAACAAAACTTATCTCTTTTCCACGTATTGTACTTCAATTCAATTTTTGTGTTTTTGTGAAAATCAGTAAGAACGGAGTGATTTTCTCGTATCAGACTTCAATTTTTGTGGTTTTGTGAAAAACAATACAAATTTTATTTTTTCCATGTATAAGACTTCAATTTTGTGGCTTTGTTAAAGAAACAAAACTTATCTCTTTTCCACCTATTGCACTTCAATTTAATTTCGATTACTACGGAGTTATTTTCACGTATTGGACTTCATTTTTTGTGGATTTATTAAAAACAATAAAAATTTATTTTTTCCATCTAAAACACTTCAATTTTAGTGGCTTTGTACATAAACAAAACTTGCCATTTTTCCATGTATTGCACTTCAATTCAATTTCTGTGTTTATGTGAAAATCAATAAGAACAAAGCCATTTTCACATATTATTTTTTTTTGGTTTTTTGAAAAACAATACAAATTTTATTTTTTCCATGTAAAAGACTTCAATTTTGTGGCTTTGTTAAAAAAACAAGACTTATCTTTTTTCCACGTATTACAGTTCATTTCAATTTTTGTGTTTTTGTGAAAATCAATAAGAACAGAGTTATTTCCATATATTAGACTTTTTTTTTTTGTGGTTTTGTGAAAAACAATACAAATTTTATTTTTCCATCTAAGACACTTCAATTTTGTGGCTTTGTTAAAGAAACAAAACTTATCTCTTTTCCACGTATTGCACTTCAATTCAATTTTTGTGGGTTTGTGAAAATCAATAAGATCGGAGTAATTTTCACGTATTAGAATTCATTTTTTGTGGTTTTGTGAAAAACTGTACAAATTTTATTTTTTCGATCTAAAACACTTCAATTTTGTGGCTTTGTTAAAGAAACAAAACTTATCTCTTTTCCACGTATTTCACTTCAATTTAATTTTTGTGGTTTTGTGAAAATCAATAAGATTTGAGTTATTTTCACGTATTAGAATTCATTTTTTGTGGTTTCGTGAAAAACAATACAAATTTTATTTTTTCGATCTAAAACACTTCAATTTTGTGGCTTTGTTAAAGAAACAAAACTTATCTCTTTTCCACGTATTGCACTTCAATTCAATTTTTGTGGTTTTGCGAAAATCAATAAGATTGGAGTTATTTTCACGTATTAGAATTCATTTTTTGTGGTTTTGTTAAAAACAATACAAATTTTGTTTTTTCGATCTAAAACACTTCAATTTTGTGGCTTTGTTAAAGAAACAAAACTTATCTCTTTTCCACGTATTGCACTTCAATTAAATTTTTGTGGTTTTGCGAAAATCAATAAGATTGGAGTTATTTTCACGTATTAGAATTCATTTTTTGTGGTTTTATTAAAAACAATAAAATTTTTATTTTTTCCATCTAAAACACTTCAATTTTAGTGGCTTTGTTCAAAAACAAAACCTGCCATTTTTCCATGTATTGCACTTCAATTCAATTTCTGTGTTTATGTGAAAATCAATAAGAACAAAGCCATTTTCACATATTATTTTTTTTTGGTTTTGTGAAAAACAATACAAATTTTATTTTTTCCATGTAAAAGACTTTAATTTTGTGGCTTTGTTAAAAAAACAAAACTTATCTTTTTTCCACGTATTACACTTCAATTCAATTTTTGTTTTTTTATGAAAATCAATAAGAACAAAGTTATTTCCATATATTAGACTTCTTTTTGTCTGGTTTTGTGAAAAACAATACAAATTTTATTTTTCCATCTAAAACACTTCAATTTTGTGGCTTTGTTAAAGAAACAAAACTTATCTCTTTTCCACGTATTGCACTTCAATTAAATTTTTGTGGTTTTCTGAAAATTAATAAGATCGGAGTTATTTTCACGTATTACAATTCATTTTTTGTGGTTTTGTGAAAAACAATACAAATTTTATTTTTTCGATCTAAAACACTTCAATTTTGTGGCTTTGTTAATGAAACAAAACTTATCTCTTTTCCACGTATTGCACTTCAATTCAATTTTTGTGGTTTTGTGACAATCGCTAAGGTTGGACTAATTTTCACGTATTAGAATTCATTTTTTGTGGTTTTGTGAAAAACAATACAAATTTTATTTTTTCGATCTAAAACACTTCAATTTTGTGGCTTTGTTAATGAAACAAAACTTATCTCTTTTCCACGTATTGCACTTCAATTCAATTTTTGTGGTTTTGTGAAAATCATTAAGATTGGAGTTATTTTCACGTATTAGAATTCATTTTTTGTGGTTTTGTGAAAAACTATACAAATTTTATTTTTTCGATCTAAAACACTTCAATTTTGAGGCCTTGTTAAAGAAACAAAACTTATCTATTTTCCACGTATTGCACTTCAATTCAATTTTTGTGGTTTTGTGAAAATCAATAAGATTGGAGCTATTTTCACGTATTACAATTCATTTTTTTTTGGTTTGTGAAAAACAATACAAATTTTATTTTTTTCCAAGTAAAAGACTTCAATTTTGTGGCTTTGTTAAAAAAAACAAAACTTATCTCTTTTCCACGTATTGTACTTCAATTCAATTTTTGTGTTTTTGTGAAAATCAGTAAGAACGGAGTGATTTTCTCGTATCAGACTTCAATTTTTGTGGTTTTGTGAAAAACAATACAAATTTTATTTTTTCCATGTATAAGACTTCAATTTTGTGGCTTTGTTAAAGAAACAAAACTTATCTCTTTTCCACCTATTGCACTTCAATTTAATTTCGATTACTACGGAGTTATTTTCACGTATTGGACTTCATTTTTTGTGGTTTTATTAAAAACAATAAAAATTTATTTTTTCCATCTAAAACACTTCAATTTTAGTGGCTTTGTACATAAACAAAACTTGCCATTTTTCCATGTATTGCACTTCAATTCAATTTCTGTGTTTATGTGAAAATCAATAAGAACAAAGCCATTTTCACATATTATTTTTTTTTGGTTTTGTGAAAAACAATACAAATTTTATTTTTTCCATGTAAAAGACTTCAATTTTGTGGCTTTGTTAAAAAAACAAGACTTATCTTTTTTCCACGTATTACACTTCATTTCAATTTTTGTGATTTTGTGAAAATCAATAAGAACAGAGTTATTTCCATATATTAGACTTCTTTTTTTGTGGTTTTGTGAAAAACAATACAAATTTTATTTTTCCATCTAAGACACTTCAATTTTGTGGCTTTGTTAAAGAAACAAAACTTATCTCTTTTCCACGTATTGCACTTCAATTCAATTTTTGTGGTTTTGTGAAAATCAATAAGATCGGAGTAATTTTCACGTATTAGAATTCATTTTTTGTGGTTTTGTGAAAAACTGTACAAATTTTATTTTTTCGATCTAAAACACTTCAATTTTGTGGCTTTGTTGAAGAAACAAAACTTATCTCTTTTCCACGTATTTCACTTCAATTTAATTTTTGTGGTTTTGTGAAAATCAATAAGATTTGAGTTATTTTCACGTATTAGAATTCATTTTTTGTGGTTTCGTGAAAAACAATACAAATTTTATTTTTTCGATCTAAAACACTTCAATTTTGTGGCTTTGTTAAAGAAACAAAACTTATCTCTTTTCCACGTATTGCACTTCAATTCAATTTTTGTGGTTTTGCGAAAATCAATAAGATTGGAGTTATTTTCACGTATTAGAATTCATTTTTTGTGGTTTTGTTAAAAACAATACAAATTTTGTTTTTTCGATCTAAAACACTTCAATTTTGTGGCTTTGTTAAAGAAACAAAACTTATCTCTTTTCCACGTATTGCACTTCAATTAAATTTTGGTGGTATTGCGAAAATCAATAAGATTGGAGGTATTTTCACGTATTAGAATTCATTTTTTGTGGTTTTATTAAAAACAATAAAAATTTTATTTTTTCCATCTAAAACACTTCAATTTTAGTGGCTTTGTTCAAAAACAAAACTTGCCATTTTTCCATGTATTCCACTTCAATTCAATTTCTGTGTTTATGTGAAAATCAATAAGAACAAAGCCATTTTCACATATTATTTTTTTTTGGTTTTGTGAAAAACAATACAAATTTTATTTTTTCCATGTAAAAGACTTTAATTTTGTGGCTTTGTTAAAAAAACAAAACTTATCTTTTTTCCACGTATTACACTTCAATTCAATTTTTGTTTTTTTATGAAAATCAATAAGAACAAAGTTATTTCCATATATTAGACTTCTTTTTGTCTGGTTTTGTGAAAAACAATACAAATTTTATTTTTCCATCTAAACCACTTCAATTTTGTGGCTTTGTTAAAGAAACAAAACTTATCTCTTTTCCACGTATTGCACTTCAATTAAATTTTTGTGGTTTTCTGAAAATTAATAAGATCGGATTTATTTTCACGTATTACAATTCATTTTTTGTGGTTTTGTGAAAAACAATACAAATTTTATTTTTTCGATCTAAAACACTTCAATTTTGTGGCTTTGTTAAAGAAACAAAACTTATCTCTTTTCCACGTATTGCACTTCAATTCAATTTTTGTGGTTTTGTGAAAATCAATAAGATTGGAGTTATTTTCACGTATTAGAATTCATTTTTTGTGGTTTTGTGAAAAACTGTACAAATTTTATTTTTTCGATCTAAAACACTTCAATTTTGTGGCTTTGTTAAAGAAACAAAACTTATCTCTTTTCCACGTATTTCACTTCAATTTAATTTTTGTGGTTTTGTGAAAATCAATAAGATTGGAGTTATTTTCACGTATTAGAATTCATTTTTTGTGGTTTCGTGAAAAACAATACAAATTTTATTTTTTCGATCTAAAACACTTCAATTTTGTGGCTTTGTTAAAGAAACAAAACTTCTCTTTTCCACGTATTGCACTTCAATTCAATTTTTGTGGTTTTGCGAAAATCAATAAGATTGGAGTTATTTTCACGTATTAGAATTCATTTTTTGTGGTTTTGTTAAAAACAATACAAATTTTATTTTTTCCATCTAAAACACTTCAATTTTAGTGGCTTTGTTCAAAAACAAAACTTGCCTTTTTTCCATGTATTGCACTTCAATTCAATTTCTGTGTTTATGTGAAAATCAATAAGAACAAAGCCACTTTCACGTATTACACTTCATTTTTTTTAGTTTTGTGAAAAACAATACAAATTTTATTTTTTTCCAAGTAAAAGACTTCAATTTTGTGGCTTTGTTAAAAAAACAAAACTTATCTCTTTTCCACGTATCGTACTTCAATTCAATTTTTGTGTTTTTGTGAAAATCAGTAAGAACGGAGTTATTTTCACGTTTTAGACTTCATTTTTTGTGGTTTTGTGAAAAACCATACAAATTTTATTATTTCCATGTAAGAGACATCAATTTTGTGGCTTTGTTAAAGAAACAAAACTTATCTCTTTTCCACGTATTGCACTTCAATTCAATTTTTGAGGTTTTGTGAAAATCAATAAGATTGGAGTTATTTTCACGTATTCGAATTCATTTTTTGTGGTTTTGCGAAAAACAATACAACTTTTATTTTTTCGATCTAAAACACTTCAATTTTTTGGCTCTGTTAAAGAAACAAAACTTATCTCTTTTCCACGTATTGCACTTCAATTCAATTTTTGTGGTTTTGTGAAAATCAATAAGATTGGAGTTATTTTCACGTATTACACTTCATTTTTTTTTTTTGGTTTGTGAAAAACAAGACAAATTTTATTTTTTTCCATGTAAAAGACTTTAATTTTGTGGCTTTGTTAAAAAAACAAAACTTATCTCTTTTCCACGTATTGTACTTCAATTCAATTTTTGTGTTTTTGTGAAAATCAGTAAGAACGGAGTTATTTTCACGTATTAGACTTCATTTTTTGTGGTTTTGTGAAAAACAATAGAAATTTTATTTTTCCATCTAAAACACTTCAATTTTGTGGCTTTCGTAAAGAAACAAAACTTATCTCTTTTCCACGTATTGCACTTGAATTTAATTTTTGTGGTTTTGTGAAAATCAATAATATTGGAGTCATTTTCACGTATTAGAATTCATTTTTTGTGGTCTTGGGAAAAACGATACAAATTTTATTTTTTCGATCTAAAACACTTCAATTTTGTGGCTTTGTTAATGAAACAAAACTTATCTCTTTTCCACGTATTGCACTTCAATTCAATTTTTGAGGTTTTGTGAAAATCAGTAAGAACGGAGTGATTTTCTCGTATCAGACTTCAATTTTTGTGGTTTTGTGAAAAACAATACAAATTTTATTTTTTCCATGTATAAGACTTCAATTTTGTGGCTTTGTTAATGAAACAAAACTTATCTCTTTTCCACGTATTGCACTTCAATTCAATTTTTGTGGTTTTGTGAAAATCAATAAGATTGGAGTTATTTTCACGTATTAGAATTCATTTTTTGTGGTTTTGTGAAAAACTATACAAATTTTATTTTTTCGATCTAAAACACTTCAATTTTGAGGCCTTGTTAAAGAAACAAAACTTATCTATTTTCCACGTATTGCACTTCAATTCAATTTTTGTGGTTTTGTGAAAATCAATAAGATTGGAGCCATTTTCACGTATTACAATTCATTTTTTTTTGGTTTGTGAAAAACAATACAAATTTTATTTTTTTCCAAGTAAAAGACTTCAATTTTGTGGCTTTGTTAAAAAAAACAAAACTTATCTCTTTTCCACGTATTGTACTTCAATTCAATTTTTGTGTTTTTGTGAAAATCAGTAAGAACGTGATTTTCTCGTATCAGACTTCAATTTTTGTGGTTTTGTGAAAAACAATACAAATTTTATTTTTTCCATGTATAAGACTTCAATTTTGTGGCTTTGTTAAAGAAACAAAACTTATCTCTTTTCCACCTATTGCACTTCAATTTAATTTCGATTACTACGGAGTTATTTTCACGTATTGGACTTCATTTTTTGTGGTTTTATTAAAAACAATAAAAATTTATTTTTTCCATCTAAAACACTTCAATTTTAGTGGCTTTGTACAAAAACAAAACTTGCCATTTTTCCATGTATTGCACTTCAATTCAATTTCTGTGTTTATGTGAAAATCAATAAGAACAAAGCCATTTTCACATATTATTTTTTTTTGGTTTTGTGAAAAACAATACAAATTTTGTTTTTTCCATGTAAAAGACTTCAATTTTGTGGCTTTGTTAAAAAAACAAGACTTATCTTTTTTCCACGTATTACACTTCATTTCAATTTTTGTGTTTTTGTGAAAATCAATAAGAACAGAGTTATTTCCATATATTAATCTTCTTTTTTTGTGGTTTTGTGAAAAACAATACATATTTTATTTTTCCATCTAAAACACTTCAATTTTGTGGCTTTGTTAAAGAAACAAAACTTATCTCTTTTCCACGTATTGCACTTCAATTCAATTTTTGTGGTTTTGTGAAAATCAATAAGATCGGAGTAATTTTCACGTATTAGAATTCATTTTTTGTGGTTTTGTGAAAAACTGTACAAATTTTATTTTTTCGATCTAAAACACTTCAATTTTGTGGCTTTGTTAAAGAAACAAAACTTATCTCTTTTCCACGTATTTCACTTCAATTTAATTTTTGTGGTTTTGTGAAAATCAATAAGATTTGAGTTATTTTCACGTATTAGAATTCATTTTTTGTGGTTTCGTGAAAAACAATACAAATTTTATTTTTTCGATCTAAAACACTTCAATTTTGTTGCTTTGTTAAAGAAGCAAAACTTATATCTTTTCCACGTAGTGCACTTCAATTCAATTTTTGTGGTTTTTTGAAAATCAATAAGATTGGAGTTGTTTTCACGTATTAGAATTCATTTTTTGTGGTTTTGTTAAAAACAATACAAATTTTGTTTTTTCGATCTAAAACACTTCAATTTTATGGCTTTGTTAAAGAAACAAAACTTATCTCTTTTCCACGTATTGCACTTCAATTCAATTTTTGTGGTTTCGTGAAAATCAATAAGATTGGAGCTATTTTCACGTATTACAATTCATTTTTTTTTGGTTTGTGAAAAACAATACAAATTTTATTTTTTTCCAAGTAAAAGACTTCAATTTTGTGGCTTTGTTAAAAAAACAAAACTTATCTCTTTTCCACGTATTGTACTTCAATTCAATTTTTGTGTTTTTGTGAAAATCAGTAAGAACGGAGTGATTTTCTCGTATCAGACTTCAATTTTTGTGGTCGTGTGAAAAACAATACAAATTTTATTTTTTCCACGTATAAGACTTCAATTTTGTGGCTTTGTTAAAGAAACAAAACTTATCACTTTTCCACCTATTGCACTTCAATTTAATTTCGATTACTACGGAGTTATTTTCACGTATTGGACTTCATTTTTTGTGGTTTTGTGAAAAACAGTACAAATTTAGTTTTTTCTATCCAAAAGACTTCAATTTTGTGGCTTTGTTAAAAAAACAAAACTTATCTCTTTTCCACGTATTACACTTCAATTCAATTTTTGTGTTTTTGTGAAAATCAATAAGAAGAGAGGTGTTTCCATATATTAGATTTCTTTTTTTGGGGTTTTTTGAAAAACAATACAAATTTTATTTTTCCATCTAAAACACTTCAATTTTGTGGCTTTGTTAAAGAAAAAAAGCTTATCTCTTTTCCACGTATTGCACTTCAATTAAATTTTTGTCGTTTTGTGAAAATCAATAAGATCGGAGTTATTTTCACGTATTACAATTCATTTTTTGTGGTTTTGTGAAAAACAATACAAATTTTATTTTTTCGATCTAAAGACTTCAATTTTCTGGCTTTGTTAAAAAAACAAAACTTATCTTTTTTCCACGTATTACACTTCAATTCAATTTTTGTGTTTTTGTGAAAATCAATAAGAACAGAGTTATTTCCATATATTAGACTTCTTTTTTTGTGGTTTTGTGAAAAACAATACAAATTTTATTCTTCCATCTAAAACACTTCAATTTTGTGGCTTTGTTAAAGAAACAAAACTTATCTCGTTTCCACGTATTGCACTTGAATTCAATTTTTGTGGTTTTGTGAAAATCAATAAGATTGGAGTTATTTTCACGTATTAGAATTCATTTTTTGTGGTTTTGTGAAAAACTGTACAAATTTTATTTTTTCGATCTAAAACACTTCAATTTTGTGGCTTTGTTAAAGAAACAATACTTATCTCTTTTCCACGTATTTCACTTCAATTTAATTTTTGTGGTTTTGTGAAAATCAATAAGATTGGAGTTATTTCCATATATTAGACTTCTTTTTTTGTGGTTTTGTGAAAAACAATACAAATTTTATTTTTCCATCTAAAACACTTCAATTTTGTGGCTTTGTTAAAGAAACAAAACTTATCTCTTTTCCACGTATTGCACTTCAATTCAATTTTTGTGGTTTTGCGAAAATCAATAAGATTGGAGTTATTTTCACGTATTACAATTCATTTTTTGTGGTTTCGTGAAAAACAATACAAATTTTATTTTTTCGATCTAAAACACTTCAATTTTGTGGCTTTGTTAAAGAAACAAGACTTATCTCTTTTCCACGTATTGCACTTCAATTCAATTTTAGTGGTTTTGCGAAAATCAATAAGATTGGAGTCATTTTCACGTATTAGACTTCATTTTTTGTGGTTTTGTGAAAAAGAATACAAATTTTATTTTTTCGATCTAAAACACTTCAATTTTGTGGCTTTGTTAAAGAGACAAAACTTATCTCTTTTCCACGTATTTCACTTCAATTTAATATTTGTGGTTTTGTGAAAATCAATAAGATTGGAGTTATTTTCACGTATTAGAATTCATTTTTTGTGGTTTTGTTAAAAACAATACAAATTTTATTTTTTCCATCTAAAACACTTCAATTTTAGTGGCTTTGTTGAAAAACAAATCTGGCCTTTTTTCCATGTATTGCACTTCAATTCAATTTCTGTGTTCTTGTGAAAATCAATAAGAACAAAGCCATTTTCACGTATTACACTTCATTTTTTTTTAGTTTTGTGAAAAACAATACAAATTTTATTTTTTTCCAAGTAAAAGACTTCAATTTTGTGGCTTTGTTAAAAAAACAAAACTTATCTCTTTTCCACGTATCGTACTTCAATTCAATTTTTGTGTTTTTGTGAAAATCAGTAAGAACGGAGTTATTTTCACGTTTTAGACTTCATTTTTTGTGGTTTTGTGAAAAACAATACAAATTTTATTATTTCCATGTAAAAGACTTCAATTTTGTGGCTTTGTTAAAGAAACAAAACTTATCTTTTTTCCACGTATTGCACTTCAATTCAATTTTTGTGGTTTTGTGAAAATCAATAAGATTGGAGTTATTTTCACGTATTCGAATTCATTTTTTTTTTGGTTTGTGAAAAACAATACAAATTTTATTTTTTTCCAAGTAAAAGACTTCAATTTTGTGGCCTTGTTAAAAAAACAAAACTTATCTCTTTTCCACGTATCGTACTTCAATTCAATTTTTGTGTTTTTGTGAAAATCAGTAAGAACGGAGTTATTTTCACGTTTTAGACTTCATTTTTTGTGGTTTTGCGAAAAACAATACAAATTTTATTTTTTCGATCTAAAACACTTGAATTTTTTGGCTCTGTTAAAGAAACAAAACTTATCTCTTTTCCACGTATTGCACTTCAATTCAATTTTTGTGGTTTTGTGAAAATCAATAAGATTGGAGTTATTTTCACGTATTACACTTCATTTTTTTTTTTGGTTTGTGAAAAACAATACAAATTTTATTTTTTTCCAAGTAAAAGACTTCAATTTTGTGGCTTTGTTAAAAAAACAAAACTTATCTCTTTTCCACGTATTGTACTTCAATTCAATTTTTGTGTTTTTGTGAAAATCAGTAAGAACGGAGTTATTTTCACGTATTAGACTTCATTTTTTGTGGTTTTGTGAAAAACAATACAAATTTTATTTTTTCGATCTAAAATACTTGAATTTTGTGGCTTTGTTAATGAAACAAAACTTATCTCTTTTCCACGTATGGCACTTCAATTCAATTTTTGTGGTTTTGTGAAAATCAATAAGATTGGAGTTATTTTCACGTATTAGAATTCATTTTTTGTGGTTTTGTGAAAAACAATACAAATTTTATTTTTTCCATGTAAAAGACTTCAATTTGGTGGCTTTGTTAAAGAAACAAAACTTATCTCTTTTGCACGTATTGCACTTCCATTCAATTTTTGTGGTTTTGTGAAAATCAATAAGGTTGGACTAATTTTCACGTATTAGAATTCATTTTTTGTGGTTTTGTGAAAAACAATACAAATTTTATTTTTTCGATCTAAAACACTTCAATTTTGTGGCTTTGTTAAAGAAACAAAACTTATCTCTTTTCCACGTATTGCACTTCGATTCAATTTTTGCGGTTTTGCGAAAATCAATAAGATTGGAGTTATTTTCACGTATTAGAATTCATTTTTTGTGGTTTTATTAAAAACAATAAAAATTTTATTTTTTCCATCTAAAACACTTCAATTTTAGTGGCTTTGTTCAAAAACAAAACTTGCCATTTTTCCATGTATTCCACTTCAATTCAATTTCTGTGTTTATGTGAAAATCAATAGGAACAAAGCCATTTTCACATATTATTTTTTTTTGGTTTTGTGATAAACAATACAAATTTTATTTTTTCCATGTAAAAGACTTCAATTTCGTGGCTTTGTTAAAAAAACAAAACTTATCTTTTTTCCACGTATTACACTTCAATTCAATTTTTGTGTTTTTGTGAAAATCAGAAAGATTGGAGTTATTTTCACGTATTAGAATTCATTTTTTGTGGTTTCGTGAAAAACAATACAAATTTTATTTTTCCATCTAAAACAGTTCAATTTTGTGGCTTTGTTAAAGAAACAAAACTTATCTCTTTTCCACGTATTGCACTTCAATTCAATTTTTGTAGTTTTGCGAAAATCAATAAGATTGGAGTTATTTTCACGTATTACCATTCATTTTTTGTGGTTTCGTGAAAAACAATACAAATTTTATTTTTTCGATCTAAAACACTTCAATTTTGTGGCTTTGTTAAAGAAACAAAACTTATCTCTTTTCCACGTATTGCACTTCAATTCAATTTTTGTGGTTTTGCGAAAATCAATAAGATTGGAGTTATTTTCACGTATTTGACTTCATTTTTTGTGGTTTTGTGAAAAACAATACAAATTTTATTTTTTCGATCTAAAACACTTCAATTTTGTGGCTTTGTTAAAGAAACAAAACTTATCTCTTTTCCACGTATTTCACTTCAATTTAATATTTGTGGTTTTGTGAAAATCAATAAGATTGGAGTTATTTTCACGTATTAGAATTCATTTTTTGTGGTTTCGTGAAAAACAATACAAATTTTATTTTTTCGATCTAAAACACTTCAATTTTGTGGCTTTGTTAAAGAAACAAAACTTATCTCTTTTCCACGTATTGCACTTCAATTCAATTTTTGTTGTTTTGCGAAAATCAATAAGATTGGAGTTATTTTCACGTATTAGAATTCATTTTTTGTGGTTTTGTTAAAAACAATACAAATTTTATTTTTTCCATCTAAAACACTTCAATTTTAGTGGCTTTGTTGAAAAACAAATCTGGCCTTTTTTCCATGTATTACACTTCAATTCAATTTCTGTGTTCTTGTGAAAATCAATAAGAACAAAGCCATTTTCACGTATTACACTTCATTTTTTTTTAGTTTTGTGAAAAACAATACAAATTTTATTTTTTTCCAAGTAAAAGACTTCAATTTTGTGGCTTTGTTAAAAAAACAAAACTTATCTCTTTTCCACGTATCGTACTTCAATTCAATTTTTGTGTTTTTGTGAAAATCAGTAAGAACGGAGTTATTTTCACGTTTTAGACTTCATTTTTTGTGGTTTTGTGAAAAACAATACAAATTTTATTATTTCCATGTAAAAGACTTCAATTTTGTGGCTTTGTTAAAGAAACAAAACTTATCTATTTTCCACGTATTGCACTTCAATTCAATTTTTGTGGTTTTGTGAAAATCAATAAGATTGGAGTTATTTTCACGTATTCGAATTCATTTTTTTTTTGGTTTGTGAAAAACAATACAAATTTTATTTTTTTCCAAGTAAAAGACTTCAATTTTGTGGCCTTGTTAAAAAAACAAAACTTATCTCTTTTCCACGTATTTCACTTCAATTTAATATTTGTGGTTTTGTGAAAATCAATAAGATTGGAGTTATTTTCACGTATTAGAATTCATTTTTTGTGGTTTTGTGAAAAACAATGCAAATTTTATTTTTTCGATCTAAAACACTTCAATTTTGTGGCTCTGTTAAAGAAACAAAACTTATCTCTTTTCCACGTATTGCACTTCAATTCAATTTTTGTGGTTTTGCGAAAATCAATAAGATTGGAGTTATTTTCACGTATTAGAATTCATTTTTTGTGGTTTTGTTAAAAACAATACAAATTTTATTTTTTCCATCTAAAACACTTCAATTTTAGTGGCTTTGTTCAAAAACAAAACTTGCCTTTTTTCCATGTATTGCACTTCAATTCAATTTATGTGTTTATGTGAAAATCAATAAGAACAAAGCCACTTTCACGTATTACACTTCATTTTTTTTAGTTTTGTGAAAAACAATACAAATTTTATTTTTTTCCAAGTAAAAGACTTCAATTTTGTGGCTTTGTTAAAAAAACAAAACTTATCTCTTTTCCACGTATCGTACTTCAATTCAATTTTTGTGTTTTTGTGAAAATCAGTAAGAACGGAGTAATTTTCATGTTTTAGACTTCATTTTTTGTGGTTTTGTGAAAAACAATGCAAATTTTATTATTTCCATCTAAAACACTTCAATTTTTTGGCTCTGTTAAAGAAACAAAACTTATCTCTTTTCCACGTATTGCACTTCAATTCAATTTTTGTGGTTTTGTGAAAATCAATAAGATTGGAGTTATTTTCACGTATTAGAATTCATTTTTTGTGGTTTTGTGAAAAACAATACAAATTTTATTTTTCCATCTAAAACACTTCAATTCTGTGGCTTTGTTAAAGAAACAAAACTTATCTCTTTTCCACGTATTTCACTTCAATTTAATATTTGTGGTTTTGTGAAAATCAATAAGATTGGAGTCATTTTCACGTATTAGAATTCATTTTTCGTGGTTTTGGGAAAAACGATACAAATTTTATTTTTTCGATCTAAAACACTTCAATTTTGTGGCTTTGTTAAAGAAACAAAACTTATCTCTTTTCCACGTATTGCACTTCAATTCAATTTTAGTGGTTTTGCGAAAATCAATAAGATTGGAGTCATTTTCACGTATTAGACTTCATTTTTTGTGGTTTTGTGAAAAACAATACAAATTTTATTTTTTCGATCTAAAGCACTTCAATTTTGTGGCTTTGTTAAAGAGACAAAACTTAACTCTTTTCCACGTATTTCACTTCAATTTAATATTTGTGGTTTTGTGAAAATCAATAAGATTGGAGTTATTTTCACGTATTAGAATTCATTTTTTGTGGTTTTGTGAAAAACAATGCAAATTTTATTTTTTCGATCTAAAACACTTCAATTTTGTGGCTCTGTTAAAGAAACAAAACTTATCTCTTTTCCACGTATTGCACTTCAATTCAATTTTTGTGGTTTTGCGAAAATCAATAAGATTGGAGTTATTTTCACGTATTAGAATTCATTTTTTGTGGTTTTGTTAAAAACAATACAAATTTTATTTTTTCCATCTAAAACACTTAAATTTATTGGCTTTGTTGAAAAACAAATCTGGCCTTTTTTCCATGTATTGCACTTCAATTCAATTTCTGTGTTCTTGTGAAAATCAATAAGAACAAAGCCATTTTCACGTATTACACTTCATTTTTTTTTAGTTTTGTGAAAAACAATACAAATTTTATTTTTTTCCAAGTAAAAGACTTCAATTTTGTGGCTTTGTTAAAAAAACAAAACTTATCTCTTTTCCACGTATCGTACTTCAATTCAATTTTTGTGTTTTTGTGAAAATCAGTAAGAACGGAGTTATTTTCACGTTTTAGACTTCATTTTTTGTGGTTTTGTGAAAAACAATACAAATTTTATTATTTCCATGTAAAAGACTTCAATTTTGTGGCTTTGTTAAAGAAACAAAACTTATCTCTTTTCCACGTATTGCACTTCAATTCAATTTTTGTGGTTTTGTGAAAATCAATAAGATTGGAGTTATTTTCACGTATTCGAATTCATTTTTTTTTTTGGTTTGTGAAAAACAATACAAATTTTATTTTTTTCCAAGTAAAAGACTTCAATTTTGTGGCTTTGTTAAAAAAACAAAACTTATCTCTTTTCCACGTATCGTACTTCAATTCAATTTTTGTGTTTTTGTGAAAATCAGTAAGAACGGAGTTATTTTCACGTTTTAGACTTCATTTTTTGTGGTTTTGCGAAAAACAATACAAATTTTATTTTTTCGATCTAAAACACTTCAATTTTTTGGCTCTGTTAAAGAAACAAAACTTATCTCTTTTCCACGTATTGCACTTCAATTCAATTTTTGTGGTTTTGTGAAAATCAATAAGATTGGAGTTATTTTCACGTATTACACTTCATTTTTTATTTTGGTTTGTGAAAAACAATACAAATTTTATTTTTTTCCAAGTAAAAGACTTCAATTTTGTGGCTTTGTTAAAAAAACAAAACTTATCTCTTTTCCACGTATTGTACTTCAATTCAATTTTTGTGTTTTTGTGAAAATCAGTAAGAACGGAGTTATTTTCACGTATTAGACTTCATTTTTTGTGGTTTTGTGAAAAACAATACAAATTTTATTTTTTCGATCTAAAATACTTCAATTTTGTGGCTTTGTTAATGAAACAAAACTTATCTCTTTTCCACGTATGGCACTTCAATTCAATTTTTGTGGTTTTGTGAAAATCAATAAGATTGGAGTTATTTTCACGTATTAGAATTCATTTTTTGTGGTTTTGTGAAAAACAATACAAATTTTATTTTTTCCATGTAAAAGACTTCAATTTGGTGGCTTTGTTAAAGAAACAAAACTTATCTCTTTTGCACGTATTGCACTTCAATTCAATTTTTGTGGTTTTGTGAAAATCAATAAGGTTGGACTAATTTTCACGTATTAGAATTCATTTTTTGTGGTTTTGTGAAAAACAATACAAATTTTATTTTTTCGATCTAAAACACTTCAATTTTGTGGCTTTGTTAAAGAAACAAAACTTATCTCTTTTCCACGTATTGCACTTCGATTCAATTTTTGCGGTTTTGCGAAAATCAATAAGATTGGAGTTATTTTCACGTATTAGAATTCATTTTTTGTGGTTTTATTAAAAACAATAAAATTTTTATTTTTTCCATCTAAAACACTTCAATTTTAGTGGCTTTGTTCAAAAACAAAACTTGCCATTTTTCCATGTATTGCACTTCAATTCAATTTCTGTGTTTATGTGAAAATCAATAGGAACAAAGCCATTTTCACATATTATTTTCTGTTGGTTTTGTGAAAAACAATACAAATTTTATTTTTTCCATGTAAAAGACTTCAATTTCGTGGCTTTGTTAAAAAAACAAAACTTATCTTTTTTCCACGTATTACACTTCAATTCAATTTTTGTGTTTTTGTGAAAATCAGTAAGATTGGAGTTATTTTCACGTATTAGTATTCATTTTTTGTGGTTTCGTGAAAAACAATACAAATTTTATTTTTCCATCTAAAACACTTCAATTTTGTGGCTTTGTTAAAGAAACAAAACTTATCTCTTTTCCACGTATTTCACTTCAATTTAATATTTGTGGTTTTGTGAAAATCAATAAGATTGGAGTCATTTTCACGTATTACAATTCATTTTTTGTGGTTTTGGGAAAAACGATACAAATTTTATTTTTTCGATCTAAAACACTTCAATTTTGTGGCTTTGTTAAAGAAACAAAACTTATCTCTTTTCCACGTATTGCACTTCAATTCAATTTTAGTGGTTTTGCGAAAATCAATAAGATTGGAGTCATTTTCACGTATTAAACTTCATTTTTTGTGGTTTTGTGAAAAACAATACAAATTTTATTTTTTCGATCTAAAACACTTCAATTTTGTGGCTTTGTTAAAGAGACAAAACTTATCTCTTTTCCAAGTATTTCACTTCAATTTAATATTTGTGGTTTTGTGAAAATCAATAAGATTGGAGTTATTTTCACGTATTAGAATTCATTTTTTGTGGTTTTGTGAAAAACAATGCAAATTTTATTTTTTCGATCTAAAACACTTCAATTTTGTGGCTCTGTTAAAGAAACAAAACTTATCTCTTTTCCACGTATTGCACTTCAATTCAATTTTTGTGGTTTTGCGAAAATCAATAAGATTGGAGTTATTTTCACGTATTAGAATTCATTTTTTGTGGTTTTGTTAAAAACAATACAAATTTTATTTTTTCCATCTAAAACACTTAAATTTATTGGCTTTGTTGAAAAACAAATCTGGCCTTTTTTCCATGTATTGCACTTCAATTCAATTTCTGGGTTCTTGTGAAAATCAATAAGAACAAAGCCATTTTCACGTATTACACTTCATTTTTTTTTAGTTTTGTGAAAAACAATACAAATTTTATTTTTTTCCAAGTAAAAGACTTCAATTTTGTGGCTTTGTTAAAAAAACAAAACTTATCTCTTTTCCACGTATCGTACTTCAATTCAATTTTTGTGGTTTTGTGAAAATCAATAAGATTGGAGTTATTTTCACGTATTCGAATTCATTTTTTTTTTTGGTTTGTGAAAAACAATACAAATTTTATTTTTTTCCAAGTAAAAGACTTCAATTTTGTGGCTTTGTTAAAAAAACAAAACTTATCTCTTTTCCACGTATCGTACTTCAATTCAATTTTTGTGTTTTTGTGAAAATCAGTAAGAACGGAGTTATTTTCACGTTTTAGACTTCATTTTTTGTGGTTTTGCGAAAAACAATACAAATTTTATTTTTTCGATCTAAAACACTTCAATTTTTTGGCTCTGTTAAAGAAACAAAACTTATCTCTTTTCCACGTATTGCACTTCAATTCAATTTTTGTGGTTTTGTGAAAATCAATAAGATTGGAGTTATTTTCACGTATTACACTTCATTTTTTTTTTTGGTTTGTGAAAAACAATACAAATTTTATTTTTTTCCAAGTAAAAGACTTCAATTTTGTGGCTTTGTTAAAAAAACAAAACTTATCTCTTTTCCACGTATTGTACTTCAATTCAATTTTTGTGTTTTTGTGAAAATCAGTAAGAACGGAGTTATTTTCACGTATTAGACTTCATTTTTTGTGGTTTTGTGAAAAACAATACAAATTTTATTTTTTCGATCTAAAATACTTCAATTTTGCGGCTTTGTTAATGAAACAAAACTTATCTCTTTTCCACGTATGGCACTTCAATTCAATTTTTGTGGTTTTGTGAAAATCAATAAGATTGGAGTTATTTTCACGTATTAGAATTCATTTTTTGTGGTTTTGTGAAAAACAATACAAATTTTATTTTTTCCATGTAAAAGACTTCAATTTGGTGGCTTTGTTAAAGAAACAAAACTTATCTCTTTTGCACGTATTGCACTTCAATTCAATTTTTGTGGTTTTGTGAAAATCAATAAGGTTGGACTAATTTTCACGTATTAGAATTCATTTTTTGTGGTTTTGTGAAAAACAATACAAATTTTATTTTTTCGATCTAAAACACTTCAATTTTGTGGCTTTGTTAAAGAAACAAAACTTATCTCTTTTCCACGTATTGCATTTCGATTCAATTTTTGCGGTTTTGCGAAAATCAATAAGATTGGAGTTATTTTCACGTATTAGAATTCATTTTTTGTGGTTTTATTAAAAACAATAAAAATTTTATTTTTTCCATCTAAAACACTTCAATTTTAGTGGCTTTGTTCAAAAACAAAACTTGCCATTTTTCCATGTATTGCACTTCAATTCAATTTCTGTGTTTATGTGAAAATCAATAGGAACAAAGCCATTTTCACATATTATTTTCTTTTGGTTTTGTGAAAAACAATACAAATTTTATTTTTTCCATGTAAAAGACTTCAATTTCGTGGCTTTGTTAAAAAAACAAAACTTATCTTTTTTCCACGTATTACACTTCAATTCAATTTTTGTGTTTTTGTGAAAATCAGTAAGATTGGAGTTATTTTCACGTATTAGTATTCATTTTTTGTGGTTTCGTGAAAAACAATACAAATTTTATTTTTCCATCTAAAACACTTCAATTTTGTGGCTTTGTTAAAGAAACAAAACTTATCTCTTTTCCACGTATTGCACTTCAATTCAATTTTTGTGGTTTTGCGAAAATCAATAAGATTGGAGTTATTTTCACGTATTACAATTCATTTTTTGTGGTTTCGTGAAAAACAATACAAATTTTATTTTTTCGATCTAAAACACTTCAATTTTGTGGCTTTGTTAAAGAAACAAAACTTATCTCTTTTCCACGTATTGCACTTCAATTCAATTTTAGTGGTTTTGCGAAAATCAATAAGATTGGAGTCATTTTCACGTATTAGACTTCATTTTTTGTGGTTTTGTGAAAAACAATACAAATTTTATTTTTTCGATCTAAAACACTTCAATTTTGTGGCTCTGTTAAAGAAACAAAACTTATCTCTTTTCCACGTATTGCACTTCAATTCAATTTTTGTGGTTTTGCGAAAATCAATAAGATTGGAGTTATTTTCACGTATTAGAATTCATTTTTTGTGGTTTTGTTAAAAACAATACAAATTTTATTTTTTCCATCTAAAACACTTAAATTTATTGGCTTTGTTGAAAAACAAATCTGGCCTTTTTTCCATGTATTGCACTTCAATTCAATTTCTGTGTTCTTGTGAAAATCAGTAAGTACAAAGCCAATTTCACGTATTACACTTCATTTTTTTTTAGTTTTGTGAAAAACAATACAAATTTTATTTTTTTCCAAGTAAAAGACTTCAATTTTGTGGCTTTGTTAAAAAAACAAAACTTATCTCTTTTCCACGTATCGTACTTCAATTCAATTTTTGTGTTTTTGTGAAAATCAGTAAGAACGGAGTTATTTTCACGTTTTAGACTTCATTTTTTGTGGTTTTGTGAAAAACAATACAAATTTTATTATTTCCATGTAAAAGACTTCAATTTTGTGGCTTTGTTAAAGAAACAAAACTTATCTCTTTTCCACGTATTGCACTTCAATTCAATTTTTGTGGTTTTGTGAAAATCAATAAGATTGGAGTTATTTTCACGTATTCGAATTCATTTTTTTTTTTGGTTTGTGAAAAACAATACAAATTTTATTTTTTTCCAAGTAAAAGACTTCAATTTTGTGGCTTTGTTAAAAAAACAAAACTTATCTCTTTTCCACGTATCGTACTTCAATTCAATTTTTGTGTTTTTGTGAAAATCAGTAAGAACGGAGTTATTTTCACGTTTTAGACTTCATTTTTTGTGGTTTTGCGAAAAACAATACAAATTTTATTTTTTCGATCTAAAACACTTCAATTTTTTGGCTCTGTTAAAGAAACAAAACTTATCTCTTTTCCACGTATTGCACTTCAATTCAATTTTTGTGGTTTTGTGAAAATCAATAAGATTGGAGTTATTTTCACGTATTACACTTCATTTTTTTTTTTGGTTTGTGAAAAACAATACAAATTTTATTTTTTTCCAAGTAAAAGACTTCAATTTTGTGGCTTTGTTAAAAAAACAAAACTTATCTCTTTTCCACGTATTGTACTTCAATTCAATTTTTGTGTTTTTGTGAAAATCAGTAAGAACGGAGTTATTTTCACGTATTAGACTTCATTTTTTGTGGTTTTGTGAAAAACAATACAAATTTTATTTTTTCGATCTAAAATACTTCAATTTTGTGGCTTTGTTAATGAAACAAAACTTATCTCTTTTCCACGTATGGCACTTCAATTCAATTTTTGTGGTTTTGTGAAAATCAATAAGATTGGAGTTATTTTCACGTATTAGAATTCATTTTTTGTGGTTTTGTGAAAAACAATACAAATTTTATTTTTTCCATGTAAAAGACTTCAATTTGGTGGCTTTGTTAAAGAAACAAAACTTATCTCTTTTGCACGTATTGCACTTCAATTCAATTTTTGTGGTTTTGTGAAAATCAATAAGGTTGGACTAATTTTCACGTATTAGAATTCATTTTTTGTGGTTTTGTGAAAAACAATACAAATTTTATTTTTTCGATCTAAAACACTTCAATTTTGTGGCTTTGTTAAAGAAACAAAACTTATCTCTTTTCCACGTATTGCACTTCGATTCAATTTTTGCGGTTTTGCGAAAATCAATAAGATTGGAGTTATTTTCACGTATTAGAATTCATTTTTTGTGGTTTTATTAAAAACAATAAAAATTTTATTTTTTCCATCTAAAACACTTCAATTTTAGTGGCTTTGTTCAAAAACAAAACTTGCCATTTTTCCATGTATTGCACTTCAATTCAATTTCTGTGTTTATGTGAAAATCAATAGGAACAAAGCCATTTTCACATATTATTTTCTTTTGGTTTTGTGAAAAACAATACAAATTTTATTTTTTCCATGTAAAAGACTTCAATTTCGTGGCTTTGTTAAAAAAAAAAAACTTATCTTTTTTCCACGTATTACACTTCAATTCAATTTTTGTGTTTTTGTGAAAATCAGTAAGATTGGAGTTATTTTCACGTATTAGAATTCATTTTTTGTGGTTTCGTGAAAAACAATACAAATTTTATTTTTCCATCTAAAACAGTTCAATTTTGTGGCTTTGTTAAAGAAACAAAACTTATCTCTTTTCCACGTATTGCACTTCAATTCAATTTTTGTAGTTTTGCGAAAATCAATAAGATTGGAGTTATTTTCACGTATTACCATTCATTTTTTGTGGTTTCGTGAAAAACAGTACAAATTTTATTTTTCGATCTAAAACACTTCAATTTTGTGGCTTTGTTAAAGAAACAAAACTTATCTCTTTTCCACGTATTGTACTTCAATTCAATTTTTGTGGTTTTGTGAAAATCAATAAGATTGGAGTTATTTTCACGTATTCGAATTCATTTTTTGTGGTTTTGCGAAAAACAATACAAATTTTATTTTTTCGATCTAAAACACTTCAATTTTTTGGCTCTATTAAAGAAACAAAACTTATCTCTTTTCCACGTATTGCACTTCAATTCAATTTTTGTGGTTTTGTGAAAATCAATAAGATTGGAGTTATTTTCACGTATTACACTTCATTTTTTTTTTGGTTTGTGAAAAACAATATAAATTTTATTTTTTTCCAAGTAAAAGACTTCAATTTTGGGGCTTTGTTAAAAAAACAAAACTTATCTCTTTTCCACGGATTGTACTTCAATTCAATTTTTGTGTTTTTGTGAAAATCAGTAAGAACGGAGTCATTTTCACGTATTAGACTTCATTTTTTGTGGTTTTGTGAAAAACAATACAAATTTTATTTTTTCGATCTAAAATACTTCAATTTTGTGGCTTTGTTAATGAAACAAAACTTATCTCTTTTCCACGTATGGCACTTCAATTCAATTTTTGTGGTTTTTTGAAAATCAATAAGATTGGAGTTATTTTCACGTATAAGAATTCATTTTTTGTGGTTTTGTGAAAAACAATACAAATTTTATTTTTTCCATGTAAAAGACTTCAATTTGGTGGCTTTGTTAAAGAAACAAAACATATCTCTTTTCCACGTATTGCACTTCAATTCAATTTTTGTGGTTTTGTGAATATCAATAAGATTGGAGTTATTTTCACGTAATAGAGTTCTTTTTTTGTTGTTTTGTGGAAAACAATACAAATTTGGTTTTTTCCTTGTAAAAGTCTTCAATTTTTGTGGCTCTGTTATAACACAATACTTGTCTATATTTCCACGTATTGCACTTCAATTCAATTTTTGTGTTTTTGTGAAAATCAATAAGAACGGAGTAATTTTCGCGTATTGGACTTCATTTTTTTTGGTTTTGTGAAAAACAATACAAATTTTATTTTTTCGATCTAAAACACTTCAATTTTGTGGCTTTGTTAAAGAAACAAAACTTATCTCTTTTCCACGTATTGCACTTCAATTCAATTTTTGTGGATTTGTGAAAATCAATAAGATTGGAGTTATTTACACGTATTAGAATTCATTTTTTGTGGTTTTGTGAAAAACAATACAAATTTTATTTTTTCGATCTAAAACACTTCAATTTTGTGGCTTTGTTAAAGAAACAAAACTTATCTCTTTTCCACGTATTGCACTTCAATTCAATTTTTGTGGTTTTGTGAAAATCTATAAGATTGGAGTTATTTTCACGTATATGAATTCAATTTTTGTCGTTTTGTGAAAAACAATACAAATTTTATTTTTCCGTCTAAAACACTTCAATTTTAGTGCCTTTGTTCGAAAACAAAACTTATCTTTTTTCAATGTATTGCACTTCAATTCAATTTCTGTGTTTATGTGAAAATCAATAAGAACAAAGCCATTTTCTGGTATTACACTTCATTTTTTTTTGGTTTTGTGAAAAACAATACAAATTTGGTTTTTTCTATCCAAAATATTTCAATTTTGTGGCTTTGTTAAAAGAACAAAACTTATCTTTTTTCCACGTATTACACTTCAATTCAATTTTTGTGTTTTTGTAAAAATCAATAAAAACAGAGTAATTTCCATGTATTAGACTTTTTTTTTTTTGTGGTTTTGTGAAAAACAATAAAAATTTTATTTTTCCATGTAAAACACTTCAATTTTGTGGCTTTGTTAAAGAAACAAAACTTATCTCTTTTCCACGTATTGCACTTCAATTCAATTTTTGTGGTTTTGTGAAAATCAATAATATTGGAGTCATTTTCACGTATTAGAATTCATTTTTTGTGGTTTTGGGAAAAACGATACAAATTTTATTTTTTCGATCTAAAACACTTCAATTTTGTGGCTTTGTTAACGAAACAAAACTTATCTCTTTTCCACGTATTGCACTTCAATTCAATTTTTGTGGTTTTGTGAAAATCAATAAGGTTGGACTAATTTTCACGTATTAGACTTCATTTTTTGTGGTTTTGTGAAAAACAATACAAATTTTATTTTTTCGATCTAGAATACTTCAATTTTGTGGCTTTGTTAATGAAACAAAACTTATCTCTTTTCCACGTATGGCACTTCAATTCAATTTTTGTGGTTTTGTGAAAATCAATAAGATTGGAGTTATTTTCACGTATAAGAATTCATTTTTTGTGGTTTTGTGAAAAACAATATAAATTTTATTTTTTCCATGTAAAAGACTTCAATTTGGTGGCTTCGTTAAAGAAACTAAACATATCTCTTTTCCACGTATTGCACTTCAATTCAATTTTTGTGGTCTTGTGAATATCAATAAGATTGGAGTTATTTTCACGTAATAGAGTTCTTTTTTTGTTGTTTTGTGGAAAACAATACAAATTGGGTTTTTTCCTTGTAAAAGTCTTCAATTTTTGTGGCTCTGTTATAACACAATACTTATCTATTTTCCACGTATTGCACTTCAATGCAATTTTTGTGTTTTTGTGAAATTCAATAAGAACGGTGTTATTTCCATGTATCAGAATTCATTTTTTATGATTTTTGAAAAACAATACAAATTATATTTTTTTCCATCTAAAAGACTTCAATTTTTGTGGATTTGTTATGAAAGAAAACTTGTCTATATTTCCACGTATTGCACTTCAATTCAATTTTTGTGTTTTTGTGAAAATCAATAAGAACGGAGTATTTTTCGCGTATTGGACTTCATTTTGTTTGGTTTTGTGAAAAACAATACAAATTTTATTTTTTCGATCTAAAACACTTCAATTTTGTGGCTTTGTTAAAGAAACAAAACTTATCTCTTTTCCACGTATTGCACTTCAATTCAATTTTTGTGGTTTTGTGAAAATCAATAAGATTGGAGTTATTTACACGTATTAGAATTCATTTTTTGTGGTTTTGTGAAAAACAATACAAATTTTATTTTTTCGATCTAAAACACTTCAATTTTGTGGCTTTGTTAAAGATACAAAACTTATCTCTTTTCCACGTATTGCAGTTCAATTCAATTTTTGTGGTTTTGTGAAAATCTATAAGATTGGAGTTATTTTCACGTATTTGAATTCAATTTTTTTGGTTTTGTGAAAAACAATACAAATTTTATTTTTCCATCTAAAACACTTCAATTTTAGTGGCTTTGTTCGAAAACAAAACATATCTTTTTTCAGTGTATTGCACTTCAATTCAATTTTTGTGTTTATGTGAAAATCAATAAGAACAAAGCCATTTTCTAGTATTACACTTCATTTTTTTTTGGTTTTGTGAAAAACAATACAAATTTGGTTTTTTCTATCCAAAAGATTTCAATTTTGTGGCTTTGTTAAAAGAACAAAACTTATCTTTTTTCCACGTATTTCACTTCAATTTAATTTTTGTGGTTTTGTGAAAATCAATAAGATTGGAGTTATTTTCACGTATTAGAATTCATTTTTTGCGGTTTCGTGAAAAACAATACAAATTTTATTTTTTCGATCTAAAACACTTCAATTTTGTGGCTTTGTTAAAGAAACAAAACTTATCTCTTTTCCACGTATTGCACTTCAATTCAATTTTTGTGGTTTTGTGAAAATCAATAATATTGGAGTCATTTTCACGTATTAGAATTCATTTTTTGTGGTTTTGGGAAAAACGATACAAATTTTTTTTTTTCGATCTAAAACACTTCAATTTTGTGGCTTTGTTAAAGAAACAAAACTTATCTCTTTTCCACGTATTGCACTTCAATTCAATTTTTGTGGTTTTGTGAAAATCAATAATATTGGAGTTATTTTCACGTATTAGAATTCATTTTTTGTGGTTTTATTAAAAACAATAAAAATTTTATTTTTTCGATCTAAAACACTTCAATTTTGTGGCTTTGTTAAAGAAACAAAACTTATCTCTTTTCCACGTATTGCACTTCAATTCAATTTTTGTGGTTTTGTGAAAATCAATAATATTGGAGTCTTTTTCACGTATAAGAATTCATTTTTTGTGGTTTTGTGAAAAAAAATACAAATTTTATTTTTTCGATCTAGAACACTTCAATTTTGTGGCTTTGTTAAAGAAACAAAACTTATCTCTTTTCCACGTATTTCACTTCAATTTAATTTTTGTGGTTTTGTGAAAATCAATAAGATTGGAGTCATTTTCACGTATTAGAATTCATTTTTTGCAGTTTCGTGAAAAACAATACAAATTTTATTTTTTCGATCTAAAACACTTCAATTTTGTGGCTTTGTTAAAGAAACAAAACTTATCTCTTTTCCACGTATTGCACTTCAATTCAATTTTTGTGGTTTTGTGAAAATCAATAAGATCGGAGTTATTTTCACGTATTACAATTCATTTTTTGTGGTTTTGTGAAAAACAGTACAAATTTTTTTTTTTCGATCTAAAACACTTCAATTTTGTGGCTTTGTTAAAGAAACAAAACTTATCTCTTTTCCACGTATTGCACTTCAATTCAATTTTTGTGGTTTTGTGAAAATCAATAAGATTGGAGTTATTTTCACGTATTAGAATTCATTTTTTGTGGTTTTATTAAAAACAATAAAAATTTTATTTTTTCCATCTAAAACATTTCAATTTTAGTGGCTTTGTTCAAAAACAAAACTTGCCATTTTTCTATGTATTGCACTTCAATTCAATTTCTGTGTTTATGTGAAAATCAATAAGAACAAAGCCATTTTCACATATTATTTTTTTTTGGTTTTGTGAAAAACAATACAAATTTTATTTTTTTCCGAGTAAAAGACTTCAATTTTGTTGCTTTGTTAAAGAAACAAAACTTATCTCTTTTCCACGTATTGCACTTCAATTAAATTTTCGTGGTTTTGTGAAAATCAAAAAGATTGGAGTTATTTTCATGTATTACAATTCATTTTTTGTGGTTTTGTGAAAAACAATACAAATTTTATTTTTTCAATCTAAAACACTTCAATTTTGTGGCTTTGTTAAAGAAACAAAACTTATCTCTTTTCCACGTATTGTACTTCAATTCAATTTTTGTGGTTTTGCGAAAATCAATAAGATTGGAGTTATTTTCACGTATTAGAATTCATTTTTTGTGGTTTTATTAAAAACAATAAAAATTTTATTTTTTCCATCTAAAACATTTCATTTTTAGTGGCTTTGTTCAAAAACAAAACTTGCCATTTTTCTATGTATTGCACTTCAATTCAATTTCTGTGTTTATGTGAAAATCAATAAGAACAAAGCCATTTTCACATATTATTTTTTTTTGGTTTTGTGAAAAACAATACAAATTTTATTTTTTTCCGAGTAAAAGACTTCAATTTTGTTGCTTTGTTAAAGAAACAAAACTTATCTCTTTTCCACGTATTGCACTTCAATTAAATTTTTGTGGTTATGTGAAAATCAAAAAGATTGGAGTTATTTTCATGTATTACAATTCATTTTTTGTGGTTTTGTGAAAAACAATACAAATTTTATTTTTTCGATCTAAAACACTTCAATTTTGTGGCTTTGTTAAAGAAACAAAACTTATCTCTTTTCCACGTATTGCACTTCAATTCAATTTTTGTGGTTTTGCGAAAATCAATAAGATTGGAGTCATTTTCACCTATTAGAATTCATTTTTTGTGGTTTTGTTAAAAACAATACAAATTTTATTTTTTCCGTCTAAAACACTTCAATTTTAGTGGCTTTGTTCAAAAACAAAACTTGCCTTTTTTCCATGTATTGCACTTCAATTCAATTTCTGTGTTTATGTGAAAATCAATAAGAACAAAGCCATTTTCACGTATTACACTTCATTTTTTTTTTGTTTTGTGAAAAATAATACAAATTTTATTTTTTTCCAAGTAAAAGACATCAATTTTGTGGCTTTGTTAAAAAAACAAAACTTATCTCTTTTCCACGTATTGTACATCAATTCAATTTTTGTGTTTTTGTGAAAATCAGTAAGAACGGAGTTATTTTCACGTATTAGACTTCATTTTTTGTGGTTTTGTGAAAAACAATACAAATTTTAATTTTTCCATGTAAAAGACTTCAATTTTGTGGCTTTGTTAAAGAAACAAGACTTATCTCTTTTCCACGTATTGCACTTCAATTCAATTTATGTGGTCTTGTGAAAATCAATTAGATTGGAGTTATTTTCACGTAATAGAGTTCTTTTTTTGTTGTTTTGTGGAAAACAATACAAATTTGGTTTTTTCCTTGTAAAAGACTTCAATTTTTGTGGCTCTGTTATAAAACAATACTTATCTATTTTCCACGTATTGCACTTCAATGCAATTTTCGTGTTGTTGTGAAATTCAATAAGAACGGTGTTATTTCCATGTATCAGAATTCATTTTTTGTGATTTTTGAAAAACAATAGAAATTATATTTTTTTCCATCTAAAAGACTTCAATATTTGTGGATTTGTTATGAAATAAAACTTGTCTATATTTCCACGTATTGCACTTCAATTCAATTTTTGTGTTTTTGTGAAAATCAACAAGAACGGAGTTATTTTCACGTATTAGACTTCAGTTTTTGTGGTTTTGTGAAAAACAATATAAATTTTACTTTTTCCATGAAAAAGACTTCAATTTGAGTGGATTTCTTAAAAAACAAAACATGTCTTTTTTCGACGAATTGCACTTCAATTCAGTTTTTGTATTTTCGTGAAAATCGATAACTACGGAGTTATTTTCACGTCATAGAGTTCTTTTTTTGTTGTTTTGTGGAAAACAATACAAATTTAGTTTTTTCTATCCAAAAGACTTCAATTTTGTGGCTTTGTTAAAAAAACAAAACTTATCTTTTTTCCACGTATTACACTTCAATTCAATTTTTGTGTTTTTGGAAAATCAATAAGAAGAGAGTTATTTCCATGTATTAGACTTCTTTTTTTGTGGTTTTGTGAAAAACAATACAAATTTTATTTTTCCATCTAAAACACTTCAATTTTGTGGCTTTGTTAAAGAAACAAAACTTATCTCTTTTCCACGCATTGCACTTCAATTAAATTTTTGTGGTTTTGTGAAAATCAATAAGATCGGAGTTATTTTCACGTATTACAATTCATTTTTTGTGGTTTTGTGAAAAACAGTACAAATTTTATTTTTTCGATCAAAAACACTTCAATTTTGTGGCTTTGTTAAAGAAACAAAACTTATCTCTTTTCCACGTATTTCACTTCAATTTAATTTTTGTGGTTTTGTGAAAATCAATAAGATTGGAGTTATTTTCACGTATTAGAATTTATTTTTTGCGGTTTCGTGAAAAACAATACAAATTTTATTTTTTCGATCTAAAACACTTCAATTTTGTGGCTTTGTTAAAGAAACAAAACGTATCTCTTTTCCACGTATTGCATTTCAATTCAATTTTTGTGGTTTTGCGAAAATCAATAAGATTGGAGTTATTTTCTCGTATTAGAATTCATTTTTTGTGGTTTTGTTAAAAACAATACAAATTTTATTTTTTCCGTCTAAAACACTTCAATTTTAGTGGCTTTGTTCAAAAACAAAACTTGCTTTTTTCCGTGTATTGCACTTCAATTCAATTTCTGTGTTTATGTGAAAATCAATAAGAACAAAGCCATTTTCACGTATTACACTTCATTTTTTTTTAGTTTTGTGAAAAACAAAACAAATTTTATTTTTTTCCAAGTAAAAGACATCAATTTTGTGGCTTTGTTAAAAAAACAAAACTTATCTCTTTTCCACGTATTGTACATCAATTCAATTTTTGTGTTTTTGTGAAAATCAGTAAGAACGGAGTTATTTTCACGTATTAGACTTCATTTTTTGTGGTTTTGTGAAAAACAATACAAATTTTAATTTTTCCATGTAAAAGACTTCAATTTTGTGGCTCTGTTAAAGAAACAAAACTTATCTCTTTTCCACGTATTGCACTTCAATTCAATTTATGTCGTCTTGTGAAAATCAATTAGATTGGAGTTATTTTCACGTAATAAAGTTCTTTTTTTGTTGTTTTGTGGAAAACAATACAAATTTGGTTTTTTCCTTGTAAAAGACTTCAATTTTTGTGGCTCTGTTATAAAACAATACTTATCTATTTTCCACGTATTGCACTTCAATGCAATTTTTGTGTTTTTGTGAAATTCAATAAGAACGGTGTTATTTCCATGTATCAGAATTCATTTTTTGTGATTTTTGAAAAACAATACAAATTATATTTTTTTCCATCTAAAAGACTTCAATTTTTGTGGATTTGTTATGAAATAAAACTTGTCTATATTTCCACGTATTACACTTCAATTCAATTTTTGTGTTTTTGTGAAAATCAACAAGAACGGAGTTTTTGTGGTTTTGTCAAAATCAATATAAATTTTACTTTTTCCATGAAAAAGACTTCAATTTGAGTGGATTTCTTAAAAAACAAAACATGTCTTTTTTCGACGAATTGCACTTCAATTCAGTTTTTGTATTTTCGTGAAAATCAATAAGATTGGAGTTATTTTCACGTATTAGAATTCATTTTTTGTGGTTTTGTGAAAAACAGTACAAAATTTATTTTTTCGATCTAAAACACTTCAATTTTGTGGCTTTGTTAAAGAAACAAAACTTATCTCTTTTCCACGTATTGCACTTCAATTCAATTTTTGTGGTTTTGTGAAAATCAATAAGATTGGAGTTATTTACACGTATTAGAATTCATTTTTTGTGGTTTTGTGAAAAACAATACAAATTTTATTTTTTCGATCTAAAACACTTCAATTTTGTGGCTTTGTTAAAGAAACAAAACTTATCTCTTTTCCACGTATTGCACTTCATTTCAATTTTTGTGGTTTTGTGAAAATCTATAAGATTGGAGTTATTTTCACGTATTTGAATTCAATTTTTGTCGTTTTGTGAAAAACAATACAAATTTTATTTTTCCGTCTAAAACACTTCAATTTTAGTGCCTTTGTTCGAAAACAAAACTTATCTTTTTTCAATGTATTGCACTTCAATTCAATTTCTGTGTTTATGTGAAAATCAATAAGAACAAAGCCATTTTCAGGTATTACACTTCATTTTTTTTTGGTTTTGTGAAAAACAATACAAATTTGGTTTTTTCTATCCAAAATATTTCAATTTTGTGGCTTTGTTAAAAGAACAAAACTTATCTTTTTTCCACGTATTACACTTCAATTCAATTTTTGTGTTTTTGTAAAAATCAATAAAAACAGAGTAATTTCCATGTATTAGACTTTTTTTTTTTTGTGGTTTTGTGAAAAACAATAAAAATTTTATTTTTCCATGTAAAACACTTCAATTTTGTGGCTTTGTTAAAGAAACAAAACTTATCTCTTTTCCACGTATTGCACTTCAATTCAATTTTTGTGGTTTTGTGAAAATCAATAATATTGGAGTCATTTTCAAGTATTAGAATTCATTTTTTGTGGTTTTGGGAAAAACGATACAAATTTTATTTTTTCGATCTAAAACACTTCAATTTTGTGGCTTTGTTAACGAAACAAAGCTTATCTCTTTTCCACGTATTGCACTTCAATTCAATTTTTGTGGTTTTGTGAAAATCAATAAGGTTGGACTAATTTTCACGTATTAGACTTCATTTTTTGTGGTTTTGTGAAAAACAATACAAATTTTATTTTTTCGATCTAGAATACTTCAATTTTGTGGCTTTGTTAATGAAACAAAACTTATCTCTTTTCCACGTATGGCACTTCAATTCAATTTTTGTGGTTTTGTGAAAATCAATAAGATTGGAGTTATTTTCACGTATTAGAATTCATTTTTTGTGGTTTTGTGAAAAACAATATAAATTTTATTTTTTCCATGTAAAAGACTTCAATTTGGTGGCTTCGTTAAAGAAACTAAACATATCTCTTTTCCACGTATTGCACTTCAATTCAATTTTTGTGGTTTTGTGAATATCAATAAGATTGGAGTTATTTTCACGTAATAGAGTTCTTTTTTTGTTGTTTTGTGGAAAACAATACAAATTGGGTTTTTTCCTTGTAAAAGTCTTCAATTTTTGTGGCTCTGTTATAACACAATACTTATCTATTTTCCACGTATTGCACTTCAATGCAATTTTTGTGTTTTTGTGAAATTCAATAAGAACGGTGTTATTTCCATGTATCAGAATTCATTTTTTATGATTTTTGAAAAACAATACAAATTATATTTTTTTCCATCTAAAAGACTTCAATTTTTGTGGATTTGTTATGAAAGAAAACTTGTCTATATTTCCACGTATTGCACTTCAATTCAATTTTTGTGTTTTTGTGAAAATCAATAAGAACGGAGTATTTTTCGCGTATTGGACTTCATTTTGTTTGGTTTTGTGAAAAACAATACAAATTTTATTTTTTCGATCTAAAACACTTCAATTTTGTGGCTTTGTTAAAGAAACAAAACTTATCTCTTTTCCACGTATTGCACTTCAATTCAATATTTGTGGTTTTGTGAAAATCAATAAGATTGGAGTTATTTACACGTATTAGAATTCATTTTTTGTGGTTTTGTGAAAAACAATACAAATTTTATTTTTTCGATCTAAAACACTTCAATTTTGTGGCTTTGTTAAAGATACAAAACTTATCTCTTTTCCACGTATTGCAGTTCAATTCAATTTTTGTGGTTTTGTGAAAATCTATAAGATTGGAGTTATTTTCACGTATTTGAATTCAATTTTTTTGGTTTTGTGAAAAACAATACAAATTTTATTTTTCCATCTAAAACATTTCAATTTTAGTGGCTTTGTTCGAAAACAAAACATATCTTTTTTCAATGTATTGCACTTCAATTCAATTTTTGTGGTTTTGTGAAAATCAATAAGATTGGAGTTATTTACACGTATTAGAATTCATTTTTTTTGGTTTTGTGAAAAACAATAGAAATTTGGTTTTTTCTATCCAAAAGATTTCAATTTTGTGGCTTTGTTAAAAGAACAAAACTTATCTTTTTTCCACGTATTTCACTTCAATTTAATTTTTGTGGTTTTGTGAAAATCAATAAGATTGGAGTTATTTTCACGTATTAGAATTCATTTTTTGCGGTTTCGTGAAAAACAATACAAATTTTATTTTTTCGATCTAAAACACTTCAATTTTGTGGCTTTGTTAAAGAAACAAAACTTATCTCTTTTCCACGTATTGCACTTCAATTCAATTTTTGTGGTTTTGTGAAAATCAATAATATTGGAGTCATTTTCACGTATTAGAATTCATTTTTCGTGGTTTTGGGAAAAACGATACAAATTTTTTTTTTTCGATCTAAAACACTTCAATTTTGTGGCTTTGTTAAAGAAACAAAACTTATCTCTTTTCCACGTATTGCACTTCAATTCAATTTTTGTGGTTTTGTGAAAATCAATAATATTGGAGTCATTTTCACGTATTAGAATTCATTTTTTGTGGTTTTGGGAAAAACGATACAAATTTTTTTTTTTCGATCTAAAACACTTCAATTTTGTGGCTTTGTTAAAGAAACAAAACTTATCTCTTTTCCACGTATTGCACTTCAATTCAATTTTTGTGGTTTTGTGAAAATCAATAATATTGGAGTCATTTTCACGTATTAGAATTCATTTTTTGTGGTTTTGGGAAAAACGATACAAATTTTTTTTTTTCGATCTAAAACACTTCAATTTTGTGGCTTTGTTAAAGAAACAAAACTTATCTCTTTTCCACGTATTGCACTTCAATTCAATTTTTGTGGTTTTGTGAAAATCAATAATATTGGAGTCATTTTCACGTATTAGAATTCATTTTTTGTGGTTTTGGGAAAAACGATACAAATTTTTTTTTTTCGATCTAAAACACTTCAATTTTGTGGCTTTGTTAAAGAAACAAAACTTATCTCTTTTCCACGTATTGCACTTCAATTCAATTTTTGTGGTTTTGTGAAAATCAATAATATTGGAGTCATTTTCACGTATTAGAATTCATTTTTTGTGGTTTTGGGAAAAACGATACAAATTTTTTTTTTTCGATCTAAAACACTTCAATTTTGTGGCTTTGTTAAAGAAACAAAACTTATCTCTTTTCCACGTATTGCACTTCAATTCAATTTTTGTGGTTTTGTGAAAATCAATAATATTGGAGTCATTTTCACGTATTAGAATTCATTTTTTGTGGTTTTGTGAAAAACAATACAAATTTGGTTTTTTCCTTGTAAAAGACTTCAATTGTTGTGGCTCTGTTATAAAACAATACTTATCTATTTTCCACGTATTGCACTTCAATGCAATTTTTGTGTTTTTGTGAAATTCAATAAGAACGGTGTTATTTCCATGTATCAGAATTCATTTTTTGTGATTTTTGAAAAACAATACAAATTATATTTTTTTCCATCTAAAAGACTTCAATTTTTGTGGATTTGTTATGAAATAAAACTTGTCTATATTTCCACGTATTACACTTCAATTCAATTTTTGTGTTTTTGTGAAAATCAACAAGAACGGAGTTATTTTCACGTAGTAGACTGCAGTTTTTGTGGTTTTGTCAAAATCAATATAAATTTTACTTTTTCCATGAAAAAGACTTCAATTTGAGTGGATTTCTTAAAAAACAAAACATGTCTTTTTTCGACGAATTGCACTTCAATTCAGTTTTTGTATTTTCGTGAAAATCGATAACTACGGATTTATTTTCACGTATTGGACTTCATTTTTTGTGGTTTTGTGAAAAAAAATACAAATTTAGTTTTTTCTATCCAAAAGACTTCAATTTTGTGGCTTTGTTAAAAAAACAAAACTTATCTTTTTTCCACGTATTACACTTCAATTAAATTTTTGTGTTTTTGTGAAAATCAATAAGAACAGAGTTATTTCCATGTATTAGACTTCTTTTTTTGTGGTTTTGTGAAAAACAATACAAATTTTATTTTTCCTTCTAAAACACTTCAATTTTGTGGCTTTGTTAAAGAAACAAAACTTATCTCTTTTCCACGTATTGCACTTCAATTAAATTTTTGTGGTTTTGTGAAAATCAATAAGATCGGAGTTATTTTCACGTATTACAATTCATTTTTTGTGGTTTTGTGAAAAACAATACAAATTTTATTTTTTCGATCTAAAACACTTCAATTTTGTGGGTTTGTTAAAGAAATAAAACTTATCTCTTTTCCACGTATTGCACTCCAATTCAATTTTTGTGGTTTTGTGAAAATCAATAAGATTGGAGTTATTTTCACGTATTAGAATTCATTTTTTGTGGTTTTGTGAAAAACAGTACAAATTTTATTTTTTCGATCTAAAACACTTCAATTTTGTGGCTTTGTTAAAGAAACAAAACTTATCTCTTTTCCACGTATTTCACTTCAATTTAATTTTTGTGATTTTGTGAAAATCAATAAGATTGGAGTAATTTTCACGTATTAGAATTCATTTTTTGTGGTTTCGTGAAAAACAATACAAATTTTATTTTTTCGATCTAAAACACTTCAATTTTGTGGCTTTGTTAAAGAAACAAAACTTATCTCTTTTCCACGTATTGCACTTCAATTCAATTTTTGTGGTTTTGCGAAAATCAATAAGATTGGAGTTAATTTCACGTATTAGAATTCATTTTTTGTGGTTTTGTGTAAACCGCGCAAAACCGTCGTTAAATTTCACACAATTTAGCAAAAATATTTATAATTTCCCTAGATTTACTCTTAAGTGTATATGTGGTCTTTTGAGTTTTAGGGGTCGAACACAAGGAGAATGGCCTTGAGATACTACAATTCTTTTCAAAAGTAGGTCTTTGTTTTGTTCAAATGATGTAAATTGTTTAAGAAGGGTAATGATGTATTAGATGGATTTTAATCAAATTCGTACACAATTTTTTTTTTAAAAATTCTTCAATAATAGTTCCAACTGTCCAAAAGTTGCAAATGATATGTCAATGAAAACTAGAGAATGAGATCTTCACAATGCAAGGTAAATCAATTATCACTTTTGTTCATATTTTTATTTAATCTACACTTTTCATAATCAATCAGCAGGAATTTTCATAAAATCACAGAAATTCGAAAATTACTTCAAAAATTACCAAAATTTTACAGAAATTAGTAAAGCAAGTTCAGGTTATGTGGTAAAAATTTCAGATCAAAAAGATTGATATTGCAAAAGTTATGGTCAAAAATCAGAGTATATAACAGAATTGGACAGAGAATGGTATGTGTTGCCAAAAGAGGGTGGAATTCAAATTTTATCCAAACAATAATGCAATTAAAATTCAGATTGAGAAATTACACTTCAAAATGATCTACTGAGACTTAGATTTTTTATTTATAGGATTTTTTTACTAATTTCTAAAAATCGTAGAAAAACAGTCAGATTCAAAATCAAGAACAGAAAATTAAAAAAAAATCAAAACTTTGCACAGATTTTATCTTACAAATTTAACATAAAAACATTGGGCACATATTATATGAAAGTTGTTCTAAAATATCAAAAGAAACACAGAATATTTTGTTTTATAATTTTCTTTGATCAGATCTGAAGTCAAACAATTTTTTACTGAAACTGACAGAAACAATTACAGAAAAATGTATTTTTGAATTTAGAGGATAAAAGTAGGGAATTTTAAGGCAATTTGATCAAGAATTGTATCATTAATCACAAAATATTCAATTTATCAGATTTGGAACAAGTTTGAATTATTTCCAACCAGAAAAACTCAGCAAATAGATCAAAATTTCAGATCAAACACCAGTCAACCAACTAGTGTTTGATCTCAATTTTTGAACTAAAAACTTCACTAAATCAAGCAAAAACCTCAACCAAGATTCAAGATGATAAAATGGACTAACATGCAGGGAAATTCAGTTCTAAATGACCTAATTAATTCAACCAAATCGATTAAATCAAAAAAAAAACCAGATTTAACAGCATATTATGAACAGTAACCAAATCAGTCAATTTAATTCAAATTAAAGCAAGATTTCAAACAATTTTATCACAAAAAGCCTATCCCTACAAAATTCTACTCACACATGATAAGATCAACCGAAATTAGGCATGTGTTCATCATATTTTTTTTACAAATTGGATCTTGTAATCTAAAATTGGATACAAGAGATTAAATGAAAATTGAATCAAACCGAGACGTAGAAGATCAACCAGAAGCTTCCTTGAGCCGATTTGAACCTCCAATTGATGCTCGATCCAGCCGGAACCGCTCAATTGCCTTTTTCACCCAAATCAGCCCGAATTGGTGAATTTTCACTCAAACTCGAAAATTGAAGCTCGAAAAGCTCTGAGATTCAGTAATGGAGTTACTGAAACTTAAAGAAGATGATTGGAGAGTGGTGTGTTGAAAGAATTTGGAGAATGGAAGAATGAATTGATGAGATTGGATGGAAGGGTGTGTGTTGAGGGATTGAAATACGGTTCTTTATATAGAGAGTTCAGAGAAATTTCGGGGCTTGTGATTGGCTCAGGTAGATCAAGGGATTGTACTGAAGATCTGGACCAAGTTTCGTTGAATTCCGTTGAGATTTGAGTGGTTTTTGGGCGGATGAATTTTCGCTCTGTTCTGTCTGGCGGAAGAATTCAGATCGAATCTGAGATTTGAAAACGCGCGCGGTTAATCTGTTGAGTCACTGACTGACGGGCCCCACTGGATTTGCTGCGCAGAAACGGGTCATAAATCGCGTGAACCGAGTCGCGTGCTGCTCTTCATAAGGCGCTGAGTTTTTGAATGTTCGTTTGATCTTTTATGGCGGAACGGGTCGAACGCGCGTGAAACGAGTCGTCTTCTGATGAACGTTGGAGCTGAGTTTGAATAACGGTTGTTTCGGTTTTCTGTGGCGTGCGAGCGTGAGATCCATCCTAAAACAATCTTCTGATGGGTTTTGGTTTCGCGAATGATGGATTTTGGATCCAATTCCTGATCGGATTCTGACTCCATTTTACCCGTTTCTGAACTCAGTGATCAAACTCGCCATTTTGCTTCGTTTCAGCTCGATTTTTCGATCCAGTTTGCTTCCTCTCATCATCACGAACCTGCAGGGCTTTGAAACGCAGAAAATGGTTGAGAGTTCATCGAGTTTTCCTCATTTTTCTCCCGTTTAGTCCGTTTCCGCCATTGATGGCTGTTCGAGCTTCAAGCTCGCTCTTTGAGCAGCGGCAACTCAAACCAGAGCTCAGGCTTCCTTCCTCACTTCCTCACGATGCTCTGCGTTGCGTTTCATGCGTCAATTCTTCCCTTAATTCCTGAATTTCCGCCATTAACCAACTCGGTTTCAGTTTCGCTAAAATAACCAAAATCTGCTGAACTCGTGAATCAAACTATGATTTTGAGTTGTTTTTCCATCGAATTGAGGCTTCTTAATTCATTGTGAGCCTTCAATAAAGCTTTAAGACACGAAAATAATCATCTTTGCTTGAGAAAAACGGAAATGGTTGATCGAATTCATTCGCTGTTCGAAACTCGACCGTTGGTTCATCCAGTTTGAAAAGTTCATTGAGGATTTCGTCGAACAGATTACGGAAACTCGGATTTCTCGCTCGATTTCGCATCATTCGATGAGTTCTTCATACGGTTAGAAAGAGCAGACGATGGAGAAGAGAATGCGATCGGTTTTGGCTCGAATGGATGATGGTGGAAGGCACGGCAGATCAACCATGGTTTCGGTCCGTTTTTGGCACTTGTTTGGCCGGATTCCGGCGATCGCCGGAACTTTCAAGACCGGAGGATGGCACCGGCATGCTCGTCTCGTCATGCTGAATCCATGGCTGGCTTGTTTGTTCGATTTCGAGCAGAATTGTGAATTATGAGGTTTGAAGAAGATGAGTTGACCTGGTCAATTCGTTGACTTTGACCGACTTTGACCTGATTTTCAATTGGTGATTCTGAGAGTTCTAGAAGGTTTCTGATCGCGAGGATTGTACCGTTGGGTTCGTTTCGTCGAGCTCTTCGTTTTGGTATACCGTTTGACCCATTTTGGAGAAGTTGACTTTTGGTCAATTTGGCGATTTTTGGCGTTTGGCTCGGTCTGACTTGGTTGTAGAAGGTTTTTGAATTGTCGTAAAAGTTTGGGGAATTTTTTGTAGAGTGTTTGAGGTTTTTAGTTGGCCATCTTTGGCCCATTATTTGCGTTTTGGTCCATTTCTTCATTTTATAGCCTTTTTGCCTGTAAAATCACACAAAAATGTATTAAGAGGTTTCAAATTATATTTTGTGAATTATGACTGTTTTTCATACATTTTATGTGAATTATGATTGAATTTGAGATGATAAAAACCCTAAAAATGTGTATAAAAATACACATTACAAATTCCACCACACTTAAACCAAGCTTGCCCTCAAGCGTAAATAAAATCAAGTTTTAGGGTTTTTAGAATCAGTTTAAGCGTTTTGAAAAGAGATTTAGTTATTGCCATGAATGTTATATACTAATATTTGATTATTATAATAATACACGAAGGTCGAAGAATATCCATTAATAATTTCAAATTCAAGTTTATTTAAAATTCCCCAATCCTTCAAATACGAACCTTTTTCCAAAAAATAATGCCCTAATTTTGGTTTTGATACTTTCTCCCCCTAAATTTAAAATGGTGAATTTATAAAATTTACCCCAAAAGTTTCAACTAACTCAACTTTCTCTTTTATAAACACGTAAAGGTTGGTATGTTATCCACTCATGTTATCAAAAGACAAGCTGTGCTTTGCACGTACAAAAAATCCTTCATTTTCTATTGCGGATATGTAAAATTTTTCTTTTTCAAGGGTTTAAAAATAATTTTTCATATTTTTGAATTCTTTTTGTGAAGGGATAACAGGTTACGATTTCGGTCACTTGCTTTTAGTGCGAAAATTAGAGATGGACATACGAGTCATTAACTATGCCATGAAAGATAGGTTGAGTTAGAAAAATTTTGCGAAGCTAGTGGTATTAAAAGTAAGGTTTGATTTTTCAAAAGTTTTAATCACAGCATTACTTTAAAGAAAACGATTTATAATGTCATTAAAGGGGTAAGTGAAATATTTATGAATTTTCGAAACGTTTAATGGATTTTAAATGGATATTATAGATGAGATGAGGTGGAAAATATGGCATTCATGATGATAATTAATCTCTTTTTTGAATTTTCAAATCTTTTCATCATTTTCCAAAACCCTAAGTGTTTTCAAAATTTTGCTTGAAAGGGCTTAGTTTTAAAATTTGTTTTTACAAAACCTTTTATTTATTTTCATTTAAAATCTTTTTCTTTTAAAACACACAAAAATTTATTCACAAAAACAAACAAAAATGAAAGAAAAACAAACAAAAAGTTTAAATTTTTATGGTATTTATGAGTTTTGTTGTTGTTTTTTTTTTTTTGAAATTTTGAATTTTTTATATGAATTTTCACATTTTTACAAGAAAACAAAACTTGGTTTTGCACAAAACCACCCCACCACACTTAAACCTTTGTTTGTCCTCAAACAAAAAGGTCAAAAATGAGACATTTGTGGAAATCGGAAAAATTGTTGGGGTTTTATGCAAAACCTCCCCCACCACACCTAATCTTTTGCATAGCAAAAGTTTAAGTGTGAAAGAGAGTTTTGTAAAAAGAAGAAAAATAAAATAAAGAAAGGAAAAATACGACCTGACACGACGAGTTGCCTCTCGCCAAGCGCCCTTGTTTTACGTCTTGAGCTCGACGCATTTATGCTTCATTCTTTCCTTCCCTCGCTTTGTGGCGTCGCTTCTAAATCATGCTCATCGAACCACCTTGTATCATGATTCTCGTAAAAAGCCTTCAAGCGATGACCATTGACCTTGAATTTGATGTCTTCTCCCCTAGAAATTTCAAATACTCCAAACGGCAAAATATGGGTAATTATGTAAGGACCTGTCCATCGGCTCTTCAACTTCCCGGGATGTAATCTCAACCGAGAGTTGAATAACAAGACTTTATCGCCAGTTTTAAATTCCTTTTTGCGAATAAGTTTGTCGTGAGCGATGGTTAATTTTTCTTTGTAAATTCGAGAATTATCATAAGCCTCAATGCGAAGCTCTTCTAATTCTTGAATTTGCAATTTCCGCAACCCCGCATCTTTTGGGTAATCTTGATTTACCTTTTTGATTGCCCAAAATGCTTTGTGCTCAATTTCCACCGGTAGGTGACAACTCTTTCCATAAACGAGTTTAAAAGGAGTCATCCCTATCGGTGTTTTGTATGCGGTGCGGTAAGCCCATAAAGCATCCCCAAGCCTTTGACTCCAATCCTTGCGAGAGGGATTAACCACTTTCTCAAGGATTGATTTTATTTCCCTATTGGATATTTCGGCTTGCCCATTAGTTTGGGGATGATAAGCGGTTGACATGCGGTGTTGTACATGATAATTTTTCAAAAGGGATTCGAGGTACTTATTATTGAAATGCGAACCCCTATCGCTAATGATAGCTTTAGGCACCCCAAAACGCTGAAAGATATTCTTTTTAAGGAATTCAATCACCGTTTTGGAGTTGGCATCCCTTGTTGGTATGGCCTCAACCCATTTTGAAACATAATCAACACACACAAGAATATATAAATACCCCTTTGATTGAGGAAAGGGGCCCATGAAATCTATCCCCCAAACATCGAAAAGCTCGAAAAACAATAAAGCTTTAAGAGGCATTTCGTTTTTGCGGGTTAGATTGCCCGTTTTTTGGCAATTTTCACAACTCTTTACAAAGGAATGAGCATCTTTATAAAGAGTTGGCCAATACAATCCACTTTGGAGTACCTTATGACTTGTGCGTTGCCCTCCAAAGTGTCCCCCACATTCTAAAGTGTGACAGAAAGAGAGTACCGAATTTATCTCGTGGTCGGGCACGCATTTTCGTACCATTTGATCGGAGCAAATTTTGTAGAGGTAGGGGTCTTCCCAGAGGTAATAGCGCGAGTCGTTTTTTATTTTGTCCTTTTGAGCTCGAGAGAGGGTGTTTGGCAATTCGCGAGTTTCAAGGTAGTTGACGATGTCGGCGTACCAAGGCGCCATGCCATGGATCGCGTAGAGTTGCTCGTCAGGAAAGAGTTCGTTGATCGGAATGATATCGCCTTCGTTTGTTGGGAGTCGGCTAAGATGATCGGCCACCAAGTTTTCGGCTCCCTTTTTATCCCGAATCTCCACGTTAAACTCTTGAAGGAGAAGGATCCATCGGAGGAGGCGCGGCTTGCATTCCTTCTTCTTCATTAAGTGCTTGAGCGCGGCATGATCTGAAAATACAACAACTTTTGTCCCGACCAAGTATGATCGGAACTTTTCCAATGCAAAGACAATGGCCAATAGTTCTTTTTCCGTTGTTGTGTAATTCCGTTGGGCGTCATCTAAGGTCCTAGAGGCATAGTAAATTACGTGGGGTACCTTCCCGATGCGTTGCCCCAAAACCGCCCCGACACTTAGATCGCTTGCGTCGCACATGATCTCAAAGGGGAGATTCCAATCCGGTGGTTGAATAATGGGCGCTTCGCACAGTTTCCCCTTTAGCTTGTCGAATGCTGCCTTGCACGCATCGTTGAACTCGAATTTGATCTCTTTTTGGAGAAGCCTGCACATTGGTTGCGCGATTTTTGAGAAGTCTTGAATGAAACGCCGATAGAAGCCGGCGTGTCCAAGGAACGAGCGGACATCTTTCACATTGCGAGGGTATGGAAGTGTCTTGATAACATCGATCTTCGCTTTGTCGACTTCCAACCCCTTTTCTGAAATTAAATGACCTAATACAATTCCTTGGCTCACCATAAAGTGGCACTTCTCAAAATTTAAGACAAGTTTAGCTTCAACGCACTTTTCCATTATTAGGCTCAAGTTATGGAGACACTCATCGAATGAGTTGCCATAAATGGAAAAGTCGTCCATGAATACTTCAATAAATTTAGAAATATACTCAGAAAAGATAGAAATCATACACCTTTGAAAAGTTCCAGGCGCATTGCATAGTCCAAACGGCATTCTTCGATATGCGAAAGTTCCAAAGGGGCAAGTGAATGTCGTCTTCCTCTGATCTTCTGGATCGATGGCGATTTGAAAATAGCCCGAGTACCCATCCAAAAAACAATAGTAGGGCCGCCCCGCTAATCTTTCGAGCATTTGATCGATGAAGGGAAGAGGAAAGTGATCCTTCTTTGTCGCCGCATTGAGTTTGCGATAGTCGATGCAAACTCTCCATCCGTTTTGCACTCGTGTTGGCACTTTCTCTCCTTCGGCATTTTCCACAATCGTGATTCCCGTCTTCTTGGGAACTACATGGATTGGAGATACCCATTCCGAATCGGCCACCGCGTAAATAATCCCCGCATCAAGAAGCTTGAGAAGTTCCTTTTTCACCACCTCCATCATGACTGGATTTAACCTTCTTTGTGCTTCTCTTGACGGTTTCGATCCCTCCTCCAACACAATTTTGTGCATACATGTCGAGGGGCTTATACCTGGCATATCGGCCAATGTCCATCCGATCGCCTTCTTATGGTTTTCAAGAGTTTCCACCAATCGGGTTTCTTGGTCAAGGGTTAGATTCGATGCGATGATGATGGGTAATGTGTTGTTTGGCCCGAGGTACGCGTATTTGAGGTGATCGGGAAGGGGTTTGAGTTCGAGAGTAGGGGCTTCTTCGATTGATGGCTTAATGCGTTCTTGCGATATTTGGAGTTTGTCGTGAGGGGAACCCGAAATGAATTTTATTTCTTCATTATGTTCCTGCTCTATTTCTTGCTTCTCATTCGTTTGTGCGATCTCCCCCCAAACATCCTCAAAAATCGCATCGTATCCCTTCGAGTACTCTTCTTCCAAGTGTTCTTCAACCATTTCATCAATCTCGTCAGTAATGGTTATGCTCGATACATTGTAGTCGTTCGGGTACTTGATGGTGTCAAATATGTTGAAGGTGATTTTCTCGTTGTCGAATTCCATGGACATCGTCCCTGAGTGGCAGTCTATGCATGTTCGCGCGGTTCTCAAAAAGGGTCTTCCTAAAAGGATGGCGGACGAATCGGCGTTGTCGCCCATTTCAAGAATGTAGAAGTCGGCTGGGAAAACCAACCCATTCACCTTGACGAGTACATCTTCCGCGACACCTAGGACGGCGGCCGTCGAACGGTCGGCGAGTTGCACCATCACCCTTGTATCCTTTAGGTCGCCTAAACCCAAGGTCTCGTAAACGGACCTAGGCATTACGTTTATGGAGGCTCCTAAGTCGAGCATGCACCTCGCGAGTTGTTGAAGACCAATGGTGCACGGAATAGCGAAAACTCCAGGGTCTTTCTCTTTTTGTGCGACTCGCGTGTTGATGCTCATTACAGAGGGTAGGTTTATCGTCTCGTTCCCCTTTAATTTCCTCTTATTTGTGCATAGATTCTTGAAGAACTTGGCATATGGGGGGTGCATTCGGATCGCATCGATAATCGGAATGTTTACCTCCACCTTCTTGAACACCTCCAAAATATCCTTATCGAGCTCATCCTTCCGAGAGTTAACCGCTAGTCGAGTTGGGAATGGTGCGCGCTTCTTTTCCTTTTCTTGCGCGATTTCCTTTTCTTCGTTCTTTCCTTGTTCTTTCTCTTGAACTGGCTCTTCCTCTTTCCTGATCTCTTCTTGTGCCTCATCTTGTTTACATGCGCTTGAACTCGTTTCCTCATCTTGCTTTCTTGGAACCACTAACTCTTCTTCTTCGTCGTGTGAGCCAACCTCTCTCCCACTTCTTAGGCGTATCGCGTTGATGGGCTTGTACTCCGGTGGTCCCGAACCTTGAGAAGGCAACCGATTGCCCCCTTGTCCTTTCAATACATTGACTTCCCCCGCGATTTGCTTGATTTGCATTTCCAAGTTTTGCATTTGACGCCCTTGCGTAGCTTGGTTTTGGTTAAGTGAGCTTACATCATTCTTGACGGTTCCCAACTCAGTTGTGAGGTTTGTGAAATTCCCCGCCATGAATGCCATCATTTTATCAAGTTTCTCGTCAAGAGAAGAGATTTGGGAATTCGATGTGGAGGGTTGAGGAGGTTGTTGATGAGGGTGAGCTTGAGGTTGTTGTGGCGCTTGTGCATTTGGATGAACATACACATTCGGTTTTTGGTAATTGGATTGTGGGAATTGAGGCGGCGCATCCTCATTCTTCCAACGAAAATTTGGGTGTTTCTTCCATGACTCATTGTAGGTTTGCGAGAAAGGTTGGCGTTGGGTTGAATAGCTTCCGATGGCATTGACATCTTCTTGTAACCTATCGCATTCATCGGTCGCATGATTTGTATCCCCACAAAACTCGCACTTCCTTGGTTCGATTTTCGCGCCCACAGCTTTGAGCATTTGACTAAATCTTGTTTCGAAGTTTTGTGTGATTCTTGATTCCATTGCTTTGAGGTCAACCGTACTTGTCATGTTCACTTGACCCATTCTTCCCCCGCGTCCTTGGTTTCCTTCGGCCATGGTTTCGATAAGAGCTCGCACTTCCGATGGGGTCATGTTATTGAACGATCCTCCAGCCGAGCATTGGAGTAATCGCGCATCTAGATCATTCATCCCTTGTAGAAATTGGTCGATAAGTGAGGTTTCGTCGAGGTTATGGTTGGGGCATGATGCGCATAATCGCACAAATCGCTCGTAATATTCTTGAAGTGTCTCCCCTCCTCCTTGTTGGATCCCCGTGATTTCCTTGCGGATTTTGGCCGTCAACGTGCTCGGGTAGTATCGTTTTAGAAAACGCGTTCCTACCTCTTGAAACGTTGTAAAAGGACCCCCTTGCAAGTGGGTTAGCCAATCCCTTGGTGCTTCCCCAAGTGTGTGGGAGAAGAGGATTAATTTGATATTATCCAAGTTATCGGATTTACCAAACAATGCTGTGCATTTACGATCTAGATTATCTAAATGTGCATAAGGGTTGTCATTTTTATGTCCTTCAAATATGGGTAATACATTTAATATAGATGGACTTAGTTTAAAATTGGGCACAGTTGGTATAACAATATTTCCGGGATTTCGAGGGATTTGATGGTCTAAAAGTTCTCCTAATGTTCTTTCTTGAGCCATTTTATGAATTTGAGATGATGATGGTGTTGAATGAGAATTAGATTTAAAAAGAGTTTGAGAGTTTAGCTTGGATGAGTGAACGATTGGAGAGATTGGAGTTCTTCCTTGTGGCCCTTCCACTTGTTGTTGCTCCCAATTTTGTTCTTCTTCTTCTTGAGGCCCTTGGATGGAAGGAGAAGCCTCGTTACGTCCTTTTTGCCATGAGTAAGTTTCGTCTTGCTTGCTTCGTGCCTTATCTTTCTTCACCTTTCTTAGATGCTTGTTAATGTCCTTCTTTACAGGTGTGTGCACTTCGCCTTGCGATCTCGTCTTTCTCATGCACCTTCAAAATTCAAATGAAACAAAAACACTAGACAATTGATTAGAAGTTAGTAATAAACTCAATTAAAGCCGTCTCCCCGGCAACGGCGCCATTTGTAAACCGCGCAAAACCGTCGTTAAATTTCACACAATTTAGCAAAAATATTTATAATTTCCCTAGATTTACTCTTAAGTGTATATGTGGTCTTTTGAGTTTTAGGGGTCGAACACAAGGAGAATGGCCTTGAGATACTACAATTCTTTTCAAAAGTAGGTCTTTGTTTTGTTCAAATGATGTAAATTGTTTAAGAAGGGTAATGATGTATTAGATGGATTTTAATCAAATTCGTACACAATTGTTTTTTTAAAAATTCTTCAATAATAGTTCCAACTGTCCAAAAGTTGCAAATGATATGTCAATGAAAACTAGAGAATGAGATCTTCACAATGCAAGGTAAATCAATTATTACTTTTGTTCATATTTTTATTTAATCTACACTTTTCATAATCAATCAGCAGGAATTTTCATAACATCACAGAAATTCGAAAATTACTTCAAAAATTACCAAAATTTTACAGAAATTAGGAAAGCAAGTTCAGGTTATGTGGTAAATATTTCAGATCAAAAAGATTGATATTCCAAAAGTTATGGTCAAAAATCAGAGTATATAACAGAATTGGACAGAGAATGGTATGTGTTGCCAAAAGAGGGTGGAATTCAAATTTTATCCAAACAATAATGCAATTAAAATTCAGATTGAGAAACTACACTTCAAAATGATCTACTGAGACTTAGATTTTTTATTTATAGGATTTTTTTACTAATTTCTAAAAATCGTAGAAAAACAGTCAGATTCAAAATCAAGAACAGAAAATTAAAAAAAAATCAAAACTTTGCACAGATTTTATCTTACAAATTTAACATAAAAACATTGGGCACATATTATATGAAAGTTGTTCTAAAATATCTAAAGAAACACAGAATATTTTTTTTTACAATTTTCTTTGATCAGATCTGAAGTCAAACAATTTTTTACTGAAACTGACAGAAACAATTACAGAAAAATGTATTTTTGAATTTAGAGGATAAAAGTAGGGAATTTTAAGGCAATTTGATCAAGAATTGTATCATTAATCACAAAATATTCAATTTATCAGATTTGGAACAAGTTTGAATTATTTCCAACCAGAAAAACTCAGCAAATAGATCAAAATTTCAGATCAAACACCAGTCAACCAACTAGTGTTTGATCTCAATTTTTGAACTAAAAACTTCACTAAATCAAGCAAAAACCTCAACCAAGATTCAAGATGATAAAATGGACTAACATGCAGGGAAATTCAGTTCTAAATGACCTAATTAATTCAACCAAATCGATTAAATAAAAAAAAAACCAGATTTAACAGCATATTATGAACAGTAACCAAATCAGTCAATTTAATTCAAATTAAAGCAAGATTTCAAACAATTCTATCACAAAAAGCCTATCCCTACAAAATTCTACTCACACATGATAAGATCAACCGAAATTAGGCATGTGTTCATCATATTTTTTTTACAAATTGGATCTTGTAATCTAAAATTGGATACAAGAGATTAAATGAAAATTGAATCAAACCGAGACGTAGAAGATCAACCAGAAGCTTCCTTGAGCCGATTTGAACCTCCAATTGATGCTCGATCCAGCCGGAACCGCTCAATTGCCTTTTTCACCCAAATCAGCCCGAATTGGTGAATTTTCACTCAAACTCGAAAATTGAAGCTCGAAAAGCTCTGAGATTCAGTAATGGAGTTACTGAAACTTAAAGAAGATGATTGGAGAGTGGTGTGTTGAAAGAATTTGGAGAATGGAAGAATGAATTGATGAGATTGGATGGAAGGGTGTGTGTTGAGGGATTGAAATACGGTTCTTTATATAGAGAGTTCAGAGAAATTTCGGGGCTTGTGATTGGCTCAGGTAGATCAAGGGATTGTACTGAAGATCTGGACCAAGTTTCGTTGAATTCCGTTGAGATTTGAGTGGTTTTTGGGCGGATGAATTTTCGCTCTGTTCTGTCTGGCGGAAGAATTCAGATCGAATCTGAGATTCGAAAACGCGCGCGGTTAATCTGTTGAGTCACTGACTGACGGGCCCCACTGGATTTGCTGCGCAGAAACGGGTCATAAATCGCGTGAACCGAGTCGCGTGCTGCTCTTCATAAGGCGCTGAGTTTTTGAATGTTCGTTTGATCTTTTATGGAGGAACGGGTCGAACGCGCGTGAAACGAGTCGTCTTCTGATGAACGTTGGAGCTGAGTTTGAATAACGGTTGTTTCGGTTTTCTGTGGCGTGCGAGCGTGAGATCCATCCTAAAACAATCTTCTGATGGGTTTTGGTTTCGCGAATGATGGATTTTGGATCCAATTCCTGATCGGATTCTGACTCCATTTTACCCGTTTCTGAACTCAGTGATCAAACTCGCCATTTTGCTTCGTTTCAGCTCGATTTTTCGATCCAGTTTGCTTCCTCTCATCATCACGAACCTGCAGGGCTTTGAAACGCAGAAAATGGTTGAGAGTTCATCGAGTTTTCCTCATTTTTCTCCCGTTTAGTCCGTTTCCGCCATTGATGGCTGTTCGAGCTTCAAGCTCGCTCTTTGAGCAGCGGCAACTCAAACCAGAGCTCAGGCTTCCTTCCTCACTTCCTCACGATGCTCTGCGTTGCGTTTCATGCGTCAATTCTTCCCTTAATTCCTGAATTTCCGCCATTAACCAACTCGGTTTCAGTTTCGCGAAAATAACCAAAATCTGCTGAACTCGTGAATCAAACTATGATTTTGAGTTGTTTTTCCATCGAATTGAGGCTTCTTAATTCATTGTGAGCCTTCAATAAAGCTTTAAGACACGAAAATAATCATCTTTGCTTGAGAAAAACGGAAATGGTTGATCGAATTCATTCGCTGTTCGAAACTCGACCGTTGGTTCATCCAGTTTGAAAAGTTCATTGAGGATTTCGTCGAACAGATTACGGAAACTCGGATTTCTCGCTCGATTTCGCATCATTCGATGAGTTCTTCATACGGTTAGAAAGAGCAGACGATGGAGAAGAGAATGCGATCGGTTTTGGCTCGAATGGATGATGGTGGAAGGCACGGCAGATCAACCATGGTTTCGGTCCGTTTTTGGCACTTGTTTGGCCGGATTCCGGCGATCGCCGGAACTTTCAAGACCGGAGGATGGCACCGGCATGCTCGTCTCGTCATGCTGAATCCATGGCTGGCTTGTTTGTTCGATTTCGAGCAGAATTGTGAATTATGAGGTTTGAAGAAGATGAGTTGACCTGGTCAATTCGTTGACTTTGACCGACTTTGACCTGATTTTCATTTGGTGATTCTGAGAGTTCTAGAAGGTTTCTGATCGCGAGGATTGTACCGTTGGGTTCGTTTCGTCGAGCTCTTCGTTTTGGTATACCGTTTGACCCATTTTGGAGAAGTTGACTTTTGGTCAATTTGGCGATTTTTGGCGTTTGGCTCGGTCAGACTTGGTTGTAGAAGGTTTTTGAATTGTCGTAAAAGTTTGGGGAATTTTTTGTAGAGTGTTTGAGGTTTTTAGTTGGCCATCTTTGGCCCATTATTTGCGTTTTGGTCCAATTCTTCATTTTATAGCCTTTTTGCCTGTAAAATCACACAAAAATGTATTAAGAGGTTTCAAATTATATTTTGTGAATTATGACTGTTTTTCATACATTTTATGTGAATTATGATTGAATTTGAGATGATAAAAACCCTAAAAATGTGTATAAAAATACACATTACATTTTGTTAAAAACAATACAAATTTTATTTTTTCTATCTAAAACACTTCAATTTTAGTGGCTTTGTTCAAAAACAAAACTTGCCTTTTTTCCATGTATTGCACTTCAATTCAATTTCTGTGTTTATGTGAAAATCAATAAGAACAAAGCCATTTTCACGTATTACACTTCATTTTTTTTTAGTTTTGTGAAAAATAATACAAATTTTATTTTTTTCCAAGTAAAAGACATCAATTTTGTGGCTTTGTTAAAAAAACAAAACTTATCTCTTTTCCACGTATTGTACATCAATTCAATTTTTGTGTTTTTGTGAAAATCAGTAAGAACGGAGTTATTTTCACGTATTAGACTTCATTTTTTGTGGTTTTGTGAAAAACAATACAAATTTTAATTTTTCCATGTAAAAGACTTCAATTTTGTGGCTTTGTTAAAGAAACAAGACTTATCTCTTTTCCACGTATTGCACTTCCATTCAATTTATGTGGTCTTGTGAAAATCAATTAGATTGGAGTTATTTTCACGTAATAGAGTTCTTTTTTTGTTGTTTTGTGGAAAACAATACAAATTTGGTTTTTTCCTTGTAAAAGACTTCAATTGTTGTGGCTCTGTTATAAAACAATACTTATCTATTTTCCACGTATTGCACTTCAATGCAATTTTTGTCTTTTTGTGAAATTCAATAAGAACGGTGTTATTTCCATGTATCAGAATTCATTTTTTGTGATTTTTGAAAAACAATACAAATTATATTTTTTTTCCATCTAAAAGACTTCAATATTTGTGGATTTGTTATGAAATAAAACTTGTCTATATTTCCACGTATTGCACTTCAATTCAATTTTTGTGTTTTTGTGAAAATCAACAAGAACGGAGTTATTTTCACGTATTAGACTTCAGTTTTTGTGGTTTTGTGAAAAACAATATAAATTTTACTTTTTCCATGAAAAAGACTTCAATTTGAGTGGATTTCTTAAAAAACAAAACATGTCTTTTTTCGACGAATTGCACTTCAATTCAGTTTTTGTATTTTCGTGAAAATCGATAAGTACGGAGTTATTTTCACGTAATAGAGTTCTTTTTTTGTTGTTTTGTGGAAAACAATACAAATTTAGTTTTTTCTATCCAAAAGACTTCAATTTTGTGGCTTTGTTAAAAAAACAAAACTTATCTTTTTTCCACGTGTTACACTTCAATTCAATTTTTGTGTTTTTGGAAAATCAATAAGAACAGAGTTATTTCCATGTATTAGACTTTTTTTTTGTGGTTTTGTGAAAAACAATACAAATTTTATTTTTCCATCTAAAACACTTCAATTTTGTGGCTTTGTTAAAGAAACAAAACTTATCTCTTTTCCACGCATTGCACTTCAATTAAATTTTTGTGGTTTTGTGAAAATCAATAAGATCGGAGTTATTTTCACGTATTACAATTCATTTTTTGTGATTTTGTGAAAAACAATACAAATTTTATTTTTTTGATCTAAAACACTTCAATTTTGTGGCTTTGTTAAAGAAACAAAACTTATCTCTTTTCCACGTATTGCACTTCAATTCAATTTTTGTGGTTTTGTGAAAATCAATAAGATTGGAGTTATTTTCACGTATTAGAATTCATTTTTTGTGGTTTTGTGAAAAATAGTACAAATTTTATTTTTTCGATCAAAAACACTTCAATTTTGTGGCTTTGTTAAAGAAACAAAACTTATCTCTTTTCCACGTATTTCACTTCAATTTAATTTTTGTGGTTTTGTGAAAATCAATAAGATTGGAGTTATTTTCACGTATTAGAATTCATTTTTTGCGGTTTCGTGAAAAACAATACAAATTTTATTTTTTCCATCTAAAACACTTCAATTTTGTGGCTTTGTCAAAGAAACAAAACTTATCTCTTTTCCACGTATTGCACTTCAATTCAATTTTTGTGGTTTTGCGAAAATCAATAAGATTGGAGTTATTTTCTCGTATTAGAATTCATTTTTTGTGGTTCTGTTAAAAACAATACAAATTTTATTTTTTCCGTCTAAAACACTTCAATTTTAGTGGCTTTGTTCAAAAACAAAACTTGCCTTTTTTCCGTGTATTGCACTTCAATTCAATTTCTGTGTTTATGTGAAAATCAACAAGAACAAAGCCATTTTCACGTATTACACTTCATTTTTTTTTAGTTTTGTGAAAAACAAAACAAATTTTATTTTTTTCCAAGTAAAAGACATCAATTTTGTGGCTTTGTTAAAAAAACAAAACTTATCTCTTTTCCACGTATCGTACATCAATTCAATTTTTGTGTTTTTGTGAAAATCAGTAAGAACGGAGTTATTTTCACGTATTAGACTTCATTTTTTGTGGTTTTGTGAAAAACAATACAAATTTTAATTTTTCCATGTAAAAGACTTCAATTTTGTGGCTCTGTTAAAGAAACAAAACTTATCTCTTTTCCACGTATTGCACTTCAATTCAATTTATGTCGTCTTGTGAAAATCAATTAGATTGGAGTTATTTTCACGTAATAGAGTTCTTTTTTTGTTGTTTTGTGGAAAACAATACAAATTTGGTTTTTTCCTTGTAAAAGACTTCAATTGTTGTGGCTCTGTTATAAAACAATACTTATCTATTTTCCACGTATTGCACTTCAATGCAATTTTTGTCTTTTTGTGAAATTCAATAAGAACGGTGTTATTTCCATGTATCAGAATTCATTTTTTGTGATTTTTGAAAAACAATACAAATTATATTTTTTTTCCATCTAAAAGACTTCAATATTTGTGGATTTGTTATGAAATAAAACTTGTCTATATTTCCACGTATTGCACTTCAATTCAATTTTTGTGTTTTTGTGAAAATCAACAAGAACGGAGTTATTTTCACGTATTAGACTTCAGTTTTTGTGGTTTTGTGAAAAACAATATAAATTTTACTTTTTCCATGAAAAAGACTTCAATTTGAGTGGATTTCTTAAAAAACAAAACATGTCTTTTTTCGACGAATTGCACTTCAATTCAGTTTTTGTATTTTCGTGAAAATCGATAAGTACGGAGTTATTTTCACGTAATAGAGTTCTTTTTTTGTTGTTTTGTGGAAAACAATACAAATTTAGTTTTTTCTATCCAAAAGACTTCAATTTTGTGGCTTTGTTAAAAAAACAAAACTTATCTTTTTTCCACGTGTTACACTTCAATTCAATTTTTGTGTTTTTGGAAAATCAATAAGAACAGAGTTATTTCCATGTATTAGACTTTTTTTTTGTGGTTTTGTGAAAAACAATACAAATTTTATTTTTCCATCTAAAACACTTCAATTTTGTGGCTTTGTTAAAGAAACAAAACTTATCTCTTTTCCACGCATTGCACTTCAATTAAATTTTTGTGGTTTTGTGAAAATCAATAAGATCGGAGTTATTTTCACGTATTACAATTCATTTTTTGTGATTTTGTGAAAAACAATACAAATTTTATTTTTTTGATCTAAAACACTTCAATTTTGTGGCTTTGTTAAAGAAACAAAACTTATCTCTTTTCCACGTATTGCACTTCAATTCAATTTTTGTGGTTTTGTGAAAATCAATAAGATTGGAGTTATTTTCACGTATTAGAATTCATTTTTTGTGGTTTTGTGAAAAATAGTACAAATTTTATTTTTTCGATCAAAAACACTTCAATTTTGTGGCTTTGTTAAAGAAACAAAACTTATCTCTTTTCCACGTATTTCACTTCAATTTAATTTTTGTGGTTTTGTGAAAATCAATAAGATTGGAGTTATTTTCACGTATTAGAATTCATTTTTTGCGGTTTCGTGAAAAACAATACAAATTTTATTTTTTCCATCTAAAACACTTCAATTTTGTGGCTTTGTCAAAGAAACAAAACTTATCTCTTTTCCACGTATTGCACTTCAATTCAATTTTTGTGGTTTTGCGAAAATCAATAAGATTGGAGTTATTTTCTCGTATTAGAATTCATTTTTTGTGGTTCTGTTAAAAACAATACAAATTTTATTTTTTCCGTCTAAAACACTTCAATTTTAGTGGCTTTGTTCAAAAACAAAACTTGCCTTTTTTCCGTGTATTGCACTTCAATTCAATTTCTGTGTTTATGTGAAAATCAACAAGAACAAAGCCATTTTCACGTATTACACTTCATTTTTTTTTAGTTTTGTGAAAAACAAAACAAATTTTATTTTTTTCCAAGTAAAAGACATCAATTTTGTGGCTTTGTTAAAAAAACAAAACTTATCTCTTTTCCACGTATCGTACATCAATTCAATTTTTGTGTTTTTGTGAAAATCAGTAAGAACGGAGTTATTTTCACGTATTAGACTTCATTTTTTGTGGTTTTGTGAAAAACAATACAAATTTTAATTTTTCCATGTAAAAGACTTCAATTTTGTGGCTCTGTTAAAGAAACAAAACTTATCTCTTTTCCACGTATTGCACTTCAATTCAATTTATGTCGTCTTGTGAAAATCAATTAGATTGGAGTTATTTTCACGTAATAGAGTTCTTTTTTTGTTGTTTTGTGGAAAACAATACAAATTTTGTTTTTTCCTTGTAAAAGACTTCAATTGTTGTGGCTCTGTTATAAAACAATACTTATCTATTTTCCACGTATTGCACTTCAATGCAATTTTTGTGTTTTTGTGAAATTCAATAAGAACGGTGTTATTTCCATGTATCAGAATTCATTTTTTGTGATTTTTGAAAAACAATACAAATTATATTTTTTTTCCATCTAAAAGACTTCAATATTTGTGGATTTGTTATGAAATAAAACTTGTCTATATTTCCACGTATTGCACTTCAATTCAATTTTTGTGTTTTTGTGAAAATCAACAAGAACGGAGTTATTTTCACGTAGTAGACTGCAGTTTTTGTGGTTTTGTCAAAATCAATATAAATTTTACTTTTTCCATGAAAAAGACTTTAATTTGAGTGGATTTCTTAAAAAACAAAACATGTCTTTTTTCGACGAATTGCACTTCAATTCAGTTTTTGTATTTTCGTGAAAATCGATAACTACGGAGTTATTTTCACGTATTGGACTTCATTTTTTGTGGTTTTGTGAAAAACAATACAAATTTAATTTTTTCTATCCAAAAGACTTCAATTTTGTGGCTTTGTTAAAAAAACAAAACTTATCTTTTTTCCACGTATTACACTTCAATTCAATTTTGGTGTTTTTGTGAAAATCAATAAGAACAGAGTTATTTCCATACTTCTTTTTTTGTGGTTTTGTGAAAAACAATACAAATTTTATTTTTCCATCTAAAACACTTCAATTTTGTGGCTTTGTTAAAAAAACAAAACTTATCTCTTTTCCACGTATTGCACTTCAATTAAATTTTTGTGGTTTTGTGAAAATCAATAAGATCGGAGTTATTTTCACGTATTACAATTCATTTTTTGTGGATTTGTGAAAAACAATACAAATTTTATTTTTTCGATCTAAAACACTTCAATTTTGTGGCTTTGTTAAAGAAACAAAACTTATCTCTTTTCCACGTATTGCACTCCAATTCAATTTTTGTGGTTTTGTGAAAATCAATAAGATTGGAGTTATTTTCACGTATTAGAATTCATTTTTTGTGGTTTTGTGAAAAACAATACAAATTTTATTTTTTCGATCTAAAACACTTCAATTTTGTGGCTTTGTTAAAGAAACAAAACTTATCTCTTTTCCACGTATTGCACTTCAAAACAATTTTTGTGGTTTTGCAAAAATCAATAAGATTGGAGTTAATTTCACGTATTAGAATTCATTTTTTGTGGTTTTGTTAAAAACAATACAAATTTTATTTTTTCTATCTAAAACACTTCAATTTTAGTGGCTTTGTTCAAAAACAAAACTTGCCTTTTTTCCATGTATTGCACTTCAATTCAATTTCTGTGTTTATGTGAAAATCAATAAGAACAAAACCATTTTCACGTATTACACTTCATTTTTTTTTAGTTTTGTGAAAAACAATACAAATTATATTTTTTTCCAAGTAAAAGACTTCAATTTTGTGGCTTTGTTAAAAAAACAAAACTTATCTCTTTTCCACGTATCGTACTTCAATTCAATTTTTGTGTTTTTGTGAAAATCAGTAAGAACGGAGTAATTTTCACGTTTTAGACTTCATTTTTTGTGGTTTTGTGAAAAACAATACAAATTTTATTATTTCCACGTAAAAGACTTCAATTTTGTGGCTTTGTTAAAGAAACAAAACTTATCTCTTTTCCACGTATTGCACTTCAATTCAATTTTTGTGTTTTTGTGAAAATCAACAAGAACGGAGTTATTTTCATGTAATAGAGTTCTTTTTTTGTTATTTTGTGGAAAACAATACAAATTTGGTTTTTTCCTTGTAAAAGACTTCAATTGTTGTGGCTCTGTTATAAAACAATACTTATCTATTTTCCACGTATTGCACTTCAAAGCAATTTTTGTGTTTTTGTGAAATTCAATAAGAACGGTGTTATTTCCACGTATCAGAATTCATTTTTTGTGATTTTTGAAAAACAATACAAATTATATTTTTTTCCATCTAAAAGACTTCAATTTTTGTGGATTTGTTATGAAATAAAACTTGTCTATATTTCCACGTATTGCACTTCAATTCAATTTTTGTGTTTTTGTGAAAATCAACAAGAACGGAGTTATTTTCACGTAGTAGACTGCAGTTTTTGTGGTTTTGTCAAAATCAATATAAATTTTACTTTTTCCATGAAAAAGACTTCAATTTGAGTGGATTTCTTAAAAAACAAAACATGTCTTTTTTCGACGAATTGCACTTCAATTCAGTTTTTGTATTTTCGTGAAAATCGATAACTACGGAGTTATTTTCACGTATTGGACTTCATTTTTTGTGGTTTTGTGAAAAACAATACAAATTTAGTTTTTTCTATCCAAAAGACTTCAATTTTGAGGCTTTGTTAAAAAAACAAAACTTATCTTTTTTCCACGTATTACACTTCAATTCAATTTTGGTGTTTTTGTGAAAATCAATAAGAACATAGTCATTTCCATGTATTAGACTTCTTTTTTTGTGGTTTTGTGAAAAACAATACAAATTTTATTTTTCCATCTAAAACACTTCAATTTTGTGGCTTTGTTAAAAAAACAAAACTTATCTCTTTTCCACGTATTGCACTTCAATTAAATTTTTGTGGTTTTGTGAAAATCAATAAGATCGGAGTTATTTTCACGTATTACAATTCATTTTTTGTGGTTTTGTGAAAAACAATACAAATTTTATTTTTTCGATCTAAAACACTTCAATTTTGTGGCTTTGTTAAAGAAACAAAACTTATCTCTTTTCCACGTATTGCACTCCAATTCAATTTTTGTGGTTTTGTGAAAATCAATAAGATTGGAGTTATTTTCACGTATTAGAATTCATTTTTTGTGGTTTTGTGAAAAACAGTACAAATTTTATTTTTTCGATCTAAAACACTTCAATTTTGTGGCTTTGTTAAAGAAACAAAACTTATCTCTTTTCCACGTATTTCACTTCAATTTAATTTTTGTGGTTTTGTGAAAATCAATAAGATTGGAGTAATTTTCACGTATTAGAATTCATTTTTTGTGGTTTCGTGAAAAACAATACAAATTTTATTTTTTCGATCTAAAACACTTCAATTTTGTGGCTTTGTTAAAGAAACAAAACTTATCTCTTTTCCACGTATTGCACTTCAATTCAATTTTTATGGTTTTGCGAAAATCAATAAGATTGGAGTTAATTTCACGTATTAGAATTCATTTTTTGTGGTTTTGTTAAAAACAATACAAATTTTATTTTTTCTATCTAAAACACTTCAATTTTAGTGGCTTTGTTCAAAAACAAAACTTGCCTTTTTTCCATGTATTGCACTTCAATTCAATTTCTGTGTTTATGTGAAAATCAATAAGAACAAAACCATTTTCACGTATTACACTTCATTTTTTTTTAGTTTTGTGAAAAACAATACAAATTATATTTTTTTCCAAGTAAAAGACTTCAATTTTGTGGCTTTGTTAAAAAAACAAAACTTATCTCTTTTCCACGTATCGTACTTCAATTCAATTTTTGTGTTTTTGTGAAAATCAGTAAGAACGGAGTAATTTTCACGTTTTAGACTTCATTTTTTGTGGTTTTGTGAAAAACAATACAAATTTTATTATTTCCACGTAAAAGACTTCAATTTTGTGGCTTTGTTAAAGAAACAAAACTTATCTCTTTTCCACGTATTGCACTTCAATTCAATTTTTGTGTTTTTATTCAATTCACATCACACGTGAGGGGTAGGAAAATATAGGTTATTGCAATTTTGCATGTCTTGAGGAAATAGAAAAAAGAAAGTGCCATGAATAGCTCCCGTAATTGAAGAACTCCTTAAATTAGCACGGGTTGGTCAGAAACAGCTTATGTTTTTTTTGTCTGACTCAAACTTTGAACGCTTGGATCTCTCTAAGTTTCTATCCAATTGCCAGATTTCTTTTTGTAAAAGATTCTCTTTGTTGTCGAGTAACAGATGTTCTTAGCGAATTTTGCATATTGGACCTATATTCAGATAGAAAACGATTTTTTGTTCCGCTGTCCTGATTCGGCCAACGGGAGAGAGAACGTATTTATCAACTTTTTCTTCAAATCTCATCGTACGTGAGGGGTAAGAAAAGAAAGGTTACTGTTATTTTGCATCTCTTGAGGAGATAGTAAACACAATGCACCAAGAATAGCGCCCGTAGTTGAAGAAATTCTTAAATTACCACGGGTTGGTCAGAAACAACTTATGTTTTTTCTCTGACTCCAACTTTGAATGCTTGGATCTCTCTAAGTTTTTATCCAATTGCCAGATTTCATTTTGTAAAAGATTCTCTTTGTTGTCGAGTAACATATGTTCTTCGCGAATTTTGCATATTGGACCCATATTCGGATAGAAAATGATTTTTTGTTCTGCTGTCCTGATTCAGCTACGGGGAGAGTGAACATATTTATCAACTTTTTCTTCAAATCTCATCACACGTGAGGAGTAGGAAAAGATAGGTTATTGTTATTTTGCCTGTCTTGAGAAAATAACTCCCAAGAATAGCTCTCGTAGCCAAGAATAGCTCCCGCAGTTGAAGAACTCTGTAAATTACCCCGCGTTGGTCAGAGACATGTTATGTTTTTTGCTCTGACTTGAACTGTGAACGCTTGATCTCTCTAAATTTTTATCCAGTCGCCAGATTTCTTTTTGCAAAATATTTTCCTTATAGTCTACTAACAAATATTCTTAGCTAATTTTGCATATTAGACACATATTCAGATAGAAAATGACTTTTTCTTTTGTTATCCCGATTCAGCCAAGTGGAGTGAGAACGTATTTATACATTTTTTCTTCAAATGTTATCACACGTGAGGGGTCGGAAAAGATAGGTTATTGTTATTTTGCATGTCTTCAGGAGATAGAAAAAAGAAAGTGCCATGAATAGCTCCCGTAGTTGAAGAACTCCTTAAATTAGCACGGGTTGGTCAGAAACAACTTATGTTTTTTTTCTCTTACCCCAACTTTGAACGCTTGGATCTCTCTAAGTTTTTATCCAATTGCTAGATTTCTTTTTGTAAAAGATTCTCTTTTGTTGTCGACTAAGAGATGTTCTTACCGAATTTTGCATATTGGACCCATATTCAGATAGAAACTAATTTTTAGTTCTGCTGTCCTGATTCAGCCAAGGGGAGAGAGAACATATTTATCAAATTTTTCTTCAAATCTCATCACACGTGAGGGTAGAAAAAGATAGGTTATTGCTATTTTGCATGTCTTGAGGAGATAGAAAAAAGAATGTGCCAGGAGTAGCTCCCGTAGTTGAAAAACTCCTTAAATTACCACGGGTTGGTCAGAAACAACTTATGTTTTTTCTCTGACTCCAACTTTGAACGCTTGGATGTCTCTACGTTTTTATCCAATTGCCAGATTATTTTTGTAAAAGATTCTCTTTGTTGTCGAATAACAGATGTTCTTAGCGAATTTTGCATTTTCGACCCATATTCAGATAGAAAATGATTTTTTGTTGTACTGTCCAGATCCAGCCAACGGGAGAGAGAACGTATTTATCGACTTTTTCTTCAAATCTTATCACACGTGAGGGGTAGGAAAAGATTGGTTATTGTTTATTGCATGTCTTCAGTAGATACATAAAAGAATGAGCCAAGAATAGCGCCCGTAGCAGAATAAATCCTTAAATTATCACGGGTTGGTCAGAAACAGCTTATGTTTTTTTCTCTGACTCCAACTTTGAACGCTTGAATCTCTCTATGTTTTTATCCAATTGACATATTTCCTTTTGTAGAATATTCGCCTTGTCGTCCACTAACAGATGTTCTTAGCGAATTTTATATATTGGACCCTTATTTTGATAGAAAATGATTTTTTGTTTTGCTGTCCTGATTCATCAAAGGGGAGAGCGAACATATTTATCAACTTTTTCTTCAAATCACATCACACGTGAGGGGTAGGAAAATATATGTTATTGTTATTTTGCATGTCTTGAGTAAATAGAAAAAAAATGTGCCAAGAATAGCTCCCGTAGTTGAAGAACTCCTTAAATTACCACGGGTTGGTCAGAAACAACTTATATTTTTTTCTCTAACTCCAAATTTGAACGCTTGGATCTCTCTAAGTTTTTATCCATTTGCCAGATTTCTTTTTGTAGAAGATTCCCTTTGTTGTCGACTAACTGATGTTCTTAGCGAATTTTGCAAATTGGATCCATATTCAGATAGAAAATTATTTTTTTGTTCTGCTATCCAGACTTAGCCAACAGGAGAGTGAACGTAATTATAAACATTTTGTTGAAATCTCATCACACGTGAGGGGAGGAAAAGATAGGTTATTGTATTTTGCATGTATTGAGGAGATAGAAAAAAGAATGTGCTTAGAATAGCTCCCGTAGTTGAAGAACTCCTTAAATTACCACGGGTAGGTCAGAAACAACTTATGTTTTTTCTCTGATTCCAAAATTGAACGCTTGAATCTCTCTAAGTTTTTATCAAATTGCCACATTTGTTTTTGTAAAAGCTTCTCTTTTTTGTCGACTAACAGATGTTCTTAGCGAATTTTGCATATTGGACCCATATTCAGATAGAAAATGATTTTTTGCTCTGCGGTCCAGATTCGGCCAATGGGAGAGAGAACGTATTCATCAACTTTTTCTTCAAGTCTCATCACACGTGAGTGGTACGAATAGATATGTTATTGTTATTTTGCATGTCTTGAGAAGATAGTAAAAACAATGAGCCAAGAATAACGCCTGTAGTTGAAGAAATCCTTAAATTACCACGGGTTGGTCAGAAACAGATTATGTTTTTTTCTCTGACTCCAAATTTGAACGCTTGGATCTCTCTAAATTTTTATCCAATTGCCAGATTTCTTTTTCTAGAATATTCGCCTTGTTGTCGACTAACAGATGTTCTTAGCGAATTTTGCATATTAGACCCTTATTCAGATAGAAAATGATTTTTTGTTCTGTTGTCCTTATTCAGCCAAGGGGAGAAAGAACATATTTATCAACTTTTTCATCAAATCTCAACACACGTGAGGGGTAGGAAAATAAAGGTTATTGCTATTTTGCATGTCCTGAGTAAATAGAAAAAAAATGTGCCAAGAATAGCTCCCGTAGTTGAAGAACTCCTTAAATTACCACGGGTTGGTCAGAAACAACTTATGTTTTTTTCTCTGACTCCAAATTTGAACGCTTGGATCTCTCTAAGTTTTTATCCATTTGCCAGATTTCTTTTTGTAAAAGATTCCCTTTATTGTCGACTCACTGATGTTCTTAGCGAATTTTGCAAATTGGATCCATATTCAGATAGAAAGTGATTTTTTGTTCTTTTAGATCGAAAAAATAAAATTTGTATTGTTTTTCACAAAACCACAAAAAATGAATTCTAATACGTGAAAATAACTCCAATCTTATTGATTTTCACGAAACCACAAAAATTGAATTGAAGTGCAATACGTGGAAAAGAGATAAGTTTTGTTTCTTTAACAAAGCCACAAAATTGAAGTGTTTTAGATGGAAAAATAAAATATGTATTGTTTTTCACAAAACCACAAAAAAAGAAGTCTAATACATGGAAATAACTCTGTTCTTATTGATTTTCACAAAAACACAAAAATTGAATTGAAGTGTAATACGTGGAAAAAAGATAAGTTTTGTTTTTTTAACAAAGCCACAAAATTGAAGTCTTTTGGATAGAAAAAACCAAATTTTTTATTGTTTTTCGCAAAACCACAAAAAATGAAGTCCAATACGTGAAAATAACTCCGTAGTTATCGATTTTCACGAAAATACAAAAACTGAATTGAAGTGATATTCGTGGAAAAAAGACATGTTTTGTTTTTTAAGAAATCCACTAAAATTAAAGTCTTTTTCATGGAAAAAAAAAATTTATATTGTTTTTCACAAAACCACAAAAAATGAAGTCTACTACGTGAAAATAACTCCGTTCTTATTGATTTTCACAAAAACACAAAAATTTAATTGAAGTGCAATACGTGGATATATAGACAAGTTTTATTTCATAACAAATCCAAAAAAATTGAAGTCTTTTAGATGGAAAAAAATATAATTTGTATTGTTTTTCAAAAATCACAAAAAATTAATTCTGATACATGGAAAAAACACCGTTCTTACTGAATTTCACAAAAACACAAAAATTGCATTGAAGTGCAATACGTGGAAAATAGATAAGTATTGTTTTATAACAGAGCCACAAAAATTGAAGTCTTTTACAAGGAAAAAACCAAATTTGTATTGTTTTCCACAAAACAACAAAAAAAGAACTCTATTACATGAAAATAACTCCAATCTTATTGATTTTCACAAAACCACAAAAATTGAATTGAAGTGCAATACGTGGAAAAGAGATAAGTTTTGTTTCTTTAACAAAGCCACAAAATTGAAGTGTTTTAGATGGAAAAAATAAAATTTGTATTGTTTTTCACAAAACCACAAAAAATGAATTCTAATACGTGAAAATAACTCCAATCTTATTGATTTTCACAAAACCACAAAAATTTAATTGAAGTGCAATACGTGGAAAAGAGATAAGTTTTGTTTCTTTAACAAAGCCACAAAATTGAAGTGTTTTAGATAGAAAAATTAAATTTGTATTGTTTTTCACAAAACCACAAAAAAAGAAGTCTAATAAATGGAAATGACTCCAATCTTATTGATTTTAACAAAACCACAAAAATTGAATTGAAGTGCAATACGTGGAAACGAGATAAGTTTTGTTTCTTTAACAAAGCCACAAAATTGAAGTGTTTTAGATGGAAAAATAAAATATGTATTGTTTTTCACAAAGCCACAAAAAAAGAAGTCTAATACATGGAAATAACTCTGTTCTTATTGATTTTCACAAAAACACAAATATTGAATTGAAGTGTAATACGTGGAAAAAAGATAAGTTTTGTTTTTTTAACAAAGCCAAAAAATTGAAGTCTTTTCGATAGAAAAAACCAAATTTGTATTGTTTTTCGCAAAACCACAAAAAATGAAGTCCAAAAACCACAAAAATTGAATTGAAGTGCAATACGTGGAAAAGAGATAAGTTTTGTTTCTTTAACAAAGCCACAAAATTGAAGTGTTTTAGATCGAAAAAATAAAATTTGTATTGTTTTTCACAAAACCACAAAAAATGAATTCTAATACGTGAAAATTACTCCAATCTTATTGATTTTCACAAAACCACAAAAATTGAATTGAAGTGCACTACGTGGAAAAGAGATAAGTATTGTTTCTTTAACAAAGCCACAAAATTGAAGTGTCTTAGATCGAAAAAATAAAATTTGTATTGTTTTTCACAAAACCATAAAAAATGAATTCTAATACGTGAAAATAACTCCAATCTAATTGAATTTCACAAAACCACAAAAATTGAATTGAAGTGCAATGCATGGAAAAGAGATAAGTTTTGTTTCTTTAACAGAGCCACAAAATTGAAGTGTTTAAGATGGAAAAATAAAATTTGTATTGTTTTTCACAAAACAACAAAAAAAGAAGTCTAATACATGGAAATAACTCTGTTCTTATTGATTTTCACAAAAACACAAAAATTTAATTGAAGTGTAATACGTGGAAAAAGGATAAGTTTTGTTTTTTTAACAAAGCCACAAAATTGAAGTCTTTTGGATACAAAAAACAAAATTTGTATTGTTTTTCGCAAAACCACAAAAAATGAAGTGTAATACCTGAAAATGGCATTGTTCTTATTGATTTTCACATAAACACAGAAATTGAATTGAAGTGGAATACATGGAAAAAAGGCAAGTTTTGTTTTTGAACAAAGCCACTAAAATTGAAGTGTTTTAGATGGAAAAAATAAAATTTGTATTGTTTTTAACAAAACCACAAAAAATGAATTCTAACACGTGAAAATAACTCCAATCTTATTGATTTTCACAAAACCACAAAAATTGAATTGAAGTGCAATACGTGGAAAAGAGATAAGTTTTGTTTCTTTAACAAAGCCACAAAATTGAAGTGTTTTAGATGGAAAAAATAAAATTTGTATTGTTTTTCACAAAACCACAAAAAATGAATTCTAATACGTGAAAATAACTCCAACCTTATTGATTTTCACAAAACCACAAAAATTGAATTGAAATGCAATACTCGGAAGAGAGATAAGTTTTGTTTCTTTAACAAATCCACAAAATTGAAGTGTCTTAGATCCAAAAAAATAAAATTTGTATTGTTTTTCACAAAACCACAAAAAATGAATTCTAATACGTGATAATAACAAAATTTGTATTGATTTTCAGAAAACCACAAAAATTGAATTGAAGTGCAATACGTGGAAAAGAGATAAGTTTTGTTTCTTTAACAAAGCAACAAAATTGAAGTGTTTTAGATCGAAAAAATAAAATTTGTATTGTTTTTCACAAAACCACAAAAAAAGAATTCTAATACGTGAAAATAACTCCAATCTTATTGATTTTCACAAAACCACAAAAATTGAATTGAAGTGCAATACGTGGAAAAGAGATAAGTTTTGTTTCTTTAACAAAGCCACAAAATTGAGGTCTTTTACTTGGAAAAAAATAAAATTTGTATTGTTTTTCACAAAACCAAAAGAAATGAAGTGTAATACGTGACAATGGCTTTGTTCTTATTGATTTTCACATAAACACAGAAATTGAATTGAAGTGCAATACATGGAAAAAAGACAAGTTTTGTTTTTGAACAAAGCCACTAAAATTGAAGTGTTTTAGATGGAAAAAATAAAATTTGTATTGTTTTTAATAAAACCACGAAAAATGAATTCTAATACGTGAAAATAACTCCAATCTTATTGAATTTCACAAAACCACAAAAATTGAATTGAATTACAATACGTGGAAAAGAGATAAGTTTTGTTTCTTTAACAAAGCCACAAAATTGAAGTGTTTTAGATGGAAAAATAAAATTTGTATTGTTTTTCACAAAACCACAAAAAAAAAAGTCTAATACATGGAAATAACTCTGTTCTTATTGATTTTCACAAAAACACAAAAATCGAATTGAAGTGTCATACTTGGAAAAAAGATAACTTTTGTTTTTTTGACGAAGCCACAAGATTGAAATCTTTTGGATAGAAAAAATCAAATTTGTATTGTTTTTCACAAAACCAAAAAAAAATGAAGTGTAATACCTGAAAATGGCTTTGTTCTTATTGATTTTCACATAAACACAGAAATTGAATTGAAGTGCAATACATGGAAAAAAGGCAAGTTTTGTTTTTGAACAAAGCCACTAATATTGAAGTGTTTTAGATGGAAAAAATAAAATTTGTATTGTTTTTCACAAAACCACAAAAATTGAATTCAAATACGTGAAAATAACTCAAATCTCATTGATTTTCACAAAACCACAAAAATTGAATTGAAGTGCAATACGTGGAAAAGAGATAAGTTTTGTTTCTTTAACAAAGCCACAAAATTGAGGTCTTTTACTTGGAAAAAAATAAAATTTGTATTGTTTTTCACAAAACCAAAAGAAATGAAGTGTAATACGTGAAAATGGCTTTGTTCTTATTGATTTTCACATAAACACAGAAATTGAATTGAAGTGCAATACATGGAAAAAAGACAAGTTTTGTTTTTGAACAAAGCCACTAAAATTGAAGTGTTTTAGATGGAAAATATAAAATTTGTATTGTTTTTAATAAAACCACGAAAAATGAATTCTAATACGTGAAAATAACTCCAATCTTATTGATTTTCACAAAACCACAAAAATTGAATTGAAGTGCAATACGTGGAAAAGAGATAATTTTGTTTCTTTAACAAAGCCACAAAATTGAAGCGTTTTAGATCGAAAAAATAAAATTTGTATTGTTTTTCACAAAACCACAAAAAAAGAAGTCTAATACATGGAAATAACTCTGTTCTTATTGATTTTAACAAAAACACATAAATTTTATTGAAGTGTAATACGTGGAAAAAAGATAAGTTTTGTTTTTTTAACAAGGCCACAAAATTGAAGTCTTTTGGATACAAAAAACAAAATTTGTATTGTTTTTCGCAAAACCACAAAAAATGAAGTCCAATACGTGAAAATAAGTCCGTAGTTATCGATTTTCACGAAAGTACAAAAACTGAATTGAAGTGCAATTCGTGGAAAAAAGACATGTTTAGTTTTTTAACAAATCCACTAAAATTGTAGTCTTTTTCATGGAAAAAATAAAATTTATATTGTTTTTCACAAAACCACAAAAAATGAAGTCTACTACGTGAAAATAACTCCGTTCTTATTGATTTTCACAAAAACACAAAAATTGAATTGAAGTGCAATACGTGGAAATATAGACAAGTTTTATTTCATAACAAATCCGCAAAAATTGAAGTCTTTTAGATGGAAAAAAATATAATTTGTATTGTTTTTCAAAAATCACAAAAAATGAATTCTGATACATGGAAATAACACCGTTCTTATTGAATTTCACAAAAACACAAAAATTGCATTGAAGTGCAATACGTGGAAAAGAGATAAGTATTGTTTTATAACAGAGCCACAAAAATTGAAGCCTTTTACAAGGAAAAAACCAAATTTGAATTGTTTTCCACAAAACAACAAAAAAAGAACTCTATTACGTGAAAATAACTCCAATCTTATTGATTTTCACAAAACCACAAAAATTGAATTGAAGTGCAATACGTGGAAAAGAGATAAGTTTTGTTTCTTTAACAAAGTATTGTTTTATAACAGAGCCACAAAAATTGAAGTCTTTTACAAGGAAAAAACCAAATTTTATTGTTTTCCACAAAACAACAAAAAAAGAACTCTATTACGTGAAAATAACTCCAATCTAATTGATTTTCACAAGACCACATAAATTGAATTGAAGTGCAATACGTGGAAAAGAGAAAAGTTTTGTTTCTTTAACAAAGCCACAAAATTGAAGTCTTATACATGGAAAAAATAAAATTTGTATTGTTTTTCACAAAACCACAAAAATTGAAGTCTAATACGTGAAAATAACTCCGTTCTTACTGATTTTCACAAAAACACAAAAATTGAATTGAAATACAATACGTGGAAAAGAGATAAGTTTTGTTTTTGTAACAAAGCCACAAAATTGAAGTCTTTTACTTGGAAAAAAATAAAATTTGTATTGTTTTTCACAAACCAAAAAAAAATGAAGTTTAATACGTGAAAATAGCTCCAATCTTATTGATTTTCAAAAAACCACAAAAATTGAATTGAAGTGCAATACGTGGAAAAGAGATAAGTTTTGTTTTTTTAACAAAGCCACAAAATTGAAGTCTTTTACTTGGAAAAAAATAAAATTTGTATTGTTTTTCACAAAACTAAAAAAAAATGAAGTGTAATACATGAAAATGGCTTTGTTCTTATTGATTTTCACATGAACACAGAAATTGAATTGAGGTGTGACACATTGAAAAAAGGCAAGTTTTGTGTTTGAACAAAGCCACAAAAATTGAAGTCCAATACGTGAAAATAACTCCGTAGTTATCGATTTTCACGAAAATACAAAAACTGAATTGAAGTGCAATTCGTCGAAAAAAGACATGTTTTGTTTTTTAAGAAATCCACTCAAATTGAAGTCTTTTTCATGGAAAAAGTAAAATTTATATTGTTTTTCACAAAACCACAAAAAACTGAAGTCTACAACGTGAAAATAACTCCGTTCTTGTTGATTTTCACAAAAACACAAAAATTGAATTGAAGTGCAATACGTGGAAATATAGGCAAGTTTTATTTCATAACAAATGCACAAAAATTGAAGTCTTTTAGATGGAAAAAAATATAATTTGTATTGTATTTCAAAAATCACAAAAAATGAATTCTGATACATGGAAATAACACCGTTCTTACTGATTTTCACAAAAACACAAAAATTGAATTGAAGTACAATACGTTGAAAAGAGATAAGTTTTGTTTTTTTAACAAAGCCACAAAATTGAAGTCTTTTACTTGGAAAAAAATAAAATTTGTATTGTTTTTCACAAACCAAAAAAAAATGAAGTGTAATACGTGAAAATAGCTCCAATCTTATTGATTTTCACAAAACCACAAAAATTGAATTGAAGTGCAATACGTGGAAAAGAGATAACTTTTGTTTCTTTAACAAAGCCACAAAATTGAAGTGTTTCAGATCGAAAAAATAAAATTTGTATTGTTTTTCGCAAAACCACAAAAAATGAATTCGAATACGTGAAAATAACTCCAATCTTATTGATTTTCACAAAACCACAAAAATTGAATTGAAGTGCAATACGTGGAAAAGAGATAAGTTTTGTTTCTTTAACAAAGCCACAAAATTGAAGTCTTTTACATGGAAATAATAAAATTTGTATTGTTTTTCACAAAACCACAAAAAATGAAGTCTAAAACGTGAAAATAACTCCGTTCTTACTGATTTTCACAAAAACACAAAAATTGAATTGAAGTACGATACGTGGAAAAGGGATAAGTTTTGTTTTTTTAACAAAGCCACAAAATTGAAGTCTTTTACTTGGAAAAAAATAAAATTTGTATTGTTTTTCACAAAACTAAAAAAATATGAAGTGTAATACGTGAAAATGGCTTTGTTCTTATTGATTTTCACATAAACACAGAAATTGAATTGAAGTGCAATGGATGGAAAAAAGGCAAGTTTTGTTTTTGAACAAAGCCACTAAAATTGAAGTGTTTTAGATGGAAAAAATAAAATTTGTATTGTTTTTAACAAAACCACAAAAAATGAATTCTAATACGTGAAAATTACTCCAATCTTATTGATTTTCGCAAAACCACAAAAATTGAATTGAACTGCAATACGAGGAAAAGAGATAAGTTTTGTTTCTTTTACAAAGCCACAAAATTGAAGTGTTTTAGATCGAAAAAATAAAATTTGTATAGTTTTTCACAAAACCACAAAAAATGAATTGTAATACGTGAAAATAGCTCCAATCTTATTGATTTTCACAAAACCACAAAAATTGAATTGAAGTGCAATACGTGGAAAAGAGATAAGTTTTGTTTCTTTGACAAAGCCACAAAATTGAAGTGTTTTAGATCGAAAAAATATTTGTATTGTTTTTCGCAAAACCACAAAAAATGAATTCGAATACGTGAAAATAACTCCAATCTAATTGATTTTCACAAAACCACAAAAATTGAATTGAAGTGCAATACGTGGAAAAGAGATAAGTTTTGTTTCTTTAACAAAGCCACAAAATTGAAGTGTTTTAGATAGAAAAAATAATATTTGTATTGTTTTTCACAAAACCACAAAAAATGAATTCTAATACGTGAAAATAACTCCAATCTTATTAATTTTCACAAAACCACAAAAATTGAATTGAAGTGCAATACGTGGAAAAGAGATAAGTTTTGTTTCTTTAACAAAGCCACACAATTGAAGTGTTATAGATCGAAAAAATAAAATTTGTATTGTTTTTCACAAAACCACAAAAACGGAATTGTAATACGTGAAAATTACTCCGATCTTATTGATTTTCACAAAACCACAAAAATTTAATTGAAGTGCAATACGTGGAAAAGAGATAAGTTTTGTTTCTTTAACAAAGCCACAAAATTGAAGTGTTTTAGATGGAGAAATAAAATTTGTATTGTTTTTCACAAAACCACAAAAAAAGAAGTCTAATACATGGAAATAACTCTGTTCTTATTGATTTTCACAAAAACACAAAAATTGAATTGAAGTGTAATACGTGGAAAAAAGATAAGTTTTGTTTTTTTAACAAAGCCACAAAATTGAAGTCTTTTAGATAGAAAAAACTAAATTTGTATTGTCTTTCACAAAACCACAAAAAATGAAGTCCAATACGTGAAAATAACTCCGTAGTTATCGATTTTCACGAAAATACAAAAGCTGAATTGAAGTGCAATTCGTCGAAAAAAGACATGTTTTGTTTTTTAAGAAATCAACTCAAATTGAAGTCTTTTTCATGGAAAAAGTAAAATTTATAATGTTTTTCACAAAACCACAAAAACTGAAGTCTACTACGTGACAATAACTCCGTTCTTGTTGATTTTCACAAAAACACAAAAATTAAATTGAAGTGCAATACGTGGAAATATAGACAAGTTTTATTTCATAACAAATCCACAAAAATTGAAGTCTTTTAGACGGAAAAAAATATAATTTGTATAGTTTTTCAAAAATCACAAAAAATGAATTCTGATACATGGAAATAACACCGTTCTTATTGAATTTCACAAAAACACAAAAATTGCATTGAAGTGCAATACGTGGAAAATAGATAAGTATTGTTTTATAACAGAGCCACAAAAATTGAAGTCTTTTACAAGGAAAAAACCAAATTTTATTGTTTTCCACAAAACAACAAAAAAAGAACTCTATTACGTGAAAATAACTCCAATCTAATTGATTTTCACAAGACCACAAAAATTGAAGTCTTTTAGACGGAAAAAAATATAATTTGTATAGTTTTTCAAAAATCACAAAAAATGAATTCTGATACATGGAAATAACACCGTTCTTATTGATTTTCACAAAAACACAAAAATTGAATTGAAGTACAATACGTTGAAAAGAGATAAGTTTTGTTTTTTTAACAAAGCCACAAAATTGAAGTCCTTTACTTGGAAAAAAATAAAATTTGTATTGTTTTTCACAAACCAAAAAAAAATGAAGTGTAATACGTGAAAATAGCTCCAATCTTATTGATTTTCACAAAACCACAAAAATTGAATTGAAGTGCAATACGTGGAAAAGAGATAAGTTTTGTTTCTTTAACAAAGCCACAAAATTGAAGTCTTATACATGGAAAAAATAAAATTCGTATTGTTTTTCACAAAACCACAAAAATTGAAGTCTAATACGTGAAAATAACTCCGTTCTTACTGATTTTCACAAAAACACAAAAATTGAATTGAAATACAATACGTGGAAAAGAGATAAGTTTTGTTTTTTTAACAAAGCCACAAAATTGAAGTCTTTTACTTGGAAAAAAATAAAATTTGTATTGTCTTTCACAAACCAAAAAAAAATGAAGTGTAATACGTGAAAATAGCTCCAATCTTATTGATTTTCACAAAACCACAAAAATTGAATTCAAGTGCAATACGTGGAAAAGAGATAAGTTTTGTTTTTTTAACAAAGCCACAAAATTGAAGTCTTTTACTTGGAAAAAAATAAAATTTGTATTGTTTTTCACAAAACTAAAAAAAAATGAAGTGTAATACATGAAAATGGCTTTGTTCTTATTGATTTTCACATGAACACAGAAATTGAATTGAAGTGTGACACATGGAAAAAAGGCAAGTTTTGTGTTTGAACAAAGCCACAAAAATTGAAGTCCAATACGTGAAAATAACTCCGTAGTTATCGATTTTCACGAAAATACAAAAACTGAATTGAAGTGCAATTCGTCGAAAAAAGACATGTTTTGTTTTCTAAGAAATCCACTCAAATTGAAGTCTTTTTCATGGAAAAAGTAAAATTTATATTGTTTTTCACAAAACCACAAAAACTGAAGTCTACAACGTGAAAATAACTCCGTTCTTGTTGATTTTCACAAAAACACAAAAATTGAATTGAAGTGCAATACGTGGAAATATAGACAAGTTTTATTTCATAACAAATGCACAAAAATTGAAGTCTTTTAGACGGAAAAAAATATAATTTGTATAGTTTTTCAAAAATCACAAAAAATGAATTCTGATACATGGAAATAACACCGTTCTTATTGATTTTCACAAAAACACAAAAATTGAATTGAAGTACAATACGTTGAAAAGAGATAAGTTTTGTTTTTTTAACAAAGCCACAAAATTGAAGTCTTTTACTTGGAAAAAAATAAAATTTGTATTGTTTTTCACAAACCAAAAAAAAATGAAGTGTAATACGTGAAAATAGCTCCAATCTTATTGATTTTCACAAAACCACAAAAATTGAATTGAAGTGCAATACGTGGAAAAGAGATAAGTTTTGTTTCTTTAACAAAGCCACAAAATTGAAGTCTTATACATGGAAAAAATAAAATTCGTATTGTTTTTCACAAAACCACAAAAATTGAAGTCTAATACGTGAAAATAACTCCGTTCTTACTGATTTTCACAAAAACACAAAAATTGAATTGAAATACAATACGTGGAAAAGAGATAAGTTTTGTTTTTTTAACAAAGCCACAAAATTGAAGTCTTTTACTTGGAAAAAAATAAAATTTGTATTGTCTTTCACAAACCAAAAAAAAATGAAGTGTAATACGTGAAAATAGCTCCAATCTTATTGATTTTCACAAAACCACAAAAATTGAATTCAAGTGCAATACGTGGAAAAGAGATAAGTTTTGTTTTTTTAACAAAGCCACAAAATTGAAGTCTTTTACTTGGAAAAAAATAAAATTTGTATTGTTTTTCACAAAACTAAAAAAAAATGAAGTGTAATACATGAAAATGGCTTTGTTCTTATTGATTTTCACATGAACACAGAAATTGAATTGAAGTGTGACACATGGAAAAAAGGCAAGTTTTGTGTTTGAACAAAGCCACAAAAATTGAAGTCCAATACGTGAAAATAACTCCGTAGTTATCGATTTTCACGAAAATACAAAAACTGAATTGAAGTGCAATTCGTCGAAAAAAGACATGTTTTGTTTTCTAAGAAATCCACTCAAATTGAAGTCTTTTTCATGGAAAAAGTAAAATTTATATTGTTTTTCACAAAACCACAAAAACTGAAGTCTACAACGTGAAAATAACTCCGTTCTTGTTGATTTTCACAAAAACACAAAAATTGAATTGAAGTGCAATACGTGGAAATATAGACAAGTTTTATTTCATAACAAATGCACAAAAATTGAAGTCTTTTAGATGGAAAAAAATATAATTTGTATTGTATTTCAAAAATCACAAAAAATGAATTCTGATACATGGAAATAACACCGTTCTTACTGATTTTCACAAAAACACAAAAATTGAATTGAAGTACAATACGTTGAAAAGAGATAAGTTTTGTTTTTTTAACAAAGCCACAAAATTGAAGTCTTTTACTTGGAAAAAAATAAAATTTGTATTGTTTTTCACAAACCAAAAAAAAATGAAGTGTAATACGTGAAAATAGCTCCAATCTTATTGATTTTCACAAAACCACAAAAATTGAATTGAAGTGCAATACGTGGAAAAGAGATAACTTTTGTTTCTTTAACAAAGCAACAAAATTGAAGTGTTTTAGATCGAAAAAATAAAATTTGTATTGTTTTTCGCAAAACCACAAAAAATGAATTCGAATACGTGAAAATAACTCCAATCTTATTGATTTTCACAAAACCACAAAAATTGAATTGAAGTGCAATACGTGGAAAAGAGATAAGTTTTGTTTCTTTAACAAAGCCACAAAATTGAAGTCTTTTACATGGAAATAATAAAATTTGTATTGTTTTTCACAAAACCACAAAAAATGAAGTCTAAAACGTGAAAATAACTCCGTTCTTACTGATTTTCACAAAAACACAAAAATTGAATTGAAGTACGATACGTGGAAAAGGGATAAGTTTTGTTTTTTTAACAAAGCCACAAAATTGAAGTCTTTTACTTGGAAAAAAATAAAATTTGTATTGTTTTTCACAAAACTAAAAAAAAATGAAGTGTAATACGTGAAAATGGCTTTGTTCTTATTGATTTTCACATAAACACAGAAATTGAATTGAAGTGCAATGGATGGAAAAAAGGCAAGTTTTGTTTTTGAACAAAGCCACTAAAATTGAAGTGTTTTAGATGGAAAAAATAAAATTTTTATTGTTTTTAATAAAACCACAAAAAATGAATTCTAATACGTGAAAATTACTCCAATCTTATTGATTTTCGAAAAACAACAAAAATTGAATTGAAGTGCAATACGTGGAAAAGAGAAAAGTTTTGTTTCTTTAACAAAGCCACAAAATTGAAGTGTTTTAGATCGAAAAAATAAAATTTGTATAGTTTTTCACAAAACCACAAAAAATGAATTGTAATACGTGAAAATAGTTCCAATCTTATTGATTTTTCACAAAACCACAAAAATTGAATTGAAGTGCAATACGTGGAAAAGAGATAAGTTTTGTTTCTTTGACAAAGCCACAAAATTGAAGTGTTTTAGATCGAAAAAATAAAATTTGTATTGTCTTTCGCAAAACCACAAAAAATGAATTCGAATACGGGAAAATAACTCCAATCTTATTGATTTTCACAAAACCACAAAAATTGAATTGAAGTGCAATACGTGGAAAAGAGATAAGTTTTGTTTCTTTAACAAAGCCACAAAATTGAAGTGTTTTAGATCGAAAAAATAAATTTTGTACTGTTTTTCACAAAACCACAAAAAATGAATTCTAATACGTGAAAATAACTCCAATCTTATTGATTTTCACAAAACCACAAAAATTGAATTGAAGTGCAATACGTGGAAAAGAGATAAGTTTTGTTTCTTTAACAAAGCCACAAAATTGAAGTGTTTTAGATCGAAAAAATAAAATTTGTATTGTTTTTCACAAACCACAAAAAATGAATTGTAATACGTGAAAATAACTCCGATCTTATTGATTTTCACAAAACCACAAAAATTTAATTGAAGTGCAATACGTGGAAAAGAGATAAGTTTTGTTTCTTTAACAAAGCCACAAAATTGAAGTGTTTTAGATCGAAAAAATAAATTTTGTACTGTTTTTCACAAAACCACAAAAAATGAATTCTAATACGTGAAAATAACTCCAATCTTATTGATTTTCACAAAACCACAAAAATTGAATTGAAGTGCAATACGTGGAAAAGAGATAAGTTTTGTTTCTTTAACAAATCCACAAAATTGAAGTGTTTTAGATCGAAAAAATAAAATTTGTATTGTTTTTCACAAACCACAAAAAATGAATTGTAATACGTGAAAATAACTCCGATCTTATTGATTTTCACAAAACCACAAAAATTTAATTGAAGTGCAATACGTGGAAAAGAGATAAGTTTTGTTTCTTTAACAAAGCCACAAAATTGAAGTGTTTTAGATGGAAAAATAAAATTTGTATTGTTTTTCACAAAACCACAAAAAAAGAAGTATAATACATGGAAATTACTCTGTTCTTATTTATTTTCACAAAAAACACAAAAATTGAATTGAAGTGTAATACGTGGAAAAAAGATAAGTTTTGTTTTTTTAACAAAGCCACAAAACTGAAGTCTTTTGGATAGAAAAAACTAAATTTGTATTGTTTTTCACAAAACCACAAAAAATGAAGTCCGGTACGTGAAAATAACTCCGTAGTTATCGATTTTCACGAAAATACAAAAACTGAATTGAAGTGCAATTCGTCGAAAAAAGACATGTTTTGTTTTTTAAGAAATCCAGTCAAATTGAAGTCTTTTTCATGGAAAAAGTAAAATTTATATTGTTTTTCACAAAACCACAAAAACTGAAGTCTACTACGTGAAAATAACTCCGTTCTTACTGATTTTCACAAAAACACAAAAATTGAATTGAAGTACAATATGTGGAAAAGAGATAAGTTTTGTTTTTTTAACAAAGCCACAAAATTGAAGTCTTTTACTTGGAAAAAAATAAAATTTGTATTGTTTTTCACAAAACTAAAAAAAAATGAAGTGTAATACGTGAAAATAGCTCCAATCTTATTGATTTTCACATAAACACAGAAATTGAATTGAAGTGCAACACATGGAAAAAAGGCAAGTTTTGTTTTTGAACAAAGCCACCAAAATTGACGTGTTTTAGATGGAAAAAATAAAATTTTTATTGTTTTTAATAAAACCACAAAAAATGAATTCTAATACGTGAAAATTACTCCAATCTTATTGATTTTCGAAAAACAACAAAAATTGAATTGAAGTGCAATACGTGGAAAAGAGAAAAGTTTTGTTTCTTTAACAAAGCCACAAAATTGAAGTGTTTTAGATCGAAAAAATAAAATTTGTATAGTTTTTCACAAAACCACAAAAAATGAATTGTAATACGTGAAAATAGCTCCAATCTTATTGATTTTTCACAAAACCACAAAAATTGAATTGAAGTGCAATACGTGGAAAAGAGATAAGTTTTGTTTCTTTGACAAAGCCACAAAATTGAAGTGTTTTAGATCGAAAAAATAAAATTTGTATTGTTTTTCGCAAAACCACAAAAAATGAATTCGAATACGTGAAAATAACTCCAATCTTATTGATTTTCACAAAACCACAAAAATTGAATTGAAGTGCAATACGTAGAAAAAAGATAAGTTTTGTTTCTTTAACAAAGCCACAAAATTGAAGTGTTTTAGATCGAAAAAATAAATTTTGTACTGTTTTTCACAAAACCACAAAAAATGAATTCTAATACGTGAAAATAACTCCAATCTTATTGATTTTCACAAAACCACAAAAATTGAATTGAAGTGCAATACGTGGAAAAGAGATAAGTTTTGTTTCTTTAACAAAGCCACAAAATTGAAGTGTTTTAGATCGAAAAAATAAAATTTGTATTGTTTTTCACAAACCACTAACAATGAATTGTAATACGTGAAAATAACTCCGATCTTATTGATTTTCACAAAACCACAAAAATTTAATTGAAGTGCAATACGTGGAAAAGAGATAAGTTTTGTTTCTTTAACAAAGCCACAAAATTGAAGTGTTTTAGATGGAAAAATAAAATTTGTATTGTTTTTCACAAAACCACAAAAAAAGAAGTATAATACATGGAAATTACTCTGTTCTTATTTATTTTCACAAAAAACACAAAAATTGAATTGAAGTGTAATACGTGGAAAAAAGATATGTTTTGTTTTTTTAACAAAGCCACAAAACTGAAGTCTTTTGGATACAAAAAACTAAATTTGTATTGTTTTTCACAAAACCACAAAAAATGAAGTCCAGTACGTGAAAATAACTCCGTAGTTATCGATTTTCACGAAAATACAAAAACTGAATTGAAGTGCAATTCGTCGAAAAAAGACATGTTTTGTTTTTTAAGAAATCCACTCAAATTGAAGTCTTTTTCATGGAAAAAAGTAAAATTTATATTGTTTTTCACAAAACCACAAAAACTGAAGTCTACTACGTGAAAATAACTCCGTTCTTGTTGATTTTCACAAAAACACAAAAATTGAATTGAAGTGCAATACGTGGAAATATAGACAAGTTTTATTTCATAACAAATCCACAAAAATTTAAGTCTTTTAGATGGAAAAAAATATAATTTGTATTGTATTTCAAAAATCACAAAAAAGTAATTCTGATACATGGAAATAACACCGTTCTTACTGATTTTCACAAAAACACAAAAATTGAATTGAAGTACAATACGTGGAAAAGAGATATGTTTTGTTTTTTTAACAAAGCTACAAAATTGAAGTCTTTTACTTGGAAAAAAATAAAATTTGTATTGTTTTTCACAAAACTAAAAAAAAATGAAGTGTAATACGTGAAAATAGCTCCAATCTTATTGATTTTCACATAAACACAGAAATTGAATTGAAGTGCAACACATGGAAAAAAGGCAAGTTTTGTTTTTGAACAAAGCCACTAAAATTGAAGTGTTTTAGATGGAAAAAATAAAATTTTTATTGTTTTTAAAAAAACCACAAAAAATGAATTCTAATACGTGAAAATTACTCCAATCTTATTGATTTTCGAAAAACAACAAAAATTGAATTGAAGTGCAATACGTGGAAAAGAGAAAAGTTTTGTTTCTTTAACAAAGCCACAAAATTGAAGTGTTTTAGATCGAAAAAATAAAATTTGTATAGTTTTTCACAAAACCACAAAAAATGAATTGTAATACGTGAAAATAGCTCCAATCTTATTGATTTTTCACAAAACCACAAAAATTGAATTGAAGTGCAATACGTGGAAAAGAGATAAGTTTTGTTTCTTTGACAAAGCCACAAAATTGAAGTGTTTTAGATCGAAAAAATAAAATTTGTATTGTTTTTCGCAAAACCACAAAAAATGAATTCGAATACGTGAAAATAACTCCAATCTTATTGATTTTCACAAAACCACAAAAATTGAATTGAAGTGCAATACATGGAAAAGAGATAAGTTTTGTTTCTTTAACAAAGCCACAAAATTGAAGTGTTTTAGATCGAAAAAATAAATTTTGTACTGTTTTTCACAAAACCACAAAAAATGAATTCTAATACGTGAAAATAACTCCAATCTTATTGATTTTCACAAAACCACAAAAATTGAATTGAAGTGCAATACGTGGAAAAGAGATAAGTTTTGTTTCTTTAACAAAGCCACAAAATTGAAGTGTTTTAGATCGAAAAAATAAAATTTGTATTGTTTTTCACAAACCACAAAAAATGAATTGTAATACGTGAAAATAACTCCGATCTTATTGATTTTCACAAAACCACAAAAATTTAATTGAAGTGCAATACGTGGAAAAGAGATAAGTTTTGTTTCTTTAACAAAGCCACAAAATTGAAGTGTTTTAGATGGAAAAATAAAATTTGTATTGTTTTTCACAAAACCACAAAAAAAGAAGTATAATACATGGAAATTACTCTGTTCTTATTTATTTTCACAAAAAACACAAAAATTGAATTGAAGTGTAATACGTGGAAAAAAGATAAGTTTTGTTTTTTTAACAAAGCCACAAAACTGAATTCTTTTGGATAGAAAAAACTAAATTTGTATTGTTTTTCACAAAACCACAAAAAATGAAGTCCAGTACGTGAAAATAACTCCGTAGTTATCGATTTTCACGAAAATACAAAAACTGAATTGAAGTGCAATTCGTCGAAAAAAGACATGTTTTGTTTTTTAAGAAATCCACTCAAATTGAAGTCTTTTTCATGGAAAAAGTAAAATTTATATTGTTTTTCACAAAACCACAAAAACTGAAGTCTACTACGTGAAAATAACTCCGTTCTTGTTGATTTTCACAAAAACACAAAAATTGAATTGAAGTGCAATACGTGGAAATATAGACAAGTTTTATTTCATAACAAATCCACAAAAATTGAAGTCTTTTAGATGGAAAAAAATATAATTTGTATTGTATTTCAAAAATCACAAAAAATGAATTCTGATACATGGAAATAACACCGTTCTTACTGATTTTCACAAAAACACAAAAATTGAATTGAAGTACAATACGTGGAAAAGAGATAAGTTTTGTTTTTTTAACAAAGCCACAAAATTGAAGTCTTTTACTTGGAAAAAAATAAAATTTGTATTGTTTTTCACAAACCAAAAAAAAATGAAGTGTAATACGTGAAAATAGCTCCAATCTTATTGATTTTCACAAAACCACAAAAATTGAATTGAAGTGCAATACGTGGAAAGGAGATAAGTTTTGTTTCTTTAACAAAGCCACAAAATTGAAGTGTTTTAGATCGAAAAAATAAAATTTGTATTGTTTTTCGCAAAACCACAAAAAATGAATTCGAATACGTGAAAATAACTCCAATCTTATTGATTTTCACAAAACCACAAAAATTGAATTGAAGTGCAATACGTGGAAAAGAGATAAGTTTTGTTTCTTTAACAAAGCCACAAAATTGAAGTGTTTTAGATCGAAAAAATAAAATTTGTATTGTTTTTCACAAACCACTAACAATGAATTGTAATACGTGAAAATAACTCCGATCTTATTGATTTTCACAAAACCACAAAAATTTAATTGAAGTGCAATACGTGGAAAAGAGATAAGTTTTGTTTCTTTAACAAAGCCACAAAATTGAAGTGTTTTAGATGGAAAAATAAAATTTGTATTGTTTTTCACAAAACCACAAAAAAAGAAGTATAATACATGGAAATTACTCTGTTCTTATTTATTTTCACAAAAAACACAAAAATTGAATTGAAGTGTAATACGTGGAAAAAAGATATGTTTTGTTTTTTTAACAAAGCCACAAAACTGAAGTCTTTTGGATACAAAAAACTAAATTTGTATTGTTTTTCACAAAACCACAAAAAATGAAGTCCAGTACGTGAAAATAACTCCGTAGTTATCGATTTTCACGAAAATACAAAAACTGAATTGAAGTGCAATTCGTCGAAAAAAGACATGTTTTGTTTTTTAAGAAATCCACTCAAATTGAAGTCTTTTTCATGGAAAAAAGTAAAATTTATATTGTTTTTCACAAAACCACAAAAACTGAAGTCTACTACGTGAAAATAACTCCGTTCTTGTTGATTTTCACAAAAACACAAAAATTGAATTGAAGTGCAATACGTGGAAATATAGACAAGTTTTATTTCATAACAAATCCACAAAAATTTAAGTCTTTTAGATGGAAAAAAATATAATTTGTATTGTATTTCAAAAATCACAAAAAAGTAATTCTGATACATGGAAATAACACCGTTCTTACTGATTTTCACAAAAACACAAAAATTGAATTGAAGTACAATACGTGGAAAAGAGATATGTTTTGTTTTTTTAACAAAGCTACAAAATTGAAGTCTTTTACTTGGAAAAAAATAAAATTTGTATTGTTTTTCACAAAACTAAAAAAAAATGAAGTGTAATACGTGAAAATAGCTCCAATCTTATTGATTTTCACATAAACACAGAAATTGAATTGAAGTGCAACACATGGAAAAAAGGCAAGTTTTGTTTTTGAACAAAGCCACTAAAATTGAAGTGTTTTAGATGGAAAAAATAAAATTTTTATTGTTTTTAAAAAAACCACAAAAAATGAATTCTAATACGTGAAAATTACTCCAATCTTATTGATTTTCGAAAAACAACAAAAATTGAATTGAAGTGCAATACGTGGAAAAGAGAAAAGTTTTGTTTCTTTAACAAAGCCACAAAATTGAAGTGTTTTAGATCGAAAAAATAAAATTTGTATAGTTTTTCACAAAACCACAAAAAATGAATTGTAATACGTGAAAATAGCTCCAATCTTATTGATTTTTCACAAAACCACAAAAATTGAATTGAAGTGCAATACGTGGAAAAGAGATAAGTTTTGTTTCTTTGACAAAGCCACAAAATTGAAGTGTTTTAGATCGAAAAAATAAAATTTGTATTGTTTTTCGCAAAACCACAAAAAATGAATTCGAATACGTGAAAATAACTCCAATCTTATTGATTTTCACAAAACCACAAAAATTGAATTGAAGTGCAATACATGGAAAAGAGATAAGTTTTGTTTCTTTAACAAAGCCACAAAATTGAAGTGTTTTAGATCGAAAAAATAAATTTTGTACTGTTTTTCACAAAACCACAAAAAATGAATTCTAATACGTGAAAATAACTCCAATCTTATTGATTTTCACAAAACCACAAAAATTGAATTGAAGTGCAATACGTGGAAAAGAGATAAGTTTTGTTTCTTTAACAAAGCCACAAAATTGAAGTGTTTTAGATCGAAAAAATAAAATTTGTATTGTTTTTCACAAACCACAAAAAATGAATTGTAATACGTGAAAATAACTCCGATCTTATTGATTTTCACAAAACCACAAAAATTTAATTGAAGTGCAATACGTGGAAAAGAGATAAGTTTTGTTTCTTTAACAAAGCCACAAAATTGAAGTGTTTTAGATGGAAAAATAAAATTTGTATTGTTTTTCACAAAACCACAAAAAAAGAAGTATAATACATGGAAATTACTCTGTTCTTATTTATTTTCACAAAAAACACAAAAATTGAATTGAAGTGTAATACGTGGAAAAAAGATAAGTTTTGTTTTTTTAACAAAGCCACAAAACTGAATTCTTTTGGATAGAAAAAACTAAATTTGTATTGTTTTTCACAAAACCACAAAAAATGAAGTCCAGTACGTGAAAATAACTCCGTAGTTATCGATTTTCACGAAAATACAAAAACTGAATTGAAGTGCAATTCGTCGAAAAAAGACATGTTTTGTTTTTTAAGAAATCCACTCAAATTGAAGTCTTTTTCATGGAAAAAGTAAAATTTATATTGTTTTTCACAAAACCACAAAAACTGAAGTCTACTACGTGAAAATAACTCCGTTCTTGTTGATTTTCACAAAAACACAAAAATTGAATTGAAGTGCAATACGTGGAAATATAGACAAGTTTTATTTCATAACAAATCCACAAAAATTGAAGTCTTTTAGATGGAAAAAAATATAATTTGTATTGTATTTCAAAAATCACAAAAAATGAATTCTGATACATGGAAATAACACCGTTCTTACTGATTTTCACAAAAACACAAAAATTGAATTGAAGTACAATACGTGGAAAAGAGATAAGTTTTGTTTTTTTAACAAAGCCACAAAATTGAAGTCTTTTACTTGGAAAAAAATAAAATTTGTATTGTTTTTCACAAACCAAAAAAAAATGAAGTGTAATACGTGAAAATAGCTCCAATCTTATTGATTTTCACAAAACCACAAAAATTGAATTGAAGTGCAATACGTGGAAAGGAGATAAGTTTTGTTTCTTTAACAAAGCCACAAAATTGAAGTGTTTTAGATCGAAAAAATAAAATTTGTATTGTTTTTCGCAAAACCACAAAAAATGAATTCGAATACGTGAAAATAACTCCAATCTTATTGATTTTCACAAAACCACAAAAATTGAATTGAAGTGCAATACGTGGAAAAGAGATAAGTTTTGTTTCTTTAACAAAGCCACAAAATTGAAGTGTTTTAGATGGAAAAATAAAATTTGTATTGTTTTTCACAAAACCACAAAAAATGAAGTCCAGTACGTGAAAATAACTCCGTAGTTATCGATTTTCACGAAAATAGAAAAACTGAATTGAAGTGCAATTCGTCGAAAAAAGACATGTTTTGTTTTTTAAGAAATCCACTCAAATTGAAGTCTTTTTCATGGAAAAAGTAAAATTTATATTGTTTTTCACAAAACCACAAAAACTGAAGTCTACTACGTGAAAATAGCTCCAATCTTATTGATTTTTCACAAAACCACAAAAATTGAATTGAAGTGCAATACGTGGAAAAGAGATAAGTTTTGTTTCTTTGACAAAGCCACAAAATTGAAGTGTTTTAGATCGAAAAAATAAAATTTGTATTGTTTTTCGCAAAACCACAAAAAATGAATTCGAATACGTGAAAATAACTCCAATCTTATTGATTTTCACAAAACCACAAAAATTGAATTGAAGTGCAATACGTGGAAAAGAGATAAGTTTTGTTTCTTTAACAAAGCCACAAAATTGAAGTGTTTTAGATCGAAAAAATAAATTTTGTACTGTTTTTCACAAAACCACAAAAAATGAATTCTAATACGTGAAAATTACTCCAATCTTATTGATTTTCGAAAAACAACAAAAATTGAATTGAAGTGCAATACGTGGAAAAGAGAAAAGTTTTGTTTCTTTAACAAAGCCACAAAATTGAAGTGTTTTAGATCGAAAAAATAAAATTTGTATAGTTTTTCACAAAACCACAAAAAATGAATTGTACTACGTGAAAATAGCTCCAATCTTATTGATTTTTCACAAAACCACAAAAATTGAATTGAAGTGCGATACGTGGAAAAGAGATAAGTTTTGTTTCTTTGACAAAGCCACAAAATTGAAGTGTTTTAGATCGAAAAAATAAAATTTGTATTGTTTTTCGCAAAACCACAAAAAATGAATTTGAATACGTGAAAATAACTCCAATCTTATTGATTTTCACAAAACCACAAAAATTGAATTGAAGTGCAATACGTGGAAAAGAGATAAGTTTTGTTTCTTTAACAAAGCCACAAAATTGAAGTGTTTTAGATCGAAAAAATAAATTTTGTACTGTTTTTCACAAAACCACAAAAAATGAATTCTAATACGTGAAAATAACTCCAATCTTATTGATTTTCACAGAACCACAAAAATTGAATTGAAGTGCAATACGTGGAAAAGAGATAAGTTTTGTTTCTTTAACAAAGCCACAAAATTGAAGTGTTTTAGATCGAAAAAATAAAATTTGTATTGTTTTTCACAAACCACAAAAAATGAATTGTAATACGTGAAAATAACTCCGATCTTATTGATTTTCACAAAACCACAAAAATTTAATTGAAGTGCAATACGTGGAAAAGAGACAAGTTTTGTTCCTTTAACAAAGCCACAAAATTGAAGTGTTTTAGATGGAAAAATAAAATTTGTATTGTTTTTCACAAAACCACAAAAAAAGAAGTATAATACATGGAAATTACTCTGTTCTTATTTATTTTCACAAAAAACACAAAAATTGAATTGAAGTGTAATACGTGGAAAAAAGATAAGTTTTGTTTTTTTAACAAAGCCACAAAACTGAAGTCTTTTGGATAGAAAAAACTAAATTTGTATTGTTTTTCACAAAACCACAAAAAATGAAGTCCAGTACGTGAAAATAACTCCGTAGTTATCGATTTTCACGAAAATACAAAAACTGAATTGAAGTGCAATTCGTCGAAAAAAGACACGTTTTGTTTTTTAAGAAATCCACTCAAATTGAAGTCTTTTTCATGGAAAAAGTAAAATTTATATTGTTTTTCACAAAACCACAAAAACTGAAGTCTACTACGTGAAAATAACTCCGTTCTTACTGATTTTCACAAAAACACAAAAATTGAATTGAAGTACAATACGTGGAAAAGAGATAAGTTTTGTTTTTTTAACAAAGCCACAAAATTGAAGTCTTTTACTTGGAAAAAAATAAAATTTGTATTGTTTTTCACAAAACTAAAAAAAAATGAAGTGTAATACGTGAAAATGGCTTTGTTCTTATTGATTTTCACATAAACACAGAAATTGAATTGAAGTGCAACACATGGAAAAAAGGCAAGTTTTGTTTTTGAACAAAGCCACTAAAATTGAAGTGTTTTAGATCGAAAAAATAAAATTTGTATTGTTTTTCACAAACCACAAAAAATGAATTGTAATACGTGAAAATAACTCCGATCTTATTGATTTTCACAAAACCACAAAAATTTAATTGAAGTGCAATACGTGGAAAAGAGATAAGTTTTGTTTCTTTAACAAAGCCACAAAATTGAAGTGTTTTAGATGGAAAAATAAAATTTGTATTGTTTTTCACAAAACCACAAAAAAAGAAGTATAATACATGGAAATTACTCTGTTCTTATTTATTTTCACAAAAAACACAAAAATTGAATTGAAGTGTAATACGTGGAAAAAAGATAAGTTTTGTTTTTTTAACAAAGCCACAAAACTGAATTCTTTTGGATAGAAAAAACTAAATTTGTATTGTTTTTCACAAAACCACAAAAAATGAAGTCCAGTACGTGAAAATAACTCCGTAGTTATCGATTTTCACGAAAATACAAAAACTGAATTGAAGTGCAATTCGTCGAAAAAAGACATGTTTTGTTTTTTAAGAAATCCACTCAAATTGAAGTCTTTTTCATGGAAAAAGTAAAATTTATATTGTTTTTCACAAAACCACAAAAACTGAAGTCTACTACGTGAAAATAACTCCGTTCTTGTTGATTTTCACAAAAACACAAAAATTGAATTGAAGTGCAATACGTGGAAATATAGACAAGTTTTATTTCATAACAAATCCACAAAAATTGAAGTCTTTTAGATGGAAAAAAATATAATTTGTATTGTATTTCAAAAATCACAAAAAATGAATTCTGATACATGGAAATAACACCGTTCTTACTGATTTTCACAAAAACACAAAAATTGAATTGAAGTACAATACGTGGAAAAGAGATAAGTTTTGTTTTTTTAACAAAGCCACAAAATTGAAGTCTTTTACTTGGAAAAAAATAAAATTTGTATTGTTTTTCACAAACCAAAAAAAAATGAAGTGTAATACGTGAAAATAGCTCCAATCTTATTGATTTTCACAAAACCACAAAAATTGAATTGAAGTGCAATACGTGGAAAGGAGATAAGTTTTGTTTCTTTAACAAAGCCACAAAATTGAAGTGTTTTAGATCGAAAAAATAAAATTTGTATTGTTTTTCGCAAAACCACAAAAAATGAATTCGAATACGTGAAAATAACTCCAATCTTATTGATTTTCACAAAACCACAAAAATTGAATTGAAGTGCAATACGTGGAAAAGAGATAAGTTTTGTTACTTTAACAAAGCCACAAAATTGAAGTGTTTTAGATGGAAAAATAAAATTTGTATTGTTTTTCACAAAACCACAAAAAATGAAGTCCAGTACGTGAAAATAACTCCGTAGTTATCGATTTTCACGAAAATAGAAAAACTGAATTGAAGTGCAATTCGTCGAAAAAAGACATGTTTTGTTTTTTAAGAAATCCACTCAAATTGAAGTCTTTTTCATGGAAAAAGTAAAATTTATATTGTTTTTCACAAAACCACAAAAACTGAAGTCTACTACGTGAAAATAGCTCCAATCTTATTGATTTTTCACAAAACCACAAAAATTGAATTGAAGTGCAATACGTGGAAAAGAGATAAGTTTTGTTTCTTTGACAAAGCCACAAAATTGAAGTGTTTTAGATCGAAAAAATAAAATTTGTATTGTTTTTCGCAAAACCACAAAAAATGAATTCGAATACGTGAAAATAACTCCAATCTTATTGATTTTCACAAAACCACAAAAATTGAATTGAAGTGCAATACGTGGAAAAGAGATAAGTTTTGTTTCTTTAACAAAGCCACAAAATTGAAGTGTTTTAGATCGAAAAAATAAATTTTGTACTGTTTTTCACAAAACCACAAAAAATGAATTCTAATACGTGAAAATTACTCCAATCTTATTGATTTTCGAAAAACAACAAAAATTGAATTGAAGTGCAATACGTGGAAAAGAGAAAAGTTTTGTTTCTTTAACAAAGCCACAAAATTGAAGTGTTTTAGATCGAAAAAATAAAATTTGTATAGTTTTTCACAAAACCACAAAAAATGAATTGTACTACGTGAAAATAGCTCCAATCTTATTGATTTTTCACAAAACCACAAAAATTGAATTGAAGTGCGATACGTGGAAGAGAGATAAGTTTTGTTTCTTTGACAAAGCCACAAAATTGAAGTGTTTTAGATCGAAAAAATAAAATTTGTATTGTTTTTCGCAAAACCACAAAAAATGAATTTGAATACGTGAAAATAACTCCAATCTTATTGATTTTCACAAAACCACAAAAATTGAATTGAAGTGCAATACGTGGAAAAGAGATAAGTTTTGTTTCTTTAACAAAGCCACAAAATTGAAGTGTTTTAGATCGAAAAAATAAATTTTGTACTGTTTTTCACAAAACCACAAAAAATGAATTCTAATACGTGAAAATAACTCCAATCTTATTGATTTTCACAAAACCACAAAAATTTAATTGAAGTGCAATACGTGGAAAAGAGACAAGTTTTGTTCCTTTAACAAAGCCACAAAATTGAAGTGTTTTAGATGGAAAAATAAAATTTGTATTGTTTTTCACAAAACCACAAAAAAAGAAGTATAATACATGGAAATTACTCTGTTCTTATTTATTTTCACAAAAAACACAAAAATTGAATTGAAGTGTAATACGTGGAAAAAAGATAAGTTTTGTTTTTTTAACAAAGCCACAAAACTGAAGTCTTTTGGATAGAAAAAACTAAATTTGTATTGTTTTTCACAAAACCACAAAAAATGAAGTCCAGTACGTGAAAATAACTCCGTAGTTATCGATTTTCACGAAAATACAAAAACTGAATTGAAGTGCAATTCGTCGAAAAAAGACATGTTTTGTTTTTTAAGAAATCCACTCAAATTGAAGTCTTTTTCATGGAAAAAGTAAAATTTATATTGTTTTTCACAAAACCACAAAAACTGAAGTCTACTACGTGAAAATAACTCCGTTCTTACTGATTTTCACAAAAACACAAAAATTGAATTGAAGTACAATACGTGGAAAAGAGATAAGTTTTGTTTTTTTAACAAAGCCACAAAATTGAAGTCTTTTACTTGGAAAAAAATAAAATTTGTATTGTTTTTCACAAAACTAAAAAAAAATGAAGTGTAATACGTGAAAATGGCTTTGTTCTTATTGATTTTCACATAAACACAGAAATTGAATTGAAGTGCAACACATGGAAAAAAGGCAAGTTTTGTTTTTGAACAAAGCCACTAAAATTGAAGTGTTTTAGATGGAAAAAATAAAATTTTTATTGTTTTTAATAAAACCACAAAAAATGAATTCTAATACGTGAAAATTACTCCAATCTTATTGATTTTCGAAAAACAACAAAAATTGAATTGAAGTGCAATACGTGGAAAAGAGAAAAGTTTTGTTTCTTTAACAAAGCCACAAAATTGAAGTGTTTTAGATCGAAAAAATAAAATTTGTATAGTTTTTCACAAAACCACAAAAAATGAATTGTAATACGTGGAAATAGCTCAGATCTTATTGATTTTTCACAAAACCACAAAAATTGAATTGAAGTGCAATACGTGGAAAAGTGATAAGTTTTGTTTCTTTGACAAAGCCACAAAATTGAAGTGTTTTAGATCGAAAAAATAAAATTTGTATTGTTTTTCGCAAAACCACAAAAAATGAATTTGAATACGTGAAAATAACTCCAATCTTATTGATTTTCACAAAACCACAAAAATTGAATTGAAGTGCAATACGTGGAAAAGAGATAAGTTTTGTTTCTTTAACAAAGCCACAAAATTGAAGTGTTTTAGATCGAAAAAATAAATTTTTTACTGTTTTTCACAAAACCACAAAAAATGAATTCTAATACGTGAAAATAACTCCAATCTTATTGATTTTCACAAAACCACAAAAATTGAATTGAAGTGCAATACGTGGAAAAGAGATAAGTTTTGTTTCATTAACAAAGCCACAAAATTGAAGTGTTTTAGATCGAAAAAATAAAATTTGTATTGTTTTTCACAAACCACAAAAAATGAATTGTAATACGTGAAAATAACTCCGATCTTATTGATTTTCACAAAACCACAAAAATTTAATTGAAGTGCAATACGTGGAAAAGAGATAAGTTTTGTTTCTTTAACAAAGCCACAAAATTGAAGTGTTTTAGATGGAAAAATAAAATATGTATTGTTTTTCACAAAACCACAAAAAATGAAGTCCAGTACGTGAAAATAACTCCGTAGTTATCGATTTTCACGAAAATACAAAAACTGAATTGAAGTGCAATTCGTCGATAAAAGACATGTTTTGTTTTTTAAGAAATCCACTCAAATTGAAGTCTTTTTCATGGAAAAAGTAAAATTTATATTGTTTTTCACAAAACCACAAATACTGAAGTCTACTACGTGAAAATAACTCCGTTCTTACTGATTTTCACAAAAACACAAAAATTGAATTGAAGTACAATACGTGGAAAAGAGATAAATTTTGTTTTTTTAACAAAGCCACAAAATTGAAGTCTTTTACTTGGAAAAAAATAAAATTTGTATTGTTTTTCACAAAACTAAAAAAAAATGAAGTGTAATACGCGAAAATGGCTTTGTTCTTATTGATTTTCACATAAACACACAAATTGAATTGAAGTGCAACACATGGAAAAAAAGCAAGTTTTGTTTTTGAACAAAGCCACTAAAATTGAAGTGTTTTAGATGGAAAAAATAAAATTTTTATTGTTTTTAATAAAACCACAAAAAATGAATTCTAATACGTGAAAATTACTCCAATCTTATTGATTTTCGAAAAACAACAAAAATTGAATTGAAGTGCAATACGTGGAAAAGAGAAAAGTTTTGTTTCTTTAACAAAGCCACAAAATTGAAGTGTTTTAGATCGAAAAAATAAAATTTGTATAGTTTTTCACAAAACCACAAAAAATGAATTGTAATACGTGGAAATAGCTCAGATCTTATTGATTTTTCACAAAACCACAAAAATTGAATTGAAGTGCAATACGTGGAAAAGTGATAAGTTTTGTTTCTTTGACAAAGCCACAAAATTGAAGTGTTTTAGATCGAAAAAATAAAATTTGTATTGTTTTTCGCAAAACCACAAAAAATGAATTTGAATACGTGAAAATAACTCCAATCTTATTGATTTTCACAAAACCACAAAAATTGAATTGAAGTGCAATACGTGGAAAAGAGATAAGTTTTGTTTCTTTAACAAAGCCACAAAATTGAAGTGTTTTAGATCGAAAAAATAAATTTTTTACTGTTTTTCACAAAACCACAAAAAATGAATTCTAATACGTGAAAATAACTCCAATCTTATTGATTTTCACAAAACCACAAAAATTGAATTGAAGTGCAATACGTGGAAAAGAGATAAGTTTTGTTTCATTAACAAAGCCACAAAATTGAAGTGTTTTAGATCGAAAAAATAAAATTTGTATTGTTTTTCACAAACCACAAAAAATGAATTGTAATACGTGAAAATAACTCCGATCTTATTGATTTTCACAAAACCACAAAAATTTAATTGAAGTGCAATACGTGGAAAAGAGATAAGTTTTGTTTCTTTAACAAAGCCACAAAATTGAAGTGTTTTAGATGGAAAAATAAAATATGTATTGTTTTTCACAAAACCACAAAAAATGAAGTCCAGTACGTGAAAATAACTCCGTAGTTATCGATTTTCACGAAAATACAAAAACTGAATTGAAGTGCAATTCGTCGATAAAAGACATGTTTTGTTTTTTAAGAAATCCACTCAAATTGAAGTCTTTTTCATGGAAAAAGTAAAATTTATATTGTTTTTCACAAAACCACAAATACTGAAGTCTACTACGTGAAAATAACTCCGTTCTTACTGATTTTCACAAAAACACAAAAATTGAATTGAAGTACAATACGTGGAAAAGAGATAAATTTTGTTTTTTTAACAAAGCCACAAAATTGAAGTCTTTTACTTGGAAAAAAATAAAATTTGTATTGTTTTTCACAAAACTAAAAAAAAATGAAGTGTAATACGCGAAAATGGCTTTGTTCTTATTGATTTTCACATAAACACACAAATTGAATTGAAGTGCAACACATGGAAAAAAAGCAAGTTTTGTTTTTGAACAAAGCCACTAAAATTGAAGTGTTTTAGATGGAAAAAATAAAATTTTTATTGTTTTTAATAAAACCACAAAAAATGAATTCTAATACGTGAAAATTACTCCAATCTTATTGATTTTCGAAAAACAACAAAAATTGAATTGAAGTGCAATACGTGGAAAAGAGAAAAGTTTTGTTTCTTTAACAAAGCCACAAAATTGAAGTGTTTTAGATCGAAAAAATAAAATTTGTATAGTTTTTCACAAAACCACAAAAAATGAATTGTAATACGTGAAAATAGCTCCAATCTTATTGATTTTTCACAAAACCACAAAAATTGAATTGAAGTGCAATACGTGGAAAAGAGATAAGTTTTGTTTCTTTGACAAAGCCACAAAATTGAAGTGTTTTAGATCGAAAAAATAAAATTTGTATTGTTTTTCGCAAAACCACAAAAAATGAATTCGAATACGTGAAAATAACTCCAATCTTATTGATTTTCACAAAACCACAAAAATTGAATTGAAGTGTAATACGTGGAAAAGAGATAAGTTTTGTTTCTTTAACAAAGCCACAAAATTGAAGTGTTTTAGATCGAAAAAATAAATTTTGTACTGTTTTTCACAAAACCACAAAAAATGAATTCTAATACGTGAAAATAACTCCAATCTTATTGATTTTCACAAAACCACAAAAATTGAATTGAAGTGCAATACGTGGAAAAGAGATAAGTTTTGTTTCATTAACAAAGCCACAAAATTGAAGTGTTTTAGATCGAAAAAATAAAATTTGTATTGTTTTTCACAAACCACAAAAAATGAATTGTAATACGTGAAAATAACTCCGATCTTATTGATTTTCACAAAACCACAAAAATTTAATTGAAGTGCAATACGTGGAAAAGAGATAAGTTTTGTTTCTTTAACAAAGCCACAAAATTGAAGTGTTTTAGATGGAAAAATAAAATTTGTATTGTTTTTCACAAAACCACAAAAAATGAAGTCCAGTACATGAAAATAACTCCGTAGTTATCGATTTTCACGAAAATACAAAAACTGAATTGAAGTGCAATTCGTCGAAAAAAGACATGTTTTGTTTTTTAACAAATCCTCTCAAATTGAAGTCTTTTTCATGGAAAAAGTAAAATTTATATTGTTTTTCACAAAACCACAAAAACTGAAGTCTACTACGTGAAAATAACTCCGTTCTTACTGATTTTCACAAAAACACAAAAATTGAATTGAAGTACAATACGTGGAAAAGAGATAAGTTTTGTTTTTTTAACAAAGCCACAAAATTGAAGTCTTTTACTTGGAAAAAAATATAATTTGTATTGTTTTTCACAAAACTAAAAAAAAATGAAGTGTAATACGTGAAAATGGCTTTGTTCTTATTGATTTTCACATAAACACAGAAATTGAATTGAAGTGCAACACATGGAAAAAAGGCAAGTTTTGTTTTTGAACAAAGCCACTAAAATTGAAGTGTTTTAGATGGAAAAAATAAAATTTTTATTGTTTTTAATAAAACCACAAAAAATGAATTCTAATACGTGAAAATTACTCCAATCTTATTGATTTTCGAAAAACAACAAAAATTGAATTGAAGTGCAATACGTGGAAAAGAGAAAAGTTTTGTTTCTTTAACAAAGCCACAAAATTGAAGTGTTTTAGATCGAAAAAATAAAATTTGTATAGTTTTTCACAAAACCACAAAAAATGAATTGTAATACGTGAAAATAGCTCCAATCTTATTGATTTTTCACAAAACCACAAAAATTGAATTGAAGTGAAATACGTGGAAAAGAGATAAGTTTTGTTTCTTTGACAAAGCCACAAAATTGAAGTGTTTTAGATCGAAAAAATAAAATTTGTATTGTTTTTCGCAAAACCACAAAAAATGAATTCGAATACGTGAAAATAACTCCAATCTTATTGATTTTCACAAAACCACAAAAATTGAATTGAAGTGCAATACGTGGAAAAGAGATAAGTTTTGTTTCTTTAACAAAGCCACAAAATTGAAGTGTTTTAGATCGAAAAAATAAATTTTGTACTGTTTTTCACAAAACCACAAAAAATGAATTCTAATACGTGAAAATAACTCCAATCTTATTGATTTTCACAAAACCACAAAAATTGAATTGAAGTGCAATACGTGGAAAAGAGATAAGTCTTGTTTCTTTAACAAAGCCACAAAATTGAAGTGTTTTAGATCGAAAAAATAAAATTTGTATTGTTTTTCACAAACCACAAAAAATGAATTGTAATACGTGAAAATAACTCCGATCTTATTGATTTTCACAAAACCACAAAAATTTAATTGAAGTGCAATACGTGGAAAAGAGATAAGTTTTGTTTCTTTAACAAAGCCACAAAATTGAAGTGTTTTAGATGGAAAAATAAAATATGTATTGTTTTTCACAAGACCACAAAAAATGAAGTCCAGTACGTGAAAATAACTCCGTAGTTATCGATTTTCACGAAAATACAAAAACTGAATTGAAGTGCAATTCGTCGAAAAAAGACATGTTTTGTTTTTTAAGAAATCCTCTCAAATTGAAGTCTTTTTCATGGAAAAAGTAAAATTTATATTGTTTTTCACAAAACCACAAAAACTGAAGTCTACTACGTGAAAATAACTCCGTTCTTACTGATTTTCACAAAAACACAAAAATTGAATTGAAGTACAATACGTGGAAAAGAGATAAGTTTTGTTTTTTTAACAAAGCCACAAAATTGAAGTCTTTTACTTGGAAAAAAATAAAATTTGTATTGTTTTTCACAAAACTAAAAAAAAATGAAGTGTAATACGTGAAAATGGCTTTGTTCTTATTGATTTTCACATAAACACAGAAATTGAATTGAAGTGCAACACATGGAAAAAAGGCAAGTTTTGTTTTTGAACAAAGCCACTAAAATTGAAGTGTTTTAGATGGAAAAAATAAAATTTTTATTGTTTTTAATAAAACCACAAAAAATGAATTCTAATACGTGAAAATTACTCCAATCTTATTGATTTTCGAAAAACAACAAAAATTGAATTGAAGTGCAATACGTGGAAAAGAGAAAAGTTTTGTTTCTTTAACAAAGCCACAAAATTGAAGTGTTTTAGATCGAAAAAATAAAATTTGTATAGTTTTTCACAAAACCACAAAAAATGAATTGTAATACGTGAAAATAGCTCCAATCTTATTGATTTTTCACAAAACCACAAAAATTGAATTGAAGTGCAATACGTGGAAAAGAGATAAGTTTTGTTTCTTTGACAAAGCCACAAAATTGAAGTGTTTTAGATCGAAAAAATAAAATTTGTATTGTTTTTCGCAAAACCACAAAAAATGAATTCGAATACGTGAAAATAACTCCAATCTTATTGATTTTCACAAAACCACAAAAATTGAATTGAAGTGCAATACGTGGAAAAGAGATAAGTTTTGTTTCTTTAACAAAGCCACAAAATTGAAGTGTTTTAGATCGAAAAAATAAATTTTGTACTGTTTTTCACAAAACCATAAAAAATGAATTCTAATACGTGAAAATAACTCCAATCTTATTGATTTTCACAAAACCACAAAAATTGAATTGAAGTGCAATACGTGGAAAAGAGATAAGTTTTGTTTCTTTAACAAAGCCACAAAATTGAAGTGTTTTAGATCGAAAAAATAAAATTTGTATTGTTTTTCACAAACCACAAAAAATGAATTGTAATACGTGAAAATAACTCCGATCTTATTGATTTTCACAAAACCACAAAAATTTAATTGAAGTGCAATACGTGGAAAAGAGATAAGTTTTGTTTCTTCAACAAAGCCACAAAATTGAAGTGTTTTAGATGGAAAAATAAAATTTGTATTGTTTTTCACAAAACCACAAAAAAAGAAGTATAATACATGGAAATTACTCTGTTCTTATTTATTTCCACAAAAAACACAAAAATTGAATTGAAGTGTAATACGTGGAAAAAAGATAAGTTTTGTTTTTTTAACAAAGCCACAAAACTGAAGTCTTTTGGATAGAAAAAACTAAATTTGTATTGTTTTTCACAAAACAACAAAAAATGAAGTCCAGTACGTGAAAATTACTCCGTAGTTATCGATTTTCACGAAAATACAAAAACTGAATTGAAGTGCAATTCGTCGAAAAAAGACATGTTTTGTTTTTTAAGAAATCCACTCAAATTGAAGTCTTTTTCATGGAAAAAGTAAAATTTATATTGTTTTTCACAAAATCACAAAAACTGAAGTCTACTACGTGAAAATAACTCCGTTCTTACTGATTTTCACAAAAACACAAAAATTGAATTGAAGTACAATACGTGGAAAAGAGATAAATTTTGTTTTTTTAACAAAGCCACAAAATTGAAGTCTTTTACTTGGAAAAAAATAAAATTTGTATTGTTTTTCACAAAACTAAAAAAAAATGAAGTGTAATACGTGAAAATGGCTTTGTTCTTATTGATTTTCACATAAACACACAAATTGAATTGAAGTGCAACACATGGAAAAAAGGCAAGTTTTGTTTTTGAACAAAGCCACTAAAATTGAAGTGTTTTAGATGGAAAAAATAAAATTTTTATTGTTTTTAATAAAACCACAAAAAATGAATTCTAATACGTGAAAATTACTCCAATCTTATTGATTTTCGAAAAACAACAAAAATTGAATTGAAGTGCAATACGTGGAAAAGAGAAAAGTTTTGTTTCTTTAACAAAGCCACAAAATTGAAGTGTTTTAGATCGAAAAAATAAAATTTGTATAGTTTTTCACAAAACCACAAAAAATGAATTGTAATACGTGAAAATAGCTCCAATCTTATTGATTTTTCACAAAACCACAAAAATTGAATTGAAGTGCAATACGTGGAAAAGAGATAAGTTTTGTTTCTTTGACAAAGCCACAAAATTGAAGTGTTTTAGATCGAAAAAATAAAATTTGTATTGTTTTTCGCAAAACCACAAAAAATGAATTCGAATACGTGAAAATAACTCCAATCTTATTGATTTTCACAAAACCACAAAAATTGAATTGAAGTGTAATACGTGGAAAAGAGATAAGTTTTGTTTCTTTAACAAAGCCACAAAATTGAAGTGTTTTAGATCGAAAAAATAAATTTTGTACTGTTTTTCACAAAACCACAAAAAATGAATTCTAATACGTGAAAATAACTCCAATCTTATTGATTTTCACAAAACCACAAAAATTGAATTGAAGTGCAATACGTGGAAAAGAGATAAGTTTTGTTTCATTAACAAAGCCACAAAATTGAAGTGTTTTAGATCGAAAAAATAAAATTTGTATTGTTTTTCACAAACCACAAAAAATGAATTGTAATACGTGAAAATAACTCCGATCTTATTGATTTTCACAAAACCACAAAAATTTAATTGAAGTGCAATACGTGGAAAAGAGATAAGTTTTGTTTCTTTAACAAAGCCACAAAATTGAAGTGTTTTAGATGGAAAAATAAAATTTGTATTGTTTTTCACAAAACCACAAAAAATGAAGTCCAGTACATGAAAATAACTCCGTAGTTATCGATTTTCACGAAAATACAAAAACTGAATTGAAGTGCAATTCGTCGAAAAAAGACATGTTTTGTTTTTTAACAAATCCTCTCAAATTGAAGTCTTTTTCATGGAAAAAGTAAAATTTATATTGTTTTTCACAAAACCACAAAAACTGAAGTCTACTACGTGAAAATAACTCCGTTCTTACTGATTTTCACAAAAACACAAAAATTGAATTGAAGTACAATACGTGGAAAAGAGATAAGTTTTGTTTTTTTAACAAAGCCACAAAATTGAAGTCTTTTACTTGGAAAAAAATAAAATTTGTATTGTTTTTCACAAAACTAAAAAAAAATGAAGTGTAATACGTGAAAATGGCTTTGTTCTTATTGATTTTCACATAAACACAGAAATTGAATTGAAGTGCAACACATGGAAAAAACGCAAGTTTTGTTTTTGAACAAAGCCACTAAAATAGAAGTGTTTTAGATGGAAAAAATAAAATTTTTATTGTTTTTAATAAAACCACAAAAAATGAATTCTAATACGTGAAAATTACTCCAATCTTATTGATTTTCGAAAAACAACAAAAATTGAATTGAAGTGCAATACGTGGAAAAGAGAAAAGTTTTGTTTCTTTAACAAAGCCACAAAATTGAAGTGTTTTAGATCGAAAAAATAAAATTTGTATAGTTTTTCACAAAACCACAAAAAATGAATTGTAATACGTGAAAATAGCTCCAATCTTATTGATTTTTCACAAAACCACAAAAATTGAATTGAAGTGAAATACGTGGAAAAGAGATAAGTTTTGTTTCTTTGACAAAGCCACAAAATTGAAGTGTTTTAGATCGAAAAAATAAAATTTGTATTGTTTTTCGCAAAACCACAAAAAATGAATTCGAATACGTGAAAATAACTCCAATCTTATTGATTTTCACAAAACCACAAAAATTGAATTGAAGTGCAATACGTGGAAAAGAGATAAGTTTTGTTTCTTTAACAAAGCCACAAAATTGAAGTGTTTTAGATCGAAAAAATAAATTTTGTACTGTTTTTCACAAAACCACAAAAAATGAATTCTAAAACGTGAAAATAACTCCAATCTTATTGATTTTCACAAAACCACAAAAATTGAATTGAAGTGCAATACGTGGAAAAGAGATAAGTTTTGTTTCATTAACAAAGCCACAAAATTGAAGTGTTTTAGATCGAAAAAATAAAATTTGTATTGTTTTTCACAAACCACAAAAAATGAATTGTAATACGTGAAAATAACTCCGATCTTATTGATTTTCACAAAACCACAAAAATTTAATTGAAGTGCAATACGTGGAAAAGAGATAAGTTTTGTTTCTTTAACAAAGCCACAAAATTGAAGTGTTTTAGATGGAAAAATAAAATTTGTATTGTTTTTCACAAAACCACAAAAAATGAAGTCCAGTACATGAAAATAACTCCGTAGTTATCGATTTTCACGAAAATACAAAAACTGAATTGAAGTGCAATTCGTCGAAAAAAGACATGTTTTGTTTTTTAAGAAATCCTCTCAAATTGAAGTCTTTTTCATGGAAAAAGTAAAATTTATATTGTTTTTCACAAAACCACAAAAACTGAAGTCTACTACGTGAAAATAACTCCGTTCTTACTGATTTTCACAAAAACACAAAAATTGAATTGAAGTACAATACGTGGAAAAGAGATAAGTTTTGTTTTTTTAACAAAGCCACAAAATTGAAGTCTTTTACTTGGAAAAAAATAAAATTTGTATTGTTTTTCACAAAACTAAAAAAAAATGAAGTGTAATACGTGAAAATGGCTTTGTTCTTATTGATTTTCACATAAACACAGAAATTGAATTGAAGTGCAACACATGGAAAAAAGGCAAGTTTTGTTTTTGAACAAAGCCACTAAAATTGAAGTGTTTTAGATGGAAAAAATAAAATTTTTATTGTTTTTAATAAAACCACAAAAAATGAATTCTAATACGTGAAAATTACTCCAATCTTATTGATTTTCGAAAAACAACAAAAATTGAATTGAAGTGCAATACGTGGAAAAGAGAAAAGTTTTGTTTCTTTAACAAAGCCACAAAATTGAAGTGTTTTAGATCGAAAAAATAAAATTTGTATAGTTTTTCACAAAACCACAAAAAATGAATTGTAATACGTGAAAATAGCTCCAATCTTATTGATTTTTCACAAAACCACAAAAATTGAATTGAAGTGAAATACGTGGAAAAGAGATAAATTTTGTTTCTTTGACAAAGCCACAAAATTGAAGTGTTTTAGATCGAAAAAATAAAATTTGTATTGTTTTTCGCAAAACCACAAAAAATGAATTCGAATACGTGAAAATAACTCCAATCTTATTGATTTTCACAAAACCACAAAAATTGAATTGAAGTGCAATACGTGGAAAAGAGATAAGTTTTGTTTCTTTAACAAAGCCACAAAATTGAAGTGTTTTAGATCGAAAAAATAAATTTTGTACTGTTTTTCACAAAACCACAAAAAATGAATTCTAATACGTGAAAATAACTCCAATCTTATTGATTTTCACAAAACCACAAAAATTGAATTGAAGTGCAATACGTGGAAAAGAGATAAGTTTTGTTTCTTTAACAAAGCCACAAAATTGAAGTGTTTTAGATCGAAAAAATAAAATTTGTATTGTTTTTCACAAACCACAAAAAATGAATTGTAATACGTGAAAATAACTCCGATCTTATTGATTTTCACAAAACCACAAAAATTTAATTGAAGTGCAATACGTGGAAAAGAGATAAGTTTTGTTTCTTTAACAAAGCCACAAAATTGAAGTGTTTTAGATGGAAAAATAAAATTTGTATTGTTTTTCACAAAACCACAAAAAAAGAAGTATAATACATGGAAATTACTCTGTTCTTATTTATTTTCACAAAAAACACAAAAATTGAATTGAAGTGTAATACGTGGAAAAAAGATAAGTTTTGTTTTTTTAACAAAGCCACAAAACTGAAGTCTTTTGGATAGAAAAAACTGAATTTGTATTGTTTTTCACAAAACGACAAAAAATGAAGTCCAGTACGTGAAAATAACTCCGTAGTTATCGATTTTCACGAAAATACAAAAACTGAATTGAAGTGCAATTCGTCGAAAAAAGACATGTTTTGTTTTTTAAGAAATCCACTCAAAATGAAGTCTTTTTCATGGAAAAAGTAAAATTTATATTGTTTTTCACAAAACCACAAAAACTGAAGTCTACTACGTGAAAATAACTCCGTTCTTACTGATTTTCACAAAAACACAAAAATTGAATTGAAGTACAATACATCGAAAAGAGATAAGTTTTGTTTTTTTAACAAAGCCACAAAATTGAAGTCTTTTACTTGGAAAAAAATAAAATTTGTATTGTTTTTCACAAAACTAAAAAAAAATGAAGTGTAATACGTGAAAATGGCTTTGTTCTTATTGATTTTCACATAAACACAGAAATTGAATTGAAGTGCAACACATGGAAAAAAGGCAAGTTTTGTTTTTGAACAAAGCCACTAAAATTGAAGTGTTTTAGATGGAAAAAATAAAATTTTTATTGTTTTTAATAAAACCACAAAAAATGAATTCTAATACGTGAAAATTACTCCAATCTTATTGATTTTCGAAAAACAACAAAAATTGAATTGAAGTGCAATACGTGGAAAAGAGAAATGTTTTGTTTCTTTAACAAAGCCACAAAATTGAAGTGTTTTAGATGGAAAAAATAAAATTTGTATAGTTTTTCACAAAACCACAAAAAATGAATTGTAATACGTGAAAATAGCTCCAATCTTATTGATTTTTCACAAAACCACAATAATTGAATTGAAGTGCAATACGTGGAAAAGAGATAAGTTTTGTTGCTTTGACAAAGCCACAAAATTGAAGTGTTTTAGATCGAAAAAATAAAATTTGTATTGTTTTTCGCAAAACCACAAAAAATGAATTCGAATACGTGAAAATAACTCCAATCTTATTGATTTTCACAAAACCACAAAAATTGAATTGAAGTGCAATACGTGGAAAAGAGATAAGTTTTGTTTCTTTAACAAAGCCACAAAATTGAAGTGTTTTAGATCGAAAAAATAAATTTTGTACTGTTTTTCACAAAACCACAAAAAATGAATTCTAATACGTGAAAATAACTCCAATCTTATTGATTTTCACAAAACCACAAAAATTGAATTGAAGTGCAATACGTGGAAAAGAGATAAGTTTTGTTTCTTTAACAAAGCCACAAAATTGAAGTGTTTTAGATCGAAAAAATAAAATTTGTATTGTTTTTCACAAACCACAAAAAATGAATTGTAATACGTGAAAATAACTCCGATCTTATTGATTTTCACAAAACCACAAAAATTTAATTGAAGTGCAATACGTGGAAAAGAGATAAGTTTTGTTTCTTTAACAAAGCCACAAAATTGAAGTGTTTTAGATGGAAAAATAAAATTTGTATTGTTTTTCACAAAACCACAAAAAAAGAAGTATAATACATGGAAATTACTCTGTTCTTATTTATTTTCACAAAAAACACAAAAATTGAATTGAAGTGTAATACGTGGAAAAAAGATAAGTTTTGTTTTTTTAACAAAGCCACAAAACTGAAGTCTTTTGGATAGAAAAAACTGAATTTGTATTGTTTTTCACAAAACCACAAAAAATGAAGTCCAGTACGTGAAAATAACTCCGTAGTTATCGATTTTCACGAAAATACAAAAACTGAATTGAAGTGCAATTCGTCGAAAAAAGACATGTTTTGTTTTTTAAGAAATCCACTCAAATTGAAGTCTTTTTCATGGAAAAAGTAAAATTTATATTGTTTTTCACAAAACCACAAAAACTGAAGTCTACTACGTGAAAATAACTCCGTTCTTACTGATTTTCACAAAAACACAAAAATTGAATTGAAGTACAATACGTGGAAAAGAGATAAGTTTTGTTTTTTTAACAAAGCCACAAAATTGAAGTCTTTTACTTGGAAAAAAATAAAATTTGTATTGTTTTTCACAAAACTAAAAAAAAATGAAGTGTAATACGTGAAAATGGCTTTGTTCTTATTGATTTTCACATAAACACAGAAATTGAATTGAAGTGCAACACATGGAAAAAAGGCAAGTTTTGTTTTTGAACAAAGCCACTAAAATTGAAGTGTTTTAGATGGAAAAAATAAAATTTTTATTGTTTTTAATAAAACCACAAAAAATGAATTCTAATACGTGAAAATTACTCCAATCTTATTGATTTTCGAAAAACAACAAAAATTGAATTGAAGTGCAATACGTGGAAAAGAGAAATGTTTTGTTTCTTTAACAAAGCCACAAAATTGAAGTGTTTTAGATCGAAAAAATAAAATTTGTATAGTTTTTCACAAAACCACAAAAAATGAATTGTAATACGTGAAAATAGCTCCAATCTTATTGATTTTTCACAAAACCACAAAAATTGAATTGAAGTGAAATACGTGGAAAAGAGATAAGTTTTGTTTCTTTGACAAAGCCACAAAATTGAAGTGTTTTAGATCGAAAAAATAAAATTTGTATTGTTTTTCGCAAAACCACAAAAAATGAATTCGAATACGTGAAAATAACTCCAATCTTATTGATTTTCACAAAACCACAAAAATTGAATTGAAGTGCAATACGTGGAAAAGAGATAAGTTTTGTTTCTTTAACAAAGCCACAAAATTGAAGTGTTTTAGATCGAAAAAATAAATTTTGTACTGTTTTTCACAAAACCACAAAAAATGAATTCTAATACGTGAAAATAACTCCAATCTTATTGATTTTCACAAAACCACAAAAATTGAATTGAAGTGCAATACGTGGAAAAGAGATAAGTTTTGTTTCTTTAACAAAGCCACAAAATTGAAGTGTTTTAGATCGAAAAAATAAAATTTGTATTGTTTTTCACAAACCACAAAAAATGAATTGTAATACGTGAAAATAACTCCGATCTTATTGATTTTCACAAAACCACAAAAATTTAATTGAAGTGCAATACGTGGAAAAGAGATAAGTTTTGTTTCTTTAACAAAGCCACAAAATTGAAGTGTTTTAGATGGAAAAATAAAATTTGTATTGTTTTTCACAAAACCACAAAAAAAGAAGTATAATACATGGAAATTACTCTGTTCTTATTTATTTTCACAAAAAACACAAAAATTGAATTGAAGTGTAATACGTGGAAAAAAGATAAGTTTTGTTTTTTTAACAAAGCCACAAAACTGAAGTCTTTTGGATAGAAAAAACTGAATTTGTATTGTTTTTCACAAAACCACAAAAAATGAAGTCCAGTACGTGAAAATAACTCCGTAGTTATCGATTTTCACGAAAATACAAAAACTGAATTGAAGTGCAATTCGTCGAAAAAAGACATGTTTTGTTTTTTAAGAAATCCACTCAAATTGAAGTCTTTTTCATGGAAAAAGTAAAATTTATATTGTTTTTCACAAAACCACAAAAACTGAAGTCTACTACGTGAAAATAACTCCGTTCTTACTGATTTTCACAAAAACACAAAAATTGAATTGAAGTACAATACGTCGAAAAGAGATAAGTTTTGTTTTTTTAACAAAGCCACAAAATTGAAGTCTTTTACTTGGAAAAAAATAAAATTTGTATTGTTTTTCACAAAACTAAAAAAAAATGAAGTGTAATACGTGAAAATGGCTTTGTTCTTATTGATTTTCACATAAACACAGAAATTGAATTGAAGTGCAACACATGGAAAAAAGGCAAGTTTTGTTTTTGAACAAAGCCACTAAAATTGAAGTGTTTTAGATGGAAAAAATAAAATTTTTATTGTTTTTAATAAAACCACAAAAAATGAATTCTAATACGTGAAAATTACTCCAATCTTATTGATTTTCGAAAAACAACAAAAATTGAATTGAAGTGCAATACGTGGAAAAGAGAAATGTTTTGTTTCTTTAACAAAGCCACAAAATTGAAGTGTTTTAGATCGAAAAAATAAAATTTGTATAGTTTTTCACAAAACCACAAAAAATGAATTGTAATACGTGAAAATAGCTCCAATCTTATTGATTTTTCACAAAACCACAAAAATTGAATTGAAGTGCAATACGTGGAAAAGAGATAAGTTTTGTTTCTTTGACAAAGCCACAAAATTGAAGTGTTTTAGATCGAAAAAATAAAATTTGTATTGTTTTTCGCAAAACCACAAAAAATGAATTTGAATACGTGAAAATAACTCCAATCTTATTGATTTTCACAAAACCACAAAAATTGAATTGAAGTGCAATACGTGGAAAAGAGATAAGTTTTGTTTCTTTAACAAAGCCACAAAATTGAAGTGTTTTAGATCGAAAAAATAAATTTTGTACTGTTTTTCACAAAACCACAAAAAATGAATTCTAATACGTGAAAATAACTCCAATCTTATTGATTTTCACAAAACCACAAAAATTGAATTGAAGTGCAATACGTGGAAAAGAGATAAGTTTTGTTTCATTAACAAAGCCACAAAATTGAAGTGTTTTAGATCGAAAAAATAAAATTTGTATTGTTTTTCACAAACCACAAAAAATGAATTGTAATACGTGAAAATAACTCCGATCTTATTGATTTTCACAAAACCACAAAAATTTAATTGAAGTGCAATACGTGGAAAAGAGATAAGTTTTGTTTCTTTAACAAAGCCACAAAATTGAAGTGTTTTAGATGGAAAAATAAAATTTGAATTGTTTTTCACAAAACCACAAAAAATGAAGTCCAGTACATGAAAATAACTCCGTAGTTATCGATTTTCACGAAAATACAAAAACTGAATTGAAGTGCAATTCGTCGAAAAAAGACATGTTTTGTTTTTTAAGAAATCCTCTCAAATTGAAGTCTTTTTCATGGAAAAAGTAAAATTTATATTGTTTTTCACAAAACCACAAAAACTGAAGTCTACTACGTGAAAATAACTCCGTTCTTACTGATTTTCACAAAAACACAAAAATTGAATTGAAGTACAATACGTGGAAAAGAGATAAGTTTTGTTTTTTTAACAAAGCCACAAAATTGAAGTCTTTTACTTGGAAAAAAATAAAATTTGTATTGTTTTTCACAAAACTAAAAAAAAATGAAGTGTAATACGTGAAAATGGCTTTGTTCTTATTGATTTTCACATAAACACAGAAATTGAATTGAAGTGCAACACATGGAAAAAAGGCAAGTTTTGTTTTTGAACAAAGCCACTAAAATTGAAGTGTTTTAGATGGAAAAAATAAAATTTTTATTGTTTTTAATAAAACCACAAAAAATGAATTCTAATACGTGAAAATTACTCCAATCTTATTGATTTTCGAAAAACAACAAAAATTGAATTGAAGTGCAATACGTGGAAAAGAGAAAAGTTTTGTTTCTTTAACAAAGCCACAAAATTGAAGTGTTTTAGATCGAAAAAATAAAATTTGTATAGTTTTTCACAAAACCACAAAAAATGAATTGTAATACGTGAAAATAGCTCCAATCTTATTGATTTTTCACAAAACCACAAAAATTGAATTGAAGTGAAATACGTGGAAAAGAGATAAGTTTTGTTTCTTTGACAAAGCCACAAAATTGAAGTGTTTTAGATCGAAAAAATAAAATTTGTATTGTTTTTCGCAAAACCACAAAAAATGAATTCGAATACGTGAAAATAACTCCAATCTTATTGATTTTCACAAAACCACAAAAATTGAATTGAAGTGCAATACGTGGAAAAGAGATAAGTTTTGTTTCTTTAACAAAGCCACAAAATTGAAGTGTTTTAGATCGAAAAAATAAATTTTGTACTGTTTTTCACAAAACCACAAAAAATGAATTCTAATACGTGAAAATAACTCCAATCTTATTGATTTTCACAAAACCACAAAAATTGAATTGAAGTGCAATACGTGGAAAAGAGATAAGTTTTGTTTCTTTAACAAAGCCACAAAATTGAAGTGTTTTAGATCGAAAAAATAAAATTTGTATTGTTTTTCACAAACCACAAAAAATGAATTGTAATACGTGAAAATAACTCCGATCTTATTGATTTTCACAAAACCACAAAAATTTAATTGAAGTGCAATACGTGGAAAAGAGATAAGTTTTGTTTCTTTAACAAAGCCACAAAATTGAAGTGTTTTAGATGGAAAAATAAAATTTGTATTGTTTTTCACAAAACCACAAAAAAAGAAGTATAATACATGGAAATTACTCTGTTCTTATTTATTTTCACAAAAAACACAAAAATTGAATTGAAGTGTAATACGTGGAAAAAAGATAAGTTTTGTTTTTTTAACAAAGCCACAAAACTGAAGTCTTTTGGATAGAAAAAACTAAATTTGTATTGTTTTTCACAAAACCACAAAAAATGAAGTCCAGTACGTGAAAATAACTCCGTAGTTATCGATTTTCACGAAAATACAAAAACTGAATTGAAGTGCAATTCGTCGAAAAAAGACATGTTTTGTTTTTTAAGAAATCCACTCAAATTGAAGTCTTTTTCATGGAAAAAGTAAAATTTATATTGTTTTTCACAAAACCACAAAAACTGAAGTCTACTACGTGAAAATAACTCCGTTCTTACTGATTTTCACAAAAACACAAAAATTGAATTGAAGTACAATACGTGGAAAAGAGATAAGTTTTGTTTTTTTAACAAAGCCACAAAATTGAAGTCTTTTACTTGGAAAAAAATAAAATTTGTATTGTTTTTCACAAAACTAAAAAAAAATGAAGTGTAATACGTGAAAATGGCTTTGTTCTTATTGATTTTCACATAAACACAGAAATTGAATTGAAGTGCAACACATGGAAAAAAGGCAAGTTTTGTTTTTGAACAAAGCCACTAAAATTGAAGTGTTTTAGATGGAAAAAATAAAATTTTTATTGTTTTTAATAAAACCACAAAAAATGAATTCTAATACGTGAAAATTACTCCAATCTTATTGATTTTCGAAAAACAACAAAAATTGAATTGAAGTGCAATACGTGGAAAAGAGAAAAGTTTTGTTTCTTTAACAAAGCCACAAAATTGAAGTGTTTTAGATCGAAAAAATAAAATTTGTATAGTTTTTCACAAAACCACAAAAAATGAATTGTAATACGTGGAAATAGCTCAGATCTTATTGATTTTTCACAAAACCACAAAAATTGAATTGAAGTGCAATACGTGGAAAAGTGATAAGTTTTGTTTCTTTGACAAAGCCACAAAATTGAAGTGTTTTAGATCGAAAAAATAAAATTTGTATTGTTTTTCGCAAAACCACAAAAAATGAATTTGAATACGTGAAAATAACTCCAATCTTATTGATTTTCACAAAACCACAAAAATTGAATTGAAGTGCAATACGTGGAAAAGAGATAAGTTTTGTTTCTTTAACAAAGCCACAAAATTGAAGTGTTTTAGATCGAAAAAATAAATTTTGTACTGTTTTTCACAAAACCACAAAAAATGAATTCTAATACGTGAAAATAACTCCAATCTTATTGATTTTCACAAAATCACAAAAATTGAATTGAAGTGCAATACGTGGAAAAGAGATAAGTTTTGTTTCATTAACAAAGCCACAAAATTGAAGTGTTTTAGATCGAAAAAATAAAATTTGTATTGTTTTTCACAAACCACAAAAAATGAATTGTAATACGTGAAAATAACTCCGATCTTATTGATTTTCACAAAACCACAAAAATTTAATTGAAGTGCAATACGTGGAAAAGAGATAAGTTTTGTTTCTTTAACAAAGCCACAAAATTGAAGTGTTTTAGATGGAAAAATAAAATATGTATTGTTTTTCACAAAACCACAAAAAATGAAGTCCAGTACGTGAAAATAACTCCGTAGTTATCGATTTTCACGAAAATACAAAAACTGAATTGAAGTGCAATTCGTCGAAAAAAGACATGTTTTGTTTTTTAAGAAATCCTCTCAAATTGAAGTCTTTTTCATGGAAAAAGTAAAATTTATATTGTTTTTCACAAAACCACAAAAACTGAAGTCTACTACGTGAAAATAACTCCGTTCTTACTGATTTTCACAAAAACACAAAAATTGAATTGAAGTACAATACGTGGAAAAGAGATAAGTTTTGTTTTTTTAACAAAGCCACAAAATTGAAGTCTTTTACTTGGAAAAAAATAAAATTTGTATTGTTTTTCACAAAACTAAAAAAAAATGAAGTGTAATACGTGAAAATGGCTTTGTTCTTATTGATTTTCACATAAACACAGAAATTGAATTGAAGTGCAACACATGGAAAAAAGGCAAGTTTTGTTTTTGAACAAAGCCACTAAAATTGAAGTGTTTTAGATGGAAAAAATAAAATTTTTATTGTTTTTAATAAAACCACAAAAAATGAATTCTAATACGTGAAAATTACTCCAATCTTATTGATTTTCGAAAAACAACAAAAATTGAATTGAAGTGCAATACGTGGAAAAGAGAAAAGTTTTGTTTCTTTAACAAAGCCACAAAATTGAAGTGTTTTAGATCGAAAAAATAAAATTTGTATAGTTTTTCACAAAACCACAAAAAATGAATTGTACTACGTGAAAATAGCTCCAATCTTATTGATTTTTCACAAAACCACAAAAATTGAATTGAAGTGCAATACGTGGAAAAGAGATAAGTTTTGTTTCTTTGACAAAGCCACAAAATTGAAGTGTTTTAGATCGAAAAAATAAAATTTGTATTGTTTTTCGCAAAACCACAAAAAATGAATTCGAATACGTGAAAATAACTCCAATCTTATTGCTTTTCACAAAACCACAAAAATTGAATTGAAGTGCAATACGTGGAAAAGAGATAAGTTTTGTTTCTTTAACAAAGCCACAAAATTGAAGTGTTTTAGATCGAAAAAATAAATTTTGTACTGTTTTTCAAAAAACCACAAAAAATGAATTCTAATACGTGAAAATAACTCCAATCTTATTGATTTTCACAAAACCACAAAAATTGAATTGAAGTGCAATACGTGGAAAAGAGATAAGTTTTGTTTCTTTAACAAAGCCACAAAATTGAAGTGTTTTAGATCGAAAAAATAAAATTTGTATTGTTTTTCACAAACCACAAAAAATGAATTGTAATACGTGAAAATAACTCCGATCTTATTGATTTTCACAAAACCACAAAAATTTAATTGAAGTGCAATACGTGGAAAAGAGATAAGTTTTGTTTCTTTAACAAAGCCACAAAATTGAAGTGTTTTAGATGGAAAAATAAAATTTGTATTGTTTTTCACAAAACCACAAAAAAAGAAGTATAATACATGGAAATTACTCTGTTCTTATTTATTTTCACAAAAAACACAAAAATTGAATTGAAGTGTAATACGTGGAAAAAAGATAAGTTTTGTTTTTTTAACAAAGCCACAAAACTGAAGTCTTTTGGATAGAAAAAACTAAATTTGTATTGTTTTTCACAAAACCACAAAAAATGAAGTCCAGTACGTGAAAATAACTCCGTAGTTATCGATTTTCACGAAAATACAAAAACTGAATTGAAGTGCAATTCGTCGAAAAAAGACATGTTTTGTTTTTTAAGAAATCCACTCAAATTGAAGTCTTTTTCATGGAAAAAGTAAAATTTATATTGTTTTTCACAAAACCACAAAAACTGAAGTCTACTACGTGAAAATAACGCCGTTCTTACTGATTTTCACAAAAACACAAAAATTGAATTGAAGTACAATACGTGGAAAAGAGATAAGTTTTGTTTTTTTAACAAAGCCACAAAATTGAAGTCTTTTACTTGGAAAAAAATAAAATTTGTATTGTTTTTCACAAAACTAAAAAAAAATGAAGTGTAATACGTGAAAATGGCTTTGTTCTTATTGATTTTCACATAAACACAGAAATTGAATTGAAGTGCAACACATGGAAAAAAGGCAAGTTTTGTTTTTGAACAAAGCCACTAAAATTGAAGTGTTTTAGATGGAAAAAATAAAATTTTTATTGTTTTTAATAAAACCACAAAAAATGAATTCTAATACGTGAAAATTACTCCAATCTTATTGATTTTCGAAAAACAACAAAAATTGAATTGAAGTGCAATACGTGGAAAAGAGAAAAGTTTTGTTTCTTTAACAAAGCCACAAAATTGAAGTGTTTTAGATCGAAAAAATAAAATTTGTATAGTTTTTCACAAAACCACAAAAAATGAATTGTAATACGTGGAAATAGCTCAGATCTTATTGATTTTTCACAAAACCACAAAAATTGAATTGAAGTGCAATACGTGGAAAAGTGATAAGTTTTGTTTCTTTGACAAAGCCACAAAATTGAAGTGTTTTAGATCGAAAAAATAAAATTTGTATTGTTTTTCGCAAAACCACAAAAAATGAATTTGAATACGTGAAAATAACTCCAATCTTATTGATTTTCACAAAACCACAAAAATTGAATTGAAGTGCAATACGTGGAAAAGAGATAAGTTTTGTTTCTTTAACAAAGCCACAAAATTGAAGTGTTTTAGATCGAAAAAATAAATTTTGTACTGTTTTTCACAAAACCACAAAAAATGAATTCTAATACGTGAAAATAACTCCAATCTTATTGATTTTCACAAAACCACAAAAATTGAATTGAAGTGCAATACGTGGAAAAGAGATAAGTTTTGTTTCATTAACAAAGCCACAAAATTGAAGTGTTTTAGATCGAAAAAATAAAATTTGTATTGTTTTTCACAAACCACAAAAAATGAATTGTAATACGTGAAAATAACTCCGATCTTATTGATTTTCACAAAACCACAAAAATTTAATTGAAGTGCAATACGTGGAAAAGAGATAAGTTTTGTTTCTTTAACAAAGCCACAAAATTGAAGTGTTTTAGATGGAAAAATAAAATATGTATTGTTTTTCACAAAACCACAAAAAATGAAGTCCAGTACGTGAAAATAACTCCGTAGTTATCGATTTTCACGAAAATACAAAAACTGAATTGAAGTGCAATTCGTCGAAAAAAGACATGTTTTGTTTTTTAAGAAATCCTCTCAAATTGAAGTCTTTTTCATGGAAAAAGTAAAATTTATATTGTTTTTCACAAAACCACAAAAACTGAAGTCTACTACGTGAAAATAACTCCGTTCTTACTGATTTTCACAAAAACACAAAAATTGAATTGAAGTACAATACGTGGAAAAGAGATAAGTTTTGTTTTTTTAACAAAGCCACAAAATTGAAGTCTTTTACTTGGAAAAAAATAAAATTTGTATTGTTTTTCACAAAACTAAAAAAAAATGAAGTGTAATACGTGAAAATGGCTTTGTTCTTATTGATTTTCACATAAACACAGAAATTGAATTGAAGTGCAACACATGGAAAAAAGGCAAGTTTTGTTTTTGAACAAAGCCACTAAAATTGAAGTGTTTTAGATGGAAAAAATAAAATTTTTATTGTTTTTAATAAAACCACAAAAAATGAATTCTAATACGTGAAAATTACTCCAATCTTATTGATTTTCGAAAAACAACAAAAATTGAATTGAAGTGCAATACGTGGAAAAGAGAAAAGTTTTGTTTCTTTAACAAAGCCACAAAATTGAAGTGTTTTAGATCGAAAAAATAAAATTTGTATAGTTTTTCACAAAACCACAAAAAATGAATTGTACTACGTGAAAATAGCTCCAATCTTATTGATTTTTCACAAAACCACAAAAATTGAATTGAAGTGCAATACGTGGAAAAGAGATAAGTTTTGTTTCTTTGACAAAGCCACAAAATTGAAGTGTTTTAGATCGAAAAAATAAAATTTGTATTGTTTTTCGCAAAACCACAAAAAATGAATTCGAATACGTGAAAATAACTCCAATCTTATTGCTTTTCACAAAACCACAAAAATTGAATTGAAGTGCAATACGTGGAAAAGAGATAAGTTTTGTTTCTTTAACAAAGCCACAAAATTGAAGTGTTTTAGATCGAAAAAATAAATTTTGTACTGTTTTTCAAAAAACCACAAAAAATGAATTCTAATACGTGAAAATAACTCCAATCTTATTGATTTTCACAAAACCACAAAAATTGAATTGAAGTGCAATACGTGGAAAAGAGATAAGTTTTGTTTCTTTAACAAAGCCACAAAATTGAAGTGTTTTAGATCGAAAAAATAAAATTTGTATTGTTTTTCACAAACCACAAAAAATGAATTGTAATACGTGAAAATAACTCCGATCTTATTGATTTTCACAAAACCACAAAAATTTAATTGAAGTGCAATACGTGGAAAAGAGATAAGTTTTGTTTCTTTAACAAAGCCACAAAATTGAAGTGTTTTAGATGGAAAAATAAAATTTGTATTGTTTTTCACAAAACCACAAAAAAAGAAGTATAATACATGGAAATTACTCTGTTCTTATTTATTTTCACAAAAAACACAAAAATTGAATTGAAGTGTAATACGTGGAAAAAAGATAAGTTTTGTTTTTTTAACAAAGCCACAAAACTGAAGTCTTTTGGATAGAAAAAACTAAATTCGTATTGTTTTTCACAAAACCACAAAAAATGAAGTCCAGTACGTGAAAATAACTCCGTAGTTATCGATTTTCACGAAAATACAAAAACTGAATTGAAGTGCAATTCGTCGAAAAAAGACATGTTTTGTTTTTTAAGAAATCCACTCAAATTGAAGTCTTTTTCATGGAAAAAGTAAAATTTATATTGTTTTTCACAAAACCACAAAAACTGAAGTCTACTACGTGAAAATAACTCCGTTCTTGTTGATTTTCACAAAAACACAAAAATTGAATTGAAGTGCAATACGTGGAAATATAGACAAGTTTTATTTCATAACAAATCCACAAAAATTGAAGTCTTTTAGATGGAAAAAAAAATAATTTGTATTGTATTTCAAAAATCACAAAAAATGAATTCTGATACATGGAAATAACAACGTTCTTACTGATTTTCACAAAAACACAAAAATTGAATTGAAGTACAATACGTGGAAAAGAGATAAGTTTTGTTTTTTTAACAAAGCCACAAAATTGAAGTCTTTTACTTGGAAAAAAATAAAATTTGTATTGTTTTTCACAAACCAAAAAAAAATGAAGTGTAATACGTGAAAATAGCTCCAATCTTATTGATTTTCACAAAACCACAAAAATTGAATTGAAGTGCAATACGTGGAAAAGAGATAAGTTTTGTTTCTTTAACAAAGCCACAAAATTGAAGTGTTTTAGATCGAAAAAATAAAATTTGTATTGTTTTTCGCAAAACCACAAAAAATGAATTCGAATACGTGAAAATAACTCCAATCTTATTGATTTTCACAAAACCACAAAAATTGAATTGAAGTGCAATACGTGGAAAAGAGATAAGTTTTGTTTCTTTAACAAAGCCACAAAATTGAAGTCTTTTACATGGAAATAATAAAATTTGTATTGTTTTTCACAAAACCACAAAAAATGAAGTCTACAACGTGAAAATAACTCCGTTCTTACTGATTTTCACAAAAACACAAAAATTGAATTGAAGTACGATACGTGGAAAAGGGATAAGTTTTGTTTTTTTAACAAAGCCACAAAATTGAAGTCTTTTACATGGAAAAAAATAAAATTTGTATTGTTTTTCACAAAACTAAAAAAAAATGAAGTGTAATACGTGAAAATGGCTTTGTTCTTATTGATTTTCAGATAAACACAGAAATTGAATTGAAGTGCGACACATGGAAAAAAGGCATGTTTTGTTTTTGAACAAAGCCACTAAAATTGAAGTGTTCTAGATGGAAAAAATAAAATTTTTATTGTTTTTAATAAAACCACAAAAAATGAATTCTAATACGTGAAAATAACTCCAATCTTATTGATTTTCGAAAAACAACAAAAATTGAATTGAAGTGCAATACGTGGAAAAGAGAAAAGTTTTGTTTCTTTAACAAAGCCACAAAATTGAAGTGTTTTAGATCGAAAAAATAAAATTTGTATAGTTTTTCACAAAACCACAAAAAATGAATTGTAATACGTGAAAATAGATCCAATCTTGTTGATTTTCACAAAACCACAAAAATTGAATTGAAGTGCAATACGTGAAAAAGAGATAAGTTTTGTTTCTTTGACAAAGCCACAAAATTGAAGTGTTTTAGATCGAAAAAATAAAATTTGTATTTTTTTTCGCAAAACCACAAAAAATGAATTCGAATACGTGAAAATAACTCCATCTTATTGATTTTCACAAAACCACAAAAATTGAATTGAAGTGCAATACGTGGAAAAGAGATAAGTTTTGTTTCTTTAACAAAGCCACAAAATTGAAGTGTTTTAGATGGAAAGATAAAATTTGTATTGTTTTTAACAAAACCACAAAAAAAGAAGTCTAATACGTGGAAATAACTCTGTTCTTATTGATTTTCAAGAAAACACAAAAATTGAATTGAAGTGTAATACGTGGCAAAAAGATAAGTTTTGTTTTTTTAACAAAGCCACCAAATTGAAGTCTTTTGGATAGAAAAAACCAAATTTGTATTGTTTTTCACAAAACCACAAAAAATGAAGTCCAATACGTGAAAATAACTCCGTAGTTATCGATTTTCACGAAAATACAAAAACTGAATTGAAGTGCAATTCGTGGAAAAAAGACATGTTTTGTTTTTTAAGAAATCCACTAAAATTGAAGTCTTTTTCATGGAAAAAATAAAATTTATATTGTTTTTCACAAAACCACAAAAAATGAAGTCTACTACGTGAAAATAACCCCGTTCTTGTTGATTTTCACAAAAACACAAATATTGCATTGAAGTGTAATACGTGGAAAATAGATAAGTATTGTTTTATAACAGAGCCACAAAAATTGAAGTTTTTTACAAGGAAAAAACCAAATTTGTATTGTTTTCCACAAAACAACAAAAAAAGAACTCTATTACGTGAAAATAACTCCAATCTTATTGATTTTCACAAAACCACAAAAATTGAATTGAAGTGCAATATGTGGAAAAGAGATAAGTTTTGTTTCTTTAACAAAGCCACAAAATTGAAGTCTTTTACATGGAAAAAATAAAATTTGTATTGTTTTTCAAAAAACTAAAAAAAAATGAAGTGTAATACGTGAAAATGGCTTTGTTCTTATTGATTTTCACATAAACACAGAAATTGAATTGAAGTGCAACACACGGAAAAAAGGCATGTTTTGTGTTTGAACAAAGCCACTAAAATTGAAGCGTCTTAAATGGAAAAAATAAAATTTTTATTGTTTTTAATTAAACCACAAAAAATGAATTCTAATACGTGAAAATAACTCCAATCTTATTGATTTTCGAAAAACCACAAAAATTGAATTGAAGTGCAATACGTGGAAAACAGAAAAGTTTGTTTCTTTAACAAAGCCACAAAATTGAAATGTTTTAGATCGAGAAAATAAAATTTGTATAGTTTTTCACAAAACCACAAAAAATGAATTGTAATACGTGAAATCACTCCAATCTTATTGATTTTCACGAAACCACAAAAATTTAATTGAAGTGCAATACGTGGAAAAGAGATAAGTTTTGTTTCTTTAACAAAGCCACAAAATTGAAGTCTTCTACTTGGAAAAAAATAAAATTTGTATTGTTTTTCACAAAACCACAAAAAATGAATTGTAATACGTGAAAATTGAAGTGTTTTAGATCGAAAAAATAAAATTTGTATTGTTTTTTACAAAACCACAAAAAATGAATTCTAATACGTGAAAATTACTCCAACCTTATTGATTTTCACAAAACCACAAAAATTGAATTGAAGTGCAATACGTGGAAAAGAGATAAGTTTTGTTTCTTTAACAAAGCCACAAAATTGAAGTCTTTTGGATAGAAAAAACCAAATTTGTATTGTTTTTCACAAAACCACAAAAAATGAATTCTAATACGTGAAAATTACTCCAACCTTATTGGTTTTCACAAAACCACAAAAATTGAATTGAAGTGCAATACATGGAAAAAAGATAAGTTTTGTTCTTTTAACAAAGCCACAAAATTGAAATCTTTTGGATAGAAAAAACCAAATTTGTATTGTTTTTCACAAGACCAAAAAAAAATGAAGTGTGATACCTGAAAATGGCTTTGTTCTTATTGATTTTCACATAAACACAGAAATTGAATTGAAGTGCAATACATGAAAAAAAGATAAGTTTTGTTTTTGAACAAAGCCACTAAAATTGAAGTGTTTTAGATGGAAAAATAAAATTTGTATTTTTTTCACAAAACGACAAAAATTGAATTCAAATACGTGAAAATAACTCCAATCTTATTGATTTTCACAAAACCACAAAAATTGAATTGAAGTGCAATACGTGGAAAAGAGATATGTTTTGTTTCTTTAACAAAGACACAAAATTGAAGTGTTTTAGATCGAAAAAATAAAATTTGTATTGTTTTTCACAAAACCACAAAAAATGAATTCTAACACGTGAAAATAACTCCAATCTTACTGATTTTCACAAAACCACAAAAATTGAATTGAAGTGCAATACGTGGAAAAGAGATATGTTTTGTTTCTTTAACAAAGCCACAAAAATTGAAGTCTTTTAGATGGAAAAAAATATAATTTGTATTGTTTTTCAAAAATCATAAAAAATGAATTCTGATACATGGAAATAACACCGTTCTTATTGAATTTCACAAAAACCCAAAAATTGCATTGAAGTGCAATACGTGGAAAATAGATAAGTATTGTTTTATAACGGAGCCACAAAAATTGAAGTCTTTTACAAGGAAAAAACCTAATTTGTATTGTTTTCCACAAAACAACAAAAAAAGAATTCTATTACGTGAAAATAACTCCAATCTTATTGATTTTCACAAAACCACAAAAATTGAATTGAAGTGCAATACGTGGAAAAGAGATAAGTTTTGTTTCTTTAACAAAGCCACAAAATTGAAGTCTTTTACATGGAAAAAATAAAATTTGTATTGTTTTTCACAAAACCACAAAAAATGAAGTCTAATATGTGAAAATAACTCCGTTTTTACAGATTTTCACGAAAACACAAAAATTGAATTGAAGTACAATACGTGGAAAAAAGATAAGTTTTGTTTTTTTAAAAAAGCCACAAAATTGAAGTCTTTTACTTGGAAAAAAATAAATTTTGTATTGTTTTTCACAAACCAAAAAAAAATGAAGTGTAATACGTGAAAATAACTCCAATCTTATTGATTTTCACAAAACCACAAAAATTGAATTGATGTGCAATACGTGCAAAAGAGATAAGTTTTGTTTCTTTAACAGAGCCACAAAATTGAAGTGTTTTAGATGGAAAGATAAAATTTGTATTGTTTTTAACAAAACCACAAAAAAAGAAGTCTAATACGTGGAAATAACTCTGTTCTTATTGATTTTCAAGAAAACACAAAAATTGAATTGAAGTGTAATACGTGGGAAAAAGATAAGTTTTGTTTTTTTAACAAAGCCACCAAATTGAAGTCTTTTGGATAGAAAAAACCAAATTTGTATTGTTTTTCACAAAACCACAAAAAATGAAGTCCAATACGTGAAAATAACTCCGTAGTTATCGATTTTCACGAAAATACAAAAACTGAATTGAAGTGCAATTCGTGGAAAAAAGACATGTTTTGTTTTTTTAAGAAATCCACTAAAATTGAAGTCTTTTTCACGGAAAAAATAAAATTTATATTGTTTTTCACAAAACCACAAAAAAAGAAGTCTACTACGTGAAAATAACCCCGTTCTTGTTGATTTTCACAAAAACACAAATATTGCATTGAAGTGCAATACGTGGAAAATAGATAAGTATTGTTTTATAACAGAGCCACAAAAATTGAAGTTTTTTACAAGGAAAAAATCAAATTTGTATTGTTTTCCACAAAACAACAAAAAAAGAACTCTATTACGTGAAAATAACTCCAATCTTATTGATTTTCACAAAACCACAAAAATTGAATTGAAGTGCAATATGTGGAAAAGAGATAAGTTTTGTTTCTTTAACAAAGCCACAAAATTGAAGTCTTTTACATGGAAAAAATAAAATTTGTATTGTTTTTCACAAAACCACAAAAAATGAAGTCTAATACGTGGAAATAACTCCGTTCTTACTGATTTTCACAAAAACACAAAATTTGAATTGAAGTACAATACGTGGAAAAGAGATAAGTTTTGTTTTTTTAACAAAGCCACAAAATTGAAGTCTTTTACTTGGAAAAAAATAAAATTTGTATTGTTTTTCAAAAAACTAAAAAAAAATGAAGTGTAATACGTGAAAATGGCTTTGTTCTTATTGATTTTCACATAAACACAGAAATTGAATTGAAGTGCAACACACGGAAAAAAGGCAAGTTTTGTTTTTGAACAAAGCCACTAAAATTGAAGTGTTTTAGATGGAAAAAATAAAATTTTTATTGTTTTTAATTAAACCACAAAAAATGAATTCTAATACGTGAAAATAACTCCAATCTTATTGATTTTCGAAAAACCACAAAAATTGAATTGAAGTGCAATACGTGGAAAACAGAAAAGTTTGTTTCTTTAACAAAGCCACAAAATTGAAATGTTTTAGATCGAGAAAATAAAATTTGTATAGTTTTTCACAAAACCACAAAAAATGAATTGTAATACGTGAAAATAACTCCAATCTTATTGATTTTCACAAAACCACAAAAATTTAATTGAAGTGCAATACGTGGAAAAGAGATAAGTTTTGTTTCTTTAACAAAGCCACAAAATTGAAGTCTTCTACTTGGAAAAAAATAAAATTTGTATTGTTTTTCACAAAACCAAAAAAAAATAATATGTGAAAATGGCTTTGTTCTTATAGATTTTCACATAAACACAGAAATTGAATTGAAGTGCAATATATAGAAAAAAGGCAAGTTTTGTTTTTGAACAAAGCCACTAAAATTGAAGTGTTTTGGATGGAAAAAATAATATTTGTATTGTTTTTAACAAAACTATAAAAAAAGAATTCTAATACATGAAAATAACTCCAATCTTATTGATTTTCACAAAACCACAAAAATTGAATTGAAGTGCAATACGTGGAAAAGAGATAAGTTTTGTTTCATTGACAAAGCCACAAAATTGAAGTGTTTTAGATCGAAAAAATAAAATTTGTATTGTTTTTCACAAAACCACAAAAAATGAATTCTAATACGTGAAAATTACTCCAACCTTATTGATTTCCACAAAACCACAAAAATTGAATTGAAGTGCAATACGTGGAAAAGAGATAAGTTTTGTTTCTTTAACAAAGCGACAAAATTGAAGTCTTTTGGATAGAAAAAACCAAATTTGTATTGTTTTTCACAAAACCACAAAAAATGAATTCTAATACGTGAAAATTACTCCAACCTTATTGATTTTCACAAAACCACAAAAATTGAATTGAAGTGCAATACGTGGAAAAAAGATAAGTTTTGTTCTTTTAACAAAGCCTCAAAATTGAAATCTTTTGGATAGAAAAAACCAAATTTGTATTGTTTTTCACAAGACCAAAAAAAAATGAAGTGTAATACCTGAAAATGGCTTTGTTCTTATTGATTTTCACATAAACACAGAAATTTAATTGAAGTGCAATACATGGAAAAAAGATAAGTTTTGTTTTTGAACAAAGCCACTAAAATTGAAGTGTTTTAGATGGAAAAATAAAATTTGTATTTTTTTCACAAAACGACAAAAATTGAATTCAAATACGTGAAAATAACTCCAATCTTATTGATTTTCACAAAACCACAAAAATTGAATTGAAGTGCAATACGTGGAAAAGAGATATGTTTTGTTTCTTTAACAAAGACACAAAATTGAAGTGTTTTAGATCGAAAAAATAAAATTTGTATTGTTTTACACAAAACCACAAAAAATGAATTCTAACACGTGAAAATAACTCCAATCTTACTGATTTTCACAAAACCACAAAAATTGAATTGAAGTGTAATACGTGGAAAAGAGATAAGTTTTGTTTCTTTAACAAAGCCACAAAATTGAAGTGTTTTAGATCGAAAAAATAAAATTTGTATCTTTTTTCAATAAAACCAAAAAAAATGAAGTCCAATACGCGAAAATAACTCCGTTCTTATTGATTTTCACAAAAACACAAAAATTGAATTGAAGTGCAATACGTGGAAATATAGACAAGTTTTCTTTCATAACAAATCCACAAAAATTGAAGTCTTTTAGATGGAAAAAAATATAATTTGTATTGTTTTTCAAAAATCATAAAAAATGAATTCTGATACATGGAAATAACACCGTTCTTATTGAATTTCACAAAAACCCAAAAATTGCATTGAAGTGCAATACGTGGAAAATAGATAAATATTGTTTTATAACGGAGCCACAAAAATTGAAGTCTTTTACAAGGGAAAAACCTAATTTGTATTGTTTTCCACAAAACAACAAAAAAAGAATTCTATTACGTGAAAATAACTCCAATCTTATTGATTTTCACAAAACAACAAAAATTGAATTGAAGTGCAATACGTGGAAAAGAGATAAGTTTTGTTTCTTTAACAAAGCCACAAAATTGAAGTCTTTTACATGGAAAAAATAAAATTTGTATTGTTTTTCACAAAACCACAAAAAATGAAGTGTAATACGTGAAAATAACTCCGTTCTTACAGATTTTCACGAAAACACAAAAATTGAATTGAAGTACAATACGTGGAAAAGAGATAAGTTTTGTTTTTTTAACAAAGCCACAAAATTGAAGTCTTTTACTTGGAAAAAAATAAAATTTGTATTGTTTTTCACAAACCAAAAAAAAATGAAGTGTAATACGTGAAAATAACTCCAATCTTATTGATTTTCACAAAACCACAAAAATTGAATTGATGTGCAATACGTGGAAAAGAGATAAGTTTTGTTTCTTTAACAGAGCCACAAAATTGAAGTGTTTTTAGATGGAAAAATAAAATTTGTATTGTTTTTCACAAAATCACAAAAAACGAAGTCCAATACGTGGAAATAACTCTGTTCTTATTGATTTTCACAAAAACAAAAAATTTGAATTGAAGTGTAATACGTGGCAAAAAGATAAGTTTTGTTTTTTTAACAAAGCCACAAAATTGAAGTCTTTTGGATAGAGAAAACCAAATCTGTATTGTTTTTCACAAACCACAAAAAATGAAGTCCAATACGTGAAAATAACTCCGTAGTTATCGATTTTCACGAAAATACAAAAACTGAATTGAAGTGCAATTCGTGGAAAAAAGACATGTTTTGTTTTTTTAAGAAATCCACTAAAATTGAAGTCTTTTTCATGGAAAAAATAAAATTTATATTGTTTTTCACAAAACCACAAAAAATGAAGTCTACTAGGTGAAAATAACTCCGTTCTTGTTGATTTTCACAAAAACACAAAAATTGAATTGAAGTGCAATACGTGGAAATATAGACAAGTTTTAGTTCATAACAAATCCACAAAAATTGAAGACTTTTAGATGGAAAAAAATATAATTTGTATTGTTTTTCAAAAATCACAGAAAATGAATTCTGATACATGGAAATAACACCGTTCTTATTGAATTTCACAAAAACACAAAAATTGCATTGAAGTGCAATACGTGTAAAATAGATAAGTATTGTTTTATAACAGAGCCACAGAAATTGAAGTTTTTTACAAGGAAAAAACCAAATTTGTATTGTTTTCCACAAAACAACAAAAAAAGAACTCTATTACGTGAAAATAACTCGAATCTTATTGATTTTCACAAAACCACAAAAATTTAATTGAAGTGCAATACGTGGAAAAGAGATAAGTTTTGTTTCTTTAACAAAGCCACAAAATTGAAGTCTTTTACATGGAAAAAATAAAATTTGTATTGTTTTTCACAAAACCACAAAAAATGAAGTCTAATACGTGAAAATAACTCCGTTCTTACTGATTTTCACAAAAACACAAAAATTGAATTGAAGTACGATACGTGGAAAAGAGATAAGTTTTGTTTTTTTAACAAAGCCACAAAATTGAAGTCTTTTACTTGAAAAAAAATATAATTTGTATTGTTTTTCACAAAACTAAAAAAAAAATGAAGTGTAATACGTGAAAATGGCTTTGTTCTTATTGATTTTCACATAAACACAGAAATTGAATTGAAGTGCAATACATCGAAAAAAAGCAAGTTTTGTTTTTGAACAAAGCCACTAAAATTGAATTGTTTTAGACGGAAAAAATGAAATTTGTATTGTTTTTAACAAAACCACAAAAAATGAATTCTAATACGTGAAAATAACTCCAATCTTATTGATTTTCGCAAAACCACAAAAATTGAATTGAAGTCCAATACGTGGAAAAGAGATAAGTTTTGTTTCTTTAACAAAGTGTAATGTGTATTTTTATACACATTTTTAGGATTTTTATCATCTCAAATTCAATCATAATTCACATTAAATGTGTGAAAAATGCTCATAATTCATAAAACATAATTTGAAACCTCTTAATACATTTTTATGTGATCTTGCAGGCGAAAAGTCCATTAAATGAAGAATTTGACCAAAAACGCAAATAATGGGCCAAAGATGGCCCACTAAAAACCTCAAACACTCTACAAAAAATTACTCAAACTTTTACGACAATTGAAAAACCTTCTACAACCAAGTCAAACCGAGCCAAACGCCAAAAATCGCCAAGTTGACCAAAAGTCAACTTCTCCAAAATGGGTTAAACGGATACCGAAACGAAGAGCTCGACGAGACGAATCAAATGGTACAAGTCTCGCGATCAGAAACGTTCTAGAACTCTCAGAATCGCTAATTGAAAATCTGGTCAAATCTGGTCAAGTCAACTCTCTGACCAAGTCAGACCTTTCTTCCGCAAAGTCCAATTTTCTTAAACTTGCTCGAAAATGACCAAACCGATCAACCTTGGACTCGTCTTGAGGAGAGGAACTCGCCTGAACCCTTCGCCGGACCTAAAAAACTCCGGTGATTATCGAAATTCGACAAAACAAAAACAAGCTTGAAAACAAACCGAATCGTGGCTGTTCAACCTTGTATACTACAGTCTACCATTCGAGCTAAAACCTAGAGCATCCTCTTCCTCTCTTTCTACCCTTTCTATACATATGTAGAGCTTATCAAATGATGCGATATTGAGTGAGATATTAGCGTTTGAACTCTTGCACACGAGTTGTTTGACGAATGACTCAAACAGATTTTTGAAACTGTTTTTTTGCCGCCATTGTTGAAACTCGAGGTTCATGAGATGTTAGAAGCTAAAAATAGAATGCGAGGCTTGTAAATATCATGGTGCATCTCTCTGGAATGGTAATTTGATCGAAAAACGGATGGAGATATGAATTCTAATCACCACTTTGGTGGTTTTCGGGTTAATTCTCAAGCTGGTGGTTAACGATGAAATTCGAGTAAATGGAGGATAATTAGAACATAAAATTCAGTGGGTAGCATCTTGGGAGATTGAGGAAAAGTGCCTAAGTCACACGTTTTAATATTGTTGGCTGAAACTCGAGTTTGAGCTCGAAAGGCCATTAATGGCGGAGCTGGAGGTAAAACCGGGGAGCAGTTGGTAAAATTGTAATAACTCGAGTTTTACTCAACCGTTTCGCACCATTCAAAGCCCCACAGATTCGTGAGAAGGAGAGGAACATCTTTCTTATGGAAACTTCGAGCTAAAAATAGCGAATTAAGAGTTATAAGTGATTGTTTGAAGAGAAACGAAAATTGGCAGAAACTGTACTCGCGCCCAACGCGATTCATTTCACGAATTTTAACTCGCTGCGACACAGGAGATCGGGGACGTTTGTTCAAAGATTCAGCACCTAAAACCTGACTCGTTTCATTTTGTTTTCCGACCCGTTTTGCCACAAACGAACACACACGGTCGGAAGTTTTTTTTGAACCGATCCAAATCTGTCCGCCAAAACAAAACAGGGGAAAATTTCATCCGCCCAAAATTCACTCAAATCTCAACCAAATTCAACGAAATTTCGGCCAGATCCTCAGTACGACCCCCTGATCCTCCTAAACCAATCACAAGCCCAAAAATATCCCTCAACTCTCTATATAAAGAACCGTATTTCAATCCATAAAGATACGCTCTTTCATCCAATCTCTAAAATCACTCATTCTCTCACTCTCCTTAACTTATACACCACTCTCCATTCATCTTCTCTAACCTCTAGAATCTCCATTAATGAGTTTCAAGCTTTCTTGAGCTCTAATTTTCGTTTTTGAGTGAAAACGCGCAATTTGGGGCTGATTTAGGGAAAATTCGAATCGGTCGATTCTAGCTTGAATCGAGGCGCAATTGGAGCTTCAAATCGACTCGAGGGAGCTACCGGCTGGATCTCCAACTCTCGGTTTAGTCCAATTCTCTTTAAATAATTAGATTTGAATTTTAGATCACAAGAACTCAATTTTGTAATAATCATGATGAAATCTTGTCAAACTCTTGTTCTTGTGAATATGTGTGAGTAAATCTAGATAGGGAGGGGAATTTGTGATTTATATACATGAAATCTTGCTTTATAATCTTGTAATTTTGCTGAATTTTGATGAATAGTCATAAACACACATATTTTTGAATGAATTGGGGGAAAATTGCTTAGCTTAGTATTTTTCTTCAATTAATCTATTAAATCTAGAGTTTATTGGCTTGTTAATCATTTGAAATGCTTAGCTTAGTATTTTTTGTGTTTAATTTGGAGTTGTGATTGATTTAAATCAAGTTTAGTTTTGAAATGGCTGTTTTGGAATAAACTAGTTTTCGAGTCAATTTCTTGAGTAGATCTTAGCTTAGATTGCTTAAATCCATCATCTAAATCTGAGAAATTATACACTTAGTTATTAATGATTGTTACACTTCATAAATTTCCTATAAATCTCTATTTTTAAACCGAAAATCAAACCCTAATCCAGTTTCTGTCTTGCTGCTGTTTTTTCTCTGTTTTTTCAGTATTTTTTCCTTAATTTCGAGTCATAATTTGTTCTGAAAAATTAAATAAATATTTTTACAATTTAGATCTCATTTAGTAGATAATTTTCAAATCAAATTTTGCCCAATTCCGATTTATAATTTGTGAGATATTAATTTTCTAAGTTTGTAATATTTCTGTTGTTGAACTTTCTGTCCAGATTCACTGTTTCTTTTCTTCTGAATTTTTAAAAATATAAAAATAAATAATAAAAATCCAAAAATAGTCCTACTTTTATTTTGAAGTGTAGATTCCAAATATGAATTTTAAAAGAGTAGTTGTTAAAACAGATTAGGAGATATAACAGTTTTTGTGAGTGCTGGTCTGTCAGAACCAGTTTCTGATCCAGATCTGAAATTTCATTATAAATCTCAAACCACAAAACACAATTCTACAAAAATTTAACAACTAATCCAAAACTTGATAATTGAATTTCTGTACAAATCTTGGGATTTTTTAAGCTTGGGTGAATTTTCTATAATTTTCTGAACTTGCGGCTGAACCGATTTTAATTCTGAAATAAATTCTGGACTGAACTGCAAATATCTCGAAATTCTTGAATAAACTAATAATACCAGTAAAAGACCACATCATAGATCTCTCTTTCTAGTTTCCAACGGTATCTCGCGTGTTGGATTCAGAGTTTATATTGACTAGTTACGAATTAAATCACTAAAGTGTGACGTGCTGAATTTTTGAAACAAAACTGATATTTGAATTTGAACTTAGAAATTTACCTAATAAACCTTGAATTAAAAGATTTTGCACTAGAAATAAATCATTGAGATTAGTTAATTCTTGAGGCCACACCTCCTTGTGTTCGACCCCTAAAACTCGTTACCACTCATACTCGTAATTGATTAATAGGGAAATATAAATTGTTTTGTTAAATTGTGTGAAATTCAACGACGGTTTTACGCGGTTTACACAAAGCCACAAAATTGAAGTGTTTTAGATCGAAAAAATAAAATTTGTATTGTTTTTCGCAAAACCACAAAAAATGAATTCGAATACGTGAAAACAAATCCAATCTTATTGATTTTCACAAAACCACAAAAATTAAATTGAAGTGCAATACGTGGAAAAGAAATAAGTTTTGTTACTTTAACAAAGCCACAAAATTGAAGTGTTTTACAACGAAAAAATAAAATTTGTATTGTTTTTTACAAAACCACAAAAAATGAATTCTAATACGTGAAAATAACTCCAATCTTATTGATTTTCACAAAACCACAAAAATTGAATTGATGTGCAATACGTGGAAAAGAGATAAGTTTTGTTTCTTTAACAAAGCCACAAAATTGAAGTGTTTTAGATGGAAAAATAAAATTTGTACTGTTTTTCACAAAACCACAAAAAAAGAAGTCCAATACGTGGAAATAACTCTGTTCTTATTGATTTTCACAAAAACACAAAAATTGAATTGAAGTGTAATACGTGGCAAAAAGATAAGTTTTGTTTTTTTAACAAAGCCACAAAATTGAAGTCTTTTGGATAGAAAAAACCAAATTTGTATTGTTTTTCACAAAACCACAAAAAATGAAGTCCAATACGTGAAAATAACTCCGTAGTTATCGATTTTCACGAAAATACAAAAACTGAATTGAAGTGCAATTCGTGGAAAAAAGACATGTTTTGATTTTTAAGATATCCACTAAAATTGAAGTCTTTTTCATGGAAAAAATAAAATTTATATTGTTTTTCACAAAACCACAAAAAATGAAGTCTACTAGGTGGAAATAAGTCCGTTCTTGTTGATTTTCACAAAAACACAAAAATTGAATTGAAGTGCAATACGTGGAAATATAGACAAGTTTTATTTCATAACAAATCCACAAAAATTGAAGACTTTTAGATGAAAAAAAATATAATTTGTATTGTTTTTCAAAAATCACAGAAAATGAATTCTGATACATGGAAATAACACCGTTCTTATTGAATTTCACAAAAACACAAAAATTGCATTGAAGTGCAATACGTGGAAAATAGATAAGTATTGTTTTATAACAGAGCCACAGAAATTGAAGTTTTTTACAAGGAAAAAACCAAATTTGTATTGTTTTCCACAAAACAACAAAAAAAGAACTCTATTACGTGAAAATAACTCCAATCTTATTGATTTTCACAAAACCACAAAAATTGAATTGAAGTGCAATACGTGGAAAAGAGATAAGTTTTGTTTCTTTAACAAAGCCACAAAATTGAAGTCTTTTAGATGGAAAAAATAAAATTTGTACTGTTTTTCACAAAACCACAAAAAATGAAGTCTAATACGTGAAAATAACTCCGTTCTTACTGATTTTCACAAAAACACAAAAATTGAATTGAAGTACGATACGTGGAAAAGAGATAAGTTTTGTTTTTTTAACAAAGCCACAAAATTGAAGTCTTTTACTTGGAAAAAAAATTAAATTTGTATTGTTTTTCACAAAACTAAAAAAAAATGAAGTGTAATACGTGAAAATGGCTTTGTTCTTACTGATTTTCACATAAACACAGAAATTGAATTGAAGTGCAATACATCGAAAAAAAGCAAGTTTTGTTTTTGAACAAAGCCACTAAAATTGAAGTGTTTTAGACGGAAAAACTAAAATTTGTATTGTTTTTAGCAAAACCACAAAAAATGAATTCTAATACGTGAAAATAACTCCAATCTTATTGATTTTCGCAAAACCACAAAAATTGAATTGAAGTGCAATACGTGGAAAAGAGATAAGTTTTGTTTCTTTAACAAAGCCACAAAATTGAAGTGTTTTAGATCGAAAAAATAAAATTTGTATCGTTTTTCACAAAACCACAAAAAATGAATTCTAATACGTGAAAATAACTCCAATCTTATTGATTTTCACAAAACCACAAAAATTAAATTGAAGTGAAATACGTGGAAAAGAGATAAGTTTTGTTTCTTTAACAAATCCACAAAATTGAAGTGTTTTAGATTAAAAAAATAAAATTTGTATTGTTTTTCACAAAACCACAAAAAATGAATTCTAATACGTGAAAATAACTCCAATCTTATTGATTTTCACAAAACCACAAAAATTGAATTGAAGTGCAATACGTGGAAAAGAGATAAGTTTTGTTTCTTTAACAAAGCCACAAAATTGAAGTGTTTTAGATCGAAAAAATAAAATTTGTATAGTTTTTAACAAAACCACAAAAAATGAATTGTAATACGTGAAAATAACTCCAATCTTATTGATTTTCACAAAACCACAAAAATTTATTTGAAGTGCAATACGTGGAAAAGAGAAAAGTTCTGTTTCTTTAACAAAGCCACAAAATTGAAGTCTTTTACTTGGAAAAAAATAAAATTTGTATTGTTTTTCACAAAACAAAAAAAAAATAATATGTGAAAATGGCTTTGTTCTTATTGATTTTCACATAAACACAGAAATTAATTGAAGTGCAATACATGGAAAAAAGGCAAGTTTTGTTTTTGAACAAGGCCACTAAAATTGAAGTGCTTTAGATACAAAAAATAAAATTTTTATTGTTTTTAATAAAACCACAAAAAATGAATTCTAATACGTGAAAATAACTCCAATCTTATTGATTTTCGCAAAACCACAAAAATTGAATTGAAGTGCAATACGTGGAAAAGAGATAAGTTTTGTTTCTTTAACAAAGCCACAAAATTGAAGTGTTTTAGATCGAAAAAATAAAATCTGTATAGTTTTTCACAAAACCACAAAAAATGAATTCTAATACGTCAAAATCAATCCAATCTTATTGATTTTCACAAAACCACAAAAATTGAATTGAAGTGCAATACGTGGAAAAGAGATAAATTTTATTTCTTTAACAAAGCCACAAAATTGAAGTGTTTTAGATGGAAAAATAAAATTTGTATTGTTTTTCACAAAACCACAAAAAAAGAAATCTAATACATGGAAATAACTCTGTTCTTATTGATTTTCACAAAAACACAAAAATTGAATTGAAGTGTAATACGTGGAAAAAAGATAAGTTTTGTTTCATTAACAAAGCCACAAAATTGGAGTGTTTTAGATCGAAAAAATAAAATTTGTATTGTTTTTCACAAAACCACAAAAAATGAATTCTAATACGTGAAAATTAGTCCAACCTTATTGATTTTCACAAAACCACAAAAATTGAATTGAAGTGCAATATGTGGAAAAGAGATAAGTTTTGTTTCTTTAACAAAGCCACAAAATTGAAGTGTTTTAGATCGAAAAAATAAAATTTGTATCGTTTTTCCCAAAACCACAAAAAATGAATTCTAATACGTGAAAATTAGTCCAACCTTATTGATTTTCACAAAACCACAAAAATTGAATTGAAGTGCAATACGTGGAAAAGAGATAAGTTTTGTTTCATTAACAAAGCCACAAAATTGAAGTGTTTTAGATCGAAAAAATAAAATTTGTATTGTTTTTCACAAAACCACAAAAAATGAATTCTAATACGTGAAAATTAGTCCGACCTTATTGATTTTCACAAAACCACAAAAATTGAATTGAAGTGCAATACGTGGAAAAGAGATAAGTTTAGTTTCTTTAACAAAGCCACAAAATTGAAGTGTTTTAGATCGAAAAAATAAAATTTGTATCGTTTTTCCCAAAACCACAAAAAATGAATTCTAATACGTGAAAATGACTCCAATATTATTGATTTTCACAAAACCTCAAAAATTGAATTGAAGTGCAATACGTGGAAAAGAGATAAGTTTTGTTTCTTTAACAAAGCCACAAAATTGAAGTGTTTTAGATGGAAAAATAAAATTTGTATTGTTTTTCACAAAACCACAAAAAAAGAAGTCTAATACATGGAAATTACTCTGTTCTTATTGATTTTCACAAAAGCACAAAAAATGAATTGAGGTGTAATACGTGGCAAAAAGATAAGTTTTGTTTTTTTAACAAAGCCACAAAATTGAAGTCTTTTGGATAGAAAAAACCAAATTTGTATTGTTTTTCACAAAACCACAAAAAATGAAGTCCAATACGTGAAAATAACTCCGTAGTTATCGATTTTCACGAAAATACAAAAACTGAATTGAAGTGCAATTCGTGGAAAAAAGACATGTTTTCTTTTTTAAGAAATCCACTAAAATTGAAGTCTTTTTCATGGAAAAAATAAAATTTATATTGTTGTCCACAAAACCACAAAAAATGAAGTCTACTAGGTGAAAATAACTCCGTTCTTGTTGATTTTCACAAAAACACAAAAATTGATTTGAAGTGCAATACGTGGAAATATAGACAAGTTTTATTTCATAACAAATCCACAAAAATTGAAGACTTTTTGATGGAAAAAAATATAATTTGTATTGTTTTTCAACAATCACAGAAAATGAATTCTGATACATGGAAATAACACCGTTCTTATTGAATTTCATAAAAACACAAAAATTGCATTGAAGTGCAATACGTGGAAAATAGATAAGTATTGTTTTATAACAGAGCCACAGAAATTGAAGTTTTTTACAAGGAAAAAACCAAATTTGTATTGTTTTCCACAAAACAACAAAAAAAGAACTCTATTACGTGAAAATAATTCCAATCTTATTGATTTTCACAAAACCACAAAAATTGAATTGAAGTGCAATACGTGGAAAAGAGATAAGTTTTGTTTCTTTAAAAAAGCCACAAAATTGTAGTGTTTTAGATCGAAAAAATAAAATTTGTATTGTTTCTCACAAACCACAAAAAATGAATTCTAATACGTGAAAATAACTCCAATCTTATTGATTTTCACAAAACCACAAAAATTTAATTGAAGCGCAATACGTGGAAAAGAGATATGTTTTGTTTCTTTAACAAAGCCACAAAATTGAAGTGTTTTAGACGGAAAAAATAAAATTTGTATTGTTTTTAACAAAACCACAAAAAATGAATTCTAATACGTGAAAATGACTCCAATCTTATTGATTTTCGAAAAACCACAAAAATTGAATTGAAGTGCAATACGTGGAAAAGAGAAAAGTTTTGTTTCTTTAACAAAGCCACAAAATTGAAGTGTTTTAGATCGAAAAAATAAAATTTGTATAGTTTTTCACAAAACCACAAAAAATGAATTCAAATACGTGAAAATAACTCCAATCTTATTGATTTTCACAAAACCACAAAAATTTAATTGAAGTGCAATACGTGGAAAAGAGATAAGTTTTGTTTCTTTAACAAAGCCACAAGATTGAAGTCTTTTACTTGGAAAAAAATAAAATTTGTATTGTTTTTCACAAAACCAAAAAAAAAATAATATGTGAAAATGGCTTTGTTCTTATAGATTTTCACATAAACACAGAAATTGAATTGAAGTGCAATACATGGAAAAAAGGCATGTTTTGTTTTTGAACAAAGCCACTAAAATTGAAGTGTTTTAGATGGAAAAATAAAATTTGTATTGTTTTTCACAAAACGACAAAAATTGAATTCAAATACGTGAAAATAACTCCAATCTTATTGATTTTCACAAAACCACAAAAATTGAATTGAAGTGCAATACGTGGAAAAGAGATAATTTTGTTTCCTTAACAAAGCCACAAAATTGAAGTGTTTTAGATCGAAAAAATAAAATTTGTATCGTTTTTAACAAAAACCACAAAAAATGAATTCTAATACGTGAAAATAACTCCAATCTTATTGATTTTCAAAAAACCACAAAAATTGAATTGAAGTGCACTACGTGGAAAAGAGATAAGTTTTGCTTCTTTAACAAAGCCACAAAATTGAACTGTTTTTGATGGAAAAATAAAATTTGTATTGTTGTTCACAAAACCACAAAAAAAGAAGTCTAATACATGGAAATTACTCTGTTCTTATTGATTTTCACAAAAACACAAAAAATGAATTGAAGTGTAATACGTGGCAAAAAGATAAGTTTTGTTTTTTTAACAAAGCCACAAAATTGAAGTCTTTTGGATAGAAAAAACCAAATTTGTATTGTTTTTCACAAAACCACAAAAAATGAAGTCCAATGCGTGAAAATGACTCCGTAGTTACTGATTTTCACGAAAATACAAAAACTGAATTGAAGTGCAATTCGTGGAAAAAAGACATGTTTTGTTTTTTAAGAAATCCACTAAAATTGAAGTCTTTTTCATGGAAAAAATAAAATTTATATTGTATTTCACAAAACCACAAAAAATGAAGTCTACTATGTGAAAATAACTCCGTTCTTGTTGATTTTCACAAAAACACAAAAATTGAATTGAAGTGCAATACGTGGAAATATAGACAAGTTTTATTTCATAACAAATCCACAAAAATTGAAGACTTTTAGATGGAAAAAAATATAATTTGTATTGTTTTTCAAAAATCACAGAAAATGAATTCTGATACATGGAAATAACACCGTCCTTATTGAATTTCACGAAAACACAAAAATTGCATTGAAGTGCAGTACGTGGAAAATAGATAAGTATTGTTTTATAACAGAGCCACAGAAATTGAAGTATTTTACAAAGAAAAAACCAAATTTGTATTGTTTTCCACAAAACAACAAAAAAAGAACTCTATTACCTGAAAATAACTCCAATCTTATTGATTTTCACAAAACCACAAAAATTGAATTGAAGTGCAATACGTGGAAAAGAGAAAAGTTTTGTTTCTTTAACAAAGCCACAAAATTGAAGTGTTTTAGATCGAAAAAATAAAATTTGTATAGTTTTTCACAAAACCACAAAAAATGAATTCAAATACGTGAAAATAACTCCAATCTTATTGATTTTCACAAAACCACAAAAATTTAATTGAAGTGCAATACGTGGAAAAGAGATAAGTTTTGTTTCTTTAACAAAGCCACAAAATTGAAGTCTTTTACTTGGAAAAAAATAAAATTTGTATTGTCTTTCACAAAACCAAAAAAAAATAATATGTGAAAATGGCTTTGTTCTTATAGATTTTCACATAAACACAGAAATTGAATTGAAGTGCAATATACGGAAAAAAGGCAAGTTTTGTTTTTGAACAAAGCCACTAAAATTGAAGTGTTTTGGTTGGAAAAAATAAAATTTGTATTGTTTTTAACAAAACCACAAAAAAAAATCAATTCGAATACGTGAAAATAACTCCAATCTTATTGATTTTCACAAAACCACAAAAATTGAATTGAACTGCAATACGTGGAAAAGAGATAAGTTTTGTTTCATTAACATAGCCACAAAATTGAAGTGTTTTAGATCGAAAAAATAAAATTTGTATTGTTTTTCACAAAACCACAAAAAATGAATTCTAATACGTGAAAATTACTCCAACCTTCTTGATTTTCACAAAACCACCAAAATTGAATTGAAGTTCAATACGTGGAAAAGAGATAAGTTTTGTTTCTTTAACAAAGCCACAAAATTGAAGTGTTTTAGATCGAAAAAATAAAATTTGTATTGTTTTTCACAAAACCACAAAAAATGAATTCTAATACGTGAAAATTACTCCAACCTTATTGATTTTCACAAAACCACAAAAATTGAATTGAAGTGCAATACGTGGAAAAGAGATAAGTTTTGTTTCCTTAACAAAGCCACAAAATTGAAGTGTTTTAGATCGAAAAAATAAAATTTGTATCGTTTTTCACAAAACCACAAAAAATGAATTCTAATACGTGAAAATAACTCCAATCTTTTTGATTTTCAAAAAACCACAAAAATTGCATTGAAGTGCACTACGTGGAAAAGAGATAAGTTTTGGTTCTTTAACAAAGCCACAAAATTGAAGTGTTTTAGATGGAAAAATAAAATTTGTATTGTTTTTCACAAAACCACAAAAAAAGAATTCTAATACATGGAAATGACTCTGTTCTTATTGATTTTCACAAAAACACAAAAATTGAATTGAAGTGTAATACGTGGAAAAAAGATAAGTTATGTTCTTTTAACAAAGCCACAAAATTGAATCTTTTGGATAGAAAAAACCAAATTTGTATTGTTTTTCACAAAACCAAAAGAAATTGAAGTGTAATACCTGAAAATGGCTTTGTTCTTATTGATTTTCACATAAACACAGAAATTGAATTGAAGTGCAATACATGGAAAAAAGGCATGTTTTGTTTTTGAACAAAGCCACTAAAATTGAAGTGTTTTAGATGGAAAAATAAAATTTGCATTGTTTTTCACAAAACGACAAAAATTGAATTCAAATACGTGAAAATAACTCCAATCTTATTGATTTTCACAAAATCACAAAAAATTGAATTGAAGTGCAATACGTGGAAAAGAGATAAGTTTTGTTTCTTTAACAAAGCCACAAAATTGAAGTGTTTTAGATCGAAAAAATAAAATTTGTATTGTTTTTCACAAAACCACAAAAAATGAATTCTAATACGTGAAAATAACTCCAATCTTATTGATTTTCAAAAAACCACAAAAATTGAATTGAAGTGCACTACGTGGAAAAGAGATAAGTTTTGCTTCTTTAACAAAGCCACAAAATTGAAGTGTTTTAGATGGAAAAATAAAATTTGTATTGTTTTTCACAAAACCACAAAAAAAGAAGTCTAATACATGGAAATGACTCTGTTCTTATTGATTTTCACAAAAACACAAAAATTGAATTGAAGTGTAATACGTGGAAAAAAGATAAGTTTTGTTCTTTTAACAAAGCCACAAAATTGAATCTTTTGGATAGAAAAAAACCAAATGTGTATTGTTTTTCACAAAACCAAAAGAAATTGAAGTGTAATACCTGAAAATGGCTTTGTTCTTATTGATTTTCACATAAACACAGAAATTGAATTGAAGTGCAATACATGGAAAAAAGGCATGTTTTGTTTTTGAACAAAGCCACTAAAATTGAAGTGTTTTAGATGGAAAAATAAAATTTGCATTGTTTTTCACAAAACGACAAAAATTGAATTCAAATACGTGAAAATAACTCCAATCTTATTGATTTTCACAAAATCACAAAAAATTGAATTGAAGTGCAATACGTGGAAAAGAGATAAGTTTTGTTTCTTTAACAAAGCCACAAAATTGAAGTGTTTTAGATCGAAAAAATAAAAATTTTATAGTTTTTCACAAAACCACAAAAAATGAATTGTAATACGTGAAAATAACTCCAATCTTATTGATTTTCACAAAACCACAAAAATTGAATTGAAGTGCAATACGTGGAAAAGAGATAATTTTTGTTTCTTTAACAAAGCCACAAAATTGAAGTCTTTTACATGGAAAAAATAAAATTTGTATTGTTTTTCACAAAACCACAAAAAACGAAGTCTAATACGTGAAAATCACTCCGTTCTTACTGATTTTCACAAAAACACAAAAATTGAATTGAAGTAGAATACGTGGAAAAGAGATAAGTTTTATTTTTTTAACAAAGCCACAAAATTGAAGTCTTTTACTAGGAAAAAAATAAAATTTGTATTGTCTTTCACAAGACTAGAAAAAAATGAAGTGTAATACGTGAAAATGGCTTTGTTCTTATTGATTTTCACATAAACACAGAAAATTTCACACAATTTAGCAAAAATATTTATAATTTTCCCTAGCTTAACTCTTAAGTGTATATGTGGTCTTTTGAGTTTTAGGGGTCGAACACAGGGAGAATGGCCTTGAGATATTACAATTCTTTTCAAAAGTAGGTTTTGTTTGTTTAAATGTTGTAGATTGTTTAAGAAGATTAATGAGGTATTAGATGGAATTTAATCAAGTTCGTACACAATTCTTTTGAAAATTCTTTAATAATATTTCCAAATATCCAAAAGTTGCAAATGATATGTCAATGAAAACTACAGAATGAGATCTTGACAATATAAGGCAAATCAATTATCACTTTTATTCATATTTTTATGTAAATTTTCGTTTTAGTCCACACTTTTCATAATAAATCAACAGAGTTTTTCATAAAATTGCAGAAAATCGAAACTTTCTTCAAAAATCACCAAAATTTAACAGAAATTAGGAAAGAAAGTTCAGATTATGTGGTAAAAATTTCAGATCAAAATGACTGATATTCCAAAACTTATGGTCAAAACTCAGAACATATAACAGAATTGGACAGAGAATGGTATGTGTTGCCAAAAGAGGGTGTAATTCAAATTTTATCCAAACAACAATTCAATTAAAATTCAGATTGAGAAACTACACTTCAAAATGATTTACTGACACTTAGATTTTTTATTTATAGGATTTTTTTACTAATTCCTAAAAATCGTAGAAAAACAGACAGATTCAAAAATCAAGAACAGAAAATTTAAAAGTCAAAACTTTGCACAGATTTTATCTTACAAATTTAACATAAAAGCATTGGTCACATATTATATGAAAGTTGTTCTAAAATATCTAAAGAAACACAAAATATTTTTTTTTGTAATTTTCTTTGATTAGATCTGAAGTCAAACAATTTTTTTAACTGAAACTGACAGAAACAAATTACAGAAAAATGTATTTTTGAATTTAGAGGATAAAAGTAGGGATTTTTAAGGCAATTTGATCAAGAATTGTATCATTAATCACAAAATATTCAATTTATCAGATTTGGAACAAGTTTGAATTATTTCCAACCAGAAAAACTCAGCAAATAGATCAAAATTTCAGATCAAACACCAGTCAACCAACTAGTGTTTGATCTCAATTTTTGAACTAAAAACTTCACTAAATCAAACAAAAACCTCTACCAAGATTCAAGATGATAAAATGGACTAACATGCAGGAAAATTCAGTTCTAAATGACCTAATTAATTCAACCAAATCGATTAAATCAAGAAAAACCAGATTTAACAGCACATTATGAACAGTACCAAATCAGTCAATTTAATTCAAATTAAAGCAAGATTTCAAACAATTCAATCACAAAAGGCCTATCCCTACAAGATTCTACTCACACATGATTAGATCAACCGAAATTAGGCATGTGTTCATCATATTTTTTTACAAATTGGATCTTGTGATCTAAAATTGGATACAAGAGATTAAATGAAAATTGGATCAAACCGAGACGTAGAAGATCAACCAGAAGCTTCCTTGAGTCGATTTGAACCTCCAATTGATGCTTGATCCAGCCGGAATCGATCAATTGCCTTTTTCACCAAAATCAGCCCGAAATGGTGAATTTTCACTCAAACTCGAAAATTGAAGCTCGAAAAGCTCTGAGATTCAGTAATGGAGTTACTGAAGCTTAAAGAAGATGATTGGAGAGTGGTGTGTTGAAAGAATTTGGAGAATGGAAGAATGAATGATCATGAATGGGTTTATCGGTCGAATTTATAGAGAGGCTGGTCTGGAGAGTGGGGGACAAACCGAGCGATTCCATTGGCTCAGGCAGATCAAGTGGGGTGTACTGAAGATCTGTGCGAAATTTCGTTGAATTTGGTTGAGAAACGAACGATTTTGAATCATCGGATTTTTCATCCGTTTACTCGCGCGAAACTGAACTGAATTTCAGTTCAGATGCGATTTGAATCGCATTACTGAGACTGACAGTGGTCCCCACTTGGATTTGCTACGCTGAAACGGGTCATAAGTCGCGTGAAACAAGTCGCGTGCTATTCTTCAGATGGCGCTGAGTTTTTGAATGTCCGTTTGATCTTTTATGGCGGAACGGGTCGAACGCGCGTGAAACGAGTCGTCTTCTGATGAACGTTGGAGCTGAGTTTGAATAACGGTTGTTTCAGTTTTCTGTGGCGTGCGACCGTGCGATCCGTCCTAAAACAATCTTCTGATGGGTTTTGGTTTCGTAATGATGGATTTTGGATCCAATTCCTGATCGGATTCTGACTCCATTTTACCCGTTTCTGAACTCAGTGATCAAACTCGCCATTTTGCTTCATTTCAGCTCGAGTTTTCGATCCAGATTGCTTCCTCTCATCGCCACGAATCTACAGAACTTTGAAACGCAGAAAATGGTTGAGAGTTCATCGAGTTTTCCTCATTTTTCTCCCGTTCAGTTCGTTTCCGCCATTGATGGCTGTTCGAGCTTCAAGCTCGCTCTTTGAGCAGCGGCAGCTCAAACCAGAGCTCAGGCTTCCTTCCTCACTTCCTCACGATGCTCTGCGTTGCGTTTTATGCGTCAATTCTTCCCTTAATTCACGAATTTCCGCCATTAACCGAACTCAGCGAAAATAACCCATCAGAACACAAAATCGTGAATCAAAACGAGATTTCAAGTTGTTTTTCTATCGAATTGAGGCTTCGGAATCCATTACGAGACCCCACTGATGCTGTTCGATGCGTCAAACATCATCACCTCGTGAGAAAAATGCAAGAAGACCGATCGAGTTCATTTCACTGCCGAAATTTCGACCGTTGGATCATTAAGATTGAAAAGTTCATTGAGGATTTCGTCGAACAGATTACGGAAACACAGATTTCTCGCTCGATTTCGCATCATTCGATGAGTTCTTCATACGGTTAGAAAGGGTAGACGATGGAGAGGAGAATGAGATCGGTCTTGGATCGAATGGATGATGGTGGATGGCACGGCAGAACAACCATGGTTTCGGTCCGTTTTTGGCACTTGTTTTGGCCGAATTCCGGCGATCGCCGGAACTTCCAAGACCGGAAAATGGCACTGGCATGTTCGTCTTGTCATGCTGAATCCATGGATTGCTTGTTTGTTCGATTTCGAGCAGAATTGTGAATTATGAGGTTTGAAGAAGATGGGTTTGACCTGGTCAATTCGTTGACTTTGACCAATTTTGACCTGATGTTCTGAGAGTTCTAGAAGGTTTCTGATCGCGAGGATTGTACCGTTGGGTTCGTTTCGTCGAGCTCTTTGTTTTGGTATACCGTTTGACCCATTTTGGAGAAGTTGACTTTTGGTCAACTTGGCGATTTTTGGCGTTTGGCTCGGTTTGACTTGGTTGTAGAAGGTTTTTGAATTGTCGTAAAAGTTTGGGGAATTTTTTGTAGAGTGTTTGAGGTTTTTAGTTGGCCATCTTTGGCCCATTATTTGCGTTTTGGTCCAATTCTTCATTTTATGGCCTTTTTGCCTGTAAAATCACACAAAAATGTATTAAGAGGTTTCAAATTATGTTTTATGAATTATGAGCATTTTTCATACATTTAATGTGAATTATGATTGAATTTGAGATGATAAAAACCCTAAAAATGTGTATAAAAATACACATTACAAATTCCACCACACTTAAACCAAGCTTGCCCTCAAGCGTAAATAAAATCAAGTTTTAGGGTTTTTAGAATCAGTTAAAGCGTTTTGAAAAGAGATTTAGTTATGCCATGAATGTTATATACTAATATTTGATTATTATAATAATACACGAAGGTCGAAGAATATCCATTAATAATTTCAAATTCAAGTTATTTAAAATTCCCCAATCCTTCAAATACGAACCTTTTTCCAAAAAGTAATGCCCTAATTTTGTTTTTGATATTTTCTCCCCCTAAATTTAAAATGGTGAATTTATAAAATTTACCCCAAAAGTTTCAACTAACTCAACTTTCTCTTTTATAAACACGTAAAGGTTGGTATGCTATCCACTCAAGTTATCAAAAGACAAGTTGTGCTTTGCACGTACAAAAAAAATCCTTCATTTTCTATTGCGGATATGTAAAATGTTTTTCTTTTTCAAGGGTTTTAAAATAATTTTTCACATTTTTGAATTCTTTTTTTTGTGAAGGGATAACAAGTTACGATTTCGGTCACTTGCTTTTAGTGCGAAAATTAGAGATGGGCATACGAGTCATTAGCTATGTCATGAAAGATAGGTTGAGTTAGAAAAATTTTGCGAAACTAGTGGTATTAAAAGTAAGGTTTGATTTCTCAAAAGTTTTAATAACAGCATTACTTTAAAGAAAACGATTTATAATTTCATTAATGGGGCAAGTGAAATATTTATGAATTTTTGAAACGTTTAATGGATTTTAAATGGATATTATAGATGAGATGAGGTGGAAAATATGGCATTCATGATGATAATTAATCTCTTTTTGAATTTTCAAATCTTTTCATCATTTTCCAAAACCCTAAGTGTTTTCAAAATTTTGCTTGAAAGGGCTTAGTTTTAAAATATGTTTTTACAAAACCTTTTATTTATTTTTCATTTAAAATCTTTTTCTTTTAAAACACACAACATTTTATTCACAAAAACGAAAGAAAAATAAGTAAAAATTTAAATTTTTATGGTATTTATGAGTTTTGTTGTTGTTTTTGAAATTTTGCATTTTTTATATGAATTTTCACATTTTTACAAGAAAACAAAACTTGGTTTTACATAAAACCACCCCACCACACTTAAACCTTTGTTTGTCCTCAAACAAAAAGTTCAAGAATGAGACATTTGTGGAAATTGGAAAAATTGTTGGGGTTTTATGCAAAACCTCCCCGACCACACTTAAACTTTTGCGTAGCAAATGTTTAAGTGTGAAAGAGAGTTTTGTAAAAAGAAGAAAGATAAAATAAAGAAAGGAAAAATACGACCTGACACGACGAGTTGCCTCTCGCCAAGCGCCCTTGTTTTACGTCTTGAGCTCGACGCATTTGTGCTTTTCATTCTTTCCTTTCCTCGCTTTGTGGCACCGCTTCTAAATCATGCTCATCGAACCACCTTGTGTCATGATTCTCGTAAAAAGCCTTCAAGCGATGACCATTAACCTTGAATTTGATGTCTTCTCCCCTAGAAATTTCAAATACTCCAAACGGCAAAATATGGGTAATTATGTAAGGACATGTCCATCGGCTCTTCAACTTCCTGGGATGTAATCTCAACCGAGAGTTGAATAACAAGACCTTATCGCCAGTTTTAAATTCCTTTTTGCGAATAAGTTTGTCGTGAGCGATGGTTAGTTTTTCTTTGTAAATTCGAGAATTATCATAAGCCTCAATGCGAAGCTCTTCTAATTCTTGAATTTGCAATTTCCGCAACCCCGCATATTTTGGGTAATCTTGATTTACCTTTTTGATTGCCCAAAATGCTTTGTGCTCAATTTCCACCGGTAGGTGACAACTCTTTCCATAAACGAGTTTAAAAGGAGTCATCCCTATCGGTGTTTTGTATGCGGTGCGGTAGGCCCATAAAGCATCCCCAAGCTTTTGACTCCAATCCTTGCGAGAGGGATTAACCACTTTCTCAAGGATTGATTTTATTTCCCTATTGGATATTTCGGCTTGCCCATTAGTTTGGGGATGATAAGCGGTTGACATACGGTGTTGTACATGATAATTTTTCAAAAGGGATTCGAGGTACTTATTATTGAAATGTGAACCCCTATCGCTAATGATAGCTTTAGGTACCCCAAAACGCTGAAAAATATTCTTTTTAAGGAATTCAATCACCGTTTTGGAGTTGGCATCCCTTGTTGGTATGGCCTCAACCCATTTTGAAACATAATCAACACACACAAGAATATATAAGTACCCATTTGATTGAGGAAGGGGCCCATGAAATCTATTCCCCAAACATCGAAAAGCTCAAAAAACAATAAAGCTTTAAGAGGCATTTCGTTTTTGCGGGTTAGATTGCCCGTTTTTTGGCAATTTTCACAACACTTTACAAAGGAATGAGCATCTTTATAAAGAGTTGGCCAATATAATCCACTTTGGAGTACCTTATGACTTGTGCGTTGCCCTCCAAAGTGTCCCCCACATTCTAAAGTATGACAAAAAGAGAGTACCGAATTTATCTCGTGGTCGGGCACGCATTTTCGTACCATTTGATCGGAGCAAATCTTGTAGAGGTAGGGGTCTTCCCAGAGGTAATAGCGCGAGTTGATTTTTATTTTGTTCTTTTGAGCTCGAGGGAGAGTGTTTGGCAATTCGCGCGTTTCGAGGTAGTTGACGATGTCGGCGTACCAAGGCGCCATGCCATGGATAGCATAGAGTTGCTCGTCAGGAAAGAGTTCGTTGATCGGAATGATATCGCCTTCGTTTGTTGGGAGTCGGCTAAGATGATCGGCCACCAAGTTTTCGGCTCCCTTTTTATCCCGAATCTCCACGTTAAACTCTTGAAGGAGGATGATCCATCGGAGGAGGCGCGGCTTGCATTCCTTCTTCTTCATTAAGTGCTTGAGCGCGGCATGATCTGAAAATACAACAACTTTTGTCCCGACCAAGTATGATCGGAACTTTTCCAATGCAAAGACAATGGCCAATAATTCTTTTTCCGTTGTTGTGTAATTCCGTTGGGCGTCGTCTAGGGTCCTAGAGGCATAGTAAATTACGTGGGGTTTGAAGAATTGTGAATTATGAGCAGAATTGTGAATTATGAGGTTTGAAGAAGATGGGTTTGACCTGGTCAATTCGTTGACTTTGACCAATTTTGACCTGATGTTCTGAGAGTTCTAGAAGGTTTCTGATCACGAGGATTGTACCGTTGGGTTCGTTTCGTCGAGCTCTTCGTTTTGGTATACCGTTTGACCCATTTTTGAGAAGTTGACTTTTGGTCAACTTGGCGATTTTATTTTTTCCATCTAAAACATTTCAATTTTAGTGGCTTTGTTCAAAAACAAAACTTGCCTTTTTTCCATGTATTGCACTTCAATTCAATTTCTGTGTTTATGTGAAAATCAATAAGAACAAAGCCATTTTCACGTATTATACTTCATTTTTTTTTGGTTTTGTGAAAAACAATACAAATTTGGTTTTTTCTATCCAAAAGATTTCAATTTTGTGGCTTTGTTAAAAGAACAAAACTTATCTTTTTTGCACGTATTACACTTCAATTCAAATTTTGTGTTTTTGTGAAAATCAATAAGAACAGAGTTATTTCCATGTATTAGACTTCTTTTTTTGTGGTTTTGTGAAAAACAATACAAATTTTATTTTTCCATCTAAAACACTTCAATTTTGTGGCTTTGTTAAAGAAACAAAACTTATCTCTTTTCCACGTATTGCACTTCAATTCAATTTTCGTGGTTTTGTGAAAATCAATAAGATTGGAGTTATTTTCACGTATTAGAATTCATTTTTTGTGGTTTTGTGAAAAACGATACAAATTTTATTTTTTCGATCTAAAACTCTTCAATTTTGTGGCTTTATTAAAGAAACAAAACTTATCTCTTTTCCACGTATTGCACTTCAATTCAATTTTTGTGGTTTTTGTGAAAACAATAAGGTCGGTGTAATTTTCACGTATTAGAATTCATTTTTTGTGGTTTTGTGAAAAACAATACAAATTTTATTTTTTCCATATAAAACACTTCAATTTTGTGGCTTTGTTAATGAAACAAAACTTATCTCTTTTCCACGTATTGCACTTCAATTCAATTTTTGTGGTTTTGTGAAAATCAATAAGATTGGAGTTATTTTCACGTATTAGAATTCATTTTTTGTGGTTTTGTTAAAAACAATACAAATTTTATTTTTTCCATCCAAAACACTTCAATTTTAGTGGCTTTGTTCAAAAAAAAAAGTTGTCTTTTTTCCATGATTTGCACTTCAATTCAATTTCTGTGTTTATGTGAAAATCTATAAGAACAAAGCCATTTTCACATATTATTTTTTTTTGGTTTTGTGAAAAACAATACAAATTTTATTTTTTTCCAAGTAAAAGACTTCAATTTTGTGGCTTTGTTAAAGAAACAAAACTTATCTCTTTTCCACGTATTGCACTTCAATTAAATTTTTGTGGTTTTGTGAAAATCAATAAGATTGGCGTAATTTTCACGAATTACAATTCATTTTTTGTGATTTTGTGAAAAACTATACAAATTTTATTTTTTCGATCTAAAACACTTCAATTTTTTGGCTTTGTTAAAGAAACAAAACTTATCTCTTTTCCACGTATTGCACTTCAATTCAATTTTTGTGGTTTTGCGAAAATCAATAAGATTGAAGTTATTTTCACGTATTAGAATTCATTTTTTGTGGTTTTGTTAAAAACAATACAAATTTTATTTTTTCCATCTAAAACACTTCAATTTTAGTGGCTTTGTTCAATAACAAAACTTGCCTTTTTTCCATCTATTGCACTTCAATTCAATTTCTGTGTTTATGTGAAAATCAATAAGAACAAAGCCATTTTCACGTATTATACTTCATTTTTTTTTGGTTTTGTGAAAAACAATACAAATTTGGTTTTTTCTATCGAAAAGATTTCAATTTTGTGGCTTTGTTAAAAGAACAAAACTTATCTTTTTTCCACGTATTACACTTCAATTCAATTTTTGTGTTTTCGTGAAAATCAATAAGAACAGAGTTATTTCCATGTATTAGACTTCTTGAGTTATTTTCACGTATTAGAATTCATTTTTTGTGGTTTTGTGAAAAACAATACAAATTTTATTTTTTCCATGTAAAAGACTTCAATTTTGTGGCTTTGTTAAAGAAACAAAACTTATCTCTTTTCCACGTATTGCACTTCAACTCAATTTTTGTGGTTTTGTGAAAATCAATAAGATTGGAGTTATTTTCACATATTTGAATTCAATTTTTGTCGTTTTGTGAAAAACAATACAAATTTTATTTTTCCATCTAAAACACTTCAATTTTAGTGGCTTTGTTCAAAAACAAAACTTGCCTTTTTTCCATGTATTGCACTTCAATTCAATTTCTGTGTTTATGTGAAAATCAATAAGAACAAAGCCATTTTCAGGTATTACACTTCATTTTTTTTTGGTTTTGTGAAAAACAATACAAATTCTGTTTTTTCTAACCAAAAGATTTCAACTTTGTGGCTTTGTTAAAAGAACAAAACTTATCTTTTTTCCACGTATTACACTTCAATTCAATTTGTGTTTTTGTGAAAATCAATAAGAACAGAGTTATTTCCATGTATTAGACTTATTTTTTTGTGGTTTTGTGAAAAACAATACAAATTTTATTTTTCCATCTAAAACACTTCAATTTTGTGGTTTTGTTAAAGAAACAAAACTTATCTCTTTTCCACGTATTGCACTTCAATTCAATTTTTGTGGTTTTGTGAAAATCAATAAGATTGGACTTATTTTCTCGTATTAGAATTCATTTTTTGTGGTTTTGTGAAAAACGATACAAATTTTATTTTTTCGATCTAAAAGACTTCAATTTTGTGGGTTTGTTAAAGAAACAAAACTTATCTCTTTTCCACGTATTGCACTTCAATTAAATTTTTGTGGTTTTGTGAAAATCAATAAGATTGGAGTTATTTTCACGTATTACAATTCATTTTTTGTGGTTTTGTGAAAAACTATACAAATTTTATTTTTTCGATCTAAAACACTTCAATTTTGTGGCTTTGTTAAAAACTTATCTCTTTTCCACGTATTGCACTTCAATTCAATTTTTGTGGTTTTGCGAAAATCAATAAGATTGGAGTTATTTTCACGTATTAGAATTCATTTTTTGTGGTTTTATTAAAAACAATAAAAATTTTATTTTTTCCATCTAAAACACTTCAATTTTAGTGGCTTTGTTCAAAAACAAAACTTGCCTTTTTTCCATGTATTGCACTTCAATTCAATTTCTGTGTTTATGTGAAAATCAATAAGAACAAAGCCATTTTCACGTATTACACTTCATTTTTTTTTAGTTTTGTGAAAAACAATACAAATTTTATTTTTTTCCAAGTAGAAGACTTCAATTTTGTGGCTTTATTAAAAAAACAAAACTTATCTCTTTTCCACGTATTGTACTTCAATTCAATTTTTGTGTTTTTGTGAAAATCAGTAAGAACAGAGTTATTTTCACGTATTAGACTTCATTTTTTGTGGTTTTGTGAAAAACAATACAAATTTTATTTTTCCATGTATAAGACTTCAATTTTGTGGCTTTGTTAAAGAAACAATACTTATCTCTTTTTCACATATTGCACTTCAATTCAATTTTAGTGGTTTTGTGAAAATCAATAAGATTGGAGTTATTTTCACGTAATAGAGTTCTTTTTTTGTTGTTTTGTGGAAAACAATACAAATTTGGTTTTTTCCTTGTAAAAAACTTCAATTTTTGTGGCTCTGTTATAAAACAATACTTATCTATTTTCCACGTATTGCACTTCAATGCAATTTTTGAGTTTTTGTGAAATTCAATAAGAACGGTGTTATTTCCATGTATCAGAATTCATTTTTTGTGATTTTTGAAAAACAATACAAATTATATTTTTTTCCATCTAAAAGTCTTCAATTTTTGTGGAATTGTTATGAAATAAAACTTGTCTATATTTCCACGTATTGCACTTCAATTCAATTTTTGTGTTTTTGTGAAACTCAACAAGAACGGGCTAATTTTCACGTAGTAGACTTCATTTTTTGTTGTTTTGTGAAAAACAATATAAATTTTATTTTTTCCATGAAACAGACTTCAATTTTAGTGGATTTCTTAAAAAACAGAACATGTCTATTTTCCACGAATTGCACTTCAATTCAGTTTTTGTATTTTCGTGAAAATCGATAACTACGGAGTTATTTTCACGTATTGGACTTCATTTTTTGTGGTTTTGTGAAACACAATACAAATTTGGTTTTTTCTATCCAAAAGACTTTAATTTTGTGGCTTTGTTAAAAAAACAAAACTTATCTTTTTGCCACGTATTACACTTCAAGTCAATTTTTGTGTTTTTGTGAAAATCAATAAGATTGGAGTTATTTTCACGTATTAGAATTCATTTTTTGTGGTTTTGTAAAAAACAATACAAATTTTATTTTTTCGATCTAAAACACTTCAATTTTGCGGCTTTGTTAAAGAAACAAAACTTATCTCTTTTCCACGTATTGCACTTCAATTCAATTTTTGTGGTTTTGTGAAAGTCTAGATTGGAGTTATTTTCACGTATTACAATTCATTTTTTGTGGTTTTGTGAAAAACAATACAAATTTTATTTTTTCAATCTAAAACACTTCAATTTTGTGGCTTTGTTAAAGAAACAAAACTTATCTCTTTTCCACGTATTGCACTTCAATTCAATTTTTGTGGTTTTGTGAAAATCAATAAGGTCGGAGTAATTTTCACGTATTAGAATTCATTTTTTGTGGTTTTGTTAAAAACAATACAAATTTTATTTTTTCCATCTAAAACACTTCAATTTTGTGGCTTTGTTAAAGAAACAAAACTTATCTCTTTTCCACGTATTGCACTTCAATTCAATTTTTGTGGTTTTGTGAAAATCAATAAGATTGGAGTTCTTTTCACGTATTAGAATTCATTTTTTGTGGTTTTGTGAAAAACAATACAAATTTTATTTTTTCGATCTAAGACACTTCAATTTTGTGGCTTTGTCAATGAAACAAAACTTATCTCTTTTCCACGTATTTCACTTCAATTTAATTTTTGTGGTTTTGTGAAAATCAATAAGATTGGAGTTATTTTCACGTATTAGAACTCATTTTTTGTGGTTTTGTTAAAAACAATGAAAATTTTATTTTTTCGATCTAAAACACTTCAATTTTGTGGCTTTGTTAAAGAAACAAAACTTATCTCTTTTTCACGTATTGCACTTCAATTCAATTTTTGTGGTTTTGTGAAAATCAATAAGATTGGAGTTCTTTTCACGTATTAGAATTCATTTTTTGTGGTTTCGTGAAAAACAATACAAATTTTATTTTTTCGATCTAAAACACTTCAATTTTGTGGCTTTGTTAAAGAAACAAAACATATCTCTTTTCCACGTATTGCACTTCAATTCAATTTTTGTGGTTTTGCGAAAATCAATAAGATTGCAGTTATTTTCACGTATTAGAATTCATTTTTTGTGGTTTTGTAAAAAACAATACAAATTTTATTTTTTTCATCTAAAACACTTCAATTTTAGTGGCTTTGTTCAACAACAAAACTTTCCTTTTTTCCATGTATTGCACTGTTTTGTGAAAAACAATACAAATTTTATTTTTTTCCAAGTAAAAGACTTCAATTTTGTGGCTTTGTAAAAAAAATAAAAACTTATCTCTTTTCCACGTATTTTACTTCAATTCAATTTTTGTGTTTTTGTGAAAATCAGTAAGAACGGAGTTATTTTCACGTATTAGAATTCATTTTTTGTGGTTTTGTGAAAAACGATACAAATTTTATTTTTTCGATCTAAAACACTTCAATTTTGCGGCTTTGTTAAAGAAACAAAACTTATCTCTTTTCCACGTATTGCACTTCAATTCAATTTTTGTGGTTTTGTGAAAATCAATAAGGTTGGAGTAATTTTCACGTATTAGAATTCATTTTTTGTGGTTTTGTGAAAAACAATGCAAATTTTATTTTTTCGATCTAAAACAGTTCAATTTTGTGGTTTTGTTAATGAAATAAAACTTATCTCTTTTCCACGTATTGCACTTCAATTCAATTTTTGTGGTTTTGTGAAAATCAATAACATTGGAGTTATTTTAACGTATTAGAATTCATTTTTTGTGGTTTTGTTAAAAACAATACAAATTTTATTTTTTCCATCCAAAACACTTCAATTTTTTGGCCTTGTTAAAGAAACAAAACTTGCCTTTTTTCCATGTATTGCACTTCAATTCAAATTTACAGTAATATCTGAAAATGGCTTTGTTCTTATTGATTTTCACATAAACACAGAAATTGAATTGAAGTGCAATACATGGAAAAAAGGCAAGTTTTGTTTTTGAACAAAGCCACTAAAATTGAAGTGTTTTAGATGGAAAAATAAAATTTGTATTGTTTTTCACAAAACGATAAAAATTGAATTCAAATACGTGAAAATAACTCCAATCTTATTGATTTTCACAAAATCATAAAAATTGAATTGAAGTGCAATACGTGGAAAAGAGATAAGTTTTGTTTCTTTAACAAAGCCACAAAATTGAAGTCTTTTACATGGAAAATACAAAATTTGTATTGTTTTTCACAAAACCACAAAAAATGAATTCTAATACGTGAAAATAACTCCAATCTTATTGATTTCACAAAACCACAAAAATTGAATTGAAGTGCAATACGTGGAAAAGAGATAAGTTTTGTTTCATTAACAAAGCCACAAAATTGAAGTATTTTAGATCGAAAAAATAAAATTTGTATTGTTTTTCACAAAACCACAAAAAATTAATTCTAATACGTGAAAATAACTCAATTCTTATTGATTTTCGCAAAACCACAAAAATTGAATTGAAGTGCAATACGTGGAAAAGAGATAAGTTTTTAACAAAGCCACAAAATTGAAGTGTTTTAGATCGAAAAAATAAAATTTGTATAGTTTTTCACAAAACCACAAAAAATGATTTGTAATACGTGAAAATAACTCCAATCTTATTGATTTTCACAAAACCACAAAAATTTAATTGAAGCGCAATACGTGGAAAAGAGATATGTTTTGTTTCTTTAACAAAGCCACAAAATTGATGTGTTTTAGATGGAAAAATAAAATTTGTATTGTTTTTCACAAAACCACAAAAAAAGAAGTCTAACACGTGAAAATAACTCCAATCTTATTGATTTTCGAAAAACCACAAAAATTGAATTGAAGTGCAATACGTGCGAAAGAGAAAAGTTTTGTTTCTTTAACAAAACCACAAAATTGAAGTGTTTTAGATCGAAAAAATAAAATTTGTATAGTTTTTCACAAAACCACAAAAAAAGAAGTCTAATACAAGGAAATAACTCTGTTCTTATTGATTTTCACAAAAACACAAAAATTGAATTGAAGTGTAATACGTGGAAAAAAGATAAGTTTTGTTCTTTTAACAAAGCCACAAAATTGAAATCTTTTGGATAGAGAAAACCAAATTTGTATTGTTTTTCACAAAACCAAAAAAAAATGAAGTGTAATACGTGAAAATGGCTTTGTTCTTATTGATTTTCACATAAACACAGAAATTGAATTGAAGTACAATACATGGAAAAAAGGCAAGTTTTGTTTTTGAACAAAGCCACTAAAATTGAAGTGTTTTAGATGGAAAAAATAAAAAATTTATTGTTTTTAATAAAACCACAAAAAATGAATTCTAATACGTGAAAATAACTCCAATCTTATTGATTTTCGCAAAACCACAAAAATTGAATTGAAGTGCAATACGTGGAAAGGAGATAAGTTTTGTTTCTTTAACAAAGCCACAAAATTGACGTGTTTTAGATCGAAAAAATAAAATTTGTATAGTTTTTCACAAAACCACAAAAAATGAATTGTAATACGTGAAAATAACTCCAATCTTATTGATTTTCACAATACCACAAAAATTTAATTGAAGTGCAATACGCGGAAAAGAGATAAGTTTTGTTTCTTTAACAAAGCCACAAAATTGAAGTCTTTTACTTGGAAAAAAATAAAATTTGTATTGTTTTTCACAAAACCAAAAAAAAATAATATGTGAAAATGGCTTTGTTCTTATAGATTTTCACATAAACACAGAAATTGAATTGAAGTGCAATACATGGAAAAAAGGCAAGTTTTATTTTTGATTAAAGCCACTAAAATTGAAGTGTTTTGGATGGAAAAAATAAAATTTGTATTGTTTTTAACAAAACCACAAAAAATGAATTCTAATACGTGAAAATGACTCCAATCTTATTGATTTTCACAAAACCACAAAAATTGAATTGAAGTGCAATACGTGGAAAAGAGATAAGTTTTGTTTCATTAACAAAGCCACAAAATTGAAGTGTTTTAGATCGAAAAAATAAAATTTGTATTGTTTTTCACAAAACCACAAAAAATGAATTCTAATACGTGAAAATTACTCCAACCTTATTGATTTTCACAAAAACCACAAAAATTGAATTGAAGTGCAATACGTGGAAAAGAGATAAGTTTTGTTTTTTAAGAAAGCCACAAAATTGAAGTGTTTTAGATGGAAAAATAAAATTTGTATTGTTTTTCACAAAACGACAAAAATTGAATTCAATTGAATTGAAGTGCAATACGTGGAAAAGAGATAAGTTTTGTTTCTTTAACAAAGCCACAAAATTGAAGTGTTTTTGATCGAAAAAATAAAATTTGTATCGTTTTTCACAAAACCACAAAAAATGAATTCTAATACGTGAAAATTACTCCAATCTTATTGATTTTCACAAAACCACAAACATTATATGAATCTTTTAGAGATGCTTGCAATGCTCTTGGGCTTTTGAAGAATGATAATGAATGATTGTTTTCAATAAAAGAAGTGGCAAGCCCATGCAAGTTTTTCGAAGATTGTTGGCGATTTCTGGGTGACGATATAATGTATAGAATGCATAAATTTTATACAATGCCAGGCGTACAACTAACTGATAATCAAATTAAGAATTATATATTGCATGATATTCAAAGATTGCTTATTAATAACGGGTCAGATCTTGCAACATTCTCTTTACCGTTACCGGAAATGACTTCTGTCCACAATCTTGAAAATAAATTGATAAGAGATGAGTTGGATTGCAATGCACAAGCTTTCACAATCGATGCTCAACATTTACACTCCCGTTTAAATAATGAACAGAGACATGTTTATGATGTAGTAATGAGATCTGTCGAACAAAATGAAGGGAGGTTGTTTTTTTATATATGGCTATGGAGGTACAAGAAAAACTTATTTATGGCGTATAATTGTCACAATGTTACGTTCACAGTATAAGATTTTTCTGCCTGTTGCTTCATCTGCTCATGCTGCATTGCTTAATCCACGAGGACATACTGCACACTCAAGGTTTAAAATACCAATAGAGTTAACGAATGAGTCAACATGTAATATTAAAAAAGGTACCCAGTTAGAAGAACTTTCACATAAAACTTTACTAATTATTTGGGATGAAGCCCCTATGAGTTATCGAAATTATTTTGAAGCACTTGATAGAACACTTAGAGATTTGCTTGGTACAAATAATAAATATAATCGGCAAAAACCTTTCGGTGGAAAAACAATTCTATTAGGTGGAGATTTTAGATAAACTTTACCATCCATTAAAGGTGGATCACGTTATGACACATTGAGTGCATCGATAACTCGATCGAACATATGGCAGTATTGTACATTAATCAAATTATATACTAATATGCGACTCTCTCAACTAGCTTACTCTGAAAATGACAATGTTCGCATTGAAAAATTTAATAAATGGTTGCTTTATGTCGGGAATGGAATACTCAAAGGAAAATCATTATTCGGATCAGAAGAACCTAACTGGATAGAAATACCAAATGATTTATTGATTAAATCTAATGAAAATAACAAAGAAGCAATTATCAACGTTGTTTACAACAATTTTCTTGCAATGTACAAAGATAGACAATACTTAACAGAACGAGCGATAGTAACACCAACGAATGAACATGTCGATGAACTTAACAAAATTGCCTTAAACTTAATTCCATGTAGTAGTAGAACATATCTCAGTTCCGATGAAATATGTGATTCAACAATATCTGGCGATGAACTAGAAGCAATGTATCCTATCGAATATTTGCATTCACTGAATCCGAATGGTGTTCCGTCCCATGAATTAAATTTAAAAATTGGTTGTCCTATAATGCTTAAGTAACATTGACCAATCAAATGGACTATGCAATGGAATAAGACTGATAATTACACGATTGGCAGATCATATAATTGAAGCAGAAATTATAACAGGTAGTAATACAGGAACAATAGTCTATATACCGCGCATTATATTTAACATTAAAGATAATAAATTATCTTTTATTCTAAAGCACAAACAATTCCCCGTAAGGGTATGTTATGCAATGACAATTAATAAAAGTCAAAGCCAAACGCTTAATAAGATTGGAATATATTTACTGCAACCTGTTTTCTCACATGGCCAACTTTATGTCGCTCTTTTAAGGACATCGTCACGTGATGGTGTCAAAATCTTAATAGAAAATCCTGATAATGAATATTCAAATTATACGCAGAACATTGTCTTTAATGAGATATTTATAGATCTTGGTATAATTCATTTGATATCTTTTCTTTAAATAAATTGATAATACAATTAACATACTAATAATAATAATTTTATTTCAGCTATATCCCAACAAAATGAACAAAATAATGGTGATTCAATGCCAAACTAATGGACTGTATAGCAGAAGTGCCGCATTAATGGGTTGTATAGCAAAAATGTTGTGTATTAATGAAAAGAAAAATGGGAAATAGGATAATCCAGAAACAAGATACTGGATAATCAAAACCTGGAAGTAAGAATCTTAAAAACAACAAGCAAGTAATAAGCTGAATTCTCAAGTCCATCTTTTCCATCACTCCTTGAAGGCGAGGAACTAAGAATCTGAAAAATAACATGCAAATAATAAGCTGAATTTTCAACTCCATCTTTTCCATCACTCCTGATGTACGCGTGTCAGAAAAATGAACAACACATATACCTCTGCACTTGCCAGCAAGTAAGCATTTTTTTTCCGACAAGATTTACTTCCATCTATTTCAATCAATTCATCAAAAAGCTTTATTCTTTTCATTTGGATGTATCCATTTAACCTGCTCGGTAATCTGAATTTCAATCTACTTTTCAATTAACAATTCAGTGAAGAAACCTTACACGTACCTATTCAAATCGACAGAAAATTTTGGAGAAATCGATCACTTTTCTATATAAGAACCAGTGCGTGCAGGTGAAATAGCAAGAACTTCTTCAGAAGAAGTTCCATTCCACAAGGTACGCTATTCTTAAAATTGAAAATTCTCAATTTCTTTCCATTCCTATACAATTTTTCTGATGTACTTATTGGTAATGTGTTCAATTGAAGTTCCAAGAAGTAAATTCACATAATTCTAGCATCCAGTGAACTGTTTTTTTAAGTAATTGGTTGTCATTTTCAAAGAATCTCTTTATTTGTAATTTGAACATTGCAATCTACCTGATCAGCATTTTCTGTCCTCTTTGTTATATATTTTCACTCACAATTTTGCATATGGTTCCTAATGATTTCAGTCTAAGTTCTTTGCGATGAGGAAGTTGCCATTTTTCAAATAAAAAATGTGCACCTTACTGTATAATTTCTACCATTGTTTTGCATTCTCCCCAAATCATTTGAGACACTGCAAGTTCAAATGACCTAATTAATTGCATGAAACTGCATTGCATGTTGTCACCAATGAACATTTTATGACTAAAAAAAACTCATAATACATTTACAGTAAAGAAAACATATAATGCCAACAGAAAATCAAATAGCCTCCATATTTCATCTTAGCATCAAATTACTCATCAGTTCACTGACATTGTACAAAATTTCGTTAGTCGAATCATTTGAAGTTTTTGTATTACTTTTGTACTTACTAAAGATTTCTTCTTTCAAATGCAATGAATAATTACACGTCTGTTTTACGTTCAGTAGGCGTCAAGATCAACTGTAACGACATTGGCTAAGCTCGACAACATAATGCGAAGACCCAAAATTACTGCAAGAATTGTAAAAATGTGGGAAGCACTTAATTCAACAACTGGGTCCGTATATAGCATTGATTTCATGTTAGTTGATCAAGAGGTAATCATCTAATTATACATAGAAAGCAAAGCCACACTTTCATTTACTGTTAATAATTGATATTAGTTTTGAAACTCTTATTCAACATTTCATATCCATTTGCACTGCTAATACTCAATGAAAAATACTTTAAAAATAACATTAATTTCTTCGCTTCATCTACTTAAATACAGAAATCGCCATTGAAGGAACGATGGAAGTAGACCGTACTGCGCACATACAAGAACAAATGATTGAAGGAGCGATTTTCGAGTTCAGTAACTTTCAAGTGGTTAACGCAAGAACAAACTACCGAACCGTTGATCACACTTATCAAGTAAAATTCACACCAGCCACTGTCATGAATAAAAAGGACGAGACCTCTGCAATACCAAAATATTACTTCAATTTCGAAAAGCTGGAAAATATCGGTACAAACCCGAGTACTCAAAAGCATATAGTAGGTACGGTTTAAAATATCTTTCAAAAATCCTATACATTGTTTCAAAAATCCAGTCACCAAGGCCAACAAACCAAAACTAATACTATATATTATGAATATGCCATTGGAAAGATAACCACATTCAAAGGAATGCAAACTATCCAAAAAACTGACAGAACCATACAGCTCCGTGAGATTGAAATTACAACTGAAAGGTAATTTACAAATATGATAACTATCAATTGAGAAACAATTATTCATCTTTCTATCTTTTACTTTTGCACAGCGGCAAATGTATCCCAATTACAATTTGGGGAGACTTTAACGAACAACTTGTCCGACAAAACATTGTTTCAAGATCCAAGAATGAAGCAATAATCGTTGCATTCAGGTCCTTGCAGTTAACAGAACCCAATTCTTCTGAAAATTCTCCTTCCCATTCGCCACAAAAAGTACCTCGTCATTACCGGAATCAGCCATATTAGCTTGTTCCGATGGAACATCTTTCCGATTCGCTTTCTGTTCATTTTGGAACTTGTAATAGCTGGCCTGAAAGTGTCCCCTTTTCCCGCAAAAGTAGCAAGTAATGTCCTTGTGCTTGAATCTCGAACGGGTCTTCTCCGAATTCGGGTTTCTCTCCTTTTTTCTTTCTTTCTCCACAAACAACCCAACATCTTAACGATTGCTCTCAGCTATAGACAAATCATTGTCGATGTCGGACTTGACCAGTAAATTTCTCTTCACATCCTCAAGCGTAAGCGCCTCTCTACTATGAAGCATGGTCTCCTTAAATCCTTTATATGACGTCAGTAACGAGCATAACAATACCATGGCTTTATCCTCTCAAGGAGTGGAAGCGCTGCTTCAAACGTAACCAGTTGGTAACCGATTTCTGCATGTAGATGTCTTCGAGTTTCTTCCACGCGCCGGCTGTTGTAGTCTCCATGAGGATTTCTTGAAGAGTCGAGTTGCTCAAACACAATTGTACCGTGGAGAGAGCTCTATCATCCATCATCTCCCACTCAGTCATTTTAGCTTCGTCCTTCATATCCACCGGTTTCCCAAAGATGGCGGCCTTCACACCCTGATTCGATAATATAGCCTTCATCCGCACTTGCCAAAGTGCGAAACTCGTTGTGCCATCATATTTCTCGATATCGAATTTGGTTGACATAGCCGCACTTGAATTCATGACGATACAAGTCGATTGGTGATTGTCTTGCGGAAGCAAAAAGATGATAGTAACTAGGCTCTGGTACCAATTTGTTAGAATAATTGAAAGGATATGGATCTAGAGAGAATAGTTATGTGAGAAAGAAAGAGAGAATTAATGGAGAATTTTATTCATTGAATTGGATATCATTACAATAGCTAGAGGTCTCTTTATATAGGAGAGAGTCATACTAATTTCCAAAATAAATTGCCTAAATTAAAAATACAATTGCCTAAAATACAATGTAAGGATGGAAATAATTCACCTCCTTCGATTGTCTAAATATTTCTCAAATATTTATTTCTATAGTCTAAGCATTTCTTAAACAACAATACCAAATAGGAAATAGATTATTGAGAAATTTAGAATCATACATAACAGTCTCTAGAATTCCACATCCTCTACAAGTTCTACCCCTAAAACCAACCACAAAATACAAACACCATATTGCTCTCTAAATTAAACTTATTTCACAACCACAATCACTCACGAAGAATTCCACATCAACATTCACCACAAGAGCTTTTAATTTCTATTAAAACTTCACACCCACTTCCACAAGCCACACTTTCACAGTTCCCATCTCAAAAATCAGGAAACTCTACTTAAAACATTGCCCCACATATCCACAGTTCTCCACAAAACATCACTTGAACTCAACAGAAGAACCGTTATACCCCTAAAACCAACCACAAATACATACTTATACCACGGCCACAACCACTCAATTCTGCACCCGCAACTCAATCTTTCTATCAAAAGCTCCACATTCTCTCTCAAATATTACTCCACAAGCCAATTCCACAACCATTCCACTAGCCTATCCCCTCTAAAAACTCCACATTTTACCTTTACTCCACAATTCCACATCCACATCAAAAAAGTTTCTAAAATACCAACAAACCACTTCCACATTTCCACTTTAAATCTTCAAAGCTGAAAAAATTGCTATGGAGAATTAGTTAGAATTATATCATTTGATCAAGGATTCTTTTTTTCTTTTTCAAAGAACCAAGTTTTAATCTCAAGATATGACATACACTATACAAAACAGCACAAATTTACTCAGTCAAAAACATCTTTATAATCTGTCAAATTACAAACCTTAATCAACATTCTTAAACACAAACCCTAAGTAACAACAGAATCAAAAGACAATCTTTTAACTATTAATCAGCTTCCTTAAAGGAACGGCAGCCGATCAAGAATTCAACATTCGAAAACTACAGGAATTTATATAGATCTCAAAAAAATTCCATCATAATTAAAAATTGATTTAGTAGAATAATAATTTCACAAATTTGAAATTAAGATGCATAAAACTAAATAGTAAATACATAATTTACATAGTACTTACAGCCATGAGTGTCAATATCACCAGTCAAAAAACAGGAGACGAGAAGTTGAATAAACCACATTGCGCTGATCAGGAAGATTCAGCACACTCGCCAAGCCGACGAGATTCAGCACAATCGCCAATCCAACGGCGGCGTGAGCCACTTTGAGCGCAGATTCGGCCGTCTGAAGGCCAAATCGGTCAAAGATGGAGGTGAAGAGAGAGCGAAAAGACATTTCGAATTGAGATTTCGAATTGAAAGAGAGAGAGAAGGAGAGAAGGTGGTGAGTGGAACCTGGATTAGTAGGGGCTTAAATAATGCGAGTCCTTAATATTTCTCCTGTACAATCACCGTAACAATAATACAAGATTTATACAGTCCAATCAAAAGTCAGCAAAAACTTATTACATCAGTTTTTAGTAAATGTATAGATAGGTTATGTAAAATAAAGACGTTACATTAATTTTGATTGTTGTTATTAACTGCTCGTCAAGGACTTTTTTTTTGAAAGGGCCAAAAAAAAAAAATTAATTAAGGGAATGGCCAAGTTTTAAAAATATTTGCAAAAATAGCCATTTCGCCCAGCCACCGGGCGAAACACAAGTAGTTTCGCCCAGTAACGGGGCGAAACAGCCATAATCACGTTTTGCTTAATTAAGTCTGTTTTGCCCAGCAGTCGGGCGAAACAAGCCGTTTTTAGTATCGGTTTTTATAAATAACCGTTACAGAATATAGCCTTTTAGTATCGGTTTTTAGAAAAAACCGTTACAGAATATAGAATTTAGTATCGGTTTCTACAAATAACCGTTACAGAATTTAGACTTTTAGTATCGGTTTTTACAAATAACCGTTACAAAATCTTCTTTCGCCAGATCGCTGGGCGAAACAGCTCTCTATAATTCCAACCCACTGCCGTTACTTCGAGTGTTTTTTCGCAAATTTTCGAAATAGAAAAAAAAGGGCGACGCAGAGGCGAAAAAAGAGGCGAAAAAAAACAGAAAAAAGGAGAGGGAAGGTATGATGATTTCTTTGATTTTAGATTTAGTTAATTTTGGTTATTTGCTTAAAATTAGTTTCAAATTAGGTTTATTTGCTCAAAATTAGTTTCAAATTAGGTTTATTTGCTCAAAATTAGTTTCATATTAGGTTTATTTGCTCAAAATTAGTTTCAAATTAGGTTTATTTGCTCAAAATTAGTTTTCCATTTGTGTGGTTGATTTGAAATTAGATTTATTATTTGGTTGATTTTGTTGATATTGTTAGAAAAAGAAGAAGAAGAAGAAGAAAATATAATAATTACAAGTAAATTTGTAATATTTTTTCTAGTTTAGATACATATTTATTTTTGAAATTATTTATTTTTCAAATTAATTTTTGAGGTTTAGGTAATGTATATATTTATTTTATAAATTATTTTTCTTGTTTAGGATTATTTATTTATATTTTTTTTGTTATAGATATATTTTTTAGTATATTATTTATAGTTTTATTTTTTAAAAGTTTAAAAAATCAAATGTATGCTATGTATTTATTTATTTATTTATTTATTTATTTATTTATTTATGTTTATGTATGTTTATGTTTATGTATTTATTTATTTATTTATTATTAGTTTTTATTTATTTATGTTTTTAAAAATCAAATGTTTAAAAAATCAAATGTATGTTTATGTATGTATGTTTATTATTAGTTTTTATTAGTAGTTTTTATTTATTTATTAATATTATTTTATTTATTAATATTATTTTATTTATTTATTTATATTATTTTATTTTTTAAATAAAGATGTCATCTGACGCGGGACCTAGTCGGCCAAATTATGCGCTTCAGTCACAACAACACATGCATCGGACGAACGAGTTTGGCAACACTGAAGATGTAACTATCAAACCCATGCGCTACCGACAACATGAAGTTCCGGTAATTTTTTTTTTGTTAGGGTATTACTTAGAAATTTTTTTAGAAAGTTAAAAAAATCATATGTATGTTATTTATTTATTTTATTTATTTATGTTTCTGCAGGTTCCATGGGACGATCGGTATGCCCTTTTTTTGAAGAAAGCAACCTTACTACAAACTGCCAGGATGGGTTGGCTGGATTACGACAGCAGACTGATAAGCGCTCTGCAGGAACATTGGAGACCGGAAACACACACGTTTCATCTGCCTGTTGGTGAGATGACCATAACGCTAGATGACGTTTCGTGTTTGTTGGGAATGCGGACGGACGGTGAGGCAATGTGTTTAAATAATAAAGATGTTGATTGGAAGGGAAAGGTCACGCAACTACTCGGGAAAGAAATCCCGGAATTGGAGTTTAAGGGAAAGGGGAGAAGCAAAATTTTATTGAAAAGAACATGGTTGAAAAATAATTTTTCCGATTTGGAAATTGATGCCCCGGAACAGAAAGTCGAGCAGTATTGTAGAGCCTACATGCTTGCATTATGTGGGGATGTATTATTTACGGAAGCTTCGGGAGATTGTGTTTCAGCACTGTCTCTGCTTTTATTAGAGGACATGTCGGTTTTAGATACATGGGCATGGGGCAGTGGAGTTCTTGCGTACCTTTACAGGGCATTGTGTAAAGGTACGCATAAGAAACGGAAAAATATGGGAGGGTGTATCATGTTGCTGCAACTGTGGGCATGGGAACATATCACTGTCGGACGACCCGTTCCTAAAGATGTACGCAAGGAACTGCAGGATATGGCGAATTATGGTGATGAAGATGAGAGACCTACGGTTGGTTTTTTGTGGAAAGATTGTACTCAATACGCGGATATAACACCTCATCGGCATTTGCCGACACATCGCGATCAGTTCGACAGTTTGGTCGACACTCAGGTGGTTTGGACACCTTATGACGCATTCCGTCATATACTCCCGCCGATAGTTGCGCACGAAAAAACTATGGGGCTTCTTACAGTGCCATTGATCTATTTTTGGATTGTCGAGATGCATCGTCCGGAGCGGGTGTTGCGTCAGTTCGGGTATGCGATGGAAGTACCCCCAAATTGCGAGTACGACAAACGATTGCACGATATCGCAAATTACCGTGGAAATGATTGGCCTACCGTACATTCAGCTTATCTGGCTAAGTGGGAAGAGAAACGCTTGGGACGTGAAATAAATATTCCTTCATGGCGGCCGTATGACCCTAGCCAGTATGATGCATACTGGAATTGGTATAGAACGGCAACCGATCCTTATGTGCAGTCCGATATCCCGCATGCTACGGTATCGTATCATCCGATGGTTCCGCAAAAAAGGAAAGCGGTAATGAAAATAATTGACTATTATTTATATTATTATTTATTCATATTATTTTAGTTTTTAAACATTACTCAAATATTATTTTTTAGCATGCATTTCTTTTGGAGGCCTGCAAACATGGGTTCGAAGCGCTAAAAGCCGAGTGCCAGGATGTACCAGGGAAATTGAAAAAATTGTTAGGGTGCATCCGGAGCAGCATAAAGGAAAGTAATGAATATGAGGGCGACTTCGATTGGGGTTCGATCATCGAACAGGTTGGAGACGAAGGAGGAGACGGAGAAGGGGAAGGAGGAGGCCAAGGAGGAGACGGAGATGAAGGAGTTAGTCAGATTACTCAGGTTCAGCCTCAGGCGCAGCGAGGACGCGGAGGAGGACGCGGAGGAGTACGACGCGGAGGAGGACGCGGAGGAGTACCACGCGGAGGAGGAGGGGGAGGGGGGAGAGGAAGACACGGAGGACGCGGGGGAACACGAGGAGGAGGAGGAGGCCGCTGGCATTACTGACTATGTTTACTTTTTGGACTATGTTTTGTTAATTTAGATTGATATTTAAACTATTTTAGAGAGCTCACTATGTGTCTTTAATTTACAAATCAAAATACATAAACATAGAATACAATCCATAAAATATTACAAATTAAAATACATAAACATAAAATACAGTACATAAAACATAGAATACAAAGCATAAAACATTACAACCCACAATAAATAAACATAAACTACCATACATAAAACACTACAACCTTCTCGGACATTTTGTTTTCGTGTGCCCTGCTACTTCGCAAATACTGCAATGTTTTCTACGATCTGCGTTGTCCATGACGTCCATACTATTATGAAAGCGTTTCTCCTGTCTTCTTCCACGCTTGTTGGTTCCACGGACATTTTTCCTCATAAGTTTCTCAGGAGGAACTAACGTACCACCATTAAAAACTTTTTTACGTTCAGGCCACTGTTCTCTATCCTCTATCGGATAAAAACTTCCTTCATATGTATGTTTAAGGTGATCCAGCGAAAAAAGTTGATGTATAAAATACTCGGGACTAACACCTCTGCATATGCAAACTGCTACCAGATGCGAACAAGGATAGTGATATAGCATCGGTTTCTGACAACTGCATTTGCCTTCATTGAAATTCACATGGAAGCTCTTTCCCCCTACCTTGGAACCAGTAGATCCTGTTATCACCTCATAAACACCGTTTTCGACATGGAAGGTAGTGACTCGATGCGCACGCGCCTTAACTGTTTTATTCTCCATTTTTTCCATCACTTCCTTTCCCCACATTCTATTATTCATTTCCATATTTGCAGCTATCTCGCGCTTGTTGACAAAATAACTATTCATCTTGTAGAATGTCTCCATCACAATAGCCGTAACGGGAAGCTTCCTCATACCCTTGAAAACATAATTCATCACTTCTGCATGATTACTAGTAGGAATACCCCACCGGCGACCTTCTGTATCATACGCGAACGCCCATTTTGATTTATCTTTTTTATTTAACCATTCCCACGCCTCATTATTTTTATCCTTTAATATTTTATATAGCTTATTAAATTTAAATTTGGTGGGCGCCTTAACTAGTGGTACAATCATTTTAACCAATGTTTTGTCTGATACAGCGCTACTGAAATTTGCTTCTAAATGCCGCATGCAATAACGATGATAGCTGTTAGGTTGTTGATCCTTCATTGCACGAATTATTCCGGCATGCCTATCCGAAATCACACATAAACCTTTGCGATGGCCGATCAAAGTACCCAAACACCCTAAAAACCAACCCCACGTTTCTACCCTCTCCTTATCAACTAAAGCAAAAGCTAAGGGAAATAATTGACCATTTGCATCGCTAGCGACTGCCATCAATAAGCATCCTTGATATTTTCCGGTTAGAAATGTTCCATCTACTGTTATGACAGGCTTGCAAAACTCAAATCCTTTAAGTGATGGACCAAATGCCCAAAAAAGACCTTCGAACTCCTCCTTACCAGCACGGTTTTTGGGACCTCTCCAAAATGCATATTCAGTAGTAGGATTTGCTGAATATATTGCTGCCATCAATTCAGGAAGCAAATTATATGCCCCCTTCCAATCGCCAAACAAGAATCTAAGCGCGTGTTGCTTGGCGTGCCAAGCCTTCCAATATGATATGGTATATTCAAATTTTAATTTGACGGTTTCCACTAGGGTTACTGGTTTAATTGCTAAATCTGCTCTAACGACATCTAGAATTAGCCCCGCAATAAATGCACTTGTTAATTGTTTGTGGTCGTTGTTAGGTTGTTGATTAACACATACGTGTGGTTGTGTCAATTTTTTAATCTCAAACACATGTCGGTTATTTTTGCATGCATACAGCCTCCAATCACAGCCAGCGCGGTCATCTTGTAGCTTGCAGACTACAGTGTAGATCGTTTTGTTCGATTTGGAGACTACAAATTCTCGGTGATGCATGACGCTGTATAATTTTACGGCCGATTGTAGCTCTGCTTTCGTGTCGAACGTCTGTCCCTCATACAAACTATTATCGCTACTCACATGCATGCTCTTACCATATAAGATATCGATTTTCGCTTCTTCCCACATAGTAGTATCTTCAAACTCTTTCGCCGGAGGATTACCGAAAGTTCCTACACTAACCATCTCACCCACTTCCGTATAATTGTTCATAACATCTATTTCTGGTTCGTCGCCTTCTTCCATTTCTGGCACTTCATCTTCATCATATTCGTCCTCTTCAACATTTTCAAACTCATCTTCGTCGCCTTCTTCCATTTCTGGCACTTCATCTTCATCACGATTTATTACAGGTTCTAACCTCTCAAGCTCGTCATCATTAAAAGGTACATTTGATCTACTACTAGTTCCTACATAGTATTCTCTACTTTGGATGCGTTCAACGTATATTTCTAATTCAGGCCAACCGTGTTCACCATATTTGACGTACTGAGCAAAACTAGCTAACTGTGAATCATTCGAAATTTTGACTATATTAAAACACAAACAATCATTCTGACGGTAAGGAAACCTACCACTAATTTTAAGATCGTCACTATTAGGCCAACCGGTGGTAGCATAAATTTCTAAACACAATCTATAATAATTTCTATTTCTACTACGCGGGAGAAGAACACCTTGTTGTGGAGCGTAATTGTATCCGCTCGAATCTTGAACAATTTGACCATTGTAATATAGAAATATTTCAGAATTTTGTGGCATTTTCTTGATAAGGAGAAAGATATAAAGAGAAGAAGTTTGCAAGAGAGACTTCTGAGATTTAATTTTTTGATGATCAAGTATAATAAGAGGACTCTTTAAATAGAAATCTAAATCATATACCTAAAAATCCTGAGATTCCTCCTATATTCTAGCATGTTAAATCAATGTTACCCACTAAATAAAAAGCTAAATTGTCATTTCAATCTGAAAAAGTAAATATTCTCTAGTACCCTATATCTGAACCCTAAACACCTAAAAATTATAAGATTCCTCCTATATTCTAGCATGTTAAATCAATGTTACCCACTAAATAAAAAGCCAAATTGTCATTTCAATCTGAAAAAGTAAATATTCTCTAGTACCCTATATCTGAACCCTAAACTGTAAATCAATGTTTATGTACTAATATTCTCTAGTACCCTATTTTTCTGTTTATGTACTAATAGCCTAACATGTCATTTCAATATGAAAAAGAAATTCTCCATCAAAATAAGTTATTTATTATTATTTTTTTGTCCTCAGATTTATTTTATTTATTTTTCTGTGTAAATTCGCCCTTTTTTTGGCTGTTTGGAAAATTTTCGAAAAAACAACTGTTTCGCCCAGCAAACTGGCGAAAGAATATTTTGTAACAGTTATTTATAAAAACCGATACTAAAAGTCTTTATTTGTAACGGTTATTTACAAAAACCGATACTAAAAGTCTTTATTCTGTAACGGTTATTTCTAAAAATCGATACTAAAAGTCTTTATTCTGTAACGGTTATTTTAAAAAACCGATACTAAAACTTTTATTCTGTAACGGTTATTTTTTAAAAACCGATACTAAAACTCTCTATTTCGTAACGGTTATTTTGGAAAAACCGATACTAAATCGTTTATTCTGTAACGGTTATTTCAAAAAACCGATACTAAAAACACTTTGTTTCGCCCCACGGTTGGGCGAAACAGGGTTAATTAGGCAAATTCATATTCCGCGCTGTTTCGCCCCGTTATTGGGCGAAACTACTTGTGTTTCGCCCGGTGGCTGGGCGAAATGGCTACTTTTGCAAATATTTTTAAAACTTGGTCATTCCCTTAATTAATTTTTTTTTTTTGGCCCTTTCAAAAAAAAAGTCCTCGTCAAGCGTGGAGAGCCGCTCATTTTGGATTCTCCTAAATTAAGAGCTTTCTACATACACCAAAATATTTACAAACTGTTCTATTTTGAGTTGACAACCAATAATAAGCTGCCACATCAGATGTATGATCAGTATCGTACATTTTGAAATGTGGAATAAAACGATTATTTATAGTGTTAAGTTAATCTGTGCTCAAGCAAGCATTAAAAAAAAAAGTTAATCTGTGCATCTCTCTTTTTGTCACTATCACGAGTAATTATAATATAAAATTTCTCTATGTAAAAAATATATATTTAATATACATAAATATAAAAATATGCCTAATTTACATAGATATCAAAATGATCTATGCCAAATATTTGCTCAATTTACGACCTATAGACGCATAATTCTGAATTTTTAAAAATACCGAAGTAACATATCCAATTCAATAATAGGGTATTATTCACTTTTTTGGCAAGGCATTAGTTCGGATGTATGATACAATTTTTTATCAAATGTTATGTATTAAATATAGTTCAAAATTTCATGTCAGCCAACCGGAATATATGAAAATAAAGAACTAAGAATCCTTGAAATAATTGTTCATACTAATAGATGGCGCTATTTTTAGAGCAAGTTTTTCTTGGTCCAGAGCGTCATGTAATTTTTTTATTAAAACCCCAAAAATACCCCTCCATATATATTATGCTATGGGTGGCGCTTTCGGGTTTCGAGTCGTTCGGGTCTCGGGACGTTCGGGTCTCGGGTCGATCGTATCTCGGGTCTTTCGGGTCTCGGGTTGGGCAGGTTCGGATTACGGGTCAATCGGGTTTAAGTTTCGGGTAATTTGGGTCTAAGTTTTGGGTTAATCGGTTATGCGGTTAATTTGGTTACGAGTTGTTCAGTTCTATATTTTGAATATTTGTGATTAGTTTATCTTATTGTTCTAGTTTGTATTATGAATCAATGAAATTTTTTACGTCAATAAAATCATTATTACGGATCAATCGAGTCCTTACAGCTGGTTAGTCAAATTTGAATTTTACTTTTGAATCATTTCGGATTGTATTCCATACTAACTAGTCATCATTTGTCCTGGCATTATTAAGTGTGGACTTATAAACAATTGTTAAACTATGTTTTAAGTTCTAGATTATAATGTTATATACGAGTATTAGGATATATTGATAGAATAATAGGAAGATAATTAGGAGTTGATTACTCAATGTATGGCTAGGATGAGATTACTAAATGAGTGGCTAAAATAGTTAGAACGGCTAGTTAGCTAATGACTTAGATTAACTCACTTGTATTATAAATATGATCTATGTATATTCCACAATCAAGTAATAATACAATAAATCGTTCACTTTCTCTTCTTCCTCTATTCCCTCTAAATATTCTAACAGTTTCATTTCCTTTTTGTCTAACATTTTTCTACAATAGATTCTTGTACATGATACATCTCATTAATATGTTTTTACTGTAGAAGTGTCATTATGTTCATTTGTTTACATGTAACAAAATTTTGAAATCAATGTAGATTATTAGCTGCAATTTGAACAGGAAAGTAATGCTTATTTAAATGGAATCGTGACAAAAGAACGATAAACACGTAAGTTAGGGTTCGTTTGGCAACGTTTTTGTTTCATGTTTTTCGTTTTTTTTCTCCCAAAAAAATGCAAAAGGCGTTTGGCAAACTCACTTCGTTTCCATTTTTTCCAATAAGATTTCAAAAAAAAAAAACGCAATTCTGAAAACAATGAATACGTGTTTTCTACTTTCCTATTTCCGTTTTTCTTTTGGGGCCGCTTTTAAATACATACTATATTTTCTCTTCACTCCACCGCTTAAGCTTAATACATCAAATTTGATAACACAAAATTACCAATCTTTGTCTCTTTCTACTAACATCACCAGTACCAAAGAATAAGAAAATATCATTATTATTCTTAAGTGGAAATCTCTCATTCTTAGCTGTAAGTATTATGCTTTTTGCTTGCCATGATCTTACTAGCTACATCATTATTCTTCCATATTATTTATATTATATGAGCATGATGGTCGCATTTAATTCTTTCTTATGACTGTGTATCATACATATATTAGTTTATCTTTTTGTAGTATTAAGTATAAATTTGTGTATTGAAGTTATTTTTTATTGTATTATTATATTAAGTCGATTGAAGAACTAATTTATAATGCTGAAATTTATGATGATAATGACCAAGTCTAGTGGTAAGGTACTAGCTCCATATTTTCATAGACGAGGGGTTCGAATTCCGTATCTAGCATGATTGATGTAAAAAAAAATAAAAAACAAGCAATCGTCTTGTAGTTCTCTCTCTCAAAAAACAAAAAAAAGAAGCAGACACAATTCTTAGTTCCCAAAAAAAAAGAACAATACAATTTTTTGTAGTAATATTGAAAATATCTTTTGAAATTAGTAGAATTGTTAATAATTCATGGTACTCTTTTTGTCGAATATTTCTTGAGAAATGTGATGTTTATATTTGTTAGTTTACTTCGTAATCATATGTTGAATACACTTAATATAAAAAATAAACAATTTTTTAGAAACAGCAATAGAAAAACAGAAAACTGTTTTTTGTTTTCGGAAAATAGAAAACGGAAAAACAGAAATGATACCAAACGAGACCTTAATTAATCATCAAAAAGTAATAATAGTTGTCATTTAACTTCATAAACCCAAAGTTACGGAACATAAATCATGAATAGTTTCATTAATCATAAAAACATAATAATAGTTCCCATATAACTTCATACCAAAGTTAGTAAACTTTAAACATAAACTTAAAAACAACTTAAGGAAATACTTAAATGACATCTAATTAAAAACAAATAACAAAAGTAAAAGAAAAAAATCCATCTCCAAGAAATTCTATCCCTCTTCCTCCCCCCTCCCTTTTCTTTCGAACTGAGACAACTTCAAGCACTCTATTTGTCTCTCCAAAATTGCACACATTGTCATCTGAAAACTCCACAAGCAGTGCACTTTCTTTCTCTAAATATTTCTGTACATTTCCTCTTTGAAAATACTCCACATCCACAGTAACACTCTACGAAACCCAAAATTTATCCCTGAAATTACTTCACAAGAACTCCCACATTTTCCGTATATTTGTCTCTCCAACAATTTCACGTTCACTCAATAATTCCATATTTTCTCTTAAAAATTATTACACATTAATTCAATAATCTCTCTAAAACTCCACATAAATTGTAATTTTCACTTTAAAAGTTTCTGCACATCAACAAGAATACAAGATCTCCACATTTGTTTCTAAAAGACCCACACTTCTCACTAAAAATTATTCCATAAAAACCACATTTCCTCTCTGAAAATACTAGACAAGAACCCTACATTTCCTCTCTAAAACCAACACAAGAACGGTTATCATATTTGCTTCTAAATACGCACCATTTCTCTCTAAATATTATTCCACAAAGAAGATATTTCCTCTCTGAAAAACTAGACAAGAACCAGCCTACTTATCCTCTCTAAACCTGACACAAAATGAACACTACATCACTCTATAAACTCAACATTTCTCTTAAAAAATTATTTCCACAAAAACCCTACATTTCCTCTCCACATTTTCCCCAACTCCACATCTACATCCATAGTTTCAGCAAACAATTCAAAACTCTTGAAAAGTCGCTTCCTAAGACTGCTTAACTTAAATAAAACAGAAAAAAAAAAGACTTAATTGGATTAAAACCTTTTTAAAATCTGCAAAATTGGTAAAGAAAATTAGTTAGAATCATATTGTTGATAAAGGATTCATTTTTTCTGAAAGAAACCACGTTCCAATCTCAAGATACCACAAGATTACTACAACATGCAAAATCAGTGACTGTTCACTACTAAAAAAATGGGTTTTAGTGGCGGCTTTTTTCTAGTTAGTAGCAGCTTAAAGTGCTGCAAATCAATCTAGTGGCACTTTGGGGTCCGCCACATATTGTGTCATTACTGGAGGCGTTGCAAGCATTTTTGTGACGGATCATGAACCGCCACTTCATTGTAGCACTTAAATCCGCCATAACATAATGGCACTTATTCCTGTTAGTACGTTGTGGCATTTAAACCCGTCACTACATTGTGATACTTATTCCCGTTAGTACGTTATGGCACTTATACCCGTCACTACATTGTGGTACTTATATCCGCCACAACATTATGGCACTTTTATCTGCCACTACATCGTGACAGAAAAAATTGCCACTATTTACAAACACAGAGAAAACTACCACTAGCACCAACTTTGTAGTATGATAAAACGCCACTATTTTAAAATATTTTTTGTATCATATTATTTTAATTTATTGTGATTTGTCTCATCTCATATATCAAAATGCATAAATAATCACACATTAATAACAATTATAAAAAATAATTTTCCTTATTATCACTATGTCATCTATATTCCATTTCAGTCAAACCAAACAAAAATTTAACTCAAATGTCATTATACTAAAATGAACTAAATTCCCCTTATAGATGTATCATCAAACCATACTGCCTTCCTCTAGTATCTCCAATTCTTCTAACATATAACAGTTGGAAAGCCAACATCTCCAACTCCAATCTTCATATCACCTTCTTGCTTCCATTTTCTCCAAGCTATTAACAGAAACACACAAAATTGAATTGATTAGTTTTATCTAGTATGAAAATAAATAAACATGTAATCTCATTCATAATAGCCTTTGAAATCTGTCATACAGTTTTTTGTATAAAAAAATAATAAGTGAAAGAACTTTCCTCCAACCAAGTATAAAAAAAATTGAGTTACGAACAAGCAAAAAAAATTAATAGCAATCAAAAACATCACCAACTTATGCAGAAGTCCAGATCAAAACACATGCAAAATAAGAAATAAAATCAGTTCATACCTGAGCGGTCTTCCAGCGATTAATATTTGAAATATAAAATGCAATATAATTCCATTTAACAGTTCAATATCATAATATGCAATTAATATAATTGAATTTCTTTTGGAATATACAACACGGAATTATTTGAAATCTGTAGCATACAAATTAAGAAAATTCATAGGTAGATGTGCTTCTCAAAATTTGTTTCCTGGTCTATTAAATTGAAACTTAAACCATCAAAGAAATGAATATAGATTTAGCAAATAACAAGTATAAGGATATTTGCATATCTACCCGAAACCCTATAAAAATTGAAACCGCATAACAGAATTGAAACCAACAGAGAGAGGGATGAAGAGATAGATACCTCAAATATTCATTTAAGGCCTCATATATTAACAATCATTGTAATTCTACTTTAGTTCTTCAAAATTTTGGTGGAAACATAAAATAACTGTAATATATTAAAGAAATAAACACAAAAAAAATATGCTAACAAGACGGCTAGAACTGACCTTTAAGTATGTTTCCATTAGTGCTCATTTGTTCAATTTGTTCAAAACAAAGGACACTAGTATTGTGTATAAGATAGCCTGTTTTGAGGCAGTTGATTTCTGAATAAATATCTTTACTTGATGTCCATTTCCAAATCTTTTGAATCACCTGTTAATTAAGAAGAAAAATAACACTTTAGTAATTAATATCAAATTATCAATTAAACTTCATGAGAAGATATGAAAAGCTTTTACGAAATCTTGATTTTGTCCCTTTGAAGAAAACTTGCAAGGCCCGTGGAACTGGAGGCAACTGTAAGACAGAGATTAGTCCATTGCTAAAGCATGCCATATTTACTGAATTTTAATAATAAAAAAAGAAAAATATATATATTATTAGATATATTAATGACAAAACTAACATACAATAATTACACTAAAGATACAATTCTTACCTACAAACTTGTCACAATAATGACTTTTAGGTACCAAAAGATGAGAAAGAGTCTTGTTTGGATCCACGCTTAGGAAAAGATGAGAACTAACCTTTGGGCCCTCATCAACTCTTCATCTCAAATATGTAACTCTTATCATGTCAATTCATCAGATTAATGCAATATAAAAATGATTGAATGCTTGTTTGTTACCATTTTCAGTTATCAGAAGGATTAGATTTCCACATCTTTCCTGTATGTAATTAAATGGAATATCCAGCTCGGTACAATAGAAAGTCAAATTGAGTTTGCCTAAACATTATTTTAAAATTATGAAGTCATATTGAATATAAACTAGAAAATGAAAACAAGTGTTTATGAAAAAAATCATAAGAATAATATTACTCTTGGTCCTATCTAAAAAATATTTTTCAATGAAACTTACATAAACATTTTAATAATATAAAATACAAGAATAAATGAAACACACACATATACTGAACATTGCAATCAACTGCATAACTGGATGCTTCTTGATTATTTGTTAATGAATACCTTCATATAATTAGCACCATATTGCTTAAAGGATGAAATATGATTAATGCAATATAATGCACAGATTTCAACAAGACTAATGTATGAAATAAAGGATGTGAAACATGCATTAATTCATCTAACTTAACAGAAAGTTTTTCAATATCGTCAACCTAGCAGAAAGTTAGCAAACAAGAAATTATTAAAATCACAATCCATATCTGCAAGAAGAAACCTTACAGTTAAAAATAAGTTCACCCAATTCTTCAACAAACAAAATAAACCAATTCAGACCTCAATTCATCTAACTTACCGTAATACAGACAAAAAAACTTAGTTCCTCCAATTTACCCTAATTCAGGCCTAAGTTCATCAATTAAACCCTAGTTTCTAATTCATTCAATTAACCCTAATTAAGACCTAAGTTCATCCAATTAACCCTAAATCCATGTTTAAGACTTATTAACCCTAAATCCAAACCAAAAAAACCCTAATTTGTACTGGAACAAACCTGAAACACTTAATTAAGTATGAGCTATGTGAGGCAGCCAAGTCAGATTGCAGAAAGAGGTTAAAATCTACAATTTAACACTGATTAGGGACTCCCGCTTTTGAATAGCGATCTCGTAACTAGAGAAACAAAGAAGGAGAAACACGACTTCAGCCTTGTAGAGGATGGCGAGCTCCTATGTCCTCTTGAAGAGAATAGAGAGAGAGAGAGAGTTCTCTTCTCTCTACTTGAGTTGCTGAATTGAAGAGACGACTCTCGAGAGAGAGAGTTCCCTTCTCTCTAGTTGAGTTGCTGGATTGAAGAGAGAGAGATATTTTTGTTTAGAACACGTGTATTGGAGAGAGGTTTTGGTTTATTGGAGAGCGAAATGGTTTTGGGAGGGAGTGCGAAATGTTTTTGGAAGGGGATTATGTTTGGGATGGAGGGAAATGAAAATTTAGCGAAATTGGATCTGTATACTGGCGGGTCGGGTCAGTGCATCTTCGACTGCCAGAATAATACTCTAAAATGAGCGCTCTTGACACTTGGGCCGCCCGCCAGAAAAATTTCGCCAGCATGACCTGTTTTTTTAGTAATGGTTCGCTAGTTGTTAACGAACTTCTCGCAAAGCACAGAGAGCCGCTAATTTCGGATTCGCTTTTAAGTTTTAACTTATTCAAACACAACCAATTTACAAATAATTACACTTGGAGTTAGTTAATAATAATTTATAATAAGCTGCCACATCATAGATGCGTGAAAAGTGGAAACTTTAAACATATTGGAGATTGCGGAAACAGGTTAATATTAATTAATAACAAGATACAATGATTATTTGTGGAGCTCATCTATATGGTCAATCAAATTAATCCCAGATTATTGTAGATGTTTTGTTTTTTCATGAGTACTTGTAATCTAGGTTCGGAAGGAATCGGAACCGGAGTCGGTCCTTTAGAATAGTGATTTAGAATCGGTTGAATCAGATCGGAATCAGTCCAATCGGATGAAAAGTCGGACCAATTTATATAAAACTAATAATTTTATATAATCATGAGAATTAGATATTAATCGGATCAGACCTTGCCGATTCCGACTCAAATCGACTGAATCGGAATCGGAATCGGCGATTCTCAGAACCATGCTTGTAATAGGGAAATGTAATATCACGACGACATTATAGTACATCCAATCACGACGGACTGTATATATACTATTATTCTACTTTTCAATAAATTATTTATTTTCTATATATTGTTTTCACTATTTTTGATATATTTTTATTCTTTACGTACTAATCGTTAAAAGTTTGTAAAGCGATCGACGACTTGATTCTTATGAGAACCCTATTTGGATTAGTGGAACGAAGAGCGAATAGGCATACTCGGAGAGTAGACAGCCATGAACGAAACTTGGGTTGCTAGCGAGAACGGGCGGTTACAGCAAACGCAACCGTCTTGCCAAAATTTATCAGCAGATCTGTGTGTTCGGTATCGTTATTGATTTTTCTTTATTTCCTATTATTTACTTTGCTTTATTATCTTTTATAAAATCCTAAAAATTAAAATCCATACTTTTGCATGATTTAGGCCTTTCAACGCCCCCCCCCCCCCAAAAAAAAAAAAAAAAAATTAAACGACAGTCATCTCACCAACAAAAGGTGATATAATTTAAAATTCATAAAAATATTTGTAAAGTAATGAACATATAAAAGTCTACAAAGAGTTAATAGCCATTAAAAATTTAATAGTCAATTAATTATTTATATTTACCCACATCTCATTATTCAACAATTGAAATAATTGAGATGATATGAGCTCTTGAGAGTACTCAAAAGAAGTTGAAAAAATAAAGAAGTGGAGTTAATTATTAATTGTAGTAACAAAGTAATTATGTACAAGTATAGGGGAGTTTAGATGTTGCCACGAGCCTCCAAATTAATTATCTTGCACGCCCTTGCCCGAACCATCTGTACCCCAACCCGAATCGACTTGAACCCGACCTTAACTTGACTGTTTGTCATCTCTTCTTTTTTTAACTGTAGGCAAATAACCTACATAGACTTATTTTCATTGCTATTAAAGATTGCTACTTTGCGGGAGTTAACTTATTTAAAGAGTCCGCATGGACTGTCATCCTAATTTTATTGGTCGAATTTCTCCCACGTTGTTACTTCTACTATTATCAAGGTGAGGATCCTTTCCAATGTGACCCGTCTGCTATTAAAAATATGTTATTCCTCTCTTTCCAAATCCTCCAGCAAGTTGCTATTCGTAGCTTTGACCAATACTTGATATGCTCTTTTTGGAAGTTTTGTAAAGTCTGTGTCAAGTGCTCATTGGTTTGACAGAGTAGTTTCGAGGCACTATGGCTGCTTTTTGCATTATCTGTTGCTAGCTTTTGGATGCGTACGGACAAGAGAAGAAAAAAGAAGATGAGGGTGGTCCTCTACTATATGGTGATTGCAAAGTTTGCAGCATGTGCGTATTGTTATACCTTTTTTATTAGATTATATTACATAGGAAGCCGCTCTTTTAGTAGAAGCCATGCAAATACTTTAATGCGTAGTGGTGCTTTGACTTTCCAGAGTTTGGTGGAGTAAATATTTTTAACCCTTGTGTTTTGCAAGAATATGTATGCGGATTTGACAAAAAATTTCTTATTTGATGTGGCTACAAGATCATGCCAGATTGGTTTTTCTTCTGTTGTTTATGTCCTTGTACTTAAGGCAATACTAATTAGCTATTCTAGATCTCGCACTGACTTGGCGTCCGGTATATAATCCTAGATTATCTGTATCTGACCCTGTCCCACTTCATCATGCATTTTGATATTTTTCTCAGAGAAGCTATATTGTATAGTTGCCGGAATTGTTTTGCTAAGGTCATATTAGAGCATCATTTGTCATGCCAAAAGGATTTTGCTAGCCCATTCTCTATTTCCATTGATGTATTGATTTATAGCACTGGGGCTAGTTCATATAGTGTCTTGATGAAGAAAGAGACATGGTTACTTGCTCCATCTAGAGTTATGTCAAAGTGTGGTCCATAGATTTCTTTTAAGGCTTGGTGTTGGGTTTCGGACGTGCATAACGCAGCGGAAAAATAAAAATTTCGTCCAAAACCCATCCCGAGGATCCGTGCGTATCGGTTAAATCAAAGAAATAAATCTTAAAGATACCTTTCGGATTACGCTTAATCTGTGACGCTCAAACCATGCGTGTTGTCCATGCGTCTCTAAACCGGTTACCGTCCTAACCGATTTTACATCCGTCTAGGCCGTCTAGGTCGGATTGTGCGGAAGTCATCTACCGCACACACAATTGGTCTCCACCAAAACTCTCAACAAACCGTTCTCATCTTCTTAGGCCGAATAGATCACAAGCGCCGAAAGTACGAACGCCTCTACCGGTGTCCACACAAACAAACTTCTTAAAACGGGAAGAAGAACAATATATATGCTAGTAGCTTGTTCTCCTCTTGCATAAGAAAACTCTTCTTATTTTATCTTACAAAAGATGTATAATTCTCTCATATAATTGCACCCTTTCATTTTTGTCATATGAAAGGAAAGCACCATTTAGTAATTTTGTCACACAAATGAGAAAGGATATTTTCTCTCTTTTTGTCTCACAAAAGAGAATGAGAAATAATGAGAGAGAGAATCATTTGGTACAATGAATTTGGAGCCCTCTATGTCCTTATATAGAAGTGAAGAGTCATGTCTATTCACACTAAAAGATGTGTATGACATCACTCATCATTATCCACATATCATCATCTAGACTCTTCTAGATTACATGATCTTGTGTGCTCATAGTCTTTATATACATATATATCATATCTTATCACATAAGATGACAATATCTTTTGTGACATTCCGATGCAACTCATCATATAAGTCGTTAGGATTTTCTGCCCCCGTTTCAGTTTGTTCTTTGTGTGTGACCCTGTAGGTTCACTTAATGTTGGCAATAGACTTGAAAGTCTATAAATCATGAGCGGACTCTAGCAAGCCATCATGACTACCCAATTTAAGTGAATATCGGTGATCCGATTTACCTAATCAACAATCACGTATTTAGTCCCTTTGTCACACGATATCTATATCGATCATAAGGCATTTAATACGTCATCCTTATATTAATCGAATTAATATTTCTTGATCCCGAATTAAACTGAACAAGAACAAATAACATTAATAACTCTTATTAATTCATTTGAGTATGGCTATACATTTCTTCAGTTCAATTCATCAAGAGGCCTAAAGATATCTCTCTCATTTATGAGAGGAACAAATCCCGTCTTGATTGCACTCATCCCTCTACATGATTCATTGTATACCCAATCATAACCGTTATGACCACCCGGTTAAAGGCAGTGTTAGATTATATTAAAGTATAAAATTACTCATGTTGGAAACCGAGACAATCTCAGGTCAAAGGACTATAAATAATTTATGTTACAAGAATCGCTAATGACGTAAAACATGTAGCATTCTTATGACGGGTCAGTCCAGTATATGGTCTCTAACATATACCTATATTAATGACTTGATAACTATTTATCCATGATCAGTAAAACATAATCATCAGTCAACTAATATACTGGTGTACATTTATAGCTTGTATATAAATATATATATTTATTTATATCCGCAAGTATATTTGTCTCCACAAATATCCTATAAATGACCAGGGACGATTTAGAATAGCATTCATAACACTTTATAGTTTTACTATCAAAGTCACACACTTTGATGACATAAAGTTGAATTGCATATTCATGGTCTATTTTAATTATATTAAAATGACCTATACGCATATATTATATGAAATATCTTAGAATAAATATTATGTTTGTTATTACAATCCATCATCTAGATCACAAACACTTTGGCCTAGGGCATAACACCATCACTTGGGACCATTGCCCTTGTGAGTTTGCTATTGATTCACATATCCATTTCAACCCCCAAGGCCCCATTTATTTTTGATGTGCATATTGTCTCCTAGTTTATTAAATGTTTAGCTGCTTTTCTATCTTTGTCTCCATTCCACAGAAAATTTCTTCTCAATTTGTCAAATTGTTGTATGACCCATTTTGGCAACGAAAGTGCTTGCATGTAATACACAGGCAAAGATGAGAGGTAGGAGTTTAGGAGAGTCAACTTGCTACATCATGATAAGTATTTGGAGCTTCAGCGTGAGATTCTGTGTTCCATAGCTTGAATTAATGATAGGTATTCTTGAAGCTTTGGCCTGTTGATAGACAGAGGTAAACCCAAGTATTTTAGCGATAGCATGGAGTGTTTGAATTTTAGGCCGGATTCAATGTATGGAAGTTATTGGTCTGGTACCTCTACTGTCGTAAAGGTATTTTTTTGTTCCAGTTTATTGCCAAACATGTTATTTGGGTAAACAAAGCTAGCGCAGGATTAGCTATTTCTATGTTTTCCTTCCTACCTTCAAAGAGCAATATCGTATCGTCGGCGAATTGAATTGTTTGCATGGGGAATCTAAAAGAATGTCCAGCTAATGGGATTATTTTTTGAAGAATTCATTGTAGGGTATCTACCAATAAAAAGAATAATAATAATGGGGATAGTGTGTCTCCCTTTTCGAAGGCCTCTTATGTGTTTAAAGAAATCTCCCAGTAAGCCGTGCTGAGGTGGATGTTTCGAGTAGGCACTGCATCCATGTTGTCCATTTATCGGGGAATCCTCTGTTCTTTAGCATGTATGTGAGCAATTGCCAGTTGATTGTACCAAAAGCCTTAAAGAAGTCTATTTTTAGCATGATTCCTGGAATTTTGCTATTTTTGAAGGCATTCATATATTCCCTTGCTCTGATAAAAGATTCAATAATAAATATCTTTTTAATTTTTAATTTTATTTTTATTTACTAAGGCTTCCTTTTGTGGTTGCAATCTGAGTACTAGTGCCTTTGAGATAATTTTGATTGGGCCATCGATAAAACTGATCGGGTGAAAGTATGTTACCTCTTTTACTCCCTACTTCTTGGGTATTAATGATATTGTTGCTTTGTTTATTCTTTCTAGGTTGAGTTGACCTGTTGCGAAAGTTGTGGCTAGCGAGACTATATCTTCTTCTATGATGTCCCAAGCATATTGATAAAATTCGTTTGGTAGTCTATCTAGCCCAGAGGCCTTGCCCTTTGCTAGAGAGTTTACGACACTCCTTAGTTCCTCTTTGGTAAATAGTTTGTCAATGTCTCTGAGATCCTCTATTTTTTCAAATAGGCTATGCGGTCGATGCTGCTGCCTGGTTCTCCAAACAGGTTTGCAAAAAAGAAGGTGAAGAACTCTTTGATCTTGTTTTGATTTGTGATTGTTCTATCTCAGCTTTGCAGAGATGAGATTGTAATTTGAGATCTCCTATTCGAGGGTAGTGTGTGAAAATACTTAGTATTTTGATCTCCTTCTTTTGAGCCATTTGCATCTTGATCTTTGCTTCCATTTTATTTCCTCATTATTTGCTAGTTCGTGTACTTTGCTTCGGATATCTAGGCGAAACTCAATTAAATTTCTGCTAATGGTCTTCTTTCTTATTTCTTGTCTAGCAGTTCTAGTACTCATTTGCATCTATTAAGATGACTGTCATGTTTTTTTTTTTGATTTAATAGATCCAGGTCTAGCCTGGAATTTAGTGATTGAATTAAATATAGTTTTTAAAAGGTTTACATGTTGATGTCATTCAAGAGAATTGGCAATACATCATAATTAAAAAATAGAGCTATTAATAAGAAAAAAATATATATCAAAGAAAGAAATAAAACACTAGCCCTAAATTGTTCCTTCCGTCGACCTCCTAATCCTTAATAACCAATTATATATTTCTCCATAATTGAAAATCAGCATGTATAGCATGCAAGAGCAGTTGTTGGGATGATCTTTTCTCCGTAAAAGTTCATGTACATCTCTCCTTCCAGATGTTAATATAGCCGCACAAAGCTTACTTTTTTTTCCATAATTTCTCCGCCATCAGTCATTAAATGTGTAACATGCGATGGTTGAAGGTCCAACTGATGCATTAATCACATGAAAATGGGCAGTGTTGAAAAAGATGATTGGAAATCTAAGCATCTGCCATACATAGTAAGCATATATTTGTCAGTGTGCATCCCCTTTTAATTAGCTGATTGATGGTCGGCAAAATGTTTCTAGCTAGTCGCCAAATGAATATTTTTATTTTAGGTGGTACCTTGAGGCGCCAAAGACGATTGTATTCTTTTAGCCATTTTGAAGTTGATGCAAGAGAATGATAAAAGGAAGCAGTAGAGAATTTTGTCGATCGATTCAAGGTCCATGTGATCATGTGAAGCTGATTGTTGTTGTGCGATGCTAACCAGTTTTCCCAAACAGTTTTCATTTCATCTAGTTCCATGGATGCTATATTGGAGAGTGGTAGGTTAAAAATAATACTCCAATCCTCCTATTTACATGCCTCTTTCACAGATAGTTGATGTCGATGAGAGACAAAAAAGTATAGATTTGAAAAAGTGAATTGCAATCTACATCAAATCTAATTATGTTCCCAAATTAGGATGTCATCTCCATTTTCTTCTCGGTAAATGACGAAGATGTTAAATAGGTTCATGGCTTTTTGGACGTCCCTTATTAGTGTAGAGACCTGTGTGTTTTGGACATAGGTTGTTACGGGAGTGTGGATATAGTTTTTGTTGTTCTCGGTTTAATGATGTTTAAAATAATTCTGTAATTACTAATTATTATTTGAGTTAAATATTTAATATTATTCCGTAATCACAAGTTCAAGATGACGGAATCGAAGTCCAACTCAAGGCGGATGCAACTTGCTTTTTCAGGAGATTTAGAAGACCTCGAGCGCATTTTGTTCAGAAACTTTTGCGTGCTTTCTTCTTGTGTTGAGTTTAGCTTTTTGGTAATTTTGGTTAGCACTAAATAGAGAGAAAAAATAGCCGAATTTTTATTTATTCCGTTCCGAATGGAACATGCTTTGTTCTGAATGGAAGGTCCTTTTTTCTGCGTTTTTTCTGTGTTGTTCACTGGTTGATTTTTGACCCATTCCGTTCTGAACGAAATGTCAGATTTCTAGCCATTTTGCTTTGATTTGCTATTTAATCTGTTTCCTTTTCCGCCTTCTGTTCTGAACGGAAGGTGTTCCGTTTTGAATAGAAGATCGCATGATTCCTTTTTTGTGAGGCTGCTTCTTCCCTTTTTAAAAGGAGCAGACACAATCTGTTTTAAAATAAGGTTTTTGAGCAAAATTTCAGAATTCTCTCTCTTGAGTGTTAAGCTAAATTACTGTATAATCAAAGTGAGATTAGGATGAATTATTGAGTTGTTTGTTATTGGTTATTGTGGTGATTGAAAAAGATCAGTTGTTTAGTCTCGACGACTCGCTACGAGTATTATAAAACGATCGTGGAGTCGAGTCTTGTAATGAACACTATTTGGATTAGTAGAATCGAGGAGCCGAAAGGCATACCCGGAGAGTAGGTGCTCGTGAATGCGGTAAGCACCACTAGCGAGAATGGGAGGTTAAGGCATACGCAACCTCCTTGCCGAACTTTGTCAATCGTGTGTTCATTATTCGTATTTATTTCTTTACTCATAATTTGATTATATTCTTTCTTATCTATTTATTAATACAGCGAATCCACCTAAAAGTCTAAGGTCTAAAAGTTGTAAAATCCTAATAAGTCAAAACCACCTTCTGCACAATTTAGGCCTTTAACCCCCTCCCCGCCCCCTTTTAAGCTGCAATCGATCAACAATTGTATCAGAGCAGGAATACAAACCGTTTCAAATCCATTTTGAAACAGCGTGTATTTTTTATCTATGGCGACGCTTCAGACGAATTGACTACACATCTTTTATTCGGAGAAACTCGACGGCAAAAATTGGAATCTTTGGAAGAGATGCTTGGTGTACGCCTTCGAGCTACATGGTCTTCGTCAGGTAGTTGAAAGTAATTTTACCATAAAATTTGTAAGGATACCACAACTCATAATGACCAAACAAATATCAATATAACACTTGACCTAATGGCACAAAACCAAATACTCACAAATATGGTAAATAATTTATCAGTTATAACGGATGGTTGTATTAATTTCCATCAAATGTTGCGAGATCTCCTAAATCGATTTGAGTGAAATAGTCAAAAGAAGAGGACCAAATTAATGGGACTCGAACAACAACTTGACTTCTTCCGGATGATCGAAGGTGAATCCGTCGAGAATATGTACACTCGTTTGTCGCATATCTGAAACAGATTCACCGCTTTAGGAGAGACCCTAGCAAATCCTCGAGTTGTAGGTAAATTGATCAGGGCAATGCCGCAAAGTTGGGAAGCACTTCGAGTTTCATTGGAGACGATGATGACGAAGCAAGAGATCGGGCCAGAAGATCTAATCAGTTATTTCCGGAACTACGAAGCCCGACTCAAGCAAACAAACTCTCAACTGATAACCACAGTCATGCCGGCAATCGACACACACGATGAGGAGATGGCGTTTCTTGTGAAATGATTTGGTGATTTACGAGCACGAGAGAAATGGATTAACGACAACCGTCGACGCACCAACAAGAAGACGTATTGTTTCGAGAGCAATAAGATGGGGCATACGATGGAAAATTATTACTAGGGGTGTTCATTTGGCCGGTTCGGTCCAAACCGAACCGGTTTAACAAAATCGAATCTAAACGGAACTGAAAATTGAAGAACCGAACCGACCGGGACATATGAAATGAACCGAATTTTAACGGAACCGAACAAACATATTTTTAATTCGGTTTATTTGGTTTAAACCGGATTTTAATTTTACATAAAATTATACTATCGAGATACATCATTAATACATACTAAAAATAGAAAACTAAAATGCATAATTTCTCCAGAGAACACAAAAGTAAAAGAAATAGTTATAAATTATAATATCTTCTTCAAGCTTGTCAAGTATTTCCAAATTTTCTTTCGGATCAACCGGTTGTGCATATCGGATCCAATCTTTGGTGCATATAAGAGCTTCCATAATTTTAGAAGTCAACGACCCTCTAAATTCATCAAGAACTCGGCCACCGGTAATAAATGCGGATTCAGAAGCGACCATATGGGAAAGAATGGGAAACCTTGGACCATTTAGCTTCCACCATCCTAAAATATCGAATACCTTTCTTCAAGATCATCTCCTAAATATTTTCCCAACTCCGATTTATTCTCCCCACCACTTCTTATTGATTTGTGCTTCTCACGTATATCCACCCTATTGGTTTGAGTGTTATTTATCCCACTTCCTTGATTTTGTTGAGGGTTTTGAGGAGCATACAACCGTTTATACTCATTAAACAATAAAAATAAGTCATCTTTGATTTTCTTAGCCATTATCTCCCCCATTTTCGTTGCCATGCAATTCACCAAGTACAAACTCTACAAAATCAAATTTATGCCTAGGATCAAGAATAATCCCTGCAATAATTAACGGGTTAGTTTTCTCCATATTACCCCAATATTTGTCATACTTTATTTTCATTCTATTCACCATCGCTCTCAACTCTGAATCACTACTTTGTTTCCATGTTTTTAATATACCGTACACATTGGTAATTTCACTAAAAAATATATTAGACGTAACATAGGTGGACTCGGAAACTCGTTTAGTAAGATTGTAAAAATATTTTAAGAAACCGACAAATCTTTCAACATTACCCCAATCTAAGTCAGTTGGTACACCTTCACTTCTACTAAGCTCATCAAAAAACTCATTATCTTGCTCAACATAAGTATCAAATACCTTTTGAAATTTTAAAGCTACATCCAACATTAAATACGTTGAATTCCATTGAGTAGGAAGATCTAAACACAATAAAGCCTTACTATTGATTTTCTCCATTGCAACTCAATCCTTAAATTTTTGAAATCTTTTTGGTGATTGTCTCAGATATTTAACTGCGCTCGAACTCGACAATCCAATTCACTTATTTCTTTTAACCTATCTTGCACCACTAAATAAACTATGTGAGCAATGCACCTCATGTGAAGGTGTTTCCCATTTAAAATACCCGTACCTCAATTATTCATTCTTTTTCTCAAATAGCCGATTGCAAGAGTATTTGAGCTCGCATTATCTACCGTGATAGTAAACACTTTATCAATCCCCTAATCAATTAAACACTTTTATAAAGCCATTCCGATTCCTTTACCATCATGATTAGAAATCGGACAAAAATTCAAGATTTTTTTGGTTAACCTCCAATTATTATCAATAAAGTGAGCCGTGAGACACATGTAATTTAACTTATTTAAAGAGATCCACGTGTCCGTGGTAAGACACACTCTTTGACCGTCTAAGAATTTTTTCAATTTCACCTTTTCTTTTAGGTATAAGCTTAAACAATCTCCAGTGACGGTTGACCGAGATGGAATCTGAAACTTCGGGCATGCGATGTTTAGAAACCGTCTAAAGCCGTTTTTTTGAACTAATGAAAATGGTTGCTCATCTAGTATTATCATACAAGTTAGAGCCTCTCTAGTAGCAACTTGATCAAATCTCAAATTATTAAAAGCACCGGTTCTCTCACCATCTCCATTTAAACTATTTTAGCCCGGTTGAAGGTTTAAGACCGTCTGTTTTTTATCTTCCTTACCCTTGCACCTCTTCATGTGAGATTTCAAAGTTGAAGTTCCATTTTTATTTGAATCAGCAAAAAATTCTCTGTCGCAAAATTTGCATCTTGCCTTAATATCTCCATTGGAGTCTTTGAACTTTGTAAATTCAGTCTAACAATCAGATCTCGGCTTCACTGACTTCCTCTTCTTCTTTTGATCAGTGGGTTCGCATTTGTTTATGTCGCTTGTGCAGCATTAACAGCTTCTATAGGTTGTCCTTCATCTCAAATTTGGTTGCCCGCTTGTGCTTGTTATGCCATCTGCCAACTGAAAAAAGATAACAAACTTACTCTAAACTTATTTTATAACTAACTACAATTTTACATATCGGGCTTTTCTTTACTAGATCAACTCCCATTATGTAATTTGTACATTATGCAAAGTATGAGCTTTTATATAATTTGTACATCATGCAAAATATGAGCTTTTCAAACAAAGTATGAGCCTTTATGTAATTTGTACATCATGCAGCCATGCAGGGGCTTTTTTTGTTGTTGTTGCAACTTTCTCAATTTTAACCGAAACTAATTCTTTAATGGACCAAACCCATTTTAGACCAATGCATTTTTTGGAATTGAGTTGCAGTGAGAATGTGACAAAAATTAAAGAATATAAAACTCAAAGCTTATTTGTGTTTCAAATTTCATTAAATATAACATGCTCTAAATTACACAAAACCCTAAATTTCGTAAATCACTAATTTTTTGTACAAAACACAAGGAGATGAAGAAAACTATTAAATAAGTTATAAAAAATACATAAATCAGTTAATAAATCAAGATGAGATTTACAAAGAAAAGAAATAAAGTATGAGATTGAGAGGTGCATAAAAACCTTTGTTGTACTTGTACTGGACAAAAGAAAAAACAATCCGATTTTATACTTTTCAATTGCACTTGTGGCTGCTAGGGTTTGGTTTTTGAAATACAAATTTCGTAAGCTTTTTGGAAACTCAAACTCTTCCCATTCCTGTCATTTTTTCCTTGCGTGAGAGAGGAGGCAAAAAAGGTGAGAGAAGAAAATGAAAGTCTCTTGACTTTTGAAGTGACAAATAGAAATAAATCTCTTGGTCTAGGAGTAAAATATTGGATGGAGTTTTGTATTATTCGAACTCTATTCTTTATATGCTCATACACTATACATTATTGGACCAAGTTCATGGAGTAAAATATATATATAAATTATAATTTTATAAAATGTGGTGTATACTATTCGGCCGGTTCGGTTATACTGATTTTTCAAAATCAAGAACCGAACCGAACCGGATAAATCAAATAGTGGCAATTTCAAACCGGACCGGACCGAATAAACCAAATAACCGAACCGAATTGACCGAAATTAACCGGTTCGGTTCGGTTCAGTGCCCGAATAAATCGAACCGAATGAACACCTCTAACTGTTACATGTTTCACCCTGAGCTTGCACCTTGGAACAAGAAAGAAGACGAGCGATGAGAAGAACGATACAATGATAGACGTGAGAAAAGACGTGATGACAAGGCAAAGTAAAGTAGAAGAAGTCAAGGAGCTACTCGAGCGATTCATCCAACTCCGTCGAATCGGAATCTGACTCCGGCCCGAAAATGGCGAACGTTGCTTTCATGGCGCTCAACAATGTGGATGAAGTGTGTGAACGGGCCATTCAAGAGATGCTCCGTAAACAAGGATGAGTTCCACCTCTTCCACATCCGGCGGTATCCTCATTCGACGACGCAGCATCTTTAGGTTCAGTCCGTCACACGGGTCACGAGGTATTTTTAGACCCTACTCTTGATTATGTTTTAGAACAGATAAAAGTTCCAAGTTCAAACAATTTAAACAATAATGTAGAATTTGGACCAAGAGATGATCTAGAAAGAGTTGGATAAACTTCAGGAATCTCTTGTCAGTACTCAACATATACTAATTGATTCTGAGAACTCAGTAAAGTCGTACAAGGCACAACTAAAAGAGTTTGGAAAAATGAAATTAAATAACAACAACTCTGAATGTGAAAATTTAAGAATAGAAATAAATCATCTGAAAGTCGAACTTCAAAATTGAAAAATAGAAAATAACACCTTCAAGTTCGCTTGTGTCAAAAATGTCACAAATAGATTTGATTTAGACAAGATATTAATAGGGCAAAAACCAAATGACAAATTCGGTTTAGGGTTTAAGAAGGAAATCGGTTTTAATCTCACTTCTTCAAGACCTAAAGACCAAAAAGTAAAAAGAGAGCTCAATTAATCTAAGAATAGTCGAGGAAGTGTATTTATGTATCAGGGATACTCTAAGGATAAAAGTCAAACTTAAATAACATACAAAACACTCACACAAAAGCACATTGCGGAGGTAGTAACAAGAAGTTACTTTTAAATTCATAATTTTAATATACGCTAGTAACAAGAAGTTACTTTAAAGTCTATTACACTGTCCAGTTTCTAAGTCTACATACAAAATCCCACGAAAGCATTTAAAATTTCAAATAAACACCATACCAAACGGATGAACATAAAAATAAACAAATAATAATAACTATAACAACGAAAAGAAATAAATATATTGAAAAATGCATGATGATGTCATGATGCTAATGATGATTTCATGATGTTAATGCTGATGCTCATGATATATGATGATGATTAAATAAAAAATGATGATATAATAAAAAAATGATGATTTAATAAAAAATGAGAACAAGATTCTTTTTTCTTCAAGAAAATCGATACAAGCTTGAGCTGCTCCAGCAGTCTTAACCAAAATATAATCAAGTCCGTCTTTGACATCCCGCTTAAATCATAATATCACATTGTTATAATTAGCATAATTAAAAAATATTATTACATTTCAAGAGTACTGATAACATTTAATTATTTTTCTATATAACCAGCTTACCATCAATGTTGGCCTAATCTCCAATATGGCCCATGAATACCATCACTTTCATTCAATTCCTTGGCGTGCACAATTTCTTTCAAAACAATCCGTCGATTTTTCTCATTTGGTCATTCCACATCTAGCCTGAAATTTCAATCACAAAATCATTTAGTCAGATAACTTTATACAATTTTATATTATTTTCTAACAAGAGAAATTTGAAAGAGTTAATAATATTTTCAACTGCTTAAAAAATATAAAGTCTACATGCTTAAAAGTTTCATCCATTTTTTCAAATTGAAGCTTCTCACATGATGATCCACTTTGGATCAAACCGGAAAGAAGATAAGAGAAGAGAAGAGAAGACAGAGGAGAGAAGGAAAGAGTTGCTAGAACACTAAGTTATCTAGCTAGATAATAAAATATGACCTAAATCTTAAACCTATTGACCTAAACACGAATAATCTCAAACTAAATGCCTAGCCTAGATCTACACAAAACACATCCTATCACAATTCACACATTGTAAACCGCGCAAAACCGTCGTTAAATTTCACACAATTTAGCAAAAATATTTATAATTTCCCTAGATTTACTCTTAAGTGTATATGTGGTCTTTTGAGTTTTAGGGGTCGAACACAAGAAGAATGGCCTTGAGATATTACAATTCTTTTCAAAAGTAGGTCTTGTTTTGTTCAAATGATGTAGATTGTTTAAGAAGGGTAATGGTGTATTAGATGGATTTTAATCAAATTCGTGCACAATTCTTTTGAAAATTCTTTAATAATATTTTCAAATGTCCACAAGTTGCAAATGATATGTCATTGAAAACGAGAGAATGAGACCTTCACAATATAAGGCAAATCAATATTCACTTTTATTCATATTTTTATGTAAATTTTCGTTTTAGTCCACACTTTTCATAATCAATCAACAGAGTTTTTCATAAAATCATAGAAAATCGAAAATTACTTCGAAAATCACCAAAATTTAACAGAAATTAGGAAAGCAAGTTCAGATTGTGTGCAAAAAATCTCAGATCAAAAAGATTAATATTCCAAAAGTTATGGTCAAAACTCAGAACATATGACAGATTTAGACAGAGTATGATAAGTGTTGCTAAAAGAGGGTGTAATTCAAATTTTATCCAAACAACAATTCGATTAAAATTCAGATTGAGAAACTACACTTCAAAATGATTTCCAGAGACTTAGATTTTTTATTTATAGGATTTTTTTACTAATTTCTAAAAATTGTAGAAAAACAGACAGATTCAATAATCAAGAACAGAAAATTTCAAAAGTCAAAACTTTGCACAGATTTTATCTTACAAATTTAACATAAAAGCATTGGGCACATATTATATGAAAGTTGTTCTAAAATATCTAAAGAAACACAAAATATTTTTTTTATAATTTTCTTTGATCAGATCTGAAGTCAAACAATTTTTTACTGAAACTGACAGAAACAAAATGCAGAAAAATGTATTTTTGAATTTAGAGGGTAAAAGTAGGGATTTTTAAGGCAATTTGATCAAGAATTGTATCATTAATCACAAAATATTCAATTATTCAGATTTGGAACAAATTTGAATTATTTCCAACCAGAAAAACTCAGCAAATAGATCAAAATTTCAGATCAAACACCAGTCAACCAACTATTGTTTGATCTCAAATTTTTGAACTAAAAACTTCACTAAATCAAGCAAAAACCTCAACCAAGATTCAAGATGATAAAATGGACTAACATGCAGGAAAATTCAGTTCTAAATGACCTAATTAATTCAACCAAATCGATTAAACCAAAAAAACCAGATTTAACAGCATATTATGAACAGTAACCAAATCAGTCAATTTAATTCAAATTAAAGCAAGATTTCAAACAATTCTATCACAAAAAGCCTATCCCTACAAAATTCTACTCACACATGATAAGATCAACCGAAATTAGGCATGTGTTCATCATATTTTTTTACAAATTGGATCTTGTGATCTAAAATTGGATACAAGAGATTAAATGAAAATTGAATCAAACCGAGATGTAGAAGATCAACCAGAAGCTTCCTTGAGCCGATTTGAACCTCCAATTGATGCTCGATCCAGCCGGAACCGCTCAATTGCCTTTTTCACCAAAATCAGCCCGAATTGGTGAATTTTCACTCAAACTCGAAAATTGAAGCTCGAAAAGCTCTGAGATTCAGTAATGGAGTTACTGAAGCTTAAAGAAGATGATTGGAGAGTTGTGTGTGGAAAGAATTTGGAGAATGGAAGAATGATTGTGAGAGATTGGATGGAAGGGTGTGTGTTGAGGGATTGAAATACGGTTCTTTATATAGAGAGTTCAGAGAAATTTCGGGGCTTGTGATTGGCTCAGGTAGATCAAGGGATTGTACTGAAGATCTGGACCAAGTTTCGTTGAATTCCGTTGAGATTTGAGTGGTTTTTGGGCGGATGAATTTTCGCTCTGTTCTGTCTGGCGGAAGAATTCAGATCGAATCTGAGATTCGAAAACGCGCGCGGTTAATCGGTTGAGTCACTGACTGACGGGCCCCACTGGATTTGCTGCGTAGAAACGGGTCATAAATCGCGTGAAACGAGTCGTGTGCTGCTCTTCATAAGGCGCTGAGTTTTTGAATGTTCGTTTGATCTTTTATGGCGGAACGGGTCGAACGCGCGTGAAACGAGTCGTCTTCTGATGAACATTGGAGCTGAGTTTGAATAACGGTTGTTTCGGTTTTCTGTGGCGTGCGAGCGTGCGATCCATCCTAAAACAATCTTCTGATGGGTTTTGGTTTCGCGAATGATGGATTTTGGATCCAATTCCTGATCGGATTCTGACTCCATTTTACCCATTTCTGAACTCAGTGATCAAACTCGCCATTTTGCTTCGTTTCAGCTCGATTTTTCGATCCAGATTGCTTCCTCTCATCATCACGAACCTGCAGGGCTTTGAAACGCAGAAAATGGTTGAGAGTTCATCGAGTTTTCCTCATTTTTCTCCCGTTCAGTCCGTTTCCGCCATTGATGGCTGTTCGAGCTTCAAGCTCGCTCTTTGAGCAGCGGCAACTCAAACCAGAGCTCAGGCTTCCTTCCTCACTTCCTCACGATGCTCTGCGTTGCGTTTCATGCGTCAATTCTTCCCTTAATTCCTGAATTTCCGCCATTAACCAACTCGGTTTCAGTTTCGCGAAAATAACCAAAATCTGCTGAACTCGTGAATCAAACTATGATTTTGAGTTGTTTTTCCATCGAATTGAGGCTTCTTAATTCATTGTGAGCCTTCAATAAAGCTTTACGACACGAAAATAATCATCTTTTCTTGAGAAAAACGGAAATGGTTGATCGAATTCATTCGCTGTTCGAAACTCGACCGTTGGTTCATCCAGTTTGAAAAGTTCATTGAGGATTTCGTCGAACAGATTACGGAAACACGGATTTCTCGCTCGATTTCGCATCATTCGACGAGTTCTTCATACGGTTAGAAAGGGTAGACGATGGAGAAGAGAATGAGATCGGTTTTGGCTCGAATGGATGATGGTGGAAGGCACGGCAGATCAACCATGGTTTCGGTCAGTTTTTGGCACTTGTTTTGGCCGAATTCCGGCGATCGCCGGAACTTTCAAGACCGGAGAATGGCACCGGCATGTTCGTCTCGTCATGCTGAATCCATGGTTGGCTTGTTTGTTCGATTTCGAGCAGAATTGTGAATTATGAGGTTTGAAGAAGATGGGTTTGACCTGGTCAATTCGTTGACTTTGACCAATTTTTGACCTGATTTTCAATTGGTGATTCTGAGAGTTCTAGAAGGTTTCTGATCGCGAGGATTGTACCGTTGGGTTCGTTTCGTCGAGCTCTTCGTTTTGGTATACCGTTTGACCCATTTTGGAGAAGTTGACTTTTGGTCAATTTGGCGATTTTTGGCGTTTAGCTCGGTCTGACTTGGTTGTAGAAGGTTTTTGAATTGTCGTAAAAGTTTGGGAAATTTTTTGTAGAGTGTTTGAGGTTTTTAGTTGGCCATCTTTGGCCCATTATTTGCGTTTTGGTCCAATTCTTCATTTTATAGCCTTTTTGCCTGTAAAATCACACAAAAATGTATTAAGAGGTTTCAAATTATATTTTGTGAATTATGACTGTTTTTCATACATTTTATGTGAATTATGATTGAATTTGAGATGATAAAAACTCTAAAAATGTGTATAAAAATACACATTACACACATCCTATCCTATAGATCCACATAAAAGAGAGGGAAAGATAGAAAGAACTAACAGGGAGATCTCAAGTGAAGAATCGTCTGCCAGCTTCATTAAATTTGTCTCCCCCCTTCTCAAATGCTTGTAGCTGTAGCTAGCTAGGTACCTGCAAGACATCCAGTAATGAGTGGCATAATAATAAGCTTGAGTTAATTAAATAAAACATGTTAAGTAAATAATATTTCAATTTTAATTATAAATATTGGGTTTGAAATTATTATTTAATATAATTGAATTACCTTCTGCCAATGACACTGCACCGGCCCTGGAGAGACGTAACAATTCAAGCCTTGGATATACATATGCTTTGCTGCTCCATCGCCTTAATAATTCTCACCCTTTTAGGACAAACTGAAGAAAGGGAAAATTTGCAAATAAACATTGCATTATGCCAAAATTGCAAAAAGACCCTATATTGTTGAAATTGTAAAATACAATTTTTTCAAGTCCTAATTAATTACTATTAGCATTTGAAATTCTTAAAAACAGGAGTTTAATAAAGAATGCAAGTGCAGATGTATTTAAAACATACAAGAAAATGAGATATAGCAGTCACCTTCCACATAAATAATATGTAGACAGGTTCTTTGAGAGCCGTGCTTGCACCTTGATCTGACGATCCGGATTCTCTCTATTTTGTTAAAGTCTAGTACATTAACTGGTCCAGCCCAATCTTCAGGCCCACACCATATTGTCCTGAAAAAGACTTAAGCTTGGTTGGTGCTAGTAGTTAATGCATTAACCTATTTAAGTAACTCCAATTTTCATTCATTACTCAAGATGGGACTAATCAACTAGCCCCCCTTTTCCACTATTTGATTCCAGGGTGTAACAAACTCCCCCACTTAAATTTCTGACGTCCTCGTCAGAACTGACATATGGTTCTAGTCTCGTCCTAGTACACATCCGTACGCACCTTCACCCCATACATATATCTCCACTGAGGCATATACGATCCTCAGGTTCTATGGATATGATAACAGTATGGTACATTTCCGGCCGCACGATAGTAAGCCCAGGATCGAACTGCTATGATACCATTTGTTAGAGTCTGGTACGTTTCCGGCCGCACGATAGTACACCCAGGATCGAACTGCTCTGAATACCATTTGTTAGAGTCTTGTACATTAATTGGCCCAATCCAACCTTCAGGCCCGCACCATATTATCCTGAAAAAAGTTTAAGCTTCGTTGGTACTAGTAGTTAATGCACTAGGCTATTTAAGTAACTCCAATTTTCATTCACTATTCAAGATGGGACTAATCAACTAGCCCCCTTTTCCACTATTTGGTTCCGGAATGTAACATATTTTATATTGTTTCCACGCATCTCAGATTGCAACTTGTGGTCCCTCTCCTTACTCAAAAATACAGAAAATAAAAAAATAAAATTAATGTGAATAAATAAACTGAACGGAGAGAAGAAAAAAACTAAAAAGTAAACAAACTGATACCTTAATTGCCTGAAAGAAATATGAATATCAACAAATAATCATTTAAAAATTACAAAAAATAGAAATTATAATAAAATGAAAAAGAAAGGATGAATTTATCGGACAAGAATATCAAGAGAAGGCTCACAAGTCCTAGTCTCATCTATCACTATCACAGACGGCATGTGGTTCTCCGCTGCCTCAATCAACACCTATCATAAATTTAACAATCAACCAGTCTTACTTTGATTTATTATTTTACTACATACCTGATTAAATAATAGTGTGGGTAATGAAAATTGGATTGAATTTTGCTGAGAACAAAAGTCTTGTTATTTATATCTGAACTATTGAAGAAAATATAGATCTGTCTGATGTACACTATTACCCGACAGGTGGCATGAGATATGTCTTGACAGAAACCACTACAACAAAATTGGGCTGCAGTAGGATTTTTTGTGTAGCATTTTTAAAAATCTCACCGTCTCTTTTGAAAATGTAGGATTAATTTCGTAATCCTACCTTAGTCTAGAGAAGATAGCTTTTCACGTCATCTCCTGCCTATAACGAAATAAAAGTAGCATTTTTTATTTCATGCTTTCATAGTTAGGAAAAAGTAGAATTTGGTAATGTAGTAATTTATATGTTTGGTAGAATTTGATATATTATCCTACATAATTTGTTTACATATCCAACTTTATAATATTACAAGCGATACCCACGCGCTACGCGTGAGATGTATTGAATATTTTCTATGATAACAGTAGAATGGGTCTTATTACAGTTTGAAATATTTGCTGCTGAGTTTGATTTTTCATTGCATAAAATGATTTTGTAAATTGCTATGGAAAACATAACCAAAATATACTCAAGTTGAATTGTTGTGCAAATATCAAAGTAAGAAAACATCTATTTAACCCATCATGTTTGGTACAAACTAAAGGCATGTGATTATTACAGTCCATGTCTTAGCCATACAAAATACAAAGTTTTTAACACTTGCATAAAAAGACTTACTACATGAGTTGAGACACAAAAAACTTGTGCTAAACTTACCCAGTTCTTGCAGTTCATTTGCCAACTGCACAAAATACATGGTTTGGGACATTCTATTTACAATAACTGTCTACATCAATAAACCAACAAAAGATTTAACCAAGGTAACTTGCTAATAATACTTTTAAAAAGATTTGCAATCTTCACTATTTCTCTCCGTATAATCTGTTCATGTAAAGGAAAAGTGAATAAGTTAGAATATTTTTGTTTGATATATAACAATTTTGAATGGAAGGTGGCAAGTTAATTTTGCAGTTTGTAATAGAGTGTATGAATATTAAGCTGTTGGAGATGGTCAGTTGTTTTTGAATGAATTTAATAGGAAAGCAAATATGATTTTATTTTTTGCCTTTTTTTTTAACCTTTTTTTGGTTGCAGAAAATTTGGAATCTTCCTTTTTCACAACTGACTGATTTGACTGATTTTTCGCAGGTGCTTTTCCACGTGAGCTTGAGGTTTAGAACTGAAAGTTTTTGGGGATAAGAATTAGGAGAGTTTTGATTGAATTTGTAAACTGATTGTCTTTTAATGATAAGATTACAATTTGGTTAATGGATTACTTACATTTCTGCGTTTCGAAGGTTTTCGCTGGACTTGGCAGGGGTCTTTGGAGTCTTGGTTGGAGGGGCTTCTTGATCTTTTGGGACGGTACTGGCACTGGACTTGGCAGGGGTCTTTGGAGTGTTGATTGGAGGGGCTTCTAGATCTTTTAGAACGGTAGTGGCGCTGGAGTTTGCCGGGGTCATCTCGTTGGTGATTGGCGGAGCTTCCAGTGTTCTTGGGACAAGAATTGACGAGATTGCGTTTATGATGTTGAAGTTCGGTCGGCCACGCTTGGCAGATCCTGTATTGTACCTGATAGTGAAGTTGAATTCCCTCCCTATAAGCTCCTTTATTTGTTTTGGGAAGTAGGTTTCATCCTTCGCTTGTTGTACCATCATGTCCGCTGCTGTGAAACCCATGATTTGTTCTCCTTGTCTGCCAAGGAACATGAAATCCACTTCATATTCTGTGTCGTCAGTTACGACAGCGCAAAACCTGTAGCTGGATGGCAAAACAGAAATGATTAGCTGACATTTAATTATCTGTAAGTGGTTGTTTTGTTAGATATAGTTGTTATGTTTGATATATCGGAATCAGAACCCAATCAGAAATGGTCAGAGTTTGTTGTTTAGGATTGGGGCTCTATGGTTTAGGGTTTAGAAATTTTTGTTCAAGATTTATAGTTGTTGATGCCAAGGGGGTTTATAAGTGTAGCAAATAGTAACTGTATGACAGAATTGAAGAGACATGGTATATACAGTTTAGATTTTAGGGTTTGGATTTTACATATTAGGGTTTAGTGTTTACTATTGTAAGTACTAATTTTATGATTATGGAATAAATACATACAACATCTTAGAATTTTCAATTTTTGTATTGCAAAGATCACATCGGTAGTTGTTCGTGGTACCCTTCAATTTCGTGGCGTTCGTGGGGCACCCTTCATAGTGCCATTCGTCAGCTTCCTCGAAATCGATTATTGTAGCAACACATTTAGCTTCCTTCGGCTACATATTCATTAAAAATAACTGTAATCTTAAAATGTTATATTACGAATTTGTACCACTGTTGTTATAATTGTTATAAAAGTTGAAATTGTCTGACACGAATTGTTCAAGTATATCTTTCAGTGATGCCTGAGACAGGTTCTCTAGGTTAGGAGTTTGTCGTCTGCAGGGACGGCCCTGACGATTCGGTTGCCCAAGCCCAAAATATAATTGTTGCTCTTATTATTTTATCATTAACATAAAAAATAAAAAATAAATTATTTTTATTACTTTTCTCAAATCTTAAGGATATGTTTTTCCACTCTTATATTTCTTGAATCCATATAACTTAAAACTTATGATTTAATGAATGGCCTCGAATGTGAAACATCTCAACTCATGCAAGCGTATCCGAAAAATAATTTGATCATAATACTATATAACAAAGATGATCGTATTAAAAACACAAATTTCTTTGTATTTTTTGAAGTAAAATTTCTATCAACTCTTGGCACCGGGGAATGTATACTAGAATTAACATAATATTCTTTTTATCTAAAAGTTTGAAGTACAAAAGAAAGAAAAAGAAATGAGAATTTATGGAGAAAAAAAGCACATAAATCAGATGGGTAAAAAGAAAAAAGCGTGTTTAGTTTGTACAAGTTCTAGAAAATTAAGGACAAATAATAATTCAGTTTTTCCCAGTAATTAATTTTTAACTAGTTTTGGTGCATGCTATTTGCAATTTTTTGAATAAATATTTCCACTTTCTTTACTTATTACATTCTAATTACTATAAAATAAAATATATTATAATTAAAGTCATGATTCATTTTAGTAAATAAATACATAGCATCATGAAGTTTGTTATGAGTCACGAGAGAAAAAATATGTCACAATTTTGTGATTATGTAATATGAGCTACATAAAGAGTTATAGTCGAAGTGATAGTCAATTTCATTAGAAATTCATGTGCATGTATTACAAGTGAGGAAGGCAAGCAATCACGTTATTAGCTGTATATTTATTTTATTTTCTCCATTTCAATTTGAAAATGGAGATCTCCTTTGTTAAAGTATTCAAGAGTCTTTTATCCAATTCATCTTAAAATGGAGAGCAATACTTTATATATGGATGCACAATTTGCTCCGTGTCTCTTGAATGGATTTGTTGGGCTTTTCATTTTTTTTTTCTGTTAGGAACCGAATTATAAGCTCAAATTGTTGCCCCGGCCCAGAATGCTGCCCAAGCCTGTGGGCTTACCGGGCTTACATCCGGGCCGGGCCTGGTCGTCGGAGTTCTCTTGGTGGTGAAACAATCAACGCAGATGCATGAAACCTTCAGATATGTATGTGATCAGTTAGTTTGTTGAAATAATTAGTGTTGGAATTATTAATATTAATGTAGATGACGGTGAAAACGTATTATGCGACAAGGATCTATTTTGTTAGGTGTGCATGAATTTGTACAGTGAATGTATAATTTACGTGTATTGAATTGTTTTATTCATATAAAGGAAGACAATGAACTTTTAATTATATGCTATATTAAACATGATAATCAAATAATTACAAAGTTGTGTCGATACATAGCAAGGCATATAGGCTGTTATTAACATTTCTCATCTTAATCTTTGTTGAAAACTTTTTTTTAAAAAATTGGAAAGAGCTTAATATCCCTCTTCCAAATATTATATTAATAAATTCATTTGTACAAAAATTACAAATTTCCTTTTAAAGACTTCTATACTATTAAAATCCCTTTAAAGTCAATCAATTTAGCCCAATTTAAAAAACCCAAAAATAAAACAAGATTTAGAAATCCGGATTTCTACCCTAAAAAATAAAAAAGAATAGAAATAAAATTCTTCGAATTATATTTCCTGGTTTCCACTCTATTTAGTTGTCTGAAGAACAACGGTCTCAAACTCTTTGTTTCTCTTCCAGCTCATTCCTTGAGCTTATCGAGTCCTCTTCTTCTCTCTCTCTCTTTCTTTATGTCACCTTTAATCTCCATTAACATCTCTAATCTCTCTCATGAATCTTCTCTCCTCCAAAATCTCATCGATCAGCAGTGAATCATTCCTCTTCTGTTCTGTAAAAGCTCGTCGGCAGCGCTATCTCCAAATTATAAATTGAAAGAGACCTGATAGTTGATTGAAGGATTTATCTTCTATTGTTGAGTTTACACAGCTCGCCATGAAGGCTACTGTGTATTGAAGATTTCAATCTAATCCAACAACATTTTTGAGAAGATTCTAGTGTTTCTGAACAAAACTACATTTCTCGATTAAGTGTTTCATCGTTTCCTATTCTTTCAAACACAAATGACATCATTTTACCTAATTATATCCCCTTTTCTTCAAATTATCATGTGTTCACATCTTATTTTGGTTGCTTGTCGATAGATAAATCTTCATTCTAAGAGGGAGTTCTATTTTCAAGATGTTACTCAGCTTGTTATGAGATAACCTATGTTGCACGTATATATACGGATATGAGTATCGTATCCGATACGATACAGATACGGGAATACGACAAATCTCAAAAAATATATATTATATCCTAAATATATTTATTTTTTAATTATATTTATGTAATATAATAATAGAAAATAAATAAATTAACATTTAATAATCAATATCTCAAATTTAATATCAAAATATTTGAATAAAATTAAACACATACTTGATACTTAAGTCTTCGTAAACATCAAAATTTGATTTAACGAAAGTCAGATTTCTTGTTTTATTAGAAATTATTTTTTATTTATTTTAATTATTTTTATAATTATAAAACACGAATAAGTATTTTGTTGGTTTGAAGTGGGTCAAAATTTGATTTAAGAAAAAGAAGATTAAAAAAAGAATAATGGACTAATATATATAGTGAAAATATCACAAAAGTATCCTGACAGAAATATCATGGCCGTATCTTAGAAGTATCCCTGCCGTATCCCGACGTATCCTGAATGTGACCGAATTTTTTATTATTAAAAAGAATTTGATGTGCCACGTATCATATTTGATACATATCACAGCTGTATCCGTATTGGATACCCGTATTCTCAGGATACTTCTCAGTTTTTGGGGTATCCGCGTAACATAGAAGATAACACACCAAAAATCAGGAACTTCTAAACAATGTACTTCCCGTTGTTGTTCCATCTCTATCAACTTGCCTGCAATTCTATTAAGCTGCACTATATCCAATAGTGCTGACAGTTCTCTGAGATGTTGTCATGGTACTGAAGCTCTCAACTCTTTAAAGGCCTCTTCTAGATTTGCTAGATTTTTAAAATCTTCTAAAGATCCTCTTCTTAGTTCTGCAAATAAATGTAAATCTGGAAATCTTTGGCTAATTATCCCTTTCTGCCAATCACTAAACTAAAAATTCACCCTAGAACATTCCCCCTACTTCAAAGCAAGTGTATCCCAAAATTAAGTCTCTGATAGAGGATTGATTTATTTCCTCTCTTTCTATATCAGAAACAAGGGTATCCCAATTTAAACCTCCAACTATATTGAAATATCTCCAAATCCATGCACTAAATCATGCACCCCAATCCACCACCTTGTTGATCGATTGCGGCCTAAAAGGGATGGGTGGATTAAAGATCTAATTTTGTGCGGAAGAGTGGATTTGACTTTTCGTTCGATTGTCTTTAAGACGGATGGTTTGTATTAATCAAAAAATTGTTTGTGGTTTGTGAAAAACTATACAAATTTTATTTTTCCATCTAAAACACTTCAATTTTGTGGCTTTGTTAAAGAAACAAAACTTATCTCTTTTCCACGTATTGCACTTCAATTAAATTTTTGTGGTTTTGTGAAAATCAATAAGATTGGAGTTATTTTCACGTATTAGAATTTATTTTATGTGGTTTTGTGAAAAACGATACAAATTTTATTTTTTCGATCAAAAACACTTCAATTTTGTGGCTTTGTTAAAGAAACAAAACTTAGCTCTTTTCCACATATTGCACTTCAATTCAATTTTTGTGGTTTTGTGAAAATCAATAAGGTTGGAGTAATTTTCACGTATTAGAATTCATTTTTTGTGGTTTTGTGAAAAACAATACAAATTTTATTTTTTCGATCTAAAATACTTCAATTTTGTGGCTTTGTTAATGAAACAAAACTTATCTCTTTTCCACGTATTGCACTTCAATTCAATTTTTGTGGTTTTGTGAAAATCAATAAGATTGGAGTCATTTTCACGTATTAGAATTCATTTTTTGTGGTTTTGTGAAAAACAATACAAATTTTATTTTTTCCATGTAAAAGACTTCAATTTTGTGGCTTTGTTAAAGAAACAAAACTTATCTCTTTTCCACGTATTGCACTTCAATTCAATTTTTGTGGTTTTGTGAAAATCAATAAGATTGGAGTTATTTTCACGTATTTGAATTCAATTTTTGTCGTTTTGTGAAAAACAATACAAATTTTATTTTTCCATCTAAAACACTTCAATTTTAGTGGCTTTGTTCAAAAACAAAACTTGCCTTTTTTCCATGTATTGCACTTCAATTCAATTTCTGTGTTTATGTGAAAATCAATAAGAACAAAGCCATTTTCAGGTATTACACTTCATTTTTTTTTGGTTTTGTGAAAAACAATACATATTCTGTTTTTTCTATCCAAAAGATTTCAATTTTGTGGCTTTATTAAAAGAACAAAACTTATCTTTTTTCCATGTATTACACTTCAATTCAATTTTTGTGTTTTTGTGAAAATCAATAAGAACAGAGTTATTTCCATGTATTAGACTTCTTTTTTTGTGGTTTTGTGAAAAACAATACAAATTTTATTTTTCCATCTAAAACACTTCAATTTTGTGGCTTTGTTAAAGAAACAAAACTTATCTCTTTTCCACGTATTGCACTTCAATTCAATTTTTGTGGTTTTGTGAAAATCAATAAGATTGGAGTTATTTTCACGTATTAGAATTCATTTTTTGTAGTTTTGTGAAAAACGATACAAATTTTATTTTTTCGATCTAAAAGACTTCAGTTTTGTGGGTTTGTTAAAGAAACAAAACTTATCTCTTTTCCACGTATTGCACTTCAATTCAATTTTTGTGGTTTTGTGAAAATCAATAAGATTGGAGTTATTTTCACGTATTACAATTCATTTTTTGTGGTTTTGTGAAAAACTATACAAATTTTATTTTTTCGATCTAAAACACTTCAATTTTGTGGCTTTGTTAAAAACTTATCTCTTTTCCACGTATTGCACTTCAATTCAATTTTTGTGGTTTTGCGAAAATCAATAAGATTGGAGTTATTTTCACGTATTAGAATTCATTTTTTGTGGTTTTATTAAAAACAATAAAATTTTATTTTTTCGATCTAAAACACTTCAATTTTAGTGGCTTTGTTCAAAAACAAAACTTGCCTTTTTTCCATGTATTGCACTTCAATTCAATTTCTGTGTTTATTTGAAAATCAATAAGAACAAAGCCATTTTCACGTATTACACTTCATTTTTTTTTAGTTTTGTGAAAAACAATACAAATTTTATTTTTTTCCAAGTAAAAGACTTCAATTTTGTGGCTTTGTTAAAAAAACAAAACTTATCTCTTTTCCACGTATTGTACTTCAATTCAATTTTTGTGTTTTTGTGAAAATCAGTAAGAACGGAGTTATTTTCACGTATTAGACTTCATTTTTTGTGGTTTTGTGAAAAACAATACAAATTTTATTTTTTCCATGTATAAGACTTCAATTTTGTGGCTTTGTTAAAGAAACAATACTTATCTCTTTTCCACCTATTGCACTTCAATTCAATTTTTGTGGTTTTGTGAAAATCAATAAGATTGGAGTTATTTTCACGTAATAGAGTTCTTTTTTTGTGGTTTTGTGGAAAACAATACAAATTTGATTTTTTCCTTGTAAAAAACTTCAATTTTTGTGGCTCTGTTATAAAACAATACTTATCTATTTTCCACTTCAATGCAATTTTTGAGTTTTTGTGAAATTCAATAAGAACGGTATTATTTCCATGTATCAGAATTCATTTTTTGTGATTTTTGAAAAACAATACAATTTATATTTTTTTCCATCTAAAAGTCTTCAATTTTTGTGGATTTGTTATGAAATAAAACTTGTCTATATTTCCACGTATTGCACTTCAATTCAATTTTTGTGTTTTTGTGAAAATCAACAAGAACGGGGTAATTTTGACGTAGTAGACTTCATTTTTTGTGGTTTTGTGAAAAACAATATAAATTTTATTTTTTCCATGAAAAAGACTTCAATTTTAGTGGATTTCTTAAAAAACAAAACATGTCTTTTTTCCACGAATTGCACTTCAATTCAGTTTTTGTATTTTCGTGAAAATCGGTAACTACGGAGTTATTTTCACGTATTGGACTTCATTTTTTGTGGTTTTGTGAAAAACAATACAAATTTTATTTTTTCGATCTAAAATACTTCAATTTTGTGGCTTTGTTAATGAAACAAAACTTATCTCTTTTCCACGTATTGCACTTCAATTCAATTTTTGTGGTTTTGTGAAAATCAATAAACAAGATAAATAAATATAAGTAAATAAATATACCGAACACCAGTTATGTTGACGAAGTTCGACAAGATGGTTGCGTTAACCTTAAACACTCATTCTTGATAGCAGCCCTTACTATGTTCACGAACGCTTACTCTCCGGATATGTCTTTCGGCTCCTTGAGTCATTAATCCAAATAGTGTTATATAAGACTCGACTCCATGATCGCTTTACAACACTCGTAGCGATTCATTGTGACTAAACAATCCGATCTAGGTGTTATAGGGTTTGTGCTTTGATGGATATTGTTGTTATTGTCTGATGTTATGAATTTATGAGTTTTTGACTAGCGAACTGTTACTGATTTTGCATGTTGTAGTAATCTTGTGGTATCTTGAGATTTTCAGAGAGGAAACGTGGTTCTTACAGAATAATTTTTAGTGAGAAGTGTGGGTCTTTTAGAAACAAATGTGGAGATCTTGTATTCTTGTTGGTGTTGAGAACTTTTAAAGTGAAAATTACAGTTTATGTGGAGTTTTTAGAGAGATTATTGAATTAATGTGTAATAATTTTTAAGAGAAAATTTGGAAGTATTGAGTGGACGTGAAATTATTGGAGAGACAAATATATGGAAAATGTGGGAGTTCTTGTGAAGTAATTTCAGGGATAAAATTTGGGGTTTGTAGAGTGTTACTGTAGATGTGGAGTATTTTCAAAGAGAAAATGTAGAGAAATATTTAGAGAGAGAAAGTGCACTTCTTACGGAGTTTTTAGATGACAATGTGTGCAATTTTGGAGAGAGAAAAATAGAGTGCTTGAAGTTGCCTCAGTTCGAAAGAAAAGGGAGGGGGGAGGAAGAGGGATAAAATTTCTTGGAAATGGATTTTCTTCTTTTACTCTTGTTATTTGTTTTTAATTAGATGGCATTTAAATATTTCCTTAAGTTGTTTTTAAGTTTATGTTTAAAGTTTAGTAATTTTGGTATGAAGTTATATGGGAACTATTATTATGTTTTTATGATTAATAAAACTACTATTCATGATTTATGTTCTGTAACGTTGGGTTTATGAAGTTAAATGATAACTATTATTAATTTTTGATGATTAATTAACTTACGTGTTTATCGTTCTTTTGTCACGATTCCATTTAAATAAGCATTATTTTCCTGTTCAAATTGCAGCTAATAATCTACATTGATTTCAAAATTTTGTTAGATGTAAACAAATGAACATAATGACACTTCTACAGTAAAAACATATTAATGAGATGTATCATGTACAAGAATCTATTGTAGAAAAATGTTAGACAAAAAGGAAATGAAACTGTTAGAATATTTAGAGAGAATATAGGAAAAAGAGAAGTGAACGATTTATTGTATTATTATTTGATTGTGGAATATACATAGGTCATATTTATAATACAAGTGAGTTAATCTAAGTCATTAGCTAACTAGCCGTTCTAACTATTATTGCCACTCATTTAGTAATCTCATCCTAGCCATACATTGAGTAATCAACTCCTAATTATCTTTCTGGTAAAAAAGATCAAGAAAATGATATTTGGACGACTTGGCAAAAAGTCATCTCCAAATGAAGGGCCGATCTGCAGATCCTGGGCCAAGGATGGCCGAAATCGCACAAATCTCTGCGAAAACCTTACACATGCCTCTCCAATTCTCTTACAACCCTTACCCACCATCCATTCAAGCCAAAACCTACAAAATTCACAAAAAGACGAAAGTCAAACCCGGAAAATCGCCCAGTTGACCAAAAGTTAATTATCCCAAAAGGGGTCAAACAAGGTACCAAATTGAAGAGCGCGTCTAATCGAATCCAGCGGTACCAACTACGCGTTCACGAACCTTCTAGAACTCCTAGAAATCGCAAATGAAGATCTGGGGAAAACTTATCAAAGTCAATGCTTGACCAAGACTGAACCAATCAGGCTTTGATGTTTGGCAACCCATTAAAATTCCCACCAATCTAGATACGCCACATGTCTTTCTTCCTTCCTTAATTTCCCAAACGTGAGTACGAGGTTTATCTTCTGCCCACTCTGACTTTGACACGTGGCAAAGAAATTCATTGCTCTCAATTTACGCGTGTTTCAACCTTCCCCAGATAATGCGGTTTCTTAATTTATGAGAATCCGTGCAGTTCGTACGGATCAAATTGCAGCTCGACAGGTGGCGAAGACGCGCTGTGAAAACGCATTTCCTCAGGAATCAAATGATCTTTCCTCTGTTTTTTCTGAGACTGGACGTCTCTGGTGCTACCATAACATGCCTTAATAAGGTAACTGGACAGTTCAGTTCTAAGAAATGGAGGCCTGTTTCACGCGGTTTCTTACTTTCGTGCAGTACGTGATTCTTATACCCCCTCAATCAAATAGTGACACATGGATGTCTAGAATCAAAACGCGCTTTGATTTATATATGAGATTATCTTTCCTCCGTTTTCATGGGTAATGGACACCTCCGTTTTCTCTATAACACATGTTTGGACATGCAATGGACCGATAAGTGCAAAGAAATGGAGAGGAAGATTAACACGTTTTCTATTGCAGCCTGCAATGGCTCAGTACGAGATTTATATTCTGCTAAATCACATAGCGACATGTGACATTCTCATCCTTAAAAACGAGAGAGATTAGTCCGATGTTCTTTATTTCCTCCATACATATTGTGTCACGTGTGCAGTTTGGATATTAAAAGCAAAAATACTAGAGAACTCCAAAAGGTGTACACAAGCAGAATTTGAATAGAAAAAAAGGAAACAAGAGTGCTAAACATCCCCGAAATTACTACCCAATGCAAAAATGGAACAAGCTTAATTCTTTAGCCGCACAACCTTATTTCTTCAATATTTTAAAGGAAAATTTCTCTATAAAATAACCCTCATTTTTATCTCTAAAGATCCATTCTCACATACATATTCATTCATTTTTCGACTTCCATTTCCACCATTCTTCTTCTTCTTCTTCTTCTTCTTCTTTATTTTTTCACCATTAAAATCTAAGCTCAAACCCTAATTTTAGAGAGTAAAAAGGGAGATAGAAATTGAAAGGAGACGAGCTTGATCTAGAAGGAGCAAGTGATTAAGAGGAGATTAAATCAAGAAAGAGGAGGTTCAAGCTCGATCCCCACTTAGGGTTTGATTTTTCTTTTATTTCCTCTTTAATTTTCTATTTTGTTGAATGAATAAAATATTACGAGTGCTTGTAAATATGGGTTGTGAGTAGTTTTGGAAACCCTAGTTTTGAAATTACCGTGCAGTCTGAATCGCTTTCTGTTATTAAATACTGAGTTAGGTTTAACGCCTTCCTGAACTGGAATTAATTGATTCATTATTGTTAGGAAAATTTAAAAATATTATATTTGAATAAAATTAATATAAATAAACAAATAAATAAAATGGATTAATTACGTTTGGAATCTTGTACTATCTGAGCTCATAGCATCTCTTAATACAGCATAACCATTTGCTAATCGAAATGCATCTACTCCTTGTTTATTATTTCTTATCAACGCCGAAATCAAAATATAAATACATATTACAAATATTGTAAGAAATTTAATATATAATTTAATTAACATTAATATTATGTTAAAATTTTACATGAAATGGCGGCAAGGGCCTTAATGAGAGCAGTTAAATCAGAATCAAACATGAAATTAGAAACAAAGGCTCAAATCCACTTGCTTTCATCAAATATTTTTGACTCGTTGGATTATTTTGCACAAGTGCTGTTATAACTTGAGTAGATTTAGCTCTGATTTTTGGACTTGTGTTTTTTAAGTAATTAAGTAAAGGAAACAATCCTCCCACTGAGATTAGATCTGTTGGAAAAATGATAGTTTGTTAAGATTTTGTTGTTTAATTAATGAGGCGCAAAATGGTAATTTAGTGAGAAGTCACCTGAATAGTTAGAAGATTTTATTCAATCTACCAGCCAGCCTTTCCTACATAATGTAAAATTCAAAACTTAAACTTGAAAGAGAGAATTAGTTTTATTTATCAGATTTTAAGAGAAATGATTATTAAAAAAGCAAGGGCATTAATGGAAATAAATTTCTTACAGTTTGATTAGTAAAAAATTTGACACTAATAAGAAGGGCTGGCAATTCTTAATAAAGAAGACAAACATACAGTTTTTATATAGTTGCATAAATATTCTTTTCCTTTCATCTAACAAAATAACAGTTTTATATCTGATTGCATAAATAATATTTCTTTACATCTAAATAATGTAAGCTGAGAATAGAAGAGATTATTACTTACCATTTGCATTATCAATTGATTCAACACGCTCATGCAATTCGTCCAACATATCTGCAATATTTACCGAGAATCAATCAATCAATTAATTAAAAAAGAATCAAGCTTTAACTAAATAAGTGAGAATCGAACTGAAGAACTGAAATTACGATCAAATTACCTTCAAGATGAGATGAAGAAACGCCTTGAGACTCTAAAACGTGGAGAGGAGTGCTTATCACCATGATTATCTCTTTCATTCGCTTGACCATGTCAACAGTCTGAGCTTCCATCGCTTCCACAAAGCACAGCATTTCTTCCTCACTGTTCAACTCAAAAAGCGGAGTTAAATCAATCAATCAATCGATTAAAGAAGAAGAAGATCAATTCAATTCGAAGGATCAATGGGTACCTGATATGAGGGGAAGGGCGAGTGCCGTCGTTGTGAGAGAGGCTCCATTTGAGCAATCCTCTCCAGCTCACTCTTTCTCCCGCCATTTATTTCTTCCTCTTTCTTCTTCTTCTTCACCCGATAAATTAATAACCTTCTGACATAACAATTTTCTTCGGTGACCCGTTATTAAATTAATAATTTGAATAAAATAATAAGACAATATTTTTTCTGAACCTCATATACATGTTCATTCAACGTCATAAATTAATAACCTTCTAAAATTACAAAAACAACTAAAATAATTTAGTAAAATATGAATCTATTACTGTTTACTTTTTATTAAAATTTAAATCAAAATAAATTTCATTTCTAACTTTTCTTACGGCATCCAAAAGCTCCTGCTTAAAATAATACTTATTAACAAATATACTTTTTTCCTGAAATGTGATGTCTCTGGATTATTTGAACTAATTCAGAGAATGTTCACTAAAATTTCTCTAATATTCCATCATTCTAATTATATTTCTCACTAAAATTTCTCACAGAAGCTAAATATAGTTTTACTAAAATCAATTTTGTATCATTCTTCTTTCTCACTAAAGTTTAAATTAGTACTAGTAGGGATGCGCAAGGCCCGAGCAGTAGTGCAACGCAAGAGCGACGCTCGAGAGGCAGAGTAGCAAGCTACTGTGGCGGCCTCTCCCCAACAAAAAATAAATTTAATATCGTTGTGAGCACATGGCCCACATATCAGATATTAAACTGATAAGAACAGATACTTTGTTTGGTTCCCTGCATTAGAGGGACTTTGTAAATGACGTTAGCGGGAGAAAAGAAAAATTATTTCCTCTGCTTCCCTCTCCTTCCTCGCCTCTTCTTCTTCCAGCTTCTTTGAGCCGTTCTCTCTCTAGGTATGGTTTGTGAAAACTTTCTTTGATTTTCAAAAAGATTTGTAGTTCTTGTTTCCTTCTTCAAATTTCAATTTGGGGATACTATTTTCTTTTTTGTGGACTTTTTCATCTTTTGTGCTCAATTTATCTCTTGCCAATTATTCTCCAAAACTAGATAAGTTTTATGCTTTTTTGCTGATTTTGTACCCATCACGCGTATGATGAAATGCTTCTAAGACTAATAATGCAGTTGGGAGATAAATGAATAACGAAATGCCTCCTTTTTCTTTTCTTCTTCTTCTTTCTCTCTCTGTAGCTAGTTGTCCAGTTGACTGTTTTATTCCTGTTATTTTGGTTTATTAATTTGAGAGAGAGAGAGATACAAAGAGAGTCAGCTTCTCACTTTACTATCAGTAAGCTCTCCCTTTAACATAGTAGCATGCAAATTTTAATTAGACTGTGGATCATTGTTATTTTGCTTCAATCATTCAATGGGGAAAAGATTGTATAGATGTTATGTTAATTGGGGTGCCTTTTCTGATATTTTTAATTAGACTTCAATTAACACATTTCTATTGAGTTTTTAATTAAAACTGAAACTTCTCCTTTTTCTGAGTTTCTTAATTTTGATTTTTTAGTTATTATTTCGGACTTTAAAATCAATAATTAATAAGATATTAAGCTACTATTTCCTATTTTCAGTTAATTAGTAATATTTTGTTCTCTTTATACAATTAATTTAAAAGTTTAGAACTTGATAGTTTCTGGTTTGCATCAGAACATGGAAAATAAGCCTAAGGTCCACATTACTTGATTCAAATAATTGTTTGACCTAAATGTTTTTGTTGGATTTTTTATTGGACTTTTCTCTTATTTGTTATATGCTATTTGATTGAATACTAATAAATACTAATAATATTTGATTTTATACAGATGTCACAATGTTAATTGATGAACAACAAGTAGGCGCTATGAGTGCTATGGTGGGCGATTTTATACCAATAATTCTTGCATGTTGTACCCTCCATAACTATATTCTAGAATATGGTCTCGATTCATTTGTACCGACAATTGAGAAATGTCAAATAACGAATCATAGAGGGCATACAACTTCCGAGTCAAGAGATGGAACACGGGAGTGGGCGACACTTTGAGATAATATAATGAATCAAATGTGGGAAAGAGATGGACATTAATTATCTTATTTTGATTGTTATATCTTTTGTTGTATTTTCCTTTCTTGTAATGTGAAACTCTAATCTTGAACTATGTTGTATTTTCGTTGCTCAAATCTGTTGGATTTTTTTGAGGATGTTGGATGTTATTGGCTTTTTAATTGAGGGTTTATATAGTTTCCAAAATTCACTATGTTATAACTTATATCTCATACCGATTATGTAGCTATTCAAAACATACCATAGTAATATTTAGAATTTTTCAATGGCTTCAATCAGACTGCATTTTTCAACTACATTAATCCAAATATAAAAACTGTAATTACAGTATTTTCAGATTCTTATATCCAAACACCAGAAAATGCACCGCAACTCTAGAAAATTCATTTACAGGATTTCCAGATTCTTCATGCATTTACTTATGCGACAATCCCAACGGCCCCTTGATCTTAGCCAAAAGGCCGAGAAAGGTATGAGTTGCTAGGACGCCTCTCTTCCTCTTTTATAGCTGTAAAGAACCCAGACAGTCACACAAGGACTGAATCAGATAACCGCGTCGCTAACAGAGAAACAGAACAATAGTGACTGCGCAGTAACACGGCAGCACTAAACCAGCAGCGACCTTGTGATTATCAGCAGCGGAAATAATAGTGCAGCAATACGCTCACACTAGCCCAAGAAAGAACAATAATAGAAGAAGAAATGATTGAACAATGGAACTTGAAAAATAAGATAAATTTCTTATTACAAGAGAAAGAAAGAGATACAAAATATTGTTGTTGTTGGAATGAATAAAACTCTACATCTACCCCTTTATTTATAGGATAGTCATATCTAATATAAGGAAATAACCCAAAGAATTACTTCCCCGATTAACACCTATATATGGAAATACTAAATCTCCTTGTTAAGAAGGATTTCAATTTTTGTGGTTTTGTGAAAATAACAAAAGATTATTTTATTTCATGTAATAGACCTTTATTGAATTTTTTACATATTGTAAAAATCAATAACAATCAATGTTCTAAAATGCGGTCCAGGCGGCCGCCTGGGCGCCGCCCAGGCGCTAGGCGGGAGCAAAACGCCTAGAAATTATGCTAGTCGGCCTTCTGTGCGTTTTGTCCGCCCAGACCCGCCCAGCGTCCGCCCAGACCCGCCCAGATCCGCCCAGACCGCCAGACCCGCCCAATCTGTAACGGTTTATATGAAAGAACCGTAACAAATATAGATCTGTAACGGTTTTTATGAAAGAACCGTTACAAATATGCATACATTATGTAACGGTTTATATGAAAGAACCGTTACAAATATAAATCTGTAACGGTTTTTATGAAAGAACCGGTACAAATATGCATACATTCTGTAACGGTTTATATGAAAGAACCGTTACAAATATAGATCTGTAACGATTTTTATGAAAGAACCGTTACAAATATGCATACAATCTGTAACGGTTTATATGAAAGAACCGTTACAAATATAGATTTGTAACGGTTTTTATGAAAGAACCGTTACAAATATGCATACAATTTGTAACGGTTTTTATGAAAGAACCGTTACAAATATAGATCTGTAACGGTTTTTATGAAAGAACCGTTACAGATATTGGCAATTCTGTAACGGTTCTGATGAAAACCGTTTCTAATAGTGTATTTAGTAACGGTTTTTATGGATTAACTGTTACAACTTACAAAGTAGTCCAAAATCGTTACAGATTTTAAAAAACCGTTACTAATTTTAAACAACCGTTACTAATATTAAAAAACCGTTACTAAGTCTGTAACGGTTCTTTAGTAAAAACCGTTACTAATTTATATATAATATATAAAAATACTAAAAAATATAAATCCGCCTAGTTCAGATTAATCTCCGATTAATCCCCGATTAATCCTCGATGGTTCCGACCGCCCGACTAGCGCTTTGCGCATTCTGTAACATTGATAACAATTGAGTTTTTTCCGTGTATAAGATTTTATTTTGTGTAGTTTTGTGAAAAACAATACAAATTTTTGTTTTTTCTTTGTATTGTACTTCAATTTTTGTGGTTTGTGAAAATAACAAAAAATTATTTTATTTTCATGTATTAGAACTGAATTCGAATTTTTTGGTATTGTGAAAATCAATAACAATGGAGTTATTTTTTCCATGTATTAGATTTTAATTTTTGTGGTTTTGTGAAAAACAATAAAAATTTTGTTTTATATATGTATTGGACTTCACTTTTTGTGGTTTTGTGAAAAATAACAAAAGATTATTTTTTTTCCATGTATTAGACATCAAAGTCCAATGTTATTGATTTTCACAATACCAAAAAAATTGAATTGAGTATCAATACATGGAAAAAAATAATATTTTGTTATTTTCACAAAACCGCAAAGTAAAAAGTGTAATACATAGAAAAAACAAAGTTTGTATCGTTTTTCACAAAACCACAAAAAGTAAAATCTAATACACGGAAAAAAACTCCATTGTTATTGATTTTCACAATACTGAAAAAATTGAATTGAGGTCTAATATGTGGAAAATAATAATCTTTTGTTTTTTTCACAAAACCACAAAAATTGAAGATTAATACATAAAAAAATATAATTTGTATTGTTTTTCACAAAACCACAAAAATTAAAATCTAATACATGGCAAAAACTCCATTGATATTAATTTTCCCAATACCAAAAAATCGAATTGAGGTGTAATACATGGAAAAAAAAACAATCTTACATTATTTTCAAAAAACCGCAAAATAAGAAATCTAATACGTAGAATAAACAAAAATTTTATTGTTTTTCACAAAACCACAAAAATTAAAATCTAATACATGGAAAAAACGTCATTGTTATTTATTTTCACAATACCAAAAAAATCGAATTGAGGTACAATACAAGGACAAAAATAATATTTTGTTATTTTCACAAAATCGCAAAATAAGAAGTCTAATACATAGAGAAAACAAAATTTTTATTGTTTTTCACAAAACCACAAAAAATAAAATCTAATACATGGAAAAAACTCAATTGTTATTGATTTTCAAAGTACCAAAAAAATCAAATTGAGTATCAATACATGAAAAAAATATAATATTTTCTTATTTTCACAAAAACGCAAAATAAGAAGGTAATACATAGAAAAAACAAAATTTGTATTATTTTTCACAAAACCACAAAAAGTAAAATCTAATACACGGAAAAAACACCATAGTTATTGATTTTCACAATACGTAAAAAATTGAATTGAGGTCTAATTCATGGAAAAAAAATAATCTTTTGTCGTTATCACAAAACAACAAAAATTCAAGTCTAATACATAAAAAAATATAATTCGTATTGTTTTTCACAAAACCAAAAAAATTAAAATCTAATACATGGCAAAAACTCCATTGTTATTAATTTTCCCAATACCAAAAAATCGAATTGAGGTATATAATACATGGAAAAAAAACAATCTTACGTTATTTTCAAAAAACCGCAAAATAAGAAATCTAATACATAGAATAAACAAAAATTTTATTGTTTTTCAGAAAATCACAAAACTTAAAATCTAATACATGAAAAAAAACTCTATTGTTATTGATTTCCACAATACCAAAAAAATCGAATTGAGGTACAATACATGTAAAAGAGTGATATTTTGTTATTTTCACAAAATCGCAAAATAAGAAGTCTAATACATAGAGAAAACAAAATTTTTATTATTTTTCACAAAACCACAAAAAATAAAATCTAATACACGGAAAAAACTCAATTGTTATTGATTTTCAGAGTACCAAAAAAATCGAATTGAGTATCAATACATGGAAAAAATATAATATTTTCTTATTTTCACAAAACCGCAAAATAAGAAGTGTAATAAATAGAAAAAACAAAATTTGTATTGTTTTTCACAAAACCACAAAAAGTAAAATCTAATACACTGAAAAACACCATTGTTATTGGTTTTCACAATATGTCAAAAATTGAATTGAGGTCTAAATCATGGAAAAAAATAATCATTTGTTATTTTCACAAACCACAAAAATTGAAGTCTAATACATAAAAAAATATAATTTGTATTGTTTTTCACAAAAGCACAAAAATTAAAATCTAATACATGGCAAAAACTCCATTGTTTTTAATTTTCCCAATACCAAAAAATCGAATTGAGCTGTAATACAGGGAAAAAAAATATTCTTATGTTATTTTCAAAAAACCGCAAAATAAGAAATCTAATACATAGAATAAACAAAATTTTTATTGTTTTTCACAAAAACACAAAAAGCAAAATCTAATACATGTTAAAAACTAAATTGTTATTGATTTTCAAAGTACCCAACAAATCGAATTGAGTACCAATACATGGAAAAAATATAATATTTTGATATTTTCACAAAACCGCAAAATAAGAAGTGTAATACATGGAAAAAACAAAATTTGTATTGTTTTCACAAAACCACAAAAAGTAAAATCATATACACAGTGAAAACTCCATTGTTATTGATTTTCACAATATGTCAAAAATTGAATTGAGGTCTAATACACGGAAAAAAACAATCTTTTGTTATTTTCATAAAATCACAAAAATTGAGATCTAATACATAGAAAAAACAAAATTGTTATTGTTTTTAACAAAACCACAAAAATTGAAATCTAATACATGGAAAAAACTCCATTGTTATTAATTTTCCCAATACCAAAAAAATCGAATTGAGTTGCAATACATGGAAAAAAGAAACAATCTTTTATTATTTTCAGTAAACCACAAAAATTGAAATCTAATACATAGAAAAAACAAAATTTGTATTGTTTTTCAGAAAACCACAAAAATTAAAATCTAACACATGAAAAAAACTCCATTGTTATTGATTTTAACAATACCAAAAAAATCAAATTGAGGCCTAATACATGAAAAAAAATAATATTTTGTTATTTTCACAAAACCGCAAAATAAGAAGTTTAATACATAGAAAAAATAAAGTTTGTACTGTTTTTCATAAAACCACAAAAAATAAAATCTAATACACGGAATAAACTCCATGGTTATTGATTTTCACAATTTGTAAAAAATTGAATTGATGTCTAATATAAGGAAAAAAATAATCTTTTGTTATTTTCAGAAAACCACAAAAATTGAAGTCTAATACATAAAAAAGTAAAATTTGTATTGTTTTTCACAAAACCACAAAATTTAAAATCTAATACATGGCAAAAACTCCATTGTTATTAATTTTCCCAATACCAAAAAATCGAATTGAGGTGTAATACATGGAAAAAAACAATCTTACGTTACTTTCAAAAAACCGCAAAATAAGAAATCTAATACATAGAATAAAGAAAAATTTTATTGTTTTACACAAAACCACAAAAATTAAAATCTAATACATGGAAAAAACTCCATTGTTATTGATTTTAACAATACCTAAAAAATCGAATTGAGGTACAATACATGGAAAAAAATAATATTTTGTTACTTTCACAAAATCGCAAAATATGAAGTCTAATACATAGAGAAAACAAAATTTTTATTGTTTTTCACAAAACCACAAAAAATAAAATCTAATACATAGAAAAAACTCAATTGTTATTGATTTTCAAAGTACCAAAAAAATCGAATTGAGTATCAATATATGAAAAAAATATAATATTTTGTTATTTTCACAAAACCGCAAAATAAGAAGTGTAATACATAAAAAAAATAAAATTTGTATTGTTTTCGGAAAACCACAAAAAGTAAAGTCATATACACGGCAAAAACTCCATTGTTATTGATTTTCACAATATGTTAAAAATTGAATTGAGGTCTAATACACGGAAAAAAACAATCTTTTGTTATTTTCATAAAATCACAAAAATTGAGGTCTAACACATAGAAAAAACAAAATTTGTATTGTTTTTCACAAAACCACAAAAATTGAAATCTAATGCATGGAAAAAACTCAATTGTTATTGATTTTCAAAGTACCAAAAAATTCGAATTGAGTATCAATACATGGAAAAATATAATATTTTCTTATTTTCACAAAACCGCAAAATAAGAAGTGTAATACATAGAAAAAACATAATTTGTATTGTTTTTCACAAAACCTAGAAAAAGTTAAATCTAATACACGGAAAAAACACCATTGTTATTAATTTTCACAATACGTAAAATATTGAATTGAGGTCTAATTCACTGAAAAAAATAATCTTTTGATATTTTCACAAAACCACAAAAATTGAAGTCTAATACATAAAAAAATATAATTTGTATTGTTTTTCACAAAACCACAAAAATTAAAATCTAATACATGACAAAAACACCATTGTTATTAATTTTCCCAATACCAAAAAAACGAATTGAGGTGTAATACATGGAAAAAAACAATCTTATGTTATTTTCAAAAACCGCAAAATAAGAAATCTAATACATAGAATAAACAAAAATTTATTGTTTATCAGAAAACCACAAAAATTAAAATCTAATACATTGAAAAACTCCATTGTTGTTGATTTTCACAATACCAAAAAAATCGAATTGAGGTACAATACATGGAAAGAAATAATATTTTGTAATTTTCACAAAATCGCAAAATAAGAAGTCTAATACATAGAGAAAACAAAATTTTTATTGTTTTTCACAAAACCACAAAAAATAAAATCTAATGCATGGAAAAAACTCAATTGTTATTGATTTTCAAAGTACCAAAAAAATCGAATTGAGTATCTATACATGGAAAGAATATAATATTTTTCTATTTTCACAAAACCGCAAAATAAAAAGTGTAATACATAGAAAAAACAAAATTTGAATTTTTCACAAAACCACATAAAGTAAAATCTTATACACAGCAAAAACTCCATTGTTATTGATTTTCACAATATGTTAAAAATTCAATTGAGGTCTAATACACGGAAAAAAACAATCTTTTGTTTTTTTCATAAAATCACAAAAATTGAAGTCTAATACATAGAAAAAACAAAATTTGTATTGTTTTTCACAAAACCACAAAAATTAAAATCTAATACATGGAAAAAAACTCCATTGGTATGAATTTTCTTAATACCAAAAAAATCGAATTGAGGTGTAATACATAAAAAAACATAATTTGTATTGTTTTTCACAAAACCACAAATATTAAAATCTAATACATCGAAAAAACTCCAATATTATTGATTTTCACAATACCAAAAAAATCGAATTGAGTATCAATACAGGTAAAAAAAATAATATTTTGTTATTTTCATAAAACCGCAAAATAAAAAGTGTAATACATAGAAAAAATAAAGTTTGTATGTTTTTTCACAAAACCACAAAATGTAAAATCTAATACACGGAAAAAACTCCATTGTTATTGATTTTCACAATACGTAAAAAATTGAATTGACGTCTAATACATGGAAAAAAATAATCTTTTGTTATCTTCACAAAACCACAAAAATTGAAGTCTAATACATAAAAAACATAATTTGTATTGTTTTTCACAAAACCACAAAAATTAAAATGTAATACATGGCAAAAACTCTATTATTATTAGTTTTTCCAATACCATTAAATCGAATTGAGGTGTAACACATGGAAAAAAAATGATCTTACTTTATTTTCAAAAAACCGCAAAATAAGAAATCAAATACATAGAATAAACAAAATTATTATTGTTTTTCACAAAACCAAAAAAATTAAAATCTAATACATGGAAAAAACTCCATTGTTATTGATTTTCACAATACCAAAAAAATAGAAATTGAGGTACAGTACATGAAAAAAAATAATATTTTGTTATTTTCACAAAATCGCAAAACAAGAAGTCTAATACATTAGAGAAAACAAAAATTTTATTGTTTTTCACAAAACCACAAAAAATAAAATCTAATACATGGAAAAAACTCAATTGTTATTGATTTTCAAAGTACCAAAAAAATCGAATTGAGTATCAATACATGGAAAAAATATAATATTTTCTTATTTTCACAAAACCGCAAAATAAGAAGTGTAATACATAGAAGAAACAAAATTTGTATTGTTTTTCACAAAACCAAAAAAAGTAAAATCTTATACACGGCAAAAACTCCATTGTTATTGATTTTCACAATATATAAAAAATTGAATTGAGGTCTAATACATGGAAGAAAACAATCTTTTGTTATTTTCACAAAATCACAAAAATTGTAGTCTAATACATAGAAAAAACAAAATTGGTATTGTTTTTCACAAGACCAGAAAAATTAAAATCTAATACATGGCAAAAACTCCATTGGTATTAATTTTCTCAATACCAAAAAAATCGAATTGAGGTGTAATACATGGAAAAAAGAAACAATATTTTATTATTTTCACAAAACCACAAAAATTGAAATCTAATACATTGAAAAAACAAAATTTGTATTGTTTTTCAGAGAACCACAAAAATTCAAATCTAATACAACGAAAAAACTCCATTGTTATTTATTTTCACAATACCAAAAAAATCGAATTGAGGCGTAGTACATGAAAAAAAATAATATTTTGTTATTTTCACAAAACCACAAAATAAGACGTGTAATATACATAGAAAAAATAAAATTTGTATTGTTTTTCACAAAATCACAAAAAGTAAAATCTAATATACGGAAAAAACACCATTGTTATTGATTTTCACAATACGTAAAAAATTGAATTGAGGTCTAATTCTTGGAAAAAATAATCTTTTGTCATTTTCACAAAACCAGAAAAATTGAAGTCTAATACACAAAAAAATATAATTTTATTGTTTTTCACAAAACTACAAAAATTAAAATCAAATACATGGATAAAACTCCATTATTGTTGATTTTCACAATACCAAAAAAATCGAATTGAGGTACAATACATGGAAAGAAATAATATTTTGTTATTTTCACAAAATTACAAAATAACGAGTCTAATACATAAAAAAACATAATTTGTATTGTTTTTCACAAAACGACAAAAAATAAAATCTAATAAATGGAAAACACTCAATTGTTATTGATTTTCAAATTACCAAAAAAATCGAATTGAGAATCAATACACGGAAAAAATATAATATTTTCTTATTTTCACAAAACCACAAAATAAGAAGTTTAATACATAGCAAAAACAAAATTTGTATTTTTTTTCACAAAACCACATAAATTAAAATCTAATACATGGAAAAAACTCCATTGTTATTGATTTTAACAATACCAAAAAAATCGAATTGAGGCCTAATACAGGAAAAAAAAAATATTTTGTCATTTTCACAAAACCGCAAAATAAGAAGTGTAATACATAGAAAAAATAAAGTTTGTATTGTTTTTCACAAAACCACAAAAAGTAAAATCTAATACACAGAAAAAACTCCGTTATTGATTTTCGCAATACGTAAAAAATTGAATTCAGGTCTAATACATGGAAAAAAATAATCTTTTGTTATCTTCGCAAAACCACAAAAATTGAAGTCTAATACAGAAAAAAAACATAATTTGTATTGTTTTTCACAGAACCACAAATATTAAAATCTAATACATCGAAAAAACTCCAATGTTATTGATTTTCACAATACCAAAAAAATCGAATTGAGTATCAATACAGGTAAAAAAAAAATATTTTGTTATTTTCATAAAACCGCAAAATAAAAAGTGTAATACATAGAAAAAATAAAGTTTGTATGTTTTTTCACAAAACCACAAAATGTAAAATCTAATACACGGAAAAAACTCCAGTGTTATTGATTTTCACAATACGTAAAAAATTGAATTGAGGTCTAATACATGGAAAAAAATAATCTTTTGTTATCTTCACAAAACCACAAAAATTGAAGTCTAATACATAAAAAAACATAATTTGTATTGTTTTTCACAAAACCACAAAAATTAAAATGTAATACATGGCAAAAACTCCATTGTTATTAATTTTTCCAATACCATTAAATCGAATTGAGGTGTAATACATGGAAAAAAAACGATCTTACTTTATTTTCAAAAAACCGCAAAATAAGAAATCAAATACATAGAATAAACAAAATTTTTATTGTTTTTCACAAAACCAAAAAAATTAAAATCTAATACATGGAAAAAAACTCCATTGTTATTGATTTTCACAATACCAAAAAAATAGAAATTGAGGTACAGTACATGAAAAAAAATAATATTTTGTTATTTTCACAAAATCGCAAAACAAGAAGTCTAATAAATTAGAGAAAACAAATATTTTATTGTTTTTCACAAAACCACAAAAAATAAAATCTAATACATGGAAAAACTCAATTGTTATTGATTTTCAAAGTACCAAAAAATCGAATTGAGTATCAATACATGGAAAAAATATAATATTTTCTTATTTTCACAAAACCGTAAAATAAGAAGTGTAATACATCGAAAAAACAAAATTTGTATTCTTTTTCACAAAACCAGAAAAAGTAAAATCTTATACACGGCAAAAACTCCATTGTTATTGATTTTCACAATATATAAAAAATTGAATTGAGGTCTAATACATGGAAGAAAACAATCTTTTGTTATTTTCACAAAATCACAAAAATTGTAGTCTAATACATAGAAAAAACAAAATTGGTATTGTTTTTCACAAGACCAGAAAAATTAAAATCTAATACATGGCAAAAACTCCATTGGTATTAATTTTCTCGATACCAAAAAAATCGAATTTATTTGTAATACATGGAAAAAAGAAACAATCTTTTATTATTTTCACAAAACCACAAAAATTGAAATCTAATACATTGAAAAAACAAAATTTGTATTGTTTTTCAGAGAACCACAAAACTTAAAATCTAATACATGGAAAAAACTCAATTGTTATTGATTTTCACAATACCAAAAAAATCGAATTGAGGCGTAGTACATGAAAAAAAATAAAATTTCGTTATTTTCACAAAGCCGCAAAATAAGAAGTGTAGTACATAGAAAAAATAAAGTTTGTATTGTTTTTCACAAGACCACAAAAAGTAAAATCTAATACACGGAAAAAACTCCATTGTTATTAATTTTCACAATACGTAAAAAATTGAATTGAGGTCTAAAACATGGAAAAAAATAATCTTTTGTTATTTTCACTAAACCACAAAAATTGACGTCTAATACCTGAAAAAATATAATTTGTATTGTTTTTCAGGAAACAACAAAAATTTAAATCTAATAAATGGCAAAAACTCTATTGTTATTTTTCCAATACCAAAAAACCGAATTGAGGTGTATGGAAAAAAACAATCTTACGTTATTTTCAAAAAACCGCAAAATAAGAAATCTAATACATAGAATAAACAATAATTTTATTGTTTTTAACAAGACTAAAAAAATTAAAATCAAATACATGGAAAAAACTCCATTGTTATTGATTTTCACAATACCAAAAAAATCGAATTGAGGCCTAATAAATGAAAAAAAATTATATTTTGTTATTTTAACAAAATCACAAAATAAGAAGTCTAATACATAGAGAAAACAAAATTTTTATTGTTTTTCACAAAACCACAAAAATTAAAATCTAATACATGGAAAAAACTCAATTGTTATTGATTTTCAAAGTACCAAAAAAATCGAATTCAGTATCAATACATGGAAAAAAATATAATATTTTCTTATTTTCACAAAACCGCAAAATAAGAAGTGTAATACATAGAAAAAACTAAATTTGTGTTGTTTTTCACAAAACCACAAAAAGTAACATCTTATACACGGCAAAAATTCCATTGTTATTGATTTTCACAATATATAAAAAATTGAATTGAGCTCTAATACTTGGAAAAATATAATCTTTTGTTATCTTCACAAAACAACAAAAATTGAAGTCTAATACATAAAAAAACATGATTTGTATTGTTTTTCACAAAACCACAAAAATTAAAATCTAATACATCGAAAAAACTCCAATGTTATTGATTGTCATAATGCCAAAAAAATCGAATTGAGTATCAATACATGGAAAAAAATAATATTTTGTTATTTTCACAAAACCGCAAAGTAAAAAGTGTAACACATAGAAAAAATAAAGTTTGTATTGTTTTTCACAAAACCACAAAAAGTAAAATCTAATACACGGAAAAAACTCCATTGTTATTGATTTTCACAATACGTAAAAAATTGAATTGAGGTCTAATACATGGAAAAATATAATCTTTTGTTATTTTCACAAAACCACAAAAATTGAAGTCTAATACATAAAAAAATATAATTTGAATTGTTTTTCACAAAACCACCAAAACTAAAATGTAATACATGGCAAAAACTCCATTGTTATTAATTTTTCCAATACCAAAAAATCGAATTGAGGTGTAATACATGGAGAAAAAACAATCTTACGTTATTTTCAGAAAACCGCAAAATAAGAAATCTAATACATAGAATAAACAAAAATTTTATTGTTTTTCACAAAACCACAAAAATTAAAATCTAATACTTGGAAAAAACTCAATTGTTATTGATTTTCACAATACCAAAAAAATCGAATTGAGGTACGATACATGAAAAAAAAATAATATTTTGTTATTTTCACAAAATCGCAAAATAAGAAGTCTAATACATAAGAGAAAACAAAAATTGCCGCAAGTGATGACGCCTTGTACTCCGCCTTGGTACTAGAAAGAGAGACCGATTCTTGCTTCTTACTACACCAAGAAACACTTGCAGAACCACAAGAAAAAACATAACCGGATGTCGATCTCCGATCATCCAAATCACCGCCTATGTCAGCATCGGTATATCCATGCAAAACGAACTCGGAACCCCTCTTATAAAATAACCCGAGATCAAGAGTCGAACTCACATACTTGAGAATTCTCTTCGCTGCATCCAGATGCGACTTTGTCGGAGCTTGCATAAACCGACTCACTAGGCCGACCGCGAAGGCAATATCCGGTCTAGTAATCGTGAGATAAATCAGGCTTCCAACAAGAGCACGAAACTTCCGAGGATCCGGAAGTACCTTTCCGTCATCACGTCTCAATTTGAAATTTGCATCCACCGATGTCGAACAATGTTTACCTTCTTTTACCCCCAAATTTCTCAATGAGCTTCCCAGCATAGCCCGTTTGAGAGACAAAATACCCGTCTTTCAAATCTTCCACTTCCAATCCCAGGAAATGACTAAGCTCTCCAAGATCCTTTATCTCGAATCGAATCGAGAGCTCGCCCCGAAGTCTTGCAACTTCGCCTTCATCATTGCCGGTGATGATCATGTCGTCCACGTATAAAAGAACGACCACGTGTAGACCCGCCTTCCTTTTCACAAATAAACTGTGAACCGAACTCGAAGAAGAATAACCACAAAATTACAAATATTCCGCAATCTTGCCATACCAAGCTCGAGGTGCCTTCTTCAAACCATGCAACGCCTTCTACAGCTTGCACACATAGTCAGGACGCACCTTGGAAATATATCCAACCGGTTGCTCCATATAAATCTCCTTGTCGAGTTCACCATACAGAAAAGCATTCTTCACATCCAGCTGCCACAGCTTCCAACCTAGCGAAGCAGCCATTGAAATCACAACTCGCACGGATGTCATCTTGGCGACAGGACTAAAAGTCTCCTCGCCATACCGTTGAGAAAATCCTCTCGTTGCAAGTCTCGCTTTATAGAGCTCAACACTCCCATCCGCCTTGCGTTTCAACTTGTAGACCCATTTGCAAGTAACCGGATCCACTCCTTGGGCTTCGGAACAAGATCCCAAGTTTCATTTTTCCGAAGAGCTTGCATCTCCTCATCCATAGCATCTTTCCACGACTTGTTACCTTTCGCCTCCTCAAAGCATGAAGGTTCACCATCTGTTGACCCTGAAAAGAAAAACGAATACGTCGACACGAAGTTTTCATCTCTATATCTAGTCAGCTGAGTTACCGTCCTTGTCGACCTCCTTAGAGCTTGTGTATTTCCCTCTTCTTACGATTGCACTTCGTTGCTCCCCTTGTCACCTTGATCCATCTCACTTGAACTCGTGACAGTCGACGTAGGCGACTAGAATCTCGGATCTTCACTCGGGTTACCCATGTCATCAATACCCAGGTTTCCCACATGAACAACAGGTGGCGTCGGCAGATTCGAAACTACCGCTTGGGAACCACCATCACCATATAGAGAAGACGCTTCATCAAACACCACGTCTCGAGAGATAATGAATTTATGAGTTGTCGGATCCATGCATTTATCCCTTCTTTCTTTGATCATAACCAATGAAAACACACTTCCGAGCCTTAGCGTCTAACTTCGTCCTCTTCTCATCCAGTACGTGAACAAAGCACGTACAACCGAACACCTTCAAATGCTTCACACTTGGCTTCTCATCGAACATCAACTCGTGAGGTGACTTCATGTTAATCGGACTGCAGGGAAGCCGATTAACTATGTAGGTAGCACATGGCATACCTTCTTCCCATAAGGCCTTCGATAATTTCTTCACATACACCCAACTCCTGCATACATCCACCAGATGCCGAATTTTGCGTTCCGCCACACCATTTTATTGTGGTGTATAAGCACAAGTCAACTCCTTCTTGATGTCATGCCTCTCGCAAAATGAGAGAAAATCCTTCGATGTAAACTCGCCTCCATTGTCGGTTCGAAACTTCTTAATCCTTTTACCGAGCTTTCCCTCAATCATTGTTCTAAATTCTCGAAATTTAGAAAATGCCTCTCGTTTCTCCTTCAGAAAATAAACCCAAGTGTACCGTGTAAAATCGTCGATAAGTACCAACATATACCGAACACCCCCATACGACGCGTTTTGCGTAGGACCCATCAAATCACCATGAATAAGTTCTAACGCACTTTTACACCTTGACTGAGACTTCTCGAAAGGCAACCGGTGAGATTTACCATATTGGCAACCCTCACACACCTCAACACTACTTGCAAAAGAAAGAGACGGAAGCCCGTTGACAAGATTCCTCGAAACCATCGCCTTCAACTTGTCAATACCCATATGGCCGAGCCTAGCATGCCAAACCGACGCGCCATAATTGTTGCTCATCTTGTCAACGTACGAGGAAGAAGCCGAAAGAACATACAAGTCCTTTACTCTCTTTCCGACGTGAGTAACATCACCCTTCACCTCCTCCACATGTTATTGTCTTACATACTATTTCATAATATCACTGTCCTATATTTGTTTTTTCAAAAAAAAAAAAACTAATCATTTTTATTTATTTACAAATAAAAGATAATAAAGCAATAGTAATTTGAGGATTTTTAGAAATAATAATGGAGAGGAGGGCAATACATTATTTTTTTTTACTTTTTTAGAGGAATACATAATATTTTTATGAGTTATAGAGGTTTATGAATATTTCTCATTTTGTTAAGGTCTTAAGTTAAATTTTGAGATTGTACAGGAGGAGGAGTAACACTGTCGAGAGTTATCGACCTGTTGTCTTTATCAGCAACAACAACCGCGCCCTCATTCACCACATTGTGAACACTGTTGTCGGCAGTAACAAAGGCAGTATTGCCTTTATACCCGGAAAGTGAAGAAAACTTGGAATCGTCACCAGTCAAATGATAACCACAACCGGAATCAATGATCCAGTTGTCCTCGTAGTTAACAGAAGCACACACGTCTAACGAAACTCCTTCTACTACGAAACCCGTATCCCAAACTTCACACTTCACAATATCCTTCTTACCCGCGGCATTTCCTTCCCTCAACTTAACACGACAATTCTTCCTTATGTCACCGAGTTTCCCACATCAGTAACACTTGATAGCTGACCGAGAATCACTATTTGAGGAAGACTCCCCCTTCTTTGTAACCTCCTTCTTTCGTTCCTCTTGGTCATACCGAGTTTTTACTTTGTTAGACACAAGAGCATGACCTTCGCATTCGGAAACCAAAACACCCTCCATTTGTCGAGCGAACGATTCTTGAGAAGCAAGCAAATTTTCAAACTCCGTCAAGGATGATTGTTGCGTCTACCCTTGTATTGAGGTAACGAACGGGACATACTCTCTTCGAAAACCACGAATAATATATCGCTTCAACTTTGCCTCCGAAATAGCCTCCTTCGGTTCCAAGATAGAAATTTCAGAACATAAACCCTTTACTCTCAAGAAATATTGAGAGATAGATAATTCACCTTGTGTGGAACTCGCCAACTCATTCTCCAGAAATTGTAATCGTGCCGTGTTCTTCTTGTTGAGCAACTCATCAAAAGTTCTCCAAATCTCAGCCGCCGATTTGTACCCCTTAAGAACTCTGCCTTAGCATTCGTTTTCGACCACTCCTTTACTGCGTCTGCATTTGTCACCATACCATCCGTACCGATGACAGGCGTCGGTGCAACATCCGTACCAACAATGATCTCCCATAACCTCTCACTCTTAATACAAGACTCCATACAACTCTTCCATATAGAATAATTCGAAAGATTTAGAGTCACAATACCAATTCAACTAACCGGACCTCCAAACTCCATGGATGCCGTAATAAACAATCCTCTTTTTCACCAAGGGACGAGAACAACACCGTCTAATGCCAACGTCGTCGTCTATCACCCTTGAAGCTCTGGTACCATGTAAAGAACCCAGACAGTCACACAAGGACTGAAGCAGATAATCGCGTCACTAACAGAGAAACAGAACAATAGTGACTGCGCAGTAACACGGCAGCACTAAACCAGCAGCGACCTTGTGATTATCAGCAGCGGAAATAATAGTGCAGCAATACGCTCACACTAGCCCAAGAAAGAACAATAATAGAAGAAGAAAGGATTGAACAATGGAACTTGAGAAATAAGATAAATTTCTTATTACAAGAGAAAGAAAGAGATACAAAATATTGTTGTTGTTGGAATGAATAAAACTCTACATCTACCCCTTTATTTATATGATAGTCATATCTAATATAAGGAAATAACCCAAAGAATTACTTCTCCAATTAACACCTATACATGGAAATACTAAATCTCCTTGTCAAGAAATCTAATTCATGGTAATACCAAACTTCCTTGCCAAGAAATCTTATTTCCAAGAAACATCTTTCTTAATTTGTTGACTGCCTTCATAACATACAAATACATCTTTATATTTTAACAGTAGCCTCTCCTCTTCCGCTCTCGCTTTCTTTTATTGTGGTGAGATATATATAGATCCAGCGCTGAAACTTTCCGACCTTATCAGCGTGCCAATTAGAGCTTACTTGGTTTGAGGGTAGGATGGGGGAAGGAGAGGGAAGGGAAATTATTAATCATGCTTGGTTTGAGAGTAAGTAAAGAGAAGAAAAGTAAATCAAGGAAAAATATTTATCCATATAAATGGAGATGAGGAATTCTGAAAAAAATGGAGAAGATTAATGTTTATATTATTTAGATAATTTATTTACTCACTCTTACTATATTTTATACTACAAAATTTGAAATCATCTCTATTTCCCCTCATTTACCTCTTCCTCACTTTATTCTCAAACCAAAAACGGAGAAAATTAAATTTTTCTCCTTATTACCACACCTCTGTTCCCCTATCTTTACTTCCCTCTCTTTACCCCCAAACCAAGCAAAACCTTAATCTCGGACTCTATCATGGATTTATGTTCACGGTTTTATGTTAATTCGGGAATTGAATTGCAGGTGTTTCCTCTTAGTTTAAGCGGGGTCATGTGTCAGTGAAACATTATTCTATAACAGTTCTATTTATGGTTTCTTCGCATTAAGCCATCGTTTTCTGTTTGATTCCTTCTCGCAAAATGCAAAAGGAAAACGAAACAGAAATTACTTTTTCTATTTCGTTTCTTTTCTTCGAGAATCAGAAAAGTGACAAAAAATAATCGGCTTCTGTACTTCTATAGATCCCTATCTTCCAGTTCCTTTTCTCATTTTAATTCCAATTCTGATCGAAATCCCATGCTTTCCAAGCTTCAATTAACCAATCAAGGGGGAGAAGATGAATGGGGCGATTTTGTCTCAAGCCCAAATAAATATGGTGGTTCTAATGATCACGCCTTTTCATCTGAAAATTCTACAATAAAGATTGAAAATGGTGGAGGCTTCAAAGAAGATGGAATCGACGAATGGGATGTGTTTGTCTCAAGCTCAGTTGGCAATGGTACTAGCAATCCTAATGTATCTACTGAAATTTTGGGCAAAAAGCTTGAAAATGGAGGCTTCAAAGAAGGATCCATTCATAAACAAGAGCAAGATTGGAGCTTCTTTTTCTTGAGCTCGGTTTCGCCTCAACTGAACAATAATGTTACTAATTTTACATCTGTAAAACCCGCAATTCCTTCTGAAATCTCAAACCAAAAGATTGAGAATGGTATCTTACAAGTGGGTCCCACTGATAGCGACAATTGGGCTTCTTTCACTACCCATCAAATTTCAAACGGAAATCTTGTTAATGGAGGCTGGCAACTGAAGAAGCAAGAACAGCTTGTTGAAGAAGAAGACGATGAGTGGGGAACCTTCATCTCAAGCCCAATTGCCAGTACCAATGGTACAAAACCCATCATTTTCAATGAAATTTCTCACGAAAAGCTTCAAAACGTGAAGGTACATACGGATCCAAGTAAAAAAAGAGACGGGTATTTTGAGGACGATGAATGGGGCGATTTTGTCTCGAGTCCTGTTGCATCTGGTACCAAAAACGGTACCAGTAGTACTAATGGTGTGAAATGGGAGAAGCCAAAGGGGCCGTTGCCTCTTTCCTTCTTTGGAGGTGAAGAGGATGAAGAATCGGTAGAAGAAGAAGATGAGATGAAGATCGAATCTTTGCAAAATTCTAAATCTGAATTGATTGTTCGTGATTCTAATTCTGATTCGAAAGGTTTGGAATTGAGTGAGATGATTGTGAATCTTTGTGGCGGTGGTTCGGATTTGAATGATTCTTCATCTTCCAAGGTTATTTATATTGTTTTTTGTGTTTATATAAAAAGATTACAATTTTGCATTGGATAGTTATATAGGTTCTTTTTATAGATCTATTTGACCATATTTTGATTAAGCCTTTCAAATAGTCTCTATTAATTAAGGAACAAAAAAAGGACAAAATATACTAAATTAGGATCAATTTTGAGTTCTCACCTTTTTAATTTATTTTTATTTTTTATTTTTTTAGATCACTGGAAATGGGTTGGATCAAGAAGATAGTATAGCAAGCCCTTCAAATGTTACAAAACAAGAGATTGTACAAGAATTGACTTTTGACCAAGGACCCGCTTTTTTGAAGGAGTCAATTCCAATTCCTCAAAAAGATGAGGGGCGATTTGAGAAAAACACGAATGACGAGAATGGATTTGATGAAGAGATTTGGGAGTTCAAAGATGCATTTTTAGATCAAAAGGTGGTTTTGATTAATCAATAAAAACGATTTAAACACTACTTTGCTACAGAATTTGATCTGACATATGATAAAATTCTACAGAATTCAACAAAAACACAAGAAAGAAATTTGGATGAGTGGGCTTCTTTTGCTTCTTCAAATGAAAAACCAATCGTTTCTTCATCTGAAATGGTAAGTAAAGATCTAAACTTCTTATAAGTTAATTATTATGAATCCATAAAGGGCTTTGAAACTAATGACTAGTGCTCAGAAATCCGTGCTTGAAACAGATCAAAGTGGTACAGCTGGTACAAGCAGTACGAGTGAATCTACAATGAAGAATTTTGTATTAGAGTTTTATCGGAAATTGAGGGAGGGATCCATGTTTCTAATTTCTCGCCATTTGAAGGGCCTCAAGGTAATTGTTATTTTTTTTTGTTTCAATGCTTTATTTTTTATTCTTTTTTTGGTATAAATAAGAATTGTTTGGATTACAGGAGGCATCTAAAGTTGCTGCCTTTTCTGGCCAAGTAGATAAAGTGAAAAAAATAAATGAAAAAATACAGGTAATAATAAGGATTATTCTCATATAAATTTTATTTCTGTTTTTACGAGTTTCTGTTTTTGTTGTGCCTTTGAAATTGAATAAAAAAATTTTGCATACACAGGAAACATATAGAGAACTGGAGAGATTAAAATTAAGCAAAGATGTAAACATAGAAGATTCTTCTTCTAAGGATTCGTGCATTAATGATTTGCTAAATAGTATAGAAAATTCTCATCTCAAAGCCTTTGAGCAAGAATATCAGCTATCTACAAAATTATTTTTGGTAAGTCAAATTTGTCTTTCTTTTTTAAATTTTCAGAATTTTGGTTTGTATATAGATTCATTATTTGCATATGTGTATTTATTAATATTTTGATTTAGGCCTTGGAAGAATTGAGTCCAGCAATCGATCTACTAAAGCATAGTTTAATAACATTAAATGCATTGGAAATCGCATCGATGGATGATATAAATGCTTATGTTTCTACATGGTCTCGTATTATTTCTGTTTGTGCACAAGAATTGCAAAATGGTGCAATTATTTGGGCTGAATCGCTCAAAGAAAACCTGTCTGACAATCTAATTTCTATAGGTATTTCATTTTTTTTTTAGTCAATCCATTATTTTATAGTAAACATTAAATATTACAAATGGGATTTTGATATTTGTCATTATTTCCTAAAAGTTGAGAATTCGAAAACCTAATTTTCAGATTTTTAATTATATAAAAAATTAGGTTTTCCAATTCTGAACTTTTAGGAAATAATATCAGATATGAAAATCCCATTTTTGATATTTATTATATTAATTAGGTTTTCCAATTGTCAAGTTTTAGGAACTAATAACAAATATCAAACTTTGTGAGTTATATATATATATATATATATATATATATATATATATATATATATATATATATATATATATAACATTAATTAGGTTTTCCAATATCAAACTTTTTTGAGTTTTATATATATTACAAACTTATTTGTTTGCTTCCTATATTTTTTATCTTTTTCAGGAGGAAATTACTTTACTGCCCTTGGAGAGATATACCGACTTGTAGAAATCCTCAAAATAACCCTGAAATACTTCAATTCATGGCTTGTCTTTTCAAATCAGAACAATTCAAGTGAAATTGGTATTAGTTTGGAGATTTGTATCAAATCATGGGGATCTGGTTTAGATTCTGCTCTTGATAGAGTTTTGAACCGTGATTCAAAATCTCTTGCGAAAATTATTAAAATAATTGCTCAAATGGATTTTGATGAGAAGTTTTTTGAAAATCAAGAAGATTATAAGGAGGATTTGTTTTGCAAAATTTGCCTTATCCCTTTGGCTAGTGTTTCAGGTAATTAAAAATAGGAAATTTTTTTACACACCCTTGCAAACCCTCAAAATATCCTGTAGACCTTGAGGTACCACACAGATGAAAAATATAGTAATATTATTATCAAAATACCGAAAAAGACCTCATAAAAATACCCAAAAATCCCCTCTTTTCTTGTTAGTAAAAACTCTTTTTTGGTATTATTTTAGAAGAAAAATAGAATGTGAAGGGGTATGAATGAAATGTATCATCTTTTGCAAGGGCATATTGAACAGTTTTTTGGTTTTGTGTGAGCTAACTCATTTATTTTAATTTGAAGCAGGTATGAGAGTAGTTTCATGGAATGGAGATAAATACTTTGTTAAATTTGCGAATTTATGGGCGAATAAGATTTCTTCAAACCCTTCAAACTTGCCTAGCATAAGGCTTGGCTAGGGATTTGATGCAACAAAAAAAAACATAAATTATTCTTTTTGTCTAATATAGTGTTTTTTCCTTTTATTTCAATTTTTGTTTCTAGTAATTATTTGTCATGCCTTCTTGCAATAATTAATTATTTGTATTGAATGAAATAAAATCAAATATTACTTACTGAGAATTAGAAGCTTTTATCAATAATATTTCATCTGTTTTAAGATAGTAATTCAACTCGTGAATCTATGAACTGCAATGCCATTTAACAAATGTGTAAAATGAGAATCAAATATTGTTAATTCACAAGATTTATTAATTAAGAATGAAAAAGACAATTTTCTTCTAAAAGATACTAGGAAAATCCCCGCGTTATGCTGCTGTATTTTCAATGGATATAACTTTCGGCAGAATATATATTTTGACAATGAGATTACTAATAGAAAGGAGGAACATGAAATTAAAAGCAGAACTATTTGCATATTAAATATGAAAACTTAATTGCTCAACGTAAGTTAATAATACAAAGTATTTCTTATTTTAGATCACACACCATAATACTATGTACATTGTAAACTACTAAAGTTAATAATATTACAGAGCATGATATAATGTAGGGAAATTTACAAAAAACCCCCTATCTTTTCTGAATATTACAAATAACCCCCTGTATTTTCGTTTATTACAAATAACCCCCTGTCAGAAGAAGTTTCCTTTCAAATACCCCCCTATATCACTATTCCATCCATTCCAAAGTAAACTTTTTTTTAAATGACTAAAATACCCTCATGTATATTGAATATATTTAATTAACAAATTAATTAAATAAACAAACAAAATAAATTAAATAAAAATTGTTAAACACATAAAAAATAATTCATTAAAAAATAAAATTCATTAAAAAGAAATAAAACCAATTAAAATAAAAATAATTAAAAAGAAAAGGCCCAACCAAGTTTAAGTTTTTTTCAAGACACTATTTTTAAAAATTGATTTTTCTTTTATTATTTTTTTTATTTTTTTATTTTTTTGTATTTTTTGTATTTTATAATATTCAAATAAGTTAGGGGGTTATTTTGTAAATTTCCCTATTTTATAACATTAATTATAATTTTATTTTTATCTTTACTTAATTTTTATTTATTTATTTAATAATTATGTTTTGTTTCATTATTTCTAGATTTTTAATTATGTATATTTTATTTATTTTAATTAATTCTTATTGAGTTATTTTTTACTTTTTTTATTTTTAACTATTTAATTATTTTTTAACCTTTTCTTTTTAATTATTTTTATTTTAATTAGTTTTATTTCTTTTTAATGAATTTTATTTTTTAATGAATTATTTTTTATGTGTTTAACAATTTTTATTTAATTTATTTTGTTTGTTTATTTAATTAATTTGTTAATTAAATATATTCAATATACATGAGGGTATTTTAGTCATTTAAAAAAAAATTAACTTTGGAAATGGAATAGTGATGTAGGGGGGTATTTGAAAGGAAACTTCTTCTGACAGGGGGTTATTTGTAATAAACGAAAATACAGGGGGTTATTTGTAATATTCAGAAAAGATAGGGGGTTTTTTGTAAATTTCCCTATAATGTACTTAATATGATTAGACACCATAACATGATATAAAATATTGATAGTACAAATCTTTAGACATAACTCCTTATGCAAACACATGGCTACGTATAACTAATTCCGCTTCTGAAATCTGTCTCCTCTTATGTCATTCCAATTTTTTACCCTGAAATTTACAAAATTAGTTTAATTAGCTATAAAAAATCACAAACAAAATAATAAAAGTAATAAATATAATTCACCTTAAATGGCAAGAGCCGTACCAGTCCACTCATCAATGGCCGTCTCACCATTAAACCCTCCATCCTTCTCACTATTCCCACCATCTTCTTCCCCAAATTCCCTCTTCTCTCAAATTACTTCAAAACACGGTTGACTTTCTCTCTGCTCAAATCAAACGATCTCCTTTTGTCCAAATTTAATTCGTAAGCTTTACTCGCAACTAAACACTTTTCAGAACAGAATTTGTTTCTCTCTTCTAAATCATAGACTTTATTCTCAGATAAAGAATTCAGTAGATCAATGTCAATACATGAACAATTCAAGTGAAAGCTCGATTTCAAAAGGGTAGTTTTGTGAATTTCAATTGAGAAGAGTATAAATTAAATATGTCAAATTACCTGGATACAGATTAAGCGATCAAGCTTATGATCCTACACAGCCATTTCAAGCCTTAGAGAAGAACGATGGATAAAGGGGAGGGCCTAGGGGATAAGATAGTGATAGTATGATACACATGTGACTAAATAAACGAAATGTAAACATTTTAATTAGGGAACCCTTCTTTTTTAATTTAAAAAGGAAACCAATGATTACAGAAGTAGGGCATTCTTCCTCTTCAAATTCAATACCCAATTTCTTTAAAATTTATCAGTCATATATAATTACAATATAATTCATTGACTAATTTCAGTCCATTAAACAAAATTCAGATTTTAAGAACGTAGACCTAATAATAACAATGCCTCCCCCAAAAAGGGGTCAAATTACGTTACATTATACCAATAGAGATAATAATTAAATACGCTAAACACAATTGAAAGACAGTTAAAACAATAAATTGGTTAAATTCAATGAAAGAATAGAAAAATTCAAATTGACTGTATACAATATTTCCCATTTACAGGGTATACATCGTGTTCTGATATTTTGATGAGGTACAAATAAAATTGTCCCACTATTGTAATTATATTTAT